>OY770128.1:15790583-16439781 GCA_963669345.1 Gortyna flavago
ATTTCATATATTATAGAAGAAGAATCGTTTTAACGCAAACGCAGAAGTTTGTGTAAGCTATTTACAAAACTTTACGTTTTGACTTCAGCTAAAGTAATCCTTCAATTACTCACATTGGCGTTCGCTTATTTATAACTTTACTTTAAAATAATTAAGTAATGATGAGTGACTGTTTATCCATATGTACATTTTGATGTTGAAACTTCTCTTAACTTAAAGCAAGATTTATAAGTAAAGAGGATTATGTTTAAATTAGATTGAAGTAAGCGGTGAAACAGATTAAAACATTGAACTCTTCGTCAGTTTTTCAGTTTATTACCTACCTATATAATGAGACTTTACTGATCTCGCCTCAAAATACAATGAGTATGGTACATGGCAAACTGTTAGTATTAGATAATGACGCCAGCACATCAAGCTATTACAATCTGTCAAATTTCTTTAATAGATTTTCAACTTTATCGCTAGAGAATAAAGTTCAAGATTGATTGGGAAAATATTACAGTTCCGGGTAGCTTATGTGATGGCGACTGTACATGATTCAAGACCCACCAGCGTCGATTGCGAGTATATGCCTTCCTTATATCGATATATGATTCCTTAAACCGTGTCACAGCATATTAGAACTGATCTGACTGAATTGAACAGATTAAGTAGAATTAACTAGCTCATCATCATGATATCTGCCTAGCCTTTTCCCAACTATGTTGGGATCGGCTTCCAGTCTAACCGGATGCAGCTGAATACCAGTATTTTACATGGAGCTACTGCCTATCTTACCTCCACAACCCAGTTACTGGGTAATACGATACCCCTTGGTAAGACTGGTTATCGGACTTTCGGGCTTCTGACTACTCGTAACGACTGCCACGAATGACAGCCAAGACCACATTTATGGACCAACCGCAGCAAGCGTAGCTTAACCTGATAGATCGACCCGTGTGGCTTGTATTACTTAGCCACAAGCCCCTCACTAACGATGAGAAATAAATCACGTTCGCAAGTTGCACGAAGTATTCACCACACCAAAATTAAGTTTTGGACCAAAAAAAAACTCAACTGGTCCAACTACAGTTTCTGCTTAGTTACGAAAACTACATCCAATCGTATTAACTACGAGTGAGTTGTTGCTCTTTAGAACAGACTTTAAAACAAACAGACAGACAGACTTGAAAATGGAAGTTTGTAAGTTAAATTATAAACTAAATATTTAATTAGATTCAATCATCATTTATTCTATCACAAATGAGCAAAAGAGTCACATTTCCATTAAGCCCAATTGAAACATGACCATGTTTTTTTAATACTCGTCGAATATCCTCTTAGGGCTGATTTTACCAAAGTAAGTATATCTTTTATCCGTGGAATAAAAGCGTCGTTTGACAGTTCTACGAGTTGTATGGAAAACCTGTCAAAAATTCAAAATTTATTCTCAGGATATGACTTATTCTTGGTATAAAAGCTTGGTGAAATTCACCCTTAATAACATAACATAACACGCCTTAATTCTTCGAAGGGTTGAGCAGAGGCGTACCTATAGTATACCCACATTTCGACAGCTATGACACTAGACCTGCTGTTAAGAAATTCCGAATAGATTGCACATTGCCCGACCTAGAAATCGAACCCAGGACTCAGCAGTGCCCGGTTGTCACCATTGCGAGGATCGCCCCGAGGACACGGTGGAGGTCTGCCCCGCTTGGGCGGAGCACCGCCGTGTCCTCGTAGCGGCGATCGGCAGCGGCGGCGACCTCTTGCGCCCGGCTCTGGTTCAAACCATGGTCCGGAGCGAGAGGGAGTGGGAGGCAGTCATCTCCTTCTGCGAAGCAGTCATGCTAGCGAAGGAGGTGGCGGGATGGGCGAGGGAAAAAGTCTCGAGAGCCGCCCGTCCAAGCCGCCGCGGGAGACGCCCCGGGCGTCGGGAGCCGCGTGACGACTCCCGGGCACCGTAGGCGCGGGCCTGCGGACGGCGAGTAATGGGTAGCTCGCCGTCCAATCAGGACCAGGCCCGTGCTGGACGGCGAGTATTTGTTCCACGCGCGCCTCAAAGAGATGTCAGCATTGAAGGGGCCCGTCAGGGCCGAAGCTTGCCGGGGCAGCGGGATTGTCCGAAAGGGTTACCGCTACCCTGGAACACAAAGGGCTAAGGAAGGCACACGGATGGATTTTAGTCAGTAAGAGTCTGACACTCCCTTCCGCTCCACCCAGAGCGGGAGGGGTCATTTGATGATTCCATCCATAAAAAAAAGACTCAGCAGTAGCACTTGCAAGTACTAGACCAACGAGGGCTCACAATGAATAATAGATTTTCAAGCAAACATGGCAATAATCAACAATCGTAATACTGCATGAACAAACTAAGAAAGACTAAACTAAGTTTCGTTTAGGTACACGATGTGATTAACTTGACCTCTCGAAAATCCCAGACACTTTTTGTTGCTCGACTTTGTCGTAACATTGGCTGATAAGGTCTTAACAGAGGTTTCATCTAATAAAGGTTTGTTGCCATAACAACCACGAATAGCGGGCAGATTTATCAGGTAGGTTACGTCTAAAATATCGGACTTCTAATGATGCACATTTTTGAAGTGAAAACTTCTTCAAGCGCGTTAGGCATTTTTTGAGATGGGAAAAACCATTGAACTCGCGCCACTGTTACCGTAACCGACACCGCTTCGGATGTGTTCGGCTGTCCTCGGAATGTAGGTACTCGGTTTTTAACACGTTGACTGCCAAGCAACAGACACAATAGAAAATCTATTGTTCGCGGTCACCGGTGACCGCGTTGGCAGTCAACGTGTTAATGTATATTCGATGTCAGTGAGTGATGGCAAAGTATTCTGTTTGTGTTTTGTTTTCACTTTTGTCGTCACAAAAAAAGCTTCTTTTTAAATATTTGGCCTTTTTTCACAGTTAGTCGCAGTAACCAAGCACCCCGAACAAATGAGTTATGTTAGAACTGTGGCCAACTGCGATGGAGCCGAGCGAGTTAAGCGAGCGGTCTGCGGTAGTGCCCGGCGAGCGCTACATCGAAGTTGGTCGCAGTTATTTGACTATTTAGTGTTTTTGGGACCCCAAAATAGAAATTATTTGAGGTTTACAAAAAGAGGCGCATTCATTATATTAGAGTGTTTAATCATATTTTTAGGAAAGCAAAATGGGAATTATTAAAGATTCGATTTAGTACTTACATATAAGCCATTTTTTTGTATATCCAACAAAGAATTCGGTTTAAATGAATTAATGGTTTTTGTAATCGGTTAATCAAGGTATCAGGTACCTCTTTGTAACTTTCAGAACTAGTCATTGTTATTTGGATAAGGCTTTCGGACTCTGTCTCTCACAGAAATGAACGTACCCAAACTTCTGAATTCAGACTATTAACACTATCTAGTGCCCATTGGGAGTCATAATTCACTGGAATCTACTTCTAAAAGTAATATACTATAGGGCAGTTTATTAGCTTGAATAATGCTGTACATTGGTTTAGTCAGTTACATACCTATACCTAATGTAAGGATAGAATACAGTAGAATATTCTTTATTATGTTCACCACAAATATTATTACAGATGTAAATGTAGAAATTTTACAAAGGGTGACACAATGGGCGGTTTTATCGCTAAAAGTGATCTTTTAAAGACAATCTTTGGATGAATTTTGAGAGTAAGGAGAGACAGTACTGCACGTAGTCTGTGGTGTACCATTTACATACAATAAATACATACATACACAAACCATTTTATACTTATATATACAAGGTGTTTTTTTTTATATTCTATAACTCTTGGGGGTGATTGTACTCATCATTATGAACAACTTTTACTATGGGCCAGAACCTGAAATCGCGAAAAAAAATCTGCTGTTCTCTACATTTATGTTCGTATAACTCGTCAAAATGTAGGGAACATCATATATTTTTTTCGCGATTTCGGTATTGGTCCCATAGTAAAAGTTGTTCATGATGATGAGTGAAGATCCCCTAGAGTTATGGGATGTAAAAAAACACGTTGTATAAATAAATATATACAATAATAATGGATATAGGTAACTGCTTAGTTTAGGGACCACGGGCCAAACACAATAATCTATATTGTTAAATAAAACAAAGTCGGGTTAGTTACACCATTTATAACTCAAAAACGGCTGGACCGATTTTAATGATCTTTGGTTTGTTGGATTTTTCTCCGCCCCGTTTAAGATAATTCATATTCTGAAGCGGTAGGCACGAAGTTCGCCGGGTCAAATAGTTACAGATAAAATAAGTGCATCGTTGTTCTCGTGGTCGCGCTTGGTCAAGCGCTACTGCTGAGCATGATGTCCTGGGTTTAATTCTCGGGTCGGGTAAAGTGTTAATGAGTTTTTTACCTGGAATTTCTCAGTACCACCCCGGAGTCTGGATCGCCTGGGCTACATGGGACTTAAATAGAAAATAACTTTTCACATGGCAATTTTTTTTTTTTTATATTTATGAACTTTTGACACGTCTAAAAAAATTTTAGGTTGGTGTTTCTGTTATACTACTTGGAGAAGATACACTGAAACAAACTTAGAGGTTACAGTCTCTCAAAGTTTTCTTCTTTAACCGACGAAAAAAAAGAGGTTCTCAAGTCGAGGCGTATTTTTTAATAGGTTTTTTTTTGTACGGTCACGCATAACTTTTTTCAGAGAAGTCCGTTTTTTTTCAAAGTATTTTGGTCAGATCATGTGAGAACCATGCCTAGTGTCTGAAATAGTATTTTGAGGAGAAACCACAGAGATTTGAGTCGACCTGCCCAGTCAGAGCAAGCACGTGTCAGTAATCTTATAGTTCAACATAAAACTTAAGGAACCACGACCCCACGCTAAGCAGTTGCGCTTGCACATTAGACAGATGAGGTTGGTTGTTGCAACATAGTCTTTTAAAATTCAGATTTACACAAAGCAAGAGGTAATTGCGTATTATCTTGTCTGAGTACGCTGGCTGGAAGTGTTCTATTAAAAATGTACCGGTACACGCCAGTAAAATCCCTTTAATTTAAGCTAAGTATTTATGAAACCGCACCTCATATAATTTGCATTTCGCTGTAAATAGCCAGGGAATTCATATCTAAAATTTTCGTTTTTTTTTTATTTCAAAGTGGACCGTATTAAGTTAACCGCATCTAATCATGTTGTTTTTATAAGTTAATGTTTTTTTTATAGTTATGGGTATGAATGTCGATGCAGTAGGGGAAGACCAAAGAAACGATGGATGACTGTGTGAATGATGATTGGTTAGAAAGGGGTGACTACCGAGATGACGACTAATAGAGAAGTATGGAAGATAAAGACTTGTTGCGCAGACCACAAATAAATTGGGATATGGACAGGAGAATGAATGATGAGGATTGATTTTTATACTTTACTAGCAATGAATGATGAGGACTGATTTTTTATAGCTTACCTACTAGCAGCGCCCCGCGCTTTCACCCACATAAGTTTCAATCCCGTGGAAATATCGATATAAAAAGTATCCTATGTCCTTTACCGAGACTCAAACTATCTCTATGAAATCTAAATCGATATGATTTCATCTAAATCAGTTCAGCGGTTTAAGCGTGATTAGGTAACAGACAGACAGACAGAAACACTTTCGCATTAAAATATTAGTATGAAAGTATGGATTTCGAAAATGTAGTTAGTAATAACACCGACGCACTTGAACATCAGAAACGTCAGAATAAAACGCTATTGCGCTAAGATTGCACTAAAGTCCTAAGCAATGTACAGACAGCACATCAAGCTACTCGAAACTGTCAAATTTTCCCAATCAACTTTGAACCTTATGCTTTAGCGATTAAGTCGAAAGTCTGTTAAATAAATTTGACAGATTGTAGTAGCTTGATGTGCTGGCGTCTGTACGTCATCATCATTCTCCTTTCATAAGGACAGGAAAATGATGATGACGTTTTAAAGAAAGCCTTTTTAAAGAAAGAAAAATAGAAAATACTTTATATCATCTTTCACACAGTCCATCCATAGTTTCTTCGTCATCCCCTAGTCGTATTGCCATCCACATCCATACCAGTTCAAAACTTTCCTGACGACACTTTTCTAAACACCCACGCGAATACCAGCGGATGAAGTCGCTGGCAAAGTCCCAGGAAAAAATACCTTTACCATTCTATAACCCTCATGTCTCGGAACATTTGACTACGTTTAATTAAATTCTCCCTTTCGTATCAAAAAGGGAGTACTATTAAGAAACCTTTTTCTCTTTCCTTTTAATACATTTGAGTACAGACGCTCTCTGATTCGGGGGAGAGCGTTCATCTGAAAAGGCTTTAGGCCCAAACAATATTGAACAGGTAGTGAAAAAGAACAGAACTTTTGGTTCATTTTTAGTTTTTGGGAATTGCCTTTAAAATTGTGTTTAAAATAAACTCAAGGAAAAAGGTTTTTGTTATGTATTTTCTGGTGTACAGTCACGAGCACAAATATGTATAAACATAGCAAAATTCAGTAGCGGTTTTCTCGCGAAATAAGGTTTGCAACTTTGAGATAAGACCTTTTTCATAATAATTGTGGTTCCTAAATACTATGTTCACAACAACATAAAATTATAATCAATGCTTTACGAGAAAATCCCTTTTTAAATTAATTTTTTTAAATTAAATTTATTTATTTCTCGGACAACAATGATCCATATTATGTTAGTGAGTTAGGTACAACTTAAAAGCTATGTTAGTGTGTTACAATTATAACTAAATACTTCATGAATCACTTCTGCCTAACCAGTGTTACGTTAAGTTAAAGTTACCATGTGTTTACATATTACTGCTTATGACTGTACTTACCTACAATTTTAAACATTTAAATAAATAGAACTACATAAAGACTTTAAAAAAAGAAAAATAAAGATTTTTACAATTTTACTATCTAGTTTTGTGTAGTCGAGGGACACGTGGCTTAATAATAACATCCCACGGGTCAATGGAAAGTTAAGCTACGCTTGAGGTCAGTTTCGTGGATGGGAGTGACCATTCTTAACCTATTGAGACCCCTCAGTGCCTCGGAAGGCACGTCAAGCAGTTGGTTAGCAGGGGATCAAGGAGGGGAGGGTTGGAGGGGGCGGACTCAGGGGATCAGACCGGAATAAATCGTCCCGACTGTCATTCGTACATTTTGACAGTTGTTACGGGTAGTCAGAAGCCCGAAAGTCTGACATCCAGTCTTACTAAGGGGTAAGATTACCCAGTACCTAACTGGCTTGTGGGGGACAGATGGGCAGGCGCTTCTTGAAAAATTCTATTATTCAACTGCATCCGGTTAGACTGGAAGCCGACCACAATAAATCTGGGATAGACTGTGTGCCTATTAATTGACTCTCTGGTTTACGTAGTCTACGGGCAACAAATAACGTTAAGCAATGGCCAAAATCTACGATATTTGATTTACAACTTTCGCCCAATTTGAGAACGAGATTCATTTCATGCATTTCGTTCCCAGTCAAGTCTGACTGAGTGATGATCTTGACCTTGACTCAAAACACCAACGAAGCTGTTGAACGTCCTAAAAATATTGGATTTGGCTGAAACATAATTTTGTAGCGAAAGGCAAACATACCATATAGGAATATTGTCCAGGTATAATTCACCAAGACTGTAATCCTTACACATTCACCAAAATATAATTACAATCACCGCAAGCAATTATTCTCCACAAAAATCCTACCATAGTACAGAACACAGCATAAAAACCCTACGAATGCTTTGTCCCCAGAACAATCAGTGCGACCATTTTGCTCACAGTAATGTAATTACAAAGTCGGCGTTGTTCTCGGCGTTGCTACCTTGCACTGATTAATCTTCGCTTTCCTCCCGTAAGAAACTAGTGGGGTAGTGAAATATTGAGGAGTAGGAGGTTCATATATGAACAGTTTTTATTACGTGAGTAACTAAGAAGACAAAAATTTAAAAGAATATGCTTTGATGGTTTATTCAGGTTGAGAGAATGACTGAAAGGCGAATAGCGATGATGTGAGTGGAAACGCTGGGAGGGGCCACCCTAGACTTTCATGTTAGTGACCTTATTGATGATGTTCTTTAGAAAGGTCAGGAGCGTGTGGGTGCGCGCGTGCACAAGTACTATTTAGTGATCGCCCCACTCCTGGGGCCTAGCACCAGCGCTAACGCTCACCTAGCCAGCAGTACTCAGGACTGAGAGCAAAAGTGGCGATTAACGATTTTTTTACGTAAGCTGGGCACGCGAAGTAGTTGCTCTTGTGTTAGCTAGATATCTATATCTGTGACCAGATGTATTAACGTAAACGAAGCAAAAGGAGTATATAAGGATCGCAGCAGATGGCGTTCTGTAGTTACTGCCTACCCCCCATGGGAAAAAGGCGTGAGTTTATGTATGTGTAAGTATGTAAAAAAGTTTTGTATCTCTCAAATCGATCGAAGAGAAAAGTTCTGACTTATTCACTTACTGACTAATCTACGCCGAGCCCAACTCAACCCTTGAATCTAGAAAGCCAAAATTTTGCGGAGAGTTTTCAATGATGTAGACAAGGAATAAGGTCGAAATTCCCATGGGATAAGGAATGTAGGGCGGACGAAGTCGCTGCCAAAATGCCAGTATGTAGCTGATAATTTTAAAACTACATTTTCCAAGGTTTACATACAAGACTCCACAAAAGAATCTGATTTATTTCAGCAAAAGCAACATAATATAATAGTGTCTACCAAAGGCACTAAGCATGGTAGGTCATTGTCATTCTCCCACCCATAAGGCAATTTATTTAATTAATTTATGGTTGGTGCAACACGCTTTTCTTTCCACACTTCTCTATCAGTCGTCATCTCGGTAGTCGCTCCCTTTTCAGCCACACACACAGACACACACACACAGTCCAGTCCATCCCTCGCATCGTTTCTTTCACAACTTTTCAGTCACAGATGTAGTGACATCTGTGACTCTCTGTGTCCTAAAGTGGTAGGCACAGAGTAGATTGATTACGATGTTAATATTAATAAATAAATTACTCTTTAATGTAGCGATAATTTACCATCTTAATGAGAAAAGTTACTCATCTGATTTCGAATCGATTAAGAAAAGCGGCGAAGTGTACATTTGGGTTGGATTTATTAATTTTGTTGACGTTCAAACGTAGTTTTTAATAGTTCAATTAGAACAGGCAGTTTATTTCACTTTACTTAGTAAATTCAAGCCTTTAGTGGAATTGTCAAAAAAATTTCTTTAACGTAGGTATTACTTAGCGATTCATTTAACTTTTGGTATTTCTCGAAGTTGCGAGCAGTTTTCAGTTCATTCAGTGCTCGTGGCAGTCGAATCTCGTGTTCACAAAGAGCTAAGCTAACTGCATTCTAAACTTTATTTACCTTTTTTTTTTCTTCATATTTCTTATGTTAGAGAACTTTTTCATAAGCTGTCAGATGCCAATTTTCTTAACTTATCATCATCTGCCTAGCCTTTTCCCAACTATGTTGGGGTCGGCTTCCAGTCTAACCGGATGCAGCTGAATACCAGTATTTTACATGGAGCGACTGCCTGTCTGACCTCCACAACCCAGTTACTGGGTAATACAATACCCCTTGGTAAGACTGGTTGTCAGACTTTCGGGCTTCTGACTACCCGTAACGACTGTCAAAGATCCACAAATGACAGCCGGGACCTACGGCTTAACGTGCTTTCCGAGGCACGGAGGCAATTTTCTTAACTTATATGCAACTAATTTTCAATTTCTGATAAATCTAATGCCACCTCTGTGCAATTCAGGTGTCTTGGGCCTCAGAAATAATTTATGAACTTCTTAAAGATAAATGTCGGTATTATATTATTTGGGGATGAGCTTTGTGGAATTGTTCACAATGATTAAAAAAAACCAATACTACGAGGGAGGTTGAAACCTCGTTCGCAGTATTGAATTTTATCTTATTATTAATTTGTATCAAAATATGTAATAAGTTCCAAGCAGATGTATCTTTTTTCGCAAGGTTTCAGCACTAAATCCAAAGCGTCGGGAGCTACCCATTAAGAATGGAACACGAATGTTTTGATGTCAAAGTCTTTGACATCTCGCCCGCACCACATTATCTAGTGTGAACGAGGTGTCAAATACATTGAAATCGGTCAAAGGCATACTAAAGAGAGTAAGTCAACCCAGTAACCGAATTAGCCCGTAAATATTCTGGACATGTGGTACAAAAGTGAAGCTACATTTATCTGGCAAAGGGGAAATTGCCGTGATAGTTAAGCAGTTACAGTTAGTAGTTCTTAATTACCATATAGGCTAGTTAGAAGTTACCTAGGTGCGTTAAATAGCCTTTAGTGCACTCTGGACAAAAATTCTTGTTGCTGTCTGCCTAGTAGTTTTACATGGAACAGGCTATTTCCATGTAGTTCCTGTTGAACCAATAAATCTGCCTAGCCTTTTCCCAACTATGTTGGGGTCGGCTTCCAGTCTAGCCGGATGCAGCTGAATACCAATATTTTACAAGGAGCGATTGTCTATCTTAGCTACACCTCCAAGTTCCTAAGTAACACGATACTCCGTGGTTTTTAGACTTTTAGCTTTTGACTACCCGTAACGACTGTCAAAGATCTACGAATGACAGCCGGGACCAACGGCTTGTTGATTGTACCACTGGCCTCAGGTGAGGGCTACGAATAAGCACTTATTCGTAGGGTGAGGGTGCCAAAAACTACTCACAACTTCTAGCCTAATGCAAAAGATAACCAGAGCTTTCATACTATTTTCCGTAACAAATTCATACATAGTTTAGAAGCTCGACATTCCGTACCAAAACCCAAACGTTTAAATTTACAATTTCCCTCATGCTTACCAATTTTATTTCTCGTTGTATGTAACGAGATGTTTGTTTCAACCCTCAGGGATCCGGTTTAGTTTCTGTACCTATCCTTTTATCATTTACGGGTACCTAAACTTAGAACATCACATTATTTCGGTGGGTCTGCCAGTTGGCGGTCAGTTGACCGAAAGATTTATATTTGGATATTTTACCTTTGCAAGAATAACGTTTTGGAAACAGTAGTAGGTTGTAGGCTTCATTTTATTCAGTTTATTATGTATATATTAAAATGAGGAACTTTCTTTTTGTAAAGTTTTCTCTAATGGAATATTTTCGTTTGGCTTAGTGAGCACGAACGAGCAGAGTAAAAACGCAATGTAAATTCGAACGTTTTGAAAAATTGATAATACTAGTTTCACAGATAACATTTACTTAGTTTTGAGTCATATTGTTGATATTTATTGAGTTT
Source organism: Gortyna flavago (assembly GCA_963669345.1). Classification (NCBI taxonomy): domain Eukaryota; kingdom Metazoa; phylum Arthropoda; class Insecta; order Lepidoptera; family Noctuidae; genus Gortyna; species Gortyna flavago. The sequence continues at coordinate 15,801,848 of OY770128.1, forward strand.
GTCGCAAAAGTTTAAACTAAAATGCTATAATTATGGCAGGGGAGCCCAGAGGGTCTCGGATGTTGGATCTTGGAGGGCGAAAAGTTGATAGCCAGGTAGGAATAATATATAGCCCACAATTTCTTTATCAGATTTGCCTATTTAAGACATTATGGGTTAGGCCGCACGCGATCATACCAAATATTATCAACAGCTCTGAAGATCACTTCTTTTTTGGCCTGTTTTCGATATCTGAAAGTGGTCTCCTGACCACAGAGCCAAAATATATCTGAAACTGTTCCAATATATTTTCGGTGTCCTCCAATCGTGCCGCACTTACTCAGCTTTAACTTTTCGCCCTGCATATGCATGCTCAAAGACCTTGGCTCCCTTACCAATAGGATATTTGAAGATTCGTTTAAAAATCGTTCGGATTTACGTAACCTTAATATCATCATTCATGCTAGGGTCTGCGATCAGCTGTCGGCAAGTTTCAGCTATTTTTGTTCACACAATAAAGGCAACATTGTATTCCTTAGCACGTACATTAAACTCAAGAAACTCGAGTATTCTGTGCCGGGCATTTTAGCGAACATTATAATTTTACGAGGACAATTCTGTTCCATTAAAATCAACGGATTGATAAAAAAGCGGCCAAGTCCGAGTCGGACTCATGAAGGGTTCCGTACAACCTTTCAATATTTAACACTACTTATTATTTTTTGTTATATCGGCCATAGTAGCACATACTCTGTGAAAATTTCAAGTGTCTATTACGGTTCAAAAGACACAGCCCTGTGACAGACGGACGGATGGACGGACAGTGGAGCCTTTAGTAATAAGGTACAAAACCCAAAAAAAAAATGTTTTCTGTCTCACGCAACTTTATGAAAAAGTAAACGATGTTAATATTTATTAAATGTTTGCGTCAGAAAATAGACTTTTATGAACGGATACAAAAAGATGTCTGCCAAAAAAAAAAGTCACAATCAGTTCGGATGTATGCTGTTGAATATGTACGAATCTGTAAATGGCAGATAATGTTAGGTTGTCGTATATTGAAAATAATACCTAATGGAAATGTGTATGTCAGCTCTCAATGTGTATAGGCAATAGATACTTATTTTATTCAGCAATCGGTTGAAAGCCTCTCAATAAAATGCTTAATATGCATAATTACTTAGTCATTTATGAAATATATCAAACTAGCAGCGCCCCGCAGTTCCACCCGCATACGTTTCGATCCCCTGGGAATATCGGGATAAAAAGTACCTACCCTATGTGTTAATCCTGGATAAAAATTGTTCGTGTGCCATTCAAATCCGTTCAGTAGTTTTTGCGTGAAAGAGTAACAAACATCGTCACATATTTTAGCGTTTATAATATTATTATAGCAGGACTATCAACTGAAGGGACTCGTGGCTAAGTAATAAAAGCCGCACGATCACTTAGGTTAAATTACGCTTGGAAGTTTAGGGGTGGGTTAGGTTTATATAGTAGTGTATAATTATAAGTAATTTTGGCCAAATTACGTGATAATTATTGTCAAAATCTTCGTTCAATAATGTCAACTATCAAGTGATTAGAAATCTTTATAATTGATGCCTTAACACGTCTCGAACCACATTACATATTGTCATAATATGCCCTTGAACTTTGCAGAGGCTTGGAACCCATACAAAACTAAGCTCTAAATACGCCCCTTAATCCTCCTGTAGACGTGACGGAGCAATTCTCTAAAACAAACAAAATAATTAAGAACACCCATATTCGCAAGTGAGCAGTTGTGGGCTAGTGGTAATGGCCGCGATTTATGAGTCGTCGAGGGATTAGCAAACAGGCTTTTTTTTACCTTAAGTTTGTGCACATTATTTCAACACCAGTGGTGTCAAAACGGTGAAGGAAAACATCGTGAGGAAACTGGCTTGTCCTAGAACAAAAAAACGAAAACATACGACATCCAACCAGCACTGTGCCCGCGTGGTTGATTATGGCCCATTCCCTCTCACAGAGAGGAGGCCTATGTCCCAGCAGTGGGAACATTAGAGGCTGATTATGTAAATTCTCAAGTTGTGTTTGAGTCCCATGTTTGAGTCTGCGCATATGCCGTAAACCGGGCAAAAATTGAGGTCGGGGGGCTTTTGGGACCGGGACCGCGGTCCCGGATTCCACCTATAGTACAATTGAGTGGTATTTTGGGACCACAAATAAAATAAACAAAATTATGTCTTGGGAAAGTAAGGTCAACCAAAAAAATTAGAATATTATATTCGAGCAAGCACTAATAAACAACCGTCAATATTTAAAATAATAATCAAAATCAAACACAAAGTAAAAGACAAAATAAAAGTTTGGGCTTTACCTTTTACAGTTTTGGTTTTACGCACATACAGGCTTCGTAAATGCATTTTTTTTTGTAAATGTGTTGAAAAGGTATTAAAATTAAATACAGAGGTATTTAATTTTAATACCTTTTGAACACCCTTTCACCAACCTTTTAAAATAGTTCCATGTTACTGTATACAAATCGCGAAAGTTTAAAAAGAAACATTTATACTAATTGTTAATTAGCAAACGTATGATTGAATTTATTTTATAGCTTATTTTACTTTAGCCTGTTAAAGAAAAATCATTTATTACTAAAGAAAAAGTAAAAAGTAATTACTCTTACCTTTTTAAGTAAGAAACACTACAGCACTAAATATTACACTTCCTGTTTTTCACACTTTCTCTTCAAGATGCATCTCAAAACTGCACATTTAGATAACCACTACCTTTATTAGAACCCGTGGCCCATGACAAAGAAGCGACTGCGTATAGCTGCATGGCAGAGAAATAGCACTACGTGCGCGCAAATCATAATTCTCCTTACTTCTCTCTCTTCTCTTATACTTACATGATTGAGATATTTATATTATTATTAGCCTATGATGTCCCACTGCAGGGCAAAGGCCTCCCTACTCTCTTTCCACTTCTCTCTGCTCAAAGCTGCTGAGGACCAGTTCTTGTTGAAGGAGTCTAGCTCATCCCGCCATCTCCGTCTGGGCCTGCCACGATGTCACGTGCCATTAAGAGGGACCCATTGGGTCGTAAGTTATCTTTGTGATGGAACGGATGGTCGTATTCCTAACCCGGTCTGTTAGTTTGATACCCAGAATACTCCGTTCCATAGCCCTCTGGCAAACCTCAAGTGTGGACCTCTGCTGATTTGTCAAAGACCATGTCTGACCACCATATGTGAGGATGGGAAGTATACACACGTCCATGAGTCTTCTCTTAAGGGACAAAAGAAGATCACCCTTCATTAGGTCTTTCGTGGCCCAATAGCTCTTCCAGGCATTTTCGGTGCGTCTTGCAACTTCTTTATTTTGTCTTGCCTGAAAGAGACTATTTGACCAAGATAGAGATACTCATCAACGTATTCAACCTCCCCACCCGTTACTGTGATCCTGCGATGCGCGCTGTTCGTCATCAACTTGGTCTTTGACATATTCATCTGAAGTCCGACCTCTAGGCTTGCCGTGCCAAGATCGTCTAGCATCTGTGTCAACTCGGAGGCTGAAGATGAAAAGAGCACAATATCGTCGGCGAAACGGAGATTAGATAATCTCTTATGGCCGACCATAATGCCTCTTTCTGTCGAGCCCGCTGCCAGCTTTCGGAAGACTTCCTCCAGCACAGCTGTGAATAGCTTCGGAGACAGCGGGTCGCCTTGCTTAACTCCTTTCTCTATCTGGAAGAACGGTCCTGTCATGGAACTGATCTAAATCGCTGCAGTGCTGTTCAAATAAATAATTTTTAGAAGATTAATGTAAGTGGTGTCTATGTCTTGATTCTGCAGGGCGTTAAAAATTGAGCTATGGGTGATACTATCAAATTGATTGAGATATTGTTACATGACTACACAAGATCAAACTGGTTGCTTATTTAATTGTAAATTTATTCAAATTTTTTGGATATTGTTTTACATTCTGTAGTTGCTCTGACTCACACCTTGACTTATTACTTGTATTTTTTTTTGCATGAAAATCGTTTAATTTTACCATATTTGTAAATATGTGAGCACCATGTATCTATCAGATAATTAATTTATATGTCATGGTTTCATTTTTTATTCTTTAACCTATCGTGGTATAGTAATTTTATTTTAGGTGCATCGTCTTCACATATTATTTATTATATAATTGATGTACTTATGCAAAATATTGTAAAACATTTTAAAAGAGTAACGGTGGAGTTTCTTGCCCATTCTTCTCCATACGAAAACTACCTTTTGGAATGGGCGACTAGAATCAAATCTATTTCATAATAATTTTTGACGTTCAAAACTTTCAAAAGTGCCTTTTCTGTGCCTATTTGAAATAAATGCTTTGACTTTGACTTTCTTATTTTATTGTATAGCTACAACTATCCTTTTATAAGTGCAATTAAATAATATTACCCTTTATTTTGTACCGGTACTTACTTTAATTCATGTAATTGTTGATCAAAATATTATATCAGCTTTTTGTTAACTGTACTTTACCTTATTTTGTTTTGTGGTCCCAAAATACCACTTAAAAATAATTATAGGTGGAATCCGGGACCGCGGTCCCGGTCCCGAAATCCCCCCGACCCAAAAATTGGGACTCCAGACTGCTAGAGATAAGTTATTTATTGGAAAAATCCAATAAAACTTTACCCGACCCGTGCACCAAATCCAGGATTCCACGCTCAGTAGTCCTCCTTGCGCCTACTAGACTAAGGAGCCAGAGTTGAAACTTCTGTAAATAAAAATAGATAGAAACAAACGTCAAATGAGAATCGATTTTATTTTATCAACGATGAGCAATAATGCTGCCAACCTTTTGGGCACTGTTCCTGTTGACAGCGATGCGGACGAATTTTTTGATGCGGACGATTTGCTTATTTTTTCATATAAATGTACAGATTATTTATTTTAAATGTTAGCTTATATTATGTAACAATTTACAAATTAAATCAGAACACGATGAGCATAAGAAGAAACTAATAATTGTGTTACCTTTAAGCGGCGACGTTTAAAAAAACTCGTATCCAATTATAAAACTTTCGCTCGCTTTAAAACTTACTATTGTTTTCACGAGCTTGGCATACAAGAGAAGCTTACGCTTTTAAAAACTCGTATTTTCTAATTATAAAACTTATGTGCTTATGCAAATAGTTATTTTTTGTTGATCTTCTATCATGAAAGGACGATCTATATGAGATTAGGTCTTTCCATGGTCAAAAGATTAGCCAATCAGCAAGGTTGGTGGCGAAGCTGACAGTTCAGGGATTACTGGACTTAAGTTCGTCATTTGCGAAGGCTTTAATCGGAGTCGATATTCTGGCTGGAAATATTATAAATGTGTCACGCACGTTGGTCGGCATAAAACATTTATCGTGTTTTAATTCAGTATGAATGTGGGAATGGTAGGGCATATAAAAGTTTAATATTGAACTCGAAAAATCTATATTATTTTAAAATATAAAACAGTGCGCTGCCGCCGCCGAGGCCGGCCCAGGAAGAAGTGGCGAGACGGCCTAGACGCGTACCGCCGGGGTTGGATCGAGGGGGCTCTAGAAAGGGATGCCCGGAATAATGGGGGGAGGTCATTGCTCAGCAGCGAGACAGAGCAGCCCCATTAAAAAAAAAACAGTGATGAACAAAAATACATAACCGTCTTGGCTCATCATCGTTCCGCCGAAAAAACAACCAACTATAGCTACATCGACATCAAAAATTAAATAAAACTCCTGTTTGGATACCTACATTAAATTTAAATATAAAGTACATTCCTACTCATTTCCCACGTTAAATCCTACCTTTGCCTAAATGCAATTTAAATAAATGCTTGTAACAATTTATAAATATACTACTCGTAGATTAATGAAGTTTGCGCACTAAAAACTCATTTCGGATTCATTCTTCTATAATTCTCACAACAAGATTCATCTTCTTCATAAAGGAAGAAGATGAATACAATTCCTGTTTGATATATCCAACATCTCCAAGCAATGTTTATTTGAGTCTAGCTTTAATACAACAAAATCACATCAATCAATTGTTTCAGTAGACACTTGTCTTATAGTTTCACGCTCACCTCCCTTTGTGGACAGCAATTATACGATAGTGCTGTTTGGTTCAGAGGTCTTATGTATAGTTTTACATAAATTGACACGGACACCTTGTGAAACATAATTTTCTTGCAGCAATCTAGAAAAGATACTGTTATGTGATTTGATCACTGTTTAACGTGAATCCACGCGAGACACAATGGCTTTGTGGCGGCATCTAATAAAGCGCCACATGCGAACTACGCATCATACTGACGTTACACAAAATCCTGCATCGCGCAAGCAGAGTTTACCGCGCGAAGTGACTAGCATGAAATTTTTCGACGTTTTTTTTTTACCTAGACTCTCCCACTGTTGGGCAAAATCCTTCCAGGTACTCTTTTCCCGCGTCGCTTCTAACCAGCCCATGTCGCGTCTAGGTCATCTCACCATCTCTTTCTGGGCCGGCCTCACGGCGCCGTCCATCTTCGTCCATCTTTCGTCGGTTATTAAAATAATAAATTGCTGTTCAGTACATTTTAACTGTATAGGTATTGCACTTTTCCATGAAACAGAAGATTTTTTTTGATAACCATCGAAACATTTCTTGTTTTCTAGAATTATGTGCTGAATTTATGGTTACAGTTTGCGTGTCGTTGTCCCTGCCACCTGGCACACATCCTGGGCAGTGAACTCCACTGCTATCTTGCTGACTGTCTAATTCCACGTCAACGCCAGAAAACACCAATTCATTTTTAAAACCGGGAAAATTCCAATTTAATGATCAATCGTATGAAATGAAACTTTCCAATCTAATTCCCTTAGAACCTGAATCAGAAGAAACTACGACATATCAGCAACTTTTCCTTTATCTAAAAAGTTACCTAAATGTGAAAGAAAAAACTTGGGCAAAGTTAGTCCTGTCCCAAACCTAATACAAAAAAAGGTTTGCGCAAACTTTATATGAAAATAAAGACGTAACTACTAATAATTCTCTCAGTAATAATAATTGGATTTGCTTTTAGAAGCTAGAAGTCAGATTCAGGCAATTTCATCAAAGAGATAAATAAATTAAAGGTCCCCGGAGACATTTTGAAGACGCAATACCGGTCAACTAAAGCTATTCAATACACGTTTGGGAGCTTCAATCATAGAAATGCTATCATATATTTTTCCTTTTCTATTCTTTTTATCACTTTGTTAAAGTAGGTAAATACTTATGTCAGGTAGGAATATGACCTTTGGCACGCCTTCTTTGCAAAGATTTTCAAGGCGAGTTTTCCATCGTCCGGTTAAGATAATTCACATTCGATTTTTCAACATCATCATTCTCCTGCCACTATCCTAATTTATTTGTGGTCGGCGCAGCATGTCTTTTTCTTCCATACTTCTCTATTAGTCGTCATCTCGGTAGTCTTCTCCTTTCTAACCATCACCATTCACATAGGTCATCCCCTTTTTTGGTCTTCCCCTACTGTAAAACTACGAATTTAGACATCTGCGAGGCTCTATCTAAATATAAGAAACGTTTAACTGATTTAATTTAAGTACCTATATCTAAAGGTTAAATCTTCTTATTTTTTTTTTTTTGTTTTTGTGTCCTTTAATAATTAACTTTTCCAAATTTTGCCTTTGTTAGCTTAGTTGTTAAATTCATTGTGCATTTTGTGGTCTCCTATAAGTGAAGGAGTACACTTACTTAATACCTGATGTTACCCTTTATTTATGTGTCATGTATTGTGTACATCTTTTGTTAAAGATAGCAAATAAATAAATACTCATATATCCATAGACATTCATACTCAAAACTTTTCTCACGACATTTTCCTTATCCCTCTGTATCACAACAACCGATTTCCACACCACTTTTCAGTTACCGGTGCCACTGTCAGACTTCCTCTTATGTACTTACTCTTATGTACTTACTCTTACGTACTTACTCTTATGTAATTACTCTTATGTATTTATTTATTATTCTATCCATTTGCGTATATTCGATTTTTATTTAACTAAAATGAGTAACGATTTGGAGATTTGAAGAAAAATTACAATTAAATATTCTAATGCTTTGGATTTTACTCTGTGAGAATCGTCTCCATTTCTGTAGCCATGCCCATTAATTATCTCTCTACGTTCTTCTGTGTCTTACTTCTTTAATCTAACCCTTTCTGAATTAGAATGATTAGCATACCACAAATAGCCACCACAACAAAAGGATTTCTGCCAATATGCCCATTTTCCTATTTTCTCGTCAAAGTCAATCACAAACAGACATCCAATACACGATCACATCCCACAATGCCAATGATTGACGTGAGATATCGAGGAACTAGCGACCCATAAACTACAATCATACTGTTTATTGACTTTTGTAGTGTTACCGATTGTTCAAAGTGCCAAAAATAAATATATGGGAATAGGTACAAAAGTACCTATTCCCATGTATTTATTTTTGGTACTATCTTATTCAGTCATTTACAAGAGATCGCTTTTTCCGTTAGTGTCCGTTGTATTTTTTTATATCTTTATTTGTTTGTTAGACTCTTGAACTTGATATCAATCTACACACATCAAAAGTGTCTAGGGATAAAACACGTTTGTGATAGTTACTAAAAAAATCTTTATGACTACTTTTTTTTTGTAAATTTCGTTATTTGAAAAGGGAATACTTTATTAAGTTATTCGAAATCTTTAAATTTCGGTCAAAAGATGATAATCTTCTATCCAGTCGTATTCCTATATAATCCTGCAACGGGTTTGAGGCCAAAACAGTTAAATTTCTGCCACATTTCATTCTAAGATAAAAGACAAAGTGTTTGTTCTATAACTTTTTCAACTTTTAACTTCACGACATATAAAAAAGAGTCCTTTTTCGTGTAAAGTGATATGTGAATGATAAGTGTGGCTCTGCTGATACCAGCTGTCCATTTGTCTACATATTCACATATGAGTTGTATGACTGACAAGGGTAGACATTTTCTAGTAAGTACAACAGTGAAATGAATACGAAAGTATCAATATTTATTTAAGGAGTAGGTATGTAAGGATCGTAGCTGGTGGTGTTCTATTAGTTCCTGCCTACCCACATGGGAAAACTACCTGTTTTAATGTTGACTGACACTGTTTTCAAAAGTCTTGGGATTTTGTGGAACGATATCATAAGTTATAACCATATACTTATAAAAAAAAATGGAGATGCATGGTGAAAGTGAAGCACAGTAAGTATGGCCGGACCGTTTGTACAAACACGCCTCACGCTCACATTTACATCATAGTATGCCGACCGGCCGCCATTACGTAACACGACAGCGTCAATCGTCAATCACGCACACATAGATCGGTACGGTGCTTCACTTTCGATATGCGTGGAGCGGAGTCAATTTTTTTTTTATAATTCTATGATCATAACTTGAGTTTTATTCTGAACAGAAGGCCAATTCTCGTAATTAAAAACGTTCAAAATCTAGTCACAAACTCATCTCAGTGACAATTAATGTCAATTTTTTTTCAAAAATGTATAGATTTTAAAGGTGTTTTTGACAGATTAAGACTGAAATCAGACTGTGAACGTTCATAAAATTACGAGAATCACTCTGCTCGTAGATGTTCGACGTCAAACTTTAATCCATAGTTTGATATCCATGGAATAGTTAAGAAAATAGTTTCTTATGCTTAGCAGATGCTTACGTTAACAATTCCAGTTAGCATTCCATGCCTCGGTTCAGTGTATTTTCAACACCCGACTGTACATTTCCAATTGTGAATTAAAAACATTTATTAAACATCACGATTTACTCCGCCGTTTTATTCCCGTCAATCCTTTCGGTCTTTCAGAAAAAAAACAGTATACACACACGTTTAATAAAGACTTATTTACACAAAACCAAAAGCGTGATTATGAAAAAAAATCATCCCAACACCGATAAATTTTCGGGCTCGAAAAACGGTGGAGCGTTCTTCCATAAAATTAAATATGAAAGTAACGTTTCATTAGGTATTTAGGACCCTTCAATGCCTCTGATGTTGGGTTCGAATTAAACTAACAAAATGTTTTTTACCAGAGGGTATTGCGACCTTGTGAGAGTATTTATAACATGCTTTACGAGCTTGAAAGTCATCTTCACATTTCGTGGTTACTATGCTTTACATACTGATAAATGATAAATGATTTATTTTCTGTAAGTAGGTTTGTACAAACACTTTTACACGTCAATCATATTTTTTTAAACTAGATGAGGTCGGCGTTTCCTATCTGACTATTCTGAGAAGAAAGGGCGAAACAAACTCAGAGGTCACAGTCTCTTTTAAAGTCCAGACATAATCTTGGTCAGATCATGTGAAGACCATGTAGATTGGTGTCTGAAATGGTCTTTTGAGGAAAGAACCACACAGATTGAGCGGACCTGTCCAGTCAGTGCACGCATTTGTCAAAAATCGTGCAGCTCAACTCAGAAGTTGAGGAGCTCAACGATTACTAGTGAAGCACTCCTGCTTCGCATGGCTTTTACGTAGTAACATACGCATTAAGTTAGTACGAGTACTTAAACTATAAAACATCAAAATTTCTTCTTATAGTATTGTTATTTAAGTTTAATATGAATGTATAATACACATTATTTAATCTACAGTCCCCAGCCTATAATGTTCCCACTGACGGGACGCAGGCTTCATCTTTGCGAGGGAGTGGGCCATAATTCACCGCATGGGCCCAGTGCGGGTTGTCACATGTCACGTCTTTAAATTTTTGACGGCGGTTCCTTGTTGTAGTTAATTTGAACCTTACCAAACATCTTCTTTCTCTTCAATGATAAGCATGATACATTGTTTTAATGCTTTTTGAAAAGAAATCGTGTCATACAACTAGGTTGCGATTTTGACGATATATTTACAAAACAGTATCTACATTCTCATTTTTTGAACTATGCAATTATGACCCCATAAATTAGAGGAAATATATCCAGGGACGCGGGAATCCCTTGATTTGTGATAATGGCTCTGAATGCGTTTTATAGCTATGGAAGCAGTGCAAGTGCATTTACAAGAGGCAAAAAACTATTATTTAACACAGTTTTTCAATGAAAGCCTGTTAAAATTGTTCACTTATGTATTTTTTTTTTTCTGAAATTCAGTGGAGTCTTTCCAAGTAATGAGTTTTGCAATCGTTTGGATTGGAAAATCTATTATTTAAAACTATTCTACTAGCATTGTCAACCCGACTCTATGATAGCTGTTATTATTAAAACCTCGATTTTGGATTAAAACTCATCATTCTCCTGCCCTTATCCCAATTTATTTGGGGTCGGCGCAACATGTATTTTTCTTCCATACTTCTCTATTAGTCGTCATCACGGTAGTCACCCCCTTTCTAGCCATATCATCGTTCACACAGTCCATCCATCGTTTCTTTGGATTAAAACTACATTATAAAAATCTTGAATGTAGAGAACTTCAGAACCCTCTTAAAATCTCGTAAAATCAATCTACACACACTTTTAAACCTAAACTATTAGTTTAGGTTTAAAAGTGTTTGTACAAACCTACTTACAGAAATAAAATCATTTGTCGTTGTTAAATGATATATAATGATTAATGATAATACATAGTAATAGTTGGACTGTAGTCGCTTTGTTTTAGAATATTTATTTATATTTAATAACAAGTAACAAAGGACTCAAACATGTTAGTAACAATATTTCTTAACAACCACGTTAGTAAACTTAACCTAACACTGCAATATACTTAGTTTATGCGAATCCCTGCTACAAGCTCAACACCGATGTGAAAAGTTTGCAGCAGCGATTCACATACAAGCAGTCCAGTCTGCTGGCGATACACCGCAGTATAATGTTGGGGCTGGCCCGCACCCGGCGCACCAGGGAGGCGCATCTTTATCGCATCGTTGCGTAGAAGCAATCAACACGAGCAATAGAATAGATATTCTTTATTATGTACACCATATAATATTACAGGAAATAAATGTAGAAATTATACAAGGCGTAAAGATTTGGTTTCGTTCGGAGAAGGCACAGCACAAAGAGTTGGAAGCATATGGGGGAGGCCTTTGCCTGGCAGTGGGACAATATAAGTTAATGAAACAAAAAAAAAAACCGGTCAAGTGCGAGTTTTATTCGCGCACCGAAGGTTCCGTACAAATTTGCAGGTATGTAACTAAAAATTTACGGTTTCCGATTTTTTCCTTTACTTCTGCTCTAAGACAGTGCTTCTTGCCAAATTTCGTGATTCTAGGTCAACGGGAAGTACCCTATATAGGTTTTGATTCTGGAACATAAACGCCCGTATCTTTTGATTGCGTTGACTTACAAGTTTGATTTTTTTCACTGCTTCAAGGGATTGCAGCTCTGAGTATTTTATATTAATTTCAAATTGTATAACTCCACGTGATTCTGAGAAAAAGGGTTTTGACAGATGGACAAACAGACAGACAACGAAGTGATCTTATAAGGGTTATGGACAAACAACGAAGTTATCTTATAAGGGTTCCGTTTTTCCTTTTGAGGTACGGAACCCTAAAAAAAAACATTGTAGTGTTAGGTCACGTTAGGAATCATAAAAGCGTACAATGAAGTTTAAAACACAATAAAACAATACCTGGCGAGTAAATGAGTTTGGAACCATACATGAACATCGCACGAAATATTTCCCGTACAGCGAACACATCGAAATAACACATTTAAAGCTGCACTAGATTACATAAGAAACTCGTTACTTCTGACACGTGTACAACTGTACATATTTATCAAAACAGTCCACGAGTGTTGCCAGACTTTAACATTAGGTAAACGCTTTGAAATTAATTTAGTTTTCGGTTAATTACGACGATGTTGCTCTAAAGCTCCAGAGAGAATTGTTAGATTAAATTAATCTTTTGACACGACTAGTGATGGTCTAAGAGACTATTCTCTGACGGAGAATGTTCTCCGATCGAGAATACTCTGTAATCATCATTTCGACGGAGAATATCTCGGAACATGGAAACTTTTAAAACTGATTTAATATAAAAGTAGAGGTTAATTATGAATACATATAACTCCCATGCCAAGTACCTAACGACCAAAAACGTTTTAAATTATAAAATCGATAACTGTTTCAAATAAGTCGGGATTAATGTTTTGTTTTAAATTTTCTTTTCCTTTAATGGTTTTTGTTAATACATTTTAAGCTGATTCTTTATAAATCATAATCAATAAAGTTTTTACCTTACGAAATTCTAAGAGAACTTATGGGAATTTCCAAAAAAATATCGTCGTATTTTTTTTTTGTTATTTCGTTATACTTTCAGATGCACTCAAAACTTATACTATAAAAATAGATTGACACAATGGAGACAATCATATTTTTAATTCTCATAGATTCTTATTCAAAAGAGAAGCTATAGGAGAATAGTCTCGGGAATTTACCATCACTAGACACAACACGTTTAAGAAGCCACTCAAACTTAGTTGTAGGTATCACAAAAGGAATGATTAAGCGTTTACTTCTCTAAAGGAATGAGGAACAGGGTGTAAAGTTCATTCATCCTCCATAGAAAAGGGAGGTTCCTCCGACCACGGGTGTCGTGTCTGTAACGATTGATGACGGGACGCTGTAATTAACGCTAGTCGCGCGGTAAACTCTGCTTGCGCGATGCAGAATTTTGCGTGATATCTGTGTGATGCGTAGTTCGCATAAGGCAATGTAGATGCCATCACACTTTTATTACATACTAGCTGTGACAGCGGCTTGGCTCACGTGTCTGTCTATTCTATTGGCATTATAAGTTGATGATCCTATGAAAGGGTCTCGTTTCTTGTAGAAACCTTTTATATGCATAAATATTATTTTCTTGACGTGATGGCCCAGTGGTCAAAGTCTCGCCTCTCAAGGACCCATCATTTCTGAGTTTATTTTGGAGATTACTAACATCGGTGAAAGAAAAACATCTTGGGGATACCTTTTTTTTTAAAGTTGGTAAATCATCAAATGACAGTTGTGGGTTGAGCGAGAGGGAGAGTGTCAGACTTTTACTGACTAAAACCCATCCATGTTCCTTCTTTGCCCTTTGCGTTCCGGGGCCACAGTAACTCTTTCGAACAATCCCGCGACCTCGGCAGGCACTTGCCCTAGTGGGTGTCAACTATGCTGACATCTCTTTGAGGCGCGCGTGGAACACGAACGCGCCGTGCGGCACGGACCTGGTCCTGATCGGACGGTGAGCAACCCATTACTCACCGTCCTCAGGCCCGCACCTACGGTGGCCGGGAGTCGTCGCGTGGCTCCCGATACCCGGGATCTTGAGGATACCTGGACTTATAGTTAATATAAGTCTGAAATCGCCAACCGTCTTGAGCAAGCGTGGTGATCAACGCTCGTGCCTTCTCTGTATGAAAGGAGGCCTTTGCTCTGCAGTATAAAACAAATTCGCTTTTCGTGTCTGTCTGTGTCGCAATAATGTCATTGATTTGTGATTATCATTTATAGCGGAAGGTTTATGTTTACCCCTTATTTAAGCGTAGTTACTATGGTGAATACCCTCTGTTATTCAGGGGGTTCCACGGGCCAAAATATTTGCTCGTGGTACCCCGAGGGGGACTAGACTGGGGGACCACGGGCAAGTACTTACCGCTATATTTTCCAACTGACACAAAGAATGGCCTAAAAAAACTTACAACAGTTTTGTCGTCCACGACACAGACATGTTATGAATTCATCTCTACTTGTATCCGTGTCTAATAAAATAACCATCGCTTCACGAACAAGAATATTTAACAACTACCTACATTTTAGTTACGCGGTTATATTTATGAGGCGAACAACACGGAAAGCCTTTCAGGAATCTAATAAAATACAATCGAATTAATACATTGGCTATGATTTATATTCAGCTAAATATTAAGAGAGGAAGTGCGAAGAAACGGAATGAAGTTATAAGTTTTTTCGCGGGTGTCTTAACTTGTTACTTGGTATTTAATTATTATGCTTTTCTTGTGAAAATATTTATTAAAGTTTTTTTTTCTATGAAAAATACTGATTATCAGGCCACTAGCATCTGATCTCTTACAATAGCCACTTAAAATACTACCAGTATTTTAAGTGGATATTGTAAGAGTTGAAGCAGACCTCAACATAGTTAAGAAAAGGCAATACTGGTGATGATGATGACGATTTCATTCGTGCGTAAGTATAGCTTACAACTTTATATTTCGCAGCTCTTTTGAAAAATACTCAAACTCAAAGCATTTATTTCAATAGCATTTACGGTCACTTTTGAATTTTCAAGAAGTCGGTCTGTCAGAAAATATGAAGCTAGTTGCCTTGAGCCATCAACTCTGACCTATCTTAGCGGATTACCCTGATTATTATCATCAAATGGCTAAAAGTTGGCATATCATATTAAGTAACAAACTAATTGTAATCTGACTATCCGGACCAACAGCTTAACGCTTGGCCATCATCCAGGCAGGCATCCAGTCTTACCGGATGTAGCTGAACACCAGTATATAACATGGAGCGGCTGCCAGTCTGACCTCCACAATCCATTAACTGGATAACACGAAACCCCTAAGTAAGACTGGTTGTCCAACTTTTGGTCTTCTAACTACCTGCAGCGAATGACAAAAATCTGCGAATGAAAACCGACCAACGGCGTAACGTCAAAGTAAAATAATAAGTTTCAATACAGCCTGAAAGCAAAATTAATTTAAAGCATAATAAAAGGAGCGAAGATGGTTCCGCAGTTGAAAAAGTTGCTTTGAGCGTTATGTTACTTAGGCCTGAGTTCACCAACATAAAAACCACCGGTTAGGTATTTAAACAGTCGGTTTATGTCAAATTTCCTAAGGAAATTTTAAATTTAGAACTGATTATATATTTAATCAGTTGATTTAAATGTTGGTTGTTTACACAAGGCTTAAAAGTTCTACTAACTTAAAACTACTCTATATTAAACTACATAGATCAAGTCTTTCAATTACTTTTAAAATTAATATCTGCTGCTGTAAGTAAGAGGAGTGGCGGCTCAGTGGTAACGACCCCGACTTACCGAGTCGTAGGTCGTGGATTCGAACCCAGGCAGGCGCTTTACTTTGTGTAAATAAATTTCGTCACCGCTGCTCACAAAACGGTGAAGGAAAACATCGTGAGGAAACTGGCATATCTTAGAACAAAAAAATTCGAAGACATGTGATATCTACCAACCCACACTGGGCCCACGTGGTGCATTACAGCCCACTCCCTCTCGAAGAGAGGATCTCGAGTCCTGTCATGCTAGTTGCGCAATAAACTTTGCTAGCGCGATGCAGGATTTGGCGTGACGTCAGTGTGATGCGTAGTTCGCATGTGGCAATTTAGATAGCGCTACAAGGATGACACATTGTAAATTCTTTTACGAGTACATCAGTTTCGTACATTTTGTATGAACCATCACACTACAGGCGGGCAGAACAGCATTTTTTTGGATTAAAATGTGATGCACTGCGGCTATACTTGGCTATAATATTCGACAGCCTTATTGCCATTAGGTAAATATCATAAACGTTACATAAAATAAGTCGTTTCCCACGAATCGATATATAATACTCTCAAAAAGGATTTCTTTCGTATCTTTTATGTAACGAGACCCTGAAAGCTGCGAAATGGTCCTTCAAACGAATTTCGGGGAAAATATTTTCTCTCAAGAAAAAGGCGTCTTGTCACGCTTGTCTGCTTGAATCTGAGATTTCTCCCCGATGACAACCTGTTCTTGTCAAGACAAGAGGCGGCCTAGAGTTAAACCTGATTTTTTGGTTCGTTGTCACGGTGGAACTACTGACTGTTTTTTTTTTATCACTAGTTCCATTTTAAAAGAATCTGAAAATAATGGAACTAATGTTGAATTTGTTATCACTAGTTCCATTTACATTTTTTCATTTTACATTTTTGGGTTTAAAATAAACGAAGATAGTCAGAAATTTAATTGCGTAACACACCATCAATCGCAATCTGAATAATTTTGAAGGATATTGCTAATCCATTGCTTCATATGTTCGAAAAATGTGTCTGCTCCACAACTTAAATCACGTAATGAATGTTGTTTAAGGGCCTATACTACCTTAAATTGCTTAGCATGATCCTCCGTTATGTCGAAAATACTGCAGCATTAATTTTGAAATAAATAAATGGTAAAGTTGAGGATTAAGGTAAGGTACTATGTTTGACAAAAACACGATTCCATAAAATTTTCTCGATAGAAAAAAAATCCAAAGTTACCTCGAAACTGAACAATAAACCGCTGGTATTAAAAAA
Source organism: Gortyna flavago (assembly GCA_963669345.1). NCBI lineage: Eukaryota > Metazoa > Arthropoda > Insecta > Lepidoptera > Noctuidae > Gortyna > Gortyna flavago. Next base: position 15,819,164 of record OY770128.1, read on the forward strand.
ATACTTCGATCAGGAAACTTTGTATAATAACTAAACTAACTATAAAGCAGCGACCATGTCTTTTTTTTTTTTTATTACAATTATTTTCGCCGTAAAAAGCAAAACCTAAACTATTGGCGCTGCCTGCCGCCCAGCACCGCACTCTGTCTCGCTCACACTTAGTCCGCGAGCAGTATCGTGCGAGCGAGACAAAGAGTGAATTTTAGCTGAGGTAGTATGGGCTCTTAACTGTCAAAATGAAACCCATTGCTACTAATAGTGTTTTACGCCATTACCTACCCCGTAATAAGTTCAGTTAAGTACATTTTGTTCGTTACGTTTTCTGTGAAGGTAATCAAAGTAAGTTGATGATTTTCATTTTCAGACATGATGCATTTCGGTACCTCTGTGCCATTTGATCAGCCAATCGACTGAAGGTACTAGTGTACCTAATAAAAAAGTCAAGTTTCACCGGCGCCTCTTTGCCTACCCCTCTCATCAAACACGACTAAAACAAAACACAATCCCTTCCCGCCAGCAGAAACTTTTAGAAAGAGTATGAGAAAGAGAGAGAAGTAAGAGTACCTATGAGTATGAGAAAATTAATTATGTTCACAATTATTTTTTCGTGAATAACTATTAAATCATGGGAAAAGCATTTGATAGTTAACACGTTGACTGCCAGGCCACAGACTCAATAGGAAATCTATCACCGGTGACCGCGTTGGCAGTCAATGCCTTAATCTGATATTCGGGGCAGAGACAAATCCAACAAATCAAAGATCATAAAAATCGGTCCAGTCGTTCTTGAGTTATAAATGGTGTAACTAACCCGATTTTGTTTTATTTATATAGAAGATAATATATTAGTAGCTACTTTATATCACATCGTCAAAATAGTTATGCTTCTGCAGACTTTTAGATTCGTTACTATTTTTGTCCAAAATTCACAATTCACTGACCCTTTTCTGCATAAATTTTTAAACTTTCGCATTTTTTGCATTTTAGCACAAATAGTCTGTGTAAGTACCTAGTTATTCAACATTATTTTTAGTATATAATATGCAAAACCTGAATATACTAACTGAATCGATTTCAATATTTTTTACACCATGTTATATTTTGTCCCAAAAATATTTAATCACTGGCTAATTACAATAAAATCGCCGTACAGTTAGGTACCTACTGCCAAACTATTATCAATGAGCGTACGATGCTAGAGGAGCATAAAACATGGTAACCCCGCGCCGCATGTTTTGAACGGACAACCAGGAAACTTATAACTTTGTGATTTCTCATGATACAGTTTTGAAATTTAGTACATGGATTCTTTACATAAAAATACTAGACACGTGTTTCGGGTTTCGCATAATAATATACTAAAAAATAATATTGTATATTTAACTTTTTATGTAAACTTTATATACATGATCTAACCTTCCTTTGCCCTGCTATTGCTGTGTCTGTCGTTAGTTTGAGTAGGGTTGTAAAAGATAGTAAAACAGAAAATGGCTTTTGCGTAAATTAAAAATACATTGTTATAGGAATTGAAGCCATAGATACCTGCTACCTACTGTTAGAGTAATTGGATATAGAAATACATTGGAAAAATATTTATTTTCATGCAAGAAATGTCTTTGAACCATACGTACAGTCATTTTATAACTGGTGATATGAAGTAAATATAACTCCAATTCAGCCTATCAAACATACTCCAATTTATCTTTCTTATGTTTTACTTGCAGCGAACCGCGGTTTCACCCGCATAGGTTTCAATCCCGTGGGAATATCGGGATAAAAAGTACCTATGCTATGTGTTAATCGTGTTTTTTCGTGTTCATGCTCAATGAAACCAAGAAGACAACTCAAATAATTGTTTCAGATCAACCCTAGCGAGGATAAAAGAAAAATCTTGAACACAGCATGCAGATGCAAATGCAAGCTACTTTTCCTAATGAAAGAGCTAAACAAACATAAAAAGTCCTCGTAAAAAATAATGAATGAAAGAGTGAATGCGTTCTCGTTCAGTTGTTCACCCTTGAGCTAACATTAGTGTCGTTCAATCACTTTAATTGGCTGGTGAGAACATTGGCAATGTTTTGTAGCCACCTTTTTGGTTTTTATTAACCCAGTGGAGGACACATTAACCCAAGGACACTGAACGAGACACAATAGAATAGATTATCGTTTATTGTATCCAGTATTACAGCTAATAGTAGTAAATACATACACAAATCTACACACATCAAAAGTGTCTAGGGATCAACATATATTTTTGCAATAACTTTTCTCCTGATTAATATTAATTAAAATTTTCTTTAAGGATTCATCAAATAAAGTGTTTTCGTTTGTCACAGTAACGATAAACCAAGTCACCTTTGCATTAATAAAGAAATTTGCCATTTTCCTAATAAAGGGATTTTTGACATTTGAACCACTAACACAAAAGTTCGAAAAAAAGACTGAAATAACAGTTTTCTTTAAAATTTTATTGGGTAACTTAAACAATTAATAATCCGTGTTTCTACCGCGAACACTAACAACACAAGAACATCGGTTTGGCATACTCAAAATGAGTTCATCCAAATCACGCTGTGGAATGGCCGCCCATGTTCGTTGCAACAACAAAAAAAGGTCTTCTTGCGACTGGATACCCTCCATATTCGGCAGAGCTCTTCTCTGTAGCATATCCCATGCATGCTCAATCGGGTTCAAGTCTGGCGACTGAGCAGGCCAGGGCAGGACATTGATGTTAGCTGCGGCAAGAGTCTGTCTTACAACTCTTGCGGTGTGCGGTCGTGCATTATCATGCATTAACTGAAATAAGGGACCGATTTGCACTTGTAGAGGAACGATGACGTCTGATACAATCGTCTCAGCATAAATTTGAGCGTTGAGGTTGCCTCTGATCCAAATCAACTCAGTTCTTCCGCCGATCCAAATACCCGCCCATACCATGATGGTTCCACCACTATAAGGATGGACTTCCTAGCAGGATTTTAATCGCTGTTGGCGTCCAGGGGTTCTCCAGTGTCGTATACGTCTTGTATCCGGTCTCATACCAAAACGAGACTCATCAGAAAAGCACACGAAACGCCATTGTTCTTCTGCCCAATTTCTGTGTTCAAGAGCCCATTGATATCGAATCCTACGATTGTGCATTGCTATAGGTGGTACCCGTAGCGGTCTTCGGGAATGAAGGTTCACTTCATGCAAGCGGTTTCTGACTGTTTGGTCGCTAATTAAGTTCCCTGAAGAGTGATGAAGCCTCACGGCTAACATCATGGCGGTTATTGTTGGAGCTCTTCGAGTTAAGATTTGAATGTATCGGTCTTGTCTCCGTGTGGTGCAGCGATACCGTCCTCCATGGCGCTCAGCCACGGTACCAGTGCTTCGGTAACGTGTCCAAAGTCGACTGATAACACTCTGACTTGTATTCAGAGCTAAAGCCACAGTACGTTGCCGGGAACCAGCTTCTATCATTCCCACGGCTCTGAGCATTTCTTCCCTGCTTAAATGACGTCGCCGCTCCATAATAACGTTGGTTTTAATCAGTAGTAGGGAAACAGTAGCACTAATAATGTCTTCAATACGTTGTATGTTTTTATAGGGAAAATATTGACAGCTGATTTTCATCTTTTACTCGAATTTGATTCACAGTTCCTGATTCAAATTATGAAATGCACCAAAAAGGATCCATATAAATTTATAAAATCATAAATTTATTACAAAGCCACCCACATCTCAATCTCAAGAAATCCGCATAAAAATGCTTGATCCCTAGACACTTTTGATGTGTGTATAATGCTGGAAGCAAAAGGTTTAAGCGCAAAAGACGCGTTAAAGTTTTGAGCATTATGCTCAGGTGCCCTAGCGGGTTGCTAAGCGCTGTTTTTCAGGTTAAAACCTTGACTCTTGTTTACAAAATAAAACCGGCCAAGTTCGAGTTGGACTCGCACACGAAGGGTTCCGTACCACCATAAAATATTTGACACTACATATCCCCCCCCCCCCCCTAAATATTTATTTTATTCTGGTTACAGTATTTTTTGTTATAGCGGCAACAGAAATACACATACTGTGAAAATTTTAACTGTCTAGCTATTACGGTTCATGAGATACAGCCTGGTGACCGACAGACAGACAGACGGTCAGTGGACTCTTAGTAATAGGGTCCCGTTTTTCCCCTTGGGGTACGGAACCCTAAAAAGAGATGTTTTATTGTTATCACGTCTAGGGGCGGTTAATAGATCTTTGTCTTTTGAGTGTAAATTGTTTCAAATAAACAGTCGTGTGGGATTTGAATGATACATAGGTAATAATAATTTATCTTTACCATCTGCATTGAAAATTTAGAATGATTTTACGTAAAAGAAAATATCCGGGAATCTGATGACCAATCCTAGTATGTACTTAAAAACGTTAAATTTCAAGTCGCAATCTTATCACAGCGACGATTAATGTCAGGGACAATTATTGACAAAAACTTGCCATAAATATAGGTCCATTAAGGTTTTTTGACACATTGAGACTTTAACTCTGATTTTGCATCACTGTTCAAATCAGAGTGATCTTTATTCTCATTGTAATAAGGTTGCTGTTGGGTTGATGCCACTCACAAGTCAGTCAAAATCATTGTGATCTTTATTCTAGTTACAATAAGATTGCTGCTGTCAGACGTAAAACAACTGAAGAACGCGAACGATCTTAAAAATACGGTAATTTCCCCTCGGAACTAAGGCTGTCATTGCCTTGCCTAATATTATCACAATTCCATTCCGACTTGCAATAATCCCGGCTCCCAAAGCCAAGTTAATTAAAACAGGCCTTAGAGGCCTTAGTAACAGTGTCGTGCGTATTACCATGTACAAGTTAGACCCAAAATACAGCTAACTTTTCCGGGAATCCTCTATAAACATCAACATCCCTTCCTTTAGTAAAACTTTATAAGTTCCGCTCGCAGATAGGGAACGAGAGCACGGATTCACCGCGCTGGCAGGATAAAAATACGGCAGGACTAATCCATACTGTAATAATAAAGTTAAAGTGTTTGTTTTAACGCGCCAATGTCTGGAACGACCGGTCGGATATACAAAACATCTTTTTGCATTTGATAGCCTAATTCTTGAGTAAGGCTATGAGCTCAAGGGCACGCCGCGATAGCGGCGGTAAGGCCTCTCTTTGAGGAGTGGCTAGGGAGGCGTCACGGCGCCCTCACCTACCGCCTGACGCAGGTCCTCACCGGACACGGATGTTTCGGGAGGTTCCTGCACATAATCAGGCGGGAGGAAACGCCCGGGTGTCACCACTGCGAGGATCGCCCAGAGGACACGGTGGTGCACACGGTGGAGGTCTGTCCCGCTTGGGCAGAGCACCGCCGTGTCCTTGTAGAGGCGATCGGCAGCGGCGGCGACCTCTCGCGCCCGGCCCTGGTCCAAGCCATGGTCCGGGGCGAGAGGGAGTGGGAGGCAGTCACCTCCTTCTGCGAAGCAGTCATGCTAGCGAAGGAGGTGGCGGGATGGGAGAGGGAGAGAGCCGAGAGGGCCGCCCGTCCCAGCCGCCGCGGTAGACGCTCCGGGCGTCGGGAGCCGCGTGACGACTCCCGGCCACCGTAGGCGCGGGCCTGCGGACGGCGAGTAATGGGTAGCTCGCCGTCCGATCAGGACCAGGCCCGTGCCGGTCGGCGCGTATGTGTTCCACGCGCGCCTCAAAGAGATGTCAGCAGACATGGAGGGGCCCGTTAGGGCCGAAGCCTGCCGGGGCAGCGGGATTGTCCGAAAGGGTTACCGCTGCCCCGGAACATAAAGGGCTAAGGAAGGAACACGGATGGGTTTTAGTCAGTAAGAGTCTGACACTCCCTTCCGCTCCACCCAGAGCGGGAGGGGTCATTGGATGATTTCCCATCCTTAAAAAAAAAAAAAAAAAAGGCTATGAGCTCAGCTATGAAGAAAAAAAAAAAAAAAAAAAAGGTATGAGCTACGAATATCACGCTAAGACTATTAGGAGCCGTGCCCGTTCTTCTCCATGAAGATCTACGTTTTGGTATAGGCAACTAGCTTCAACTTTCTGATTATTTGACGATTCAAAAGTGCCTGTAAATGGTTTAATTAGTGCCTGTAAGTGGCACCGAAAGTGTGACTGATATTTTCCAATGCTGAGAATACATTACCAGGAGAATAAAGATCACGTGTGTGTGTGAGTGTGAGTGTGTGTGTGTGTGGACAGTGATGGAAAATCATACATCAATAAAATAACTTTGAAAGAACACTGTAGTACGAGTCAACGGTGACAAGCTTGGTTTGTATGGAAAGTATTGACAATCTGCCTCTAGCAGTCGCAGACTCAGAGCATCTCGCTCCTTAGCACGCTGAGCGACCTTGAATTTGTATACCAGCCCGACCGTCAGTGTCCACGTTTCGGCAGCATATAATTATTAACTGGCAGGACGCACTGGTTGAAGACCTTAGTCTTCAAACACTGCGGGATACGCGACGAGAAGACTTGACGGAGTTTTCCAAATGCTGCCCAACCCAACTGGATCCTTCTGTCGGCTGGATTACTTGCCTTAGGTAGACATAATCCTTCACAACTTCGAGAAGCGACCCTTCGATGTGGATTGGTCATGTGAAGACGTGCGAATTGTAGGCACATGACTTTCGTCTTGTCTAAATTCTTAGCGAGGCCAACCCGCCTAGAGGCTCCATTTAGGTTGTTTCCCTTATACCTTCTTTCCTAGTATTTCTTGTGTTTTCGCTCTACAGACCTCCCCAACAAAGGTTATGGGCCCAGCACGCTTAACAGGCTTTCGTTTGTGTTTTGTTTGTATCTGTGGTGAATTCCCTTCGGAGGCTCTCTAAAGAGAAATGCGATCAAATGTGGCATGATATCGTTATACGAGAATAAGGAAAAATATTATATGTTTGGTAAGGGTTGTTTATTAAATGTATTTGGAAGACGGAGTGGATCGGTAATATATGATGTGTTTGTTTGATTTAAATAAAAAATAAATCAATTTACAATTTATAAATGACGTTAGCTGTGGTGTCTCAAACAAAAGGGACATAACGTTAAAAAAAAAAAAAAATTTCTGAATTTCGCATTCATGCTATTTTTTGTGATTACACGAGCCCTTATTGAAAAACAAAGGTTATTCATCTTTGTTCACCGCCCAAATTCTACGTGGGCAGGCACCTACGTAGAATAGTAATAAGAAATAATAGGTACTACCTTAATTATTTTAAGCAACCATTCAATTATAATTATACCATCTTACTCATTCGTTCAAATTGAAATATTAAAACTACCCACCCACCGTATTATATCTAACATAAATCTGTTAGGTAGGATTAGTCATTCGTATAGATATTAGTTTTTAGGGATTTTGCTTATTTATTGAGTTTAGATTAGTTATCATCAGAAATAGATTTATTTAGGTATTTTATTTACTGTTATTGAGTTTCTTTTTTTATTAGGTAGGTACTTAGGTTTACTTTTATAATCTAATATACAATTCAAAGTCCTGTGATCCTGTCTGACTGATTATATCAATGCACAGCCTAAACCGCTGTTCATAGAGACATTAAATTTGGAGTGTGTTCTGTGTGAAGTGTATAAAGGTATCCACTAAGAAAGGGCTTTTCGAAATTCCACTCCTAAGAGGGTGAATGGGGGAGGGTGAAATTTCACGCGGACGAAGTCGCGGGCAGAAGCTAGTCTAACATAAATAAAAATATCTTCTCATTATTTACCTACATTTACCTACACATGATTGTGTTTAGAGTCATGCTATCTTGAGGCTCTTAACAACAGCAGGGTACAACGGCTCTACGACGCGAGCAAGGCTCTACGTAGCGGGTCGCGAGTAACAAGCTCTACGCAAACAGTATGTGTGCACACAATAGAGCTAGCAAACATGTTTTGTTCTCGACTGTTAGTGTGGAGGAAGATTTTGGAATAATACATAAAATGTATACTTAGTGTGTACTTGTCTATTTATTTTATACAACGCTGAATCTAGAAGGAGATGTAATGTTATAGGGCCTTAAATTAGATCAAAAATCCATACTAATATAATAAATGCGAAAGTAAGTCTATCTGTCTGTCTTTTACCTTTTCAAGCCTTAACGGTAGAGCCGGTTTCATTAACATAGGATACTTTCCATCCCGGTAGTATGTTCGTGCTCCATGCGGGCGAAACCGCGGGCAAATGCAAGTAAGATATAATGTAGTATGATGTATTTGGTGAAGGAAAAGATTGTCAAGAAACCGGCATGTCCTAGAACCAAAAATTCGAAGACATGTGATGTGACATCTACCAACCCGCACTGGGCCCGCGTGGTTGATTACGGCTCACTCCCTCTCACCGAGACACCTCTCGAGCATTCAGCATTCAGGCCTCCACAACATCGAGGACATCTTGGTAACAAAGGTCGACAAACTCGATGATTAAAATAACTTTTCCTATTATTCTGACTTCTAAGTAAAAGCACTTTTCTAAACGGTTTTAGATTTTCGGAAAGAAAGGTGAACAAACTCATGATGTAAAACAACAAAACGTTTGATTCTAACGTCTCAATAAAAGTTTGTATACACCGTGTTCTTCACGTTATGACTAAACTTTGTCAAACGCTTCCATAGCTTTTACAAATTAAATCTAACAAAGAAAGTAGTACTTAAAAAGGCTTCGTTACAAAGATATTTGTAATTTCATTTAATGAAATTTAATTGATTTATGCAGTATGAAAGGGTCTTAACTTAGTTTTGACAAGTTTCAGCTCGCCAAATCTTATGAATGAAAATACGTCATTGCCAATTCGGTTAAAGAGGCATGCATATCGGTTGATTTACGTCAAGGTATTTAGTTTGTATGAAAATTAACAAAAGTAAAAAATAAGAATTCATTAATGTGTCCATATTGAAAAATGTTTATTTCCATGGTCTGAACATCTGGTCGAAGTTTATGTATATCGTCCGGAACACGGTGTATATGTCGCAGCCAACTGGTTAAATTAGCCGTTCAGTTAACTGCCTAGCCTTTCAACTAAACGGCGGCCGTTCAACTAACGGCCTGAATGATATTCAATTACAGTGTAGGTTGGAAGTCTGTAACCAATCACGCGCGAGCCGAATTGGTTGCAGTAATTAAGGCATTGCACCCCGAACAAGTAGGTTAGGTTAGGTTAGAACTGTGATCAACCGCGTGCGAGCCGAGGGAGGAAGCGAGGCGAGCACTACTTCTAAAGGCCAGGCAGTTAGCTGAACGGCTAATTTAACCAGTTGGCTGCGACATATACACGTTCATAAGTCTACACTATACAGGGTGACGGGTAATCTGTAACCATTCAGTTCAGGATTCAGTACCAAAATTCTTCCAAAACCCCTGCGTTAAAATTTTTCGTCGGTTATTTTAAAAATAAAATGCTGTTGACCGCGTACCGCAAGACGTAGCGTTGGAAGGCCTCCCACAAGGTGGACCGAAGACCTTGTGAAGGCCGCAGAAACCCGTTGGATGCGAGAAGCACTGAACCGGACGAAGTGGAGTTGAGTGGAGGCCTATGTCCAGCAGTGGACGTCTTTCGAATTGTATTTAAAACAACGCAATGGCAGCGCTGCATCCACGCAACGCTGACGCAACGCGCCGTGTGGACTGGCTTTTACTTCGATAGACATTTTAGACGAATTTTCCGATGTTCACACAGTTACTTACATTGCTCTTGATTACTATGTTAATCGGGAAGCGAGAGATTTATCCACTGTTATGTTTTCGTTCCTAAAAGGTTTGGTCTTTTTATTTTACCAAAAAATATACCTAATGCCACCTAAATAACCTCGAGCCAAATTGAGTTCCATTACGTTCCCGGTTTATTAAAGATTATAGTCAACACAACTTTGTGTACCTTGTGTGTACCTTCAAAATGTATTATTATGTAGTCAGGTATGTACTGAGCCATGGGATCTGGAGGCGATAGTCCTCGCGCGCCTGTATGAGTGGCGCGCGGAGGCACTACGCCGGGGGGAAATCCCGCTTCCGCGGCAAATCGCTGCGGAGCGGACGGACCTCCGGCGCGATCTCATGGCGACATGGAAAGAGCGACTGTCGCAACCCAGCGCAGGGCACGCCACGATAGCGGCGGTAAGGCCCCTCTTTGAGGAGTGGCTAGAGAGGCGTCACGGCGTCCTCACCTACCGCCTGACGCAGGTCCTCACCGGACACGGATGTTTCGGGAGGTTCCTGCACATCATCAGGCGGGAGGAAACGCCCGGGTGTCACCACTGCGAGGATCGCCCAGAGGACACGGTGGAGCATACGGTGGAGGTCTGCCCCGCTTGGGCAGAGCACCGCCGTGTCCTCGTAGAGGCGATCGGCAGCAGCGGCGACCTCTCGCGCCCGGCCCTGGTTCAAACCATGGTCCGGAGCGAGAGGGAGTGGGAGGCAGTCACCTCCTTCTGCGAAGCAGTCATGCTAGCGAAGGAGGTGGCGGGATGGGCGAGGGAGAGAGCCGAGAGGGCCGCCCGTCCCAGCCGCCGCGGTAGACGCCCCGGGCGTCGGGAGCCGCGTGACGACTCCCGGCCACCGTAGGCGCGGGCCTGCGGACGGCGAGTAATGGGTAGCTCGCCGTCCGATCAGGACCAGGCCCGTGCCGGACGGCGCGTATGTGTTCCACGCGCGCCTCAAAGAGCTGTCAGCAGACACGGAGGGGCCCGTCAGGGCCGAAGCCTGCCGGGGCAGCGGGATTGTCCGAAAGGGTTACCGCTGCCCCGGAACATAAAGGGCTAAGGAAGGAACACGGATGGGTTTTAGTCAGTAAGAGTCTGACACTCCCTTCCGCTCCACCCAGAGCGGGAGGGGTCATTGGATGATTTCCCATCCTTAAAAAAAAAAAAAAAAAGGTATGTACTGAAAACTAATATTAGAGATACTTACATGGGTACAAGGTTCAATTCAATTCAATTCAATCTTTATTGCATCCATAATGTACACATACAGGCGGTAAGGGAATGAGAAAGTTTATAGTGGATAAAACAAAGATTAAAACAGAAGAAGAACTAGCAGGGGATCGAGGAGGGGGTGATGGTGCGGGTTCAAGGGATCAGACAGGAACAACTCGTGGAACCTGTCGGGCACAACAAAATTTTAAATAGGTAGAAGAGAAGAAGAACGCTTTTATGGTTTTCCTTATTATTAAATATTTATTATATGTATTTCTATGTTTTTAACAATAATATTTGTTTTTATACATTATTACTCATTTCTTTATTTTCTGAATATAATTCCTATGAATCCTCCCATTAGTTCCTATGGGATAGAGATAATAAATACATTAATGGAAGACAAAATTGGAACTAAATCAGTAACGAATTCTCAGGAGTATGTGGCATTAACTTGATTGAAATTATAACATAAATTAATATCTACCGAAATAATCCTTAATGTCTTCTAATTTCCGAATTAGCACGAAAGTTGCGCCACAGAGTAACGAGCTATTATACATACAGAGGCCAGAACATCAAGCTACCCCAATCTGTCAAATTTCTTTGATAGATTTACAACTTTATTACAAAGGAATAAGGGTCATATTCAATTGGGAAAATTTGACAGATTGGAGTAGCTTGATATGCTGGCCTCTGTACATATACTTTAATTATCAATGCGGGCCCACAAAACTTATTTTGTACTCTGTTTGTACTGCTCCGCTTTCTAGCAACAATTTTTTTTTCTAACAGACACAACTTGTTTTTTTTTTTGGAATTGCTTATAGTTGTAAATCTATAATTTTTTAACCATGGTAATACAAAATTAGAACAAGTTATACAACTCTATATTAGTTCTCATTATTTATTTTTTATAATCGCGCGTTCGTATTTAGATTTTTCATAGTAGGATTTATAGATGTCCGTAGGTTTATTTGCATCACAGCGGGCCCTATCAGAATACCAGCGCTGCGGTATTTATTTTTTAAATAAGCATTATGCTGAGATAGGAATCTTTTTGGTCTCGCGCAGGTCCTTTTTGTTTTTTTATTTTAGAATATCGAGGATGTATCGGCTTCACCAATCCGTCACAGTTTCAAAACAGTATCAGCCAAATAGCCGATGACGTCACCTCTCAAACAGCCTAGCGGTAAGCCGCTCGGCTGTTTGAGAGGCGACGTCATCGGCAGCAAACAAATAGACAGCGATCAAGGACGAGCTTAGCCTGCAAAATGGCCGCCAGCAGGTTTCCACTGCAGCGAACGATATTTTGCGCTTTTTTTTGTAATTTAATAGAAAACTATACCCCACTTTAATAGAAAACTGTGGTATTTTTGGCGATACTACGCGAAGACTGGGTAAACAAAATTTTAGTATTTGGCAATTTAAAAAAAAAATTATAGTGGCCACGTATCGTTCTTATATTACTTACCTGAAGTGATATTATATCTTAAACGTCCGTCGTCTCACGAAGCGCCTGAAAATGTATATCTTACACATCGTTTCTTTTAGTTTAAGCATCAAAGTTAAATATAATGCAAATACAACAACAAACTAAACCATGATTGAAAATACTAACAGTAACACAATATTAATGCGAGAAGTTAATAAGCACATTAACTCAGTTAATAGCTCATAAGAAGCTGCCGCAAACTCATTACCTAGAGACGCTAGGCTATAAGCAATTTCACTTTAGTAGTATTTAGTTCAATTTCATGTAAGGCTGTGCGCAGACCTGAATTAAGACTATCTCTGTGATATTGTTCTATTAAATAATTAAGAGAATTACTTTTCTTTTTCTTAGCATTTCGATTTCTTCGTTATCAGAATAGTCGGATAATAGAAAAAATAGTCAATACACTAGGGCATGCGATACAATATGGGAGGTGAGCCATTGTCTATGGAGAGTCACCGTATATACACCGGAGCTCTGAGCCGTCCATGAACCCACTTTCAATCACAATTCGAAAGCTTTTGTAGGAAATTGCTAATACGTTGCTTCATATGTTTGAAAAATTGTCTGCTCAACAACGTATATAACGCAATGACTTTTGTACTTACTGCTACAACTGTCAAAATAATGACTGTCAAAGTGATTATATTATATTAATATTATTTATTAGCCTCTGTGATTCCACTGCAAGGCAAAGGCTGAAAATACTGTTTTATCTACGGCAGAGAAAATTTTAAACCTACCTATCATATTTAACACTTTGACGGACACTAAACGCCCATAGGCGTAACAACAATAAAAATTCTATTGTCTCTCGTTCAGACTCCACTAACCGATTAATCTGGTGTATATTGATTCTGGTGTCTGTCTGTCTTAGACATATCCATGAAATATCACAGTGAAATTTTCTCTCTGAAACAGGGTGAAATCGAAAAGCAATAATAAGAAAACAAATGAAATTCCACAAATCTCGATGCCAAATTGAAATTCAACTCTCTGGAGCATCGATGTAATAGGCATTCAATATCTGAATGCGCTGACTTGTTCGCGCACACATTATAATTAGTTCAATATGTAGATTGTAGGTACTGCGTAAATATATTAAACATAATCTGACACGAATGCTACATATTATGTCTACGCGTAGGTACATGTTACAAAATATCTACACAATATATACTAGCTTCTGCATCTTCTAGCATCGCATCGCCTGCCCGCGCTATTAATTCGTTTTCGCGTTCTATCTTACTTCTTTTCTTTTTGCTCTGCACCCGGCTGCTGCGGGTCCTAGCGTGATGTTAAATAGCCTATAGCCTCCCCCGAGAATTGGGCTATCAAAAGCAAAAAAAATAATTTATTAAATCCGACTCTTTGTTCCAGAGATTAGCACGGTTAAACAAACAAACTCTTCAGCTTGAAGAGCTGAGCCTGTGGATACGAGTACTAAAACGTTAATAAAAAATCGCATTGGAGTAAAACTACGGCTTTGTCAGCTCCAAAACGAAATCATTCATTCAAACACACATGTAGAAATAAATACAACTTTCGAAACAACGACTAAAAGCCTCATTCAAGAACGAAACACAGGGAATAAAACCCTGGCTTGTTAGTACGGCTTACAATGTGTTTCCATTTCCAATAAACGGTATTAAGCCACGATTCGTTGACGAAGCTAAAAGGGTCAAGTTCTAAAGCATCTCTTGAATGAAACAAATTTTCAGAAAAAATCCAAGATTTAAGAGGATTTTTGCTGTGTTTCAGAAGTTGGACACGTGAGTAATCAAAAAAATAATAACCCTGGTCGTACTAAGTAAGTACTGCTTTTTTGGCGAAATTTTAGTAGACCTTTAAAAAGATGTAAGATGTTACAGTGAAAAGGTTTTATTTTTGTTGATTGACGAAGACTCAATAATGCGGTAATAATGCGGTATTGATACTTTAAGGTTTTTTGTTCCTCTTTTTATGATATCTGTCCAACGTGTGCAAGTAAATTCAAATGCAGCTATGATAAAAAAAACGGCATGTATTTAATCGGACCTCTAATAATAAAAAATAACTAAAAATATTATTGAACACTCTAGTATAATTAAAAACCTGAAATAATTTCTATATTGAAAGAAAGAAAGAAAGGAAAATTGTTTATTCTGCACAAACAAAACGCACATTACAAATTTAAAAAAATATAAAAAGACATAAAATATACAACGTAGTCAAAAGCCTCGTAATCCATTTAAAAAAATGTTGACAATTTTGTCGATTGCTTGATGTCCTAAATATAATATACTAAATAGCCAAGTAACTGCGACCATCTTGGATGTAGCGCTCTCTGGGCGTTGCTGCGGCACTACCTGCAGTTTCTAGAGGATTAATGAAATATTTCCCATCAAAAACTGCAATATTATACAAATTTTATTAGTGTTACAACAGACGATTCTATCAAATCAGCCCGCAATTTTGTATTCATTGAATATTAAATCATATTACGTCTCGATAAATCCCGAAATTGAAATTCTAAACTAGTATCGCTGGACAACAAACTGCTAAATGAATTTAAAGCGATTTCATCTTTAACACGTTACTTTAAAGTTTACTTTTGTATTGAAATTAAAATACTTAATTCTAATTGAGGGATTTATGTTGTAAGCCAAGGGAAGAAACGAAGAGCAATTTCTGAAGAACTATTTTTGTTCCTAAATAGATTTTGTTAAAATGCCAACTACATGGATACGGTACCTTCCCTTGGCTGTCGTTAAATTAGATTGATGATATTAAAGCAACAGACATACAACTTGTCTACTTCTAATATTATCTTTACTTTAATTAGAAAAAAAACTAAGTACATATTTAGATTTATTTTGTGTACTCACGATAAAGGTTGTATTTTGCTCAATAATTTTCATGAAGTAACTTCTTTTTCCTTCAGTTCAGGGAATATTTGAATAAAAGAGGCGAAAGAGCTGTTCAATTCGTTCCTAGTTCAGTGGACTATAATCTAACGACCTGTCAGTAGTGTCAGATCGCGTATAGGTAGTCCAGTTATCTCCAAATCCTTTACTCTATTACTATTGGCAGTTTTCCAATTTCAGTATTTTTCACAACTGCATGTATGGTTTCATATGTTTGGGTTTATTTTTACGTTATTGATTATTGTTAAACGGAAATTCGATTTAGGATATCGTATTCATCGCGGGGAAATGGCGAACTGATTATATTCATGTATTTTGTTTGGGTTTATCTCAGTCGGATGTTCATGTTTCCCTTTAAAATAGATTGAGAATTTGTATAATTTGATATGTTGATATCTCTGTAAAATCTGACAAAATAATTGTGTTGCTTAATTAAGAATTTGAGATAATTTTCAAGTTATGGAACAACACACTGAATGTCATGCTTAAAAAAGTATAAATTCCATTGCAACCAAAAACTTATTAGGACCTTTTTAGGACTCAAAAATCGTAGCTTCGGACCATGTCAGGCGCTTTACTATGTGTAAATTATTTCATCACCACTGCTCTCAAAACCGTGAAGGAAAACATCGTGAGGAAACCGGCATGTCCTAGAACCAAAAATTCGAAGACATGTGATATTTACCAACCCTGGGTACGCGCGGTGGATTTCGGTCCACTCCCTCTCATAGAGAGGAGGCTTGTGTCCCAGCAGTGGGAATATTTTAGACTGCTTAAGTCTGTTCTCTTTCCCTTAGAGGAGAGAATTTTCCTTTAATCTTTCCTTTACTTGTAACTGTAACAAATCCAATTAAAATATAAAGCCTTAGTAAAGAAATCTTTCTGTTTCAGGTAAAACGGGCCGCCTACGCCGAAAGGGTAAGCTTTGATTAAATTTTTAAAAGAACAATAGATTTTAATTGCATTTTTACACTGTTAATATTTTTTTATTAATTATCGCGTGTTGAATCATAATACCAACCTCAATTTTTTTCTGTTATCAGACAAAATATGGCGGTTACCTTGGTTCTCCTGTGAATTTCTTCATTTCTGATTCGATCACATAGGGAAACTCCAAGATTAGCCCTCTCCATTATAAAATACTAGCTTCCGCCCGCGGCTTCGCCCGCGAGGTATGTCGATAAAAACTATCCTATGTCCTTCCCCGGGATGCAATCTATCTATCTGCCAAATTTTATCGAAATCCGTTCAGTGGTTTAGGCGTGAACAGGCAACATACAGATAGACAGACAGAGTTACTGTCGAATTTATAATATTAGTATGGATAGTATGGATTATCTTCAACTTCTTCTTCGTGCATTTGTATAAGATTCAAGATCTCATTCAGCATTCAACTAATTTGTTGCTGCATGCTAATTCAATACCCAACTAAATTCGATAAAAAATTCCATTTAGCTACAAAAAGAAAATTTTGTTTAATTACAATTGACAACAAATCCCTTTTTTTTTTTATGGATGGGAAATCATCCAATGACTCCTCCCGCTCTGGGTGGAGCGGAAGGGAGTGTCAGACTCTTACTGACTAAAACCCATCCGTGTTCCTTCCTTAGCCCTTTGTGTTCCGGGGTAGCGGTAACCCTTTCGGACAATCCCGCTGCCCCGGCAGGCTTCGGCCCTAACGGGCCCCTCCTTTGATGCTGACATCTCTTTGAGGCGCGCGTGGAACACATACGCGCCGTCCGGCACGGGCCTGGTCCTGATCGGACGGCAAGATACCCATTACTCGCCGTCCGCAGGCCCGCGCCTACGGTGGCCGGGAGTCGTCACGCGGCTCCCGACGCCCGGGGCGTCTCCCACGGCGGCTGGGACGGGCGGCCCTCTCGGCTCTCTCCCTCGCCCATCCCGCCACCTCCTTCGCTAGCATGACTGCTTCGCAGAAGGAGGTGACTGCCTCCCACTCCCTCTCGCTCCGGACCATGGTTTGAACCAGGGCCGGGCGCGAGAGGTCGCCGCTGCTGCCGATCGCCTCTACGAGGACACGGCGGTGCTCCGCCCAAGCGGGGCAGATCACCACCGTATGCTCCACCATGTCCTCTGGGCGATCCTCGCAGTGGTGACACCCGGGCGTTTCCTCCCGCCTGATGATGTGCAGGAACCTCCCGAAACATCCGTGTCCGGTGAGGACCTGCGTCAGGCGGTAGGTGAGGACGCCGTGACGCCTCTCTAGCCACCCCTCAAAGAGGGGCCTTACCGCCGCTATCGCGGCGTGCCCTGCGCTGGGTTGCGACAGTCGCGCTTTCCATGCCGCCATGAGATCGCGCCGGAGGTCCGTCCGCTCCGCAGCAATTTGCCGCGGAAGCGGGTTTTCCCCCCGGCGTAGTGCCTCCGCGCGCCACTCATAGAGGCAGATCCCATGGCGGCAGTCCGGCAAGGAGGCTTGCCGCCTCGCCCGAGATCGTGCGGTACCCCCGTATTAGCCTTATGGCTGCCACCTTTTGGGGCGCGTTCAGTGGGCGGCTCGAAGCCGCAGTGAACGCGCCCACACCGGGGCGCCATATACGGCCATGGACCGCACGACCCCCGCGTAAAGCCTCCAGCAGGAGGCGTTTGGCCCTCTCAGGTTGGGCAGGAGCCGCTTGACAGCGGCCCCAGCCCGTTCCAGTTTGGGGGCCAAACGTCGGAAATGCTCCACGAAGTTCCACCGGCTGTCGAGGACGAGACCAAGGTATTTCATCGTCGTCTCGACGCCGATGTGAACCCCTCCTACCGTTAGTTGGGATCCCGATGGTGGCCCGTTCCGAAGCCCATGAAAAGACATGGCTTCGGATTTGTGCAAAGCCACCTCGAGACCCAACTGCCGGATCCTCTCCACGACTATCGCAACCCCGCGTGTCATCGCGTCGGCCGCCGCCTGATGCGACCTCCCCTGCACCAGGACCAGCGTGTCGTCAGCGTAGCAAACCACGCTGACGCCATCAGGGAGGTCGGCCCGCAGCACCCAGTCGTAACCGATGTCCCACAGGAGCGGCCCCAGAACCGATCCCTGTGGGACACCGCACGACACCATGGGCGGGGGAGTATGCTCCCCCCGTGAAGGGAACAGAGCGCTCACCACCTCCCTCACCAGCTGGGGGCGGAGACTCTGCGTCAGCGGGAGGGCCCAGGTGCGGAGTTTATTCCGCACCATTTTGTAATGGCGCCCCCACGGATCTCCGTTCAGAGTCTCCAGCATCTCCTCGCGGGCCGAATCCTTGGCCCGCTGGATAGCCTCTTGGAGGGCGGTCTTCGCCGCTCTGTACCCCTCGTACAGCTCTGCCTCCGTGGCTTCCGCATCCGGAGGGCGGATGCGGAGCCTGCGGTGCCTGGTGTACAGGTGTCGCGAATCAACGCACGCCTTGCGTAACACCTCTACCTCCTGCGACCACCAGTACACCTGACGTCGGGCGCATCCTGGCCGAACTCGGGGCATTGCCACGTCACAAATCTCGGACATGGCCTCCCGGAACCACTCCGCCTCGTTGTTAATGTCGGCAGGCCTGTCAGGTGATGACACCCATCCCTGCACGATTGAGGCTTCCAGGAGGAGCTCCCGGTCCAGCTGCTTCAGCGCCCACCGCGGACCACTCGGGGTCTGTTGGACCGGCGCGCTAGAGGTCTGGGCGGAGACGTCGATCCGGATATCCCGATCGGAATAGGTCTCCACCTCCTCCATGACGCGCCAGTCAATGACCCGCTGTGACAGAGCGGGGCTGGCGAACGAAATGTCCACCACGGTCTCACCCCGCATCCGCACACACGTAGGAACAGAGCCCCGATTTAGGACGACCAGGCCTGTTTCCAGAGCCCAGTCCTCCACCATCCTTCCCCGCATGTCCGTGTAACGGGAACCCCAGGCCAAATTTTTGGCGTTGAAGTCCCCGAGCACTAACACGGGGAAGGACTGGTTTCCGACGACGACAGTCAACTCTGTTAAAGAGTTGTGGAACTCGGCGAGAGTTCGGTTCGGAGAGAAGTACACTCCCACTACTACTATCTCTCCGAACCGTGCTGCTACGCACCCCTGTCCCTTCGTGACACCTTCGAGGGACGGGGTACCGGCGGCAGCCGACGATAATATGGCCACTGAGCCACTCAGGTCCTCCACCCAGTCATCCCTGGGCGGGACAAAGTACGGCTCAGCGACCACGGCAATGTTAATCGACCACTGGGCCATGCTCTGGAGCAACAGGTCCTGAGCACAGGCGCAGTGGTTGATATTCGCCTGGAGGAGGCGTAATGGAGTCGTTACTCCTCCATTTCAGCCCCCTCCCGGGCCCCTTGTGAAGGCCCCTCTACTGCGTTGACGGCAGCGGCAGCAGAAGCGGCGGCGGCGGCATAAGCGGCGGTGACGGTGACGGTGGCGGTGGCGGAGGGCCTGCCTTTCCTCCTGGTTCCGGCGGGCGGAGCGCAGGACTTGCTCCCCGCCCGGTGATCGGCCGGCTTGCCAGCAGCCGCACATGCGACGCAGTGCGGCGCGGCAGTGCACGAGCCGGCCTTATGTCCGGGCTGGCCGCAGCGGAAGCACAGAGCGCTGCGGTCCTCCGAGGACAACAAATCCCTAACATAAACCTCTGAATTCAATATATTCATGACATCAGCGGTGACCTTTAGATACAAAAATATGAGAAAACCTGAAGCGAGGCCGAATGACACCGAATCACTGCCTTTTTAAATTTTAATCCCAACGTTGCAATTTTAACCACAAACGAAGGTGAATCTAGAAAAAAAAGTACTGATTTTATATTTCAGTTTAGTAAACTATTTACCTACTTACCTATAAATGTGACCAATAATTCGAGGCATATTTTCATGGATTTGTTGTGTCAATATCTAATATATTGTGTCTCGGACTTCTAGGCACAGTTTTATGCCTCGTTGGTTACCATATTTTGTGCCTCGCATAGTCGCAACAGCTGCTTGTAGTAGATAGTAAATCGAAATCCATACTAATATTATAAATTCGAAAGTAATTCTGTCTGTCTGTCTGTATGTTACCTTTTCACGCCTAAACCACTGATCGGATTTCGATAAAAATTGGCAGAGAGATAGATTGCATCCCGGGGCCTTCCCCGGGATGCAATCTATCTCTCTGCCAAATTTTACATAGGATAGTTTTTATCAACATACCTTGCGGGCGAAGCCGCGGGAGGAAGCTTTAGCTTAGCTTTTTATACAATTTAAATTCAATTCAATTTAATTTATTATTTTTTGGGTAAAAAAGCCTGTACCAGCACTTGTGCGAACAGGGATAATCGTCAGTTGGTGCCTCATTTCATTCAAAACGTCTAACGGGCCTCTGCGATTTGTTTTCGGGCCCTAGTATGCCAAAAGATCCAGAACCCCAGGGTCTCGAAATACGTCAAAGGCAAGATTATGTATTATGTTTTTATAAAAATATTTTACAAAAGGTAAGTAAACGATGTGTACGTAAATCGATAATAAAATGATTATGTTATAGAGGTATAAATAAGGAACAGGGTGTAAAGTTCACTCATCCTCTATAGAAAAGGGAGGATCCTCCGACCAGACGGGTGTTGTGTCAGGCGGGCAACTGCCCGATGATTCATTTCGGGCCGTTGTATCTATGCTAGTTGCGCGGTAAACTCTGCTTGCGAGATGCAGGATTTTGCGTGACGTCAGTATGACGCGTTGTTCGCATGTGGCGTTGTAGATACCGCGACGACGCGACGTATCATAATTTATCAAATTGTGGCAACAGTCTTGAGGACTATACAAATTTATCCCTTTTAACCCGACGAACCTCCGGGTAACATGTTAAGTATATGCCTCGAAACTTTATTATGTCCCTGTTGTCATTGTGAAATTACTTTATTAATTAATTCTAAGGCTAATTTATTAATGTATGGTTAATAGAGCAGTGGTAGGCCAGTGGTGATGACCGCAACTTACGAGTAGTAATTCGTAGGTTCGAACACAGACAGGCGCCTTACTTTGTGTAATATTTCATCATTACTGGTCCCAAAACGGTGAAGTAAAACGTCGTAATAAAACCAGCATGTCCTAGAACCAAAAATTCGAAGACGTGACATCTACCAACCCGCACTGGACCCGCGTGGTGGATTTCTGCCCACTGTCTCATAGAGAGGAGGCCAGTTTCCCAGCAGTGGGAACTGATTATGCTATAGTTAATAATGCCATTTCGACTGTAATTAAATTCTACACTCGAGAGAGAGCAAATGTAACGAAAGGGGTTTGACTAGCTTTGTTATGGATGCTGGCAGTCTAACCCCGCGTCCTTCCCAAAAGATCAGCGATCGTCGCGCGTACGTACGAGTACGATTTACATTGCAATGACTTACTAATGGTTTTACGTCTTTTTAATTTGATCGTGAACGTGTTTGTGATGCGGGACTAAAATTCGCTCGTCCCAATTATGTCAACTGAATTGTATGGAGATGTTTATACTGGCCTGGCACGAATAATAATAATAATTAGTTTATTATTGCTTCAGTTTACAAAAAGGGGTATAGAGTTTGGAGCCTCCTTTTAAGCAAACAATGCCTGTGTTAGGAGATTCCAAAATAGTCGGAAGATTTCCTTAAAATTAAAGCAATAGACGCGCGCAATCGCGTCTCGCGTCCCATATCCCGCGCGGAATTCGCCTCAGTTTGACCAGTCCTTATATCTACGAAAGTAATTATAACCATCTATTACACCCTGGCGTCTTAAGAATTTGAAAATGTCGGGCAATCTTCTCGTCGAAATTTTTCGATTAACTTTCAGGACCTGATTTCGATTAACTTTCAGGACCTGAGGCACTAAGTTTTAATTGCATTCTGAACCAAATATATAATTACGTTACTTTATGATATTGTAAAGTTTCATAGACAGAGAAATTAGGTATAATTAATATCAATATAATGTCAAAAAAACTTTATTGACTTTCCCGGTTGCTGAAGCGAGCTTGCAGTAAGCTGTCATTCTACCTGACGCTAGGGATTGACACTATTGACAGCTCACTTCAAGCTCACTTTACATACGTTTTCACGGTTTGATTTTTACCGTAAAGGTCATCTGTATTAACCACTAGTTGAGTAACCAATGCTAGTAACTTGATCCACAAGTCCTTTTACTAATTCATCCCAAGTTGATAAACTATTCCCGCAGGTAAGTACTTGCTTAATAACCCGTAATGAATTTATGATACTCCTTAATAACAGTGCCTAAAGGTTATTCATTAATTTGTTATCCATCTCTTTGTTTGTAAACGCTTTAGTCGAGAATATCACAAAACCGGTAATTAACTTAAAATTAATAACCGAAACTAGCGGCCCGCCCCAGCTTCGCATGGGTGCAATTTTTTTTTCCAATTTCCTAAATTTTCTTTCATACAAATCTTGTCCTAACAATACCGAACACAACAAAAAAAAAAATTTGCGAAATCGGTTCAGCTGCTCTCGACATTTGCGCTTAGCAACACATTCAGCGATTCATTTTTATATTATACGAGATTAAATTAGTAGATTAGTAAAAATCATTTACCAATAAGTTTCTAAAGAAAAGAAATTTATTTTTATTTATTTTATTTATTTATTTAAGGAAAAACAAACAGTAGCACAATAAGATATAGACATAATAACAATAATATCGTAAATATTAAGACAATTATGCTACCCACTACGTTCTCCACAGATTACAATTTACAAATGAAATGCATGTGACATAACCTTTCCTTTTGGCTTTGCCGTAGCCGGGTAAAAATTAAGGGGATATTTTCAATAAAAAACGGTGTAGATGGCCTTAGCACTCCCATTTCCTGTAAACTTAAAAAATGTTCTTAAGATATGCGGTGTATCGCGAGCAGGCTGGAATGCTTATGTGTGAACCGCAGCTGCATCAGCTTATGCAGGCTTTTTTCCTTGCCTGAGTTTGTAGCAGGGTTTCTCATAATATTGCAGTGCCATGTTAAGTATGTTTAATAATGCGTATATACATAATTATTAAGAAACATGCCTTGTGCCCGCTGGGATTTTCTATCGGCCTTCTGGCGGTAAATTAAAAAAATATATTTTATCTACTTTAGTTACCAATACCCATCATGCGGTTGACTCCATCATTTAGAGAATTTTATGAAAATTTTATCAAAATTACATAATTACGAGGGGCGTTCAATATATTCTCGGTATCAGGGTGATTTACTAATGATGTGGGTAAATTAATTAATTAATTAATGACATTCTCTAAGGGTATAAAGGTAAAATTTTATATAGTTGTGATCATTAGTTTGCTAGTTATCCCTAGTCAACGACAACTGGAATGGCTAACGTGACAATGTTAAAGAAAATCGAGCACCGCGCTGTTATAAAATTCCTTACCAAACAAAGAAAAAGTCAAAAAATTATTCACGAAGAGATGGTGGCTGTTTACCAAGATTCTGCACCTTCGTTATCTACGGTTCAAAAGTGGTCAAGTGAATTTAAAAGGGGCAGAGAGAGTATTGAAGACGACACTCGCGCGGGCGGCCCGGTTACTGCCTCTACGGAAGAAAACGTGAATAAAGTTGAGAAGCTTATACTGGAGGACGCCCGAATGAAGATCAAAGATGACCCACCTCTCTGTTGGTTCCGTGCACAGTATTCTTCATGACCTTCTATACCTTTCAAAAGTCAGTGAAAGATGGGTGCCGCGAAAGCTTACGGCGCCTCAATAGCAAGTGCGAATCGAGTGCTGTAGAGAGTTTTTAGAACTCTGTGGTGAAGTTCCATCAATTATTTTCGAAAAAGACCTTCGTGGGAAACGATTTTCCAATGATGAAGAGCTCAAGGCGGCAAGAAATGGGCATTTTTCAGAGAAAGGGGAAAGTTATATTTTACTGGGTATTGAAAAGTTAATTTCGAGATGTAATAAATAGATTGGGGTAATGGGGGATTACAATGAAAAATAAAAATTATTTTAATTGAATTTACGTCTTTTTTCATGCCGATACCGAGAATACATTGAACGCCCCTGTATACTAAGGAAATTTCGATGTTTTGTCAAATCATAAAAACCGTACGTAGCAAGATCGGGTCGTTAGTCAAAGAATGTATTAAAATTCAACAAGGGTCGTATACTAGGCCTCACTGAGTCAAGGGCCGCCGCACCGATTTATTTTAGTCTACTACATTATTATTGGTCGGTGAAAGGTCAGACCTCTGATCGCTCACATTGGGTAGCGGTAAATATACCTCCCATGTGTTGAAAGGTTGAATTATACTTCGTAAGTAAAAGAAGAGAAAAAAAATTTTGTTAAAACATCAACATATTTATATATTTTTTTTTCATTTATATTAAAATGTAAAAAAGGTGGATTAGAAAAAAAAATAACTCAGAGCTGACAGGTTTTTAATTAAAGTAAATGAAGACATCAGCAGTTTTCAACAAAAGATAGATTTTAAATTGGATTTTACGGTTTAGCAAAGTTCTAATGTAATTTTATTTTACGAAAGCTTAGTCCGACAAGGATTCTTAACTTTTCTGATAAAATCAAAATAAATAGTTCTTTATTCAAATTAGGCTGAAAATCAGCACTTTTCGAACGTCAAAATAACATAAGACAGTCCCCCAAAACGCCCCCCTTGCACCACCTCCTAGTGCTTTAGCTGGGAAGTGGCGCAACAAACTCCCCAGCACCACAGCTGTCTGTTCAGTTAGAAAAACTTGATTCTATACAACAGAAGGTAAGCAACGTAATTAACATTACGAGACACAAAACATCATCATCTGCCTAGTCTTTTCCCAACTATGTTGGGGTCGGCTTCCAGTCTAACCAGATGCAGCTGAATACCAGTATTTTACATTGAGCGACTGCCTATCTGACGTCTACAACCCAGCTACTGGGTAATACGATACCCCTTGGTAAGACTCGTTGTCAGATTTTCGTAACGACTGTCAAAGATCCACGACTGACAGCCGGGACCAACGCCTTAACGTACTTTCCGAGGGGTATGTAAAGCCTTAGCCACAAAGAACATTAAATTTAATTATTTGCCATACGTCAGCTAGCTACATAACTATTATC
Organism: Gortyna flavago; assembly: GCA_963669345.1. NCBI lineage: Eukaryota > Metazoa > Arthropoda > Insecta > Lepidoptera > Noctuidae > Gortyna > Gortyna flavago. The sequence continues at coordinate 15,844,533 of OY770128.1, forward strand.
CACTTCCCTGGTCGATGTAGACATTAACGAGACCCCGGGCGTATTACCGGTAACGGGAACGAACGAGCTGTCTCGATGATAAACACGCTCCCTCGTGAACTAGCTCAGATATACTCGTGGAATTAGCGTGTCTCTCTTCACTGATTTACTGGGGGTAATCTGTGTTGATTTTTCTGTAAATACTTACTAAGTTAAATTCCAAATGCTACTTACTTTTAACTAATGAATTTCGGCCTAAATTCTGATATAGAACCACATAACAGTTTACACGTAGCAGTCATTATAAGATAGAATTCGATGGGGAAATCTTACGTGCAGTCCATGAATTTTCGTTCAGAAGGGGCTGGTAATGCCTGACCAAGTTTTTCTTTATTAGAACCGACTTACCATAGAAAAGTTTTGGCTCCCCAACTCTTGTATACTGGAGTCGTATTATCAGGAACGAACGAGCTGTACCTATATATATGTAGCTGTGTACCAGCTCAGATATACTCGTGTTTCATGGAGTAAATCTTTGTTTACGTATATATCTAAAACTGTAGGTTCTAAGGTAATTTTTAAATTGCGTCTTAGCTTTAACAATGTCTTTTTCTGTTTAGAAAAATATTAGTTTCATTGTCACCATTAGCGAAATAGTTTCACGTAACTTTGATTCAAATTACTATAATATATTTTCAAAAATTCTGAAAAAATATCTGATTTAATTAGAATTTTTTTATCATGATATATTTATGTACTAGTTTCATGTAAGTAGGTAACTATCTGCAGAATGCTGTGTTGACATTGATATACATATATATTAAATCATTGTGTAGGTATTGATATTAAAGAATGAACGTGTTTTAAACACGCTCCCTCGTGAACTAAGATATACTCGTAAGATTAGATGTGTGTGAACTTAGCAGATTAAGATTAGCGGGTTTCTCTTCACTGATTTACGTAGGTATTTGTTTAGTTTAATGTAAATCACCATTTTACCTTTTCTTTTACTTCATCTGCTTTTTCCATGCCTTCAAAAAGTAACCTGTAAATTCCGCAACATTTTTATTGAATTTGAACGTAAAAAATCACACGCGGCGCCGCGTTATTTGCGCCCCGTCGCATGGCGCGTTGTTGTGTGATCCGCTTTAGGTTTGTCCGCTCTTCGCCCTGACCACGCATCAAGGCGAAACCCAAAAGAACCTCGAAACGGTGTTATGAACGCCACTCCAAAATACAAATCATAATTATTATGCCAAGTTCGCCCAATCTTGTGCTCTAACTTTCCCATCAAATTAGAACGTACCCCATCGCTGACCTTTCTTGCCAATCAAAAAAATATCTGAGAATAAAATTGTAGAATAACTTTATAAATCTTGTTAACTTTATCGCTTGAAGTTGAAAGGACAGCCTGATGTCGTTTCTAACATTTTTATTTGAGAGAGCATATAAAATAAAATTTTATTTCAAAGCTAGAAGAATTTGTTTCTTGAGTTTAAAAAATGTTGAGATTTTTACCTTGATGTGGCTGTGGGACGTTGTAGATTGATATTCAACTTTTTCCTCTATTTATTACTTGTTAATATCTAGTCTACTGACGTATATTAAAACATGCAATACATTTGCAACAAGGGAAGAATTTCTGTACTATCATTAAAGTGACTGGTTCACAACGAGCTTGTGTAATTACTTACTCAATCAACGCTATGTACAGACGCCAGCACATCAACCTACCCGAAACTGTCAAATTTTCCCAATCAACTTTGAACCTTAAACTTTAGCGATAAAGTTGAAAATCTATCAAAGAAATTTGACAGATTGTAGGTAGCTTGATGTGCTGGCGTCTCGCGTCTGTACAAAATTGCATATTGTTTTCAAAGTATAGAGTTAACATTTTAGAGATAATAAAATAATAATTTCCCCACTGTCAAATACGGTAACAAATGCAAAAGTGAAAAACAATAATAGAAAGCTAGTTTATATATATTCCAAGTTAGAACTGAAGCTGGACCGATGCTCATTTGTTTTACACTAACCTCTCACTACGTTTCAATAGTGAGTATGAACAACAAAGCAGCTTACCGAACGCTGCACCGCTTTGCATTTAGCTTTTATTAAAATACTAGCTTCCGCCCGCGGCTTCGCCCTCGAGGTATGTTGATAAAAACTATCCTATTTCCTTCCCTTTGATGCAATCTATCTCACTGCCAACTTTTATCGAAATTCGTTCAGTGGTTTAGGCGTGAAAAGGTAACATACAGACAGACAGTTACTTTCGAATTTATAATATTAGTATGGATAGCAACACTATAGCTTATAGCTTTTATGAAAATAGCAACACTGTTGCTATACGATTTATTGATGATGACTGCCAATGATATGATGCAAATGAAAATACAAGAGAGAGTTGGGGTGGAGATTTTGGGAAGAGTGCGAAGTTGTTCAAGTAAAGGTAAGTAGAGACTGCGGTTCTGGCAGTGAAGTTACCTTAGTTACTATAATTTTTAATCCGTTATGATAAGCTTAACAAAAATCCAGACTTATGATAGGTGATACCTACGTGTGTATTCAGTGCGGAAAAGGATAAAATTATTATGACAGTGCATTGACAAAGTCATCTGCAGTTGCAGAATAGCAATTTAAACATGGCAGAACGTACTAGGGTTCTAAAATCATACTTATTAAAAACACTCAGCTCTCTTTCCATGTCAACAGTATACCTACGTTAAGGTTTAATGGATATGGGTTTATACCTACTAGGTATAGCTCTGCTTTACCTTTCGATGAAAACCAGCGTGATGTTATGTTTGTGTTAATATTATTCCAATTAATATTTTTTTTAAGAGATTTGATATTGTGTGAAAATGTTTTCATCAAAATCACACAGTCAATTTAATTTACTGGAAATTCTCCCACTCTATAAGTCAGTATCGCAATAAAAGTAAATTGAAGCGCAAACAACAATGGCAAACAATGAACAAAATCATTACTCTGGAACAGTATAATTTTTCGCGAAAATATCATACAAACAATAAGTTTAATAATTACTGGAAATAACAAAGCTCAATACACATACATTAATTTCTCATTTGAAAATCATACGAGTGAAAATATAAACTGCATTTCTGTCAACTCCTATTATATCCAAAACATATTGGAATCGAATTAAATCCATCAAAGAGGCAATTTTGGAGTAATTAAATGACTATAATATATTCTGCGTTCGCAATAGTGTTTCCAGTTATGTAAACAAGAATTTGTATTTGGGAAAATTACTTTAATATCTACACATAACGTTCAGTTAACGGTACAACTTAAAGAAATATAACTTTTCAATGGTACTATAACTCTATTAATGAAAAAATAACGGCCAAAAAAAACAAAAGTATTGTGTAGTAAATGTTGAAATTACTGCATTTTAGAGTTATATTGTTTTAAGCAAATGTAGAATTTAATACATTGCTTTTTATTTAAATATCGGAACTTCTTATAAGGTTTATAACGAAAGGATTATAACAGTAATTTGTCTAACGTATAAATCAACCTAATTTTTATTAACATAATGATGATATTTGTTTAGGTAAGTGAAAATAACATCAATCGCAAGGATTTGAATAGAATCTACACAATGCTGTTTGCGATTTCACTGCGTTCTACAATGAGCTCTCGTTAATGTAATGTACATACAAGGTATAAAGGTACTCTGCTAGTAGAATGAAAGTCAATATAGTACACACGTGGAAGCGACGCAGACATAATGGGAACTTGTTCACTCCATACAATCGTACACCCAGTCGTACACCTGTGATACTATAAGTGCCTTATTCAGGGAAACAAAGGCAAAATGTTACTTTTTTATCAATTCGCTTTTATGTATTAGGCACGTCTGAACAACGGGTTCATTTGAAATGTGGATAGTTAATTTTAGCATCTTATACTCAATAGGCAATTAAATTCACTTCTCAAAATATAAATAAACTTTGATGTTACAGTGAAAACTTAAAAAAATCACACATTGTGAAGCATGGTACAGACGCCAGCATATCAACCACGGAGTATTTACTCCGTGATATCAACCTACCCGAAACTGTAAAATTTTCCCAATCAACTTTGAACCTTATACTTTAGCGATAAAGTTGAAAATCTATCAAGGAAATTTGACAAATTGTAGTAAGTTGATGTGCTGGCGTCTGTACTAGGCGAGCAGACAAACACTAAAATTACAAAATAAAAAACAAACAAATCGACTCCGAAAAGAAATTAAATTAAAATTATGAAATACGTAACTTTGGCAAAAAAAACTAAAATACAAATGCCAAGACAATAGTTTTGTTCACAATAAAATTAATAGTTTCGGAGAAATGCGTGGATAAACATACATACAATACACCTATAAAAATGTGTAGGTAGTTTTATATTTTATTAAAATGTGTAAATCTAAATTTTTCAACTCTAAAAGAATATTTATCATATTAGTGGTTGGTTGTTTATTGGTTTGGTTGATATTAGCTTCTCCTAGACATGAACAGATATTTTTTTATTTTAATTGGATATTCCTCTTTTGTCAACATTTTGGGGCAAGAGTACTACGGTAGTCACATAAGCCAACATGACAGCACATAGGCTTAGAAAAATGGAACCTACACCAAGATTCAACGATTCTTAGATCTTAGAAATGTAGGTATCGTTAATTATTATGCAAACCACTGACCATAAATTGCAAATCGAGTTAAGTGCAGGTAATTTGCATAGATATTTGCCAATTCGCATCCATAAAAGGTAATTGGAATAAAATTATCGTTTTTTGTGTCACATGACTGAATCGTAGAGTTGAAATTGCAGTTTCGCCATTTTATTTTGCATAGATTTGTAATCTATGTTTCGCTAGAACGACTTTTATCTATGTTAATGTATCTGTCTGGTTACTACGCATAAGTTTACGAGTATTAAAGATTTATCTCTTAATTAGCCTTGCTAAAAATAAAAAGAATCATCATCTGCCTAGCCTTTTCCCAACAATGTTGGGATTGACCATGAGGTCCGCTTCCAGCCTCACAGTAGGAATGACTTTCATTTTGACAGTTAAAAAACATTCATTGCGTTATCTATATTTGCGTTGTTGAGCAGACAGATCTTTCGAACATATTATGAAGCAATGGATGAGCAATATACTTCAAAATAATTCAGTGCAGTATTCATACGTATATGATATTTTAATTAACAAATGTCTAGTAGATGTGAATGTCTAGTGAAAACTCTGTCTAGTGGATTAGAGTAATTTAAAAGATTCCTCTTTTTCGGAAGATACACATAAGATAATCCTGCCAAAATAAAATAATCCAAATTATCTGAAAAAATGTCGTTGTAGAAACTAAGATCATGCTTAATAAAGACAAGATCTAGGTACCTTTAAACATCACGACAAAACACTATGTAATGTACATTAGTATTATCTACCTACATACAACATGTAATTTGATGCTTATATTGCAAACATTATTATGCTATTAACTCACTAAAAGCCACACTAACAGCCTATTAGGGTAATTGACCCGCGGAAATTGTGGGCTTGATTAATTAAACTATCTACGATTAATTTTATTGTGGAATCTGAAAATTATCATGTTTTTTTTTTCATTTGTTTTTTTTTTTGTTTGCCGATTTTGTGTCCCACTGCTGGGCATATGCCTCCCCTTTTTTCTTCCAAACCTCCCTCCTCCTTGCAAATGATATTAGATCGTCACACCATATTGTTTTAAATAACCCTGCCTCGATCGACGTCATGTCTTCGAATTTTTGGTTATGTGACCGCGTTGTTTTTCTAAACTACACAACGGATTTTGATTCGGTTTTTAAAAACATTTAGAGAACTGATTCTGTGTAAATGTTTATGTGTATAATACATTTATATTCAACTGGCTGAACCGGCGAACTTCGTACCGCCTCAGATTTTTTTCCCATCTTTTAATAATGAGGAACCCTTACGGGCGTCCCCAGACTACCCTACCAAAGTTTCATCACAATCTGACCAATCGTTTCGGAACGCATAGAGGACAAACATACAAACATTGTTTTTTTTAGACTTACGAGTAGGTACTAGGTACATAATTATGATGATAAAATCATTTCGTATTTTGATAGATTGTAAAAACCATGCGAAGCAGGGGCGGGCCGGTAGTCATCCACAATTTCAAATCAGTAAAAGGAACTACTTTTCATTTTGGTTGATTAAAAAACTTAGCCAGCAAGAGAACCGCACCATCTTTTAAATAATTCCCGCGCTCAATATCCGACCAAATCCGATTCAGGATAAATGCGATTCCGACGAAATTTATTGATTTATTCGATTACGGAATAAATTCAACAACTTCGACACAAATGGCTGCCACAAATGCACGGAAACAAAAAGATCAATTCAAAAGGCTGGTGCAATTTGGTTGACAGAGTTATAATCGCGTTATTTTGTACCGAGTATCGTAATATCGTTATAGTATTCCAAAGTTGAAAAATGCCCAATAAAATATCAGCCGCGGGGTAATTACGTCACACACTAACAGTAGCAATGACTTTAATTTTGACAGTTCAACAACATTCATTGCGCTATTTACGTTGTTGAGAAGACAAGTTTTTCGAACATATAAAGCAATGGATTAGCAATATCCTTCAGAATGAGATTGTGATTCATAGCGTGTTACACAATTAGGGTCCTGGCTTTCAAAACTGATTAAGTTGATTCAATACTCAAACAAGTAACTTCTAAGTGGAAGAATCAACTTAATCAAATGATAAATGATTTATTTTCTGTAAGTAGGTTTGTACACTTTTACACGTCAATCATATATATATTTTTTTAAACTAGATGAGGTCGGCGTTTCCTATCTGACTATTCTGAGAAGAAAGGCCGAAACAAACTCAGAGGTCACAGTATCAGTTTGCACACATACATGCTGGTGTTGTGAACAAAAGTAGAAGTCTACTGTTGTACACAACTTTTTTATAACTTTTTCAATAGTGCTAGTCACTCTGAAATCATCTTGATTACCATTAAAATAAAGTGGACAAATTTGTTTAACTTGAAATAATATTAATTTGAAATGTATGTTTGAATAGACTTTATGTCGGTACGTGTTTTCCCGTACATAAAATATACATATCATTCTGACAAGCCTGGGGTAAGCATAGGTACATAATTAATTGCTTGTTTGACCTATAATGTATCTCAACAAGGTCTCAAGGTCTTTTGTAATTTCGACGTTCGAAAAGTGCTGATTCTCAGCCTAGTTTGAATAAATGACTTTTGATTTTTTTTATTTTCTAAAAGGTTAGTCAAGAACATTTTGGAAAAATTGTGTTACAGCCAAATTAGACAGATTTTAAGTTTTCCATAGAAACAGAGATTTGCAGTTATCTTTTTTTAAATAAGACATCTCGAAAATGTTCTTAACTAACTTTTTAGACCTTTGTATCCTGCTTATGCGTATGAAGTTTCATTAAAATCGATTCATTCATTTCGAAAAACAAGGGCTTGAAAGTTTGTATGAAATGCCGTACGGCGTAAACGCTCTTAACGTGCTTTCTCAAGAATCGAACGAAGAACCGACTTTCCTTGGGTCAGTTTAAAACTCCTTAGAAATATTCAACTTGTAAATACGTTAAAGAAAAATTTACTATTTGGCAGGCGGTATGTTGTTTTGCCATCTGCGTCTTTATTGCGAAATCGAAATCTTTATAATACGCACTGCGGATACTAAACATTCGTCCTTATTTTATTTAACAAATGGTAGTTTTATAAAGATAACTTTTTTCAATATCACTTGACTTCGCCTCTTGGCCTAGTGGTAGTAAGCGCTACTACTGAGCATGAGGTAATGGGTTCGATGGCACATCAAGCTACTACAATCTGTCAAATTTCTTTAATATATTTTCAACTTTATCGCTAAAGCATAAGGTTCAACGTTGATTGGGAAAATATGGCAGTTTCGGGTAGCTTGATGTGCTGGCGTCTGTTCATTTCCATTGGTGCTACCCCTTATACTTCCTTATAGCCAGGTTTCTAACCTGCCTATATAAATAAATACTTAAATAAAAATCTTTATTGCAGAACACAAGCTCCATAATAATGCACATTAAAAAAAGTCAATTAAAAAAAATAAAATTAAAATGGCATACCTACGTGTACACACACATAAACTCACGCCATTTCTCACTTGCTCATTAAAAAACAAACATTTACGCGGCTATTTCCAACCACCGCTTGTAGGACTTGGTAGCATACATCCTATCAGCAAGGTACCTATACTATTTCTACACGAACCAACCCTAGACATTAATGATCCAATTCTGTTTCTCTGAATGGCATTGAACGCGTTCAGCCTCGCCTCCACGAACATTCCAGAGGCACTACGATGTTATTGTACTGAACACGTATGCAATCCCAAGACTTCTTTGTATACTCAGTCCAGAGATACATGTATTTGTCTCTCCTTCCCCTTTTTAATCCATCCAAAGGTAGTCTTTAAAAGATCGCTCGTAGCGGTAAAACCGCCCATTGTGTCACATTTTATAAAATTTATAAATTTAGGTCTGTAATTTATGTGGTGTACATAATAAAGTGTCTTTGTCCAGTGCGTGTTGTCAGTGATGACATATGGCACTGAAACGTGGTCGCTCACAATAGGCCTTATTAGAAAGCTAAAAGTCACCCTAAGGGCTATGGGGAGGGTGCGTGATCGAATCAGAAATGAGGAGATTCGCAGGAGAACCAAGGTAACCGACATAGCCCGAAGAATTTCCAAACTTAGGTGGGCAGGGCACATATAGCTCGCAGAACAGATGGCCGATGGGGCCGAAAAATTCTGGAGTGGCGACCGCGTACCGGAAGACGTAGCCACGCCTCACAAGGTGGACCGACGACCTTGTGAAGGCCGCAGGAACTAGTTAGATGCGAGAAGCACAGAACCGGTCGAAGTGGAGGTGCTTGGGGAGGCCTATGTCCAGCAGTGATGTGATGATGTTGATGATGATGACGTAATAAAGAGTATTAATTAGTGCTATTTATAGAAGTCCCGGCCTTCGACTTTCACCTAATCACTAATCAATAAACCTATCATTTAACAGCACAAGATAAAACAGGTTTTTCACGTTAATTGAATAAGTCACGCGGTGCAGTAGTATGTAGTTGGCACATTACCTAGTTGGTATACTGAAGCTAGTTGGTAAACAGCAGGCAAGTTTTATATTCGAGTAATCTGCCGACGGTAGCCAGTTTCTGACGCGCCCTTCGTGAGGGTTGTGTGATTTCAAATATATTGAAGTTTAATTACAAAGTTTGGAAGGCAAAATGAAATCGAGTCTCAAGAAAATTCGGTTCGATATCGGTTTTCGGTAAGTTTTTTTTTTGTGTGTAAATACTGTTTATAAATTACTTAACTCGCTGAAAATAATTCTAGATACGTATAACATAAAAAGGCCATTGATTGATTAAAAATCAATTCCAGACGAAACGAAAGGATCTATAGAAAATAAAAATCATACCACTGGAATTCATTACAAATTATTTTTGCATTTGATGGCCCAATTCTTGAGGAAAGCTTTAATATCATGCTGGGACCTTTAAGAGTCTAGCAAAAAGTAAAAAAAGCCAGAAAAAACGCTATTGTTTCAAATCAGACTGATAGTCCCAAAGATTAGCGCATTTAAACAAACAAACTTTTCAGTTTTATTATTACTATATATATGGATACATGCGTTTGTGTATTTACATTATCGTCCACTTAATCCGGCCTAGAACCCAACCCAAGCAGTTCACAGACCGAAGGCTGCCCGGATGACAAGTTAATACTATCCTAATGAAAGCAATAAGGAATCGCTCCTAAGACCAGCGTAGGTTGTCAATAACATCTCGGACACTCGAGGAAATGACTCCTAACGTTTTACGAACCTCTTAAGGAGGAGATTAAGTGTGGTCATGAACTTTTGTTGGTGTGACTATAAGGTCAGCGTTAGACAACACCAATGTGCTCGAACGTGGTTTTTGCTGTTATGTGGAAATATGCTTGAACATCCTAACTATCCTAATTTAAATTATAAATGCAAAAGTAATTTTGTTTGTTAGCTTTTCACGCTTATACCACTGAACCGATCATCCTGAAATTTTGCATATACGTTGTCAGGAGTACAAAAACGGACATAGGGTATACTTTCATCTCGAAAAAAAGTGCTGTTCCTGAGGAAAACAACAATAACGTTTTTATGATAATAGATGGCGCCACGTGTCTTTTGTCTTGATTGCAGACGAAGTCGCGGGCAACAGCTAGTAATACATAATGACGGAGAAGGTACGCGTCCCTAGCTATCATAGGCCATATTTTAACTGCTCTGGGCGTACTATGTGTAGTGTTGGTTATCGCGCAATAGAAAAACCGATTGCAGTTCAAATCAGCGAGATAATCACACTAGCGAATCACACACTGTAGGTACACGACGCAACGATACGGAACGCGAGACAGTTTTTGAGCACATGTCGTCCGTACGATGCCCAGGGGTCAAGAAGGGCCGCTCCACCTCGCTGATCGCTCTAAAACTAATCGAAGAGGTCCGAAGTAGACCTATACTGTATTTACTAACTCATAATGCTCCGCTACTCGAATCGCGACATAATGTAGTAATGTTTCTTAGCTGGATTTTAAGCAGTTTCCCATCATTATTTTCGGTGGAGGTGTGCTAAAGCCCTTAGTGTCTTGAATTTTAACTCAATCTGAGCATAGTCGAAGAAGTATAGAATGGAACGATGACCTTTTAGGTAAATATTTATCCGGCAAGTTTAACATAACCTTCCAGAATCCAATTAAAAAAAAAACAAACATTTAAATCATCTAATCAATCATTCCAATCATTTTAAGCCAGCCTCAATACGCATTCAATGAATTCAATGCCTTATTTATCTATGAAAATCCTAGCTGACCTCGCCTGGCCCTCTCGTTACATATTCATTACAAAGCAACGCGGTTTAACCTTGTAATTATTAGTAACTTTGTACTGAAGCCCTAAGCTGCAAAGTTAGAGTATATTGGCTGTAATATGCCAGGTTGGGTCATTGTTGTTTAACTTGTTGAATTCTTTTATGAGAAACTTGTCTTCATTTGGACATGAAAGAGTTTAGTATTTCTAAACAGCGTATATCAGAAATGCGTGGTCATATTTGTACCAATATAGGTGTACCAGTTGATAATTTTTTCGTGATTCCGATGTTGGTCCCATGGAGAAAGTTGTTCAGTTTGATGGTTTGTACCACACTCTAAAATATGACCACAGATTTCTTATACACGCTGTATAAGTGTTACAGAGAGTGTGGAATTCGCGACATCCCTTTGAAGCAGAATATCGAAGAAGGAATGTGTACCTTTTCGAGGAAGATTAATTGTGATCCCTTCAAAGGTGAGAACCTTAGATTCTCAGAGCAATAATTCAGCACATAGTTTACTATTTAAAATTTCTGAAAACCGCGTGTTTCAAAGTATATAACGAGACCGCATAATCTCTCGATGAATATTTAAACTGAGCTTCTTACATCGCTCTAACCTGGAAAATGGCTGTAGCATTTAGTCATCTCTTTCTACATTTTACGTACCTTTTTAATTCTAATATTTCAATTCAATAAACATGTAAATAACCACATAACATGACATATAATCACGCCTTATATCCCCGAAAGGATATGTACCTAGATGGTGTACTATGGTACACCATACATCCTCTGTGTGGTTCAAATGTGAGTGTACCCACATTTCGCCAGTTATTTTTAGGTCCCATGTCATAGGAGGCCTAAGGGACTTATATACTTAAAACTATTTTTAACACGAGCAACGATATTGAAAAGAACGGTTCCTGCCATAGGTTCCTGCGAACCTCACCTGGAACGTGCGAACCTCGTACGGCGGCGTTCTGGTTCCTTGTCTCAGTTCCTGATTTGTTGTTTTGACTTTTATTTGTTGCTATCTGATGACTGACTGTCTGACTGTATGTATCTCAAACTGAAACTCAAAGCATTTATTTCAATTAAACCATTTACAGGCACTTTTGAATTGTCAAGAAGTCGGTCAGTCAGAGAATATGAAGCTAGTTTCCCATTCCAAAGCGTAGGTACCTATGGAGAAGAACGGGCAAGAAACTCCATGGACACTCTTTTAAATTATATTTTTACAAAAATATTAGTTAAGTACATCATTAATGTTGAATTTAATTTTTTAATTATATGTGAGAACGATGTAAAAAAAAAGACATGACATACTATCAGCCGCCAGGGCACATTCAAGGCAATGAAAGACATATTATTACCCGGTAAATGGTAGCTCTATAGTACATAGAACACACATCTGTGCTATGCTAAGGAAATTGAGTTTATACAATGCAAAGATAGTCGTATCTGGGTATCTGGTGTATTGTGTGTCTTTTAGTCTTTTATTACATCACATGGAAATGCTTTTGGAAATTGAGCTTTTGCCTGTATTGTACACACGCCAGTACATCAAGCTACTACAATCTGTCAAATTTCTTTAATAGATTTTCAACTTTTTCGCAAAATCATGAGGTTCAAAGATGATTGGAAAAAGTTGCCAGTTTCGAGCAGCTTGATGTACTGGCGTCTGTACCATTCGCAAGTTACATTACTTGGAAATTATCGTGAAAATGCTCTATCTAGTGTAAGTTATTTTATTAACTCGGAAACCACCAAAACACTTTCACATTGTAGGCAATTACCTATAATATGATAATCTAACAAAGCCTATTATCAAGCTCCAGTCCACATTACAGATCTCAGCTGTTATCGCAAGTGAGCCTGTCATCTCATTTAGTTGTAAGCTTGTAGCCCCTTCTGCTTGGCCGAGCGACTTCAATAGGTACTGGCCTGTTCTTGCCAAGTGACGACATTGAGATGTAGGTAGCTAAGCGAAGCTCCGTTGTATTCAATCGAGTAATTTATATATTTAGTTAAGAGCGTGTAAGCCGTACGGCTTTTCATACAAACTTTCAAGCCGTTGTTTTTCGAAATGAATGAACCGATTTTAATGAAACTTCATACGCATAAGCAGGATACAAAGGTCTAAAAAGTTAGCAGAGAACATTTTCAAAATGTCTTATTTAAAAAAAGATAACTGGAAATGTCTGTTTCTATGGAAACTTTAAAATCGGTCTAATTTGGCTGTAACACAATTTTTCGAAAATGTTCTCATCATTCAAAATATTTTATTCCAGAAGGTTTATAAGTTTAATAAATTTAATATTAAACTTACTTTTACTAAAGAAATCTCGAAGTTTTCTCAGGTCGTACCGTGCTAAACTGTTCGTTTTAATATCAGTGTTAATTTAATTAAAGAAAAGCCAAATATTGATCATAGTAAAATCAAAAACTTGTTTGTGCTTAATAATTTGAACTGTCTTACTTATAAAGTACTTACCGATTAAAATCATTAAAGTCTTTATAGTATCAACTATTTCCCTACTAAAAGGTGCTGTAAAAATCTCACCGTGATCATTTTGGGTGAAGTGGGCTTAAAGAGAGCTGTCATTAGTGTCAATCTCTAGCATCAGTAGTACTATTCTGTAAAAATCTCACAGTGATAACTCTGGTGAAGTGAGCTTAAAGTCAGCTGTCATTAGTGTAAATCCCCAGCATTAGATGGAATGACAGCTCACTTCACCTAACTTCTCACGGTGTTATTCTAACAGAATCGACCGGCTGATGGAATGACAGCTCACTTCACCTAACTTCTCACGGTGAAGATTCTAACAGAATCGACCGGCTTTAACGACGCCACTAGGTAAATTGTGCCAGCTTTTTATCTAAGAGAACGAATCCCCTGAGCCGACGTACCTAATCGTTAATCTGACATTTGACATGACTAGTAGCTGGCTATTCCTTTTACTCGTACCTTAGTGTGTTTATCCATCTGCGCAGTATCTGCCTCTATAGCTGCTTATCACAACAAATGGTTTGATTCTGAATTCCTATAAAAGATTTTGATTATTAATGCACACACAAAAGATCTCAATGCCAATGATACCCGGAATCTATACACATAAAGAAATTGTTCCGTTTATCTACTTAAAAACATTCTTATAACCTTTGATTCATTGATAGACAAAGCACATCCTAAACCGCTGGGTCTAAAGGCATACAATTTTGCACAAGACTTCCTAACATAACGAAGGTGAGTACTTAGGAAGGACTTTTAAACATTCGTCCTGAAGAGGTCAAAATAGGATGAAAGCTGATAGCTTTGAAGGTCCGTAGCATACCTACCTGTCTACAATTTTGTTTTTTTTTTTTTCAAATTTGCGTCCACGTATGGAATAAATCGATAGAGGACAAACATAATTATAACATACTAAAATGGCGGTCAGTTAGGTATGCCAGGCTCCATATAAAAATAGAAGTTTATGCCCATTTTTGCCGATGAGAAATTCCATCGGACACAGCTTGTTTATAATAAAGGGGCCATGTTTTATTGGGTACCACATTGCCAATATTACAGTGTCTTCGTCCTGATTCCCCCGTAGAACAAAGACGGACCCAAAACAAATGCCAATCAAAGTGTCTACCTGTTATATTAGCAGACAATTATTTGACACATTACAGGACGCTTCTAACCGATCCCTAGGTGTCTGGTGTAAACGCCTTCCAATATACCAGGCAATATGTGTGTAAATAACTTTGTTACCTAATATAATGGGTTTGCTATCTTGTTACTGGGTAACCGAATAAATACATACTTATTATATACCTGATGCATGTTGTAGCAGTGCACGTCTTTCGGCTGAATGATGAGGTCTGAACTGAAGTGGTGTAAAAGGGAATCGGACTCGGAGTGGAGGTCCACCTACTTGTTAAATATTTGAAGGTTCTTCAAATATTTGAATGGCGTTTGAATTAACTGGAGTCCAAAACATAACAAGGGATATAATAAGTAGATACTGTAGGTAGCCTTTTTTTTAAACGGTTTTATTTAGCCAGCCCTGTTTTTTGAGTTAGCGATGTAAGAGCATAATATTATAATATCAAATCACTATGTCTGTCTATACAATTAACAAAGTACCTTTTCGTGTCCGTCCGTTCCGAGTGACCGCTAAGATCTCCTAGACTACACAATGGACTTTGATAAAGTCGCTTCATTTAGAGCATTTATTTCGGAAGGTTTATGTGCTTAATATTTAACTTAGATATACCTAACACAGAAATCTTAGTACCTTCATGAGGCCAGATATACACATGCCATATGCATGCAGCATGCACAATGGTTTGCAAGTGTATTTCACACTGTTATGCCATAAATAGGTACTTTAGTTTGGTGATAACCACAAAGGCATGCTACTGTGCAAGCTACGCCGTGTACTCCCAGCTTTAATAAGTCCTATCGCTCGCCTTCAGGAAATGAAGCGAGAACATACCGAGTTGCACGACATTCGTTCACACCACGAGTAGTTCAGAACAAAAGCTACGCTCTGCAACGTATTGAAATGCAGCAGTACTGCTGACGGATAAACAATGAACAATGCAGACGCTGTAAATTCAGTATTGCCACGCTTTTCTTTTGTTTTTAACTACAGGCATTGGTCTGTAAGTTTTCCGACCCAGTCCGGAGTTTTCAATGTCAAAATATATACTTTATCACAATAAGTACAGAGTCACTACAAAGAAAAATACAGAGTGATAGATTCAGTTAGCACATAATTCTGTAAACAGAATTTTTTCGTTGGTTATTAAAAAACAGTAAAATGAAAACCGCAAATTGTGTAACCATGAATTTAGCACGTGCTGAATCCATTGCGCGTCGATGTCCCAGCCACCTTGTAGATAGGTATACAAAATAAGACTCGTAACTTTAAAATACAAATATAATATTTGTGACACAAATTCGATACGATTTGAGCCTGCGGCAACACCATATGCCTGCCAGCTTTTGTTTTTTTCTATTTTGTTGTTAATAGTTAGGGGTCCAGTGGACACATTATTTATTGGGGGTCGAGGGGTCGAGAGTGGACTAAACGTTATTTTCTACATAATACATATTATTTGGAATGCCAAATACAAATTAGACAATATTTGTCATACCTAACAACAATAATTTGATCACAATAATACATAATCAGCATATAATTCCCACTGCTGGGACACAGGCCTCCTCTCTGTGAGAGGGAGCGGGCCGCAATTCCCTTCACGCCCGTCGCGTACGCGCGGATTGGTGGATGTCATTTGTCTTCGAATTTTCAGTTCTAAGTTATGCCGGTTTCCTCATGATGTTTTCCTTCAGCTTTTGTTTTTGTTTTGAGAGCAATTGTTATGAAATTATTTACACAAAGTAAAAGTTCCTGCTTGGGTTCGAACCTTCAACTTCGTAAATCACGACCTTTTCTACTAGGCCACCGCTGCTCCAATATAATAAAGAGACAATCAATTGTCGAAAAATCGAACTCCTAAATAACTTTTAATGAAAGGTTATAAGTAAATAGATGATAAATAAGAGCAATTCTTCATCAAAACTTTTCGTCCTGTACTCCATTAAATTTTTAAACCAGAGTTCACTAGCATTTCATCATTAATTTTTATACCTTTCGTAAAGTGCTTAATCGGGTTAAAAATTATAAAAGTTCCTCTACAAGCGAATAAAGTTAAAAATTAAAATGGTGGACGACAATTATATTAAAGTAGGTACGTTGTTAGTTACCTACATGATAAGCTGATTAACAACGGACGATTTAATTACCGTAGCAACCCTGGAATTCACAGAATTAACGCAGTTATGTAACTGGCTTTATTTATAGGGTGTCAAATTTAATAAACGAAGCAAAAGGAATACGTTAAGTTCGTTGCGAACGTGGCGTTCTAAGTTTTTACCCCATGAAAAATGGCTTCAGATAATGTAGGATCCTGTCCACATAATCACGTGTGAATAATTAAGGTGTTTTAATCATCCGCCCTTATATATATATCTAAATCAATCTGCCTAGCATTTTCCCAACTATGTTGCGGTCGGCTTCCAGTCTAACCGGATGCAGCTGAATACCTGTATTTTACATGGAGCGACTGCCTATCTGACCTCCACGACCCAGTTACTGGGTAATACGATACCCCTTGGTAAGACTGGTTGTCAGACTTTCAGGCTTCTGACGACCAGTAACGATTGTCAAAGATCTACGAATGACAGCCGGGACCAACGACTTAGGCGCGGGACAAATACGAGAGGTGTGGCGCGGGCGCGGCGCCACTTCTCTGATATTTCACACAAAATTTATATAGAAGAGGTGAGGCGCAAGACGGGTAAGTATATATTTGCATGAAATATCAAAGAAGCGGCGCCGCACCTGCGCCACACCTCTTGTATTTGTCCCGCGCCTAAACGTGCTTTGCGAGGCACAGATGTAAAGATGGTCAGCCATTCACGGACCAACCGCGGCAAGCGTAGCTTAACCGATCGATCGACCTGAGCGGCTGTTCTTACTTAGCCACAAGCCACTCCCCCCCCCCCTTACATATATAATTTTTACTAATAATAAAGCTGAAGAGTTTCTTTGTTTGAATGCGCTAATCTCTTGAATTGGAATTGTTTTTGCACTTGATAGTGAAATTGTTGAAGAAGGCATCACGCTAGGACCCTTAGGAACCGGGCAAAAAGAAAAAAGTCAGGAAGAACGCTAAGCGAAAATGAAGCAATAGCTCTAGCAGGCGATGCGATACGACGGGGGACGAAGTCGCGGGCAGAAGCTAGTTAATGTAAGAGGCAAATGTAAGGTACACACGGCTACACATCAAGCTATACATAACCAGTATAAGCTGACTTCTGATTGCACGAAAAACCTATACAATGCGAGGTCAGCTAAGCTAAAACTGGAAATGTATAGCTTTATGTGTAGCCGTGTGTACCTAAGTATTTAACTCTAAATTTTAACAAAACGTACTTGATACATGATTAACCCTTGCTTTCAATTCAAAATTTAATTAAAACCTAAAGTGAAACAAATAAACTGCGAGATCATAACTTCAAAATTAAATGAAAAGAGAAAAACACACACACCTCACTCACCTCACAAAGGGAATAATTAAAAAGAAACGGACACAGTAGGTACCTACAGTACAATTATGGCGGCTCGTCCGTAGTGGCCTAAAGAGATATAATTTACCCACTACCCACAAATTAAACAGTTGACCTTTTGGGTAAATATTTAATTACAAAGTAAAGGCCACAAACTAATTGTCGCCCAATTTTTGTGAATCTCTTAATGCACTCTGTCGAACTGAACAAGGGACTTTAATGAGTTATGTTAATATTCGACAAGCAAATTCAAGTAACTGTGTATAAATAAATAAACGTAAGTACTATTCTTATTCATAAGTTGCACTTACTTATTTTTTCATAGAGGTTGATAAAAAGTAGAGTGGCCACCTCGGGAGCAACACTATTTTAAGCTCGAGTGACGTACTTTGAATCAAGAGTGGAGCGAAGGATTCTACTCTAGAATTCTTTGCTCCGCTCTGTATACAAAGAAACACTCTCGTCTTCAAAATAGTTGTTTGTTCCCTTGGCAAACAATCTACTATTATACCCACACTAATTCAGGGTAGCCTTTTCATAGGGAATAAACTGCTAATATATTCCCTTACAGACATTATGGTTATGCCATATGTCTGTCCCCAAAGAAATAAAGAACATTAATACAAACTACGCAAGGACAAATGAACATCACCGTAACGGCATGCAAACAGCCTAATAATCATCTATCTGAAGACAATGTAAATGTGTGCTTAATTAATTACGAACAATTAATCATTAGACATGCTATACCTATTAGCATATAATAATTGATTTTTTTATTTATGTCAAGAAGTAACTAGGTATCTACGAATTACATACGGTTAGTGATTATTTGGACGGGTCGATCGATCAGGTTAAGCTACACTTGCCGCGGTTGGTCCGTGGATGGGTGACCATCTTTACCTTGTTGATCCCGGCTGTCATTCAAGGATCTTTGACTGCCGTTACGGGTAGGCAGAAACCTAAAGTTTGACAAACAGTCTTGCCAAGGGGTGTCGTTTTACGTAACGGTTGTGGAAGTCAGATAAGCAGTCGCTCCATGTAAAATACTGGTATCGAGCTGCATCCGATTAGACTGGGAACCGACTCCAACATGGTTGGGAAAAGACTAGGCAGATTGTACGAGTAATTATTTGGAACGATGACCTTGTGAAGGCTGCAGGAATCCGCTGGATGAGAGAAGTATAGAACCGGTCGATATGGCGACGCCTGGTGGAGGCCTACTTCCAGCAGTGGACGTCTTTCGGCTGGAGTGATGGATGAGTGAATAAAAAAACCTAAGAAAGGTGATGGTTTCAAATTGAAACTCTTGTGAATTGAATTCGGTTCTGCTACTAAAAAGCTTTCAAACAGTTTTAGAGTTCATGTCATTTCGAACAATGCAGGCATATAAACTAGTTAAAAGCGCTTAACTTAATTTATCACTTTACTATTTTTCCAGTTAGAACAATACTCAGGTATAACAATATTTACAGTTTTAGTAGTCAACAGAATCGAACCAATCCACAAGGTCCAATTAAATTAGTTAGCGAAACTCCGCAGACGTGATGAGTCGATACATCATGAAAAAAAAACAAAAAAAAATGCAGATTTGCAGATTTTTTTGGGGTCATTGGCCGTATTTTCAGCGTAGTTATTTGAAGTATGAATTAAGAAAATACCCACCACGCCTGCGGAGTTTCGCTTACTAATTTGATTTGACCTTGTATATTACAGTATGTACGGTGACCAAAGGAGATGAGTAACCAGGGTCGTCGGAAATAGTTAAAGTTTAGTAAGAAACCGATGAATGCTTTCGAATAAAATTTAATTTAATGAATTGAAAACAAACAGTTAATTTATGGAATAAATTTCACGCGTAGACACAAGTCCGTTTCTTCCTAAACTTCAACTATACCCGAAAACCCTGGTGACTTATCTCTTTTGGTGACTGTACATAGTGTAATTTTACAAATCTCACATGATAAATAAAACATTTTGATAGCCAACCAAGTAAATAATGATTACGTCAGCTACCAATATTAACTTACAATAGAAAGAGAACTCATAACATCTCCCCTGTATTCCCAAAAAGGGTTAGACAGAGGTGTACCTACAGTACACCCACATCTCGCCAGTTATAGAGTAAATGCGGGTGGTCGTTTCTCCATAGAAACGTCTCGCCAGTTTTCTGTCTGGCTAATGATTATAAAGCAATGATTTTTTACAGAATAATAAATATTAAAGAAAAAGAACTCGTCCCATTCAGAAAATCAAAATCATTGTGTAGAATTGTGGCGATCATGGTTCGTTATCTACAGCATTGATAACCACGCTTGAGCACTCCGCATTGGCGAAGATAATGACTCCAAATCCCTTTAAAATCAATACAAACACAAGCACCATTTCATTATGTAAATACAATCAGCAATCAGTAGATTGGCTGTTAGTTAAACACCTTACTATGGTGTAGCTATACAGTAGGGGTGACGAACCTGTGGCACAGATTACTTACTATCTGTGCCTGTGGCGCGCTTATAATACGCTTCAAACTTTATGGCTGCTCTGAAGTGCGCTACTCACTGCGCAGTACCCCACCCCTCACCCCCGCTGACGCGAGAATTTGTTACTGCGCGACTCGCCTCATGTTCCGAGTCGCCATAAAGTTTGAATTGGGCTGTACCAATAGCGACACGCAACAGAGGACTCCGGCATTGAGTACGAAATCTAAATATTATAATTCAATATTAACTTTGTGCAGTGTCTGGGTCAGCAAGATGTAGGATGTGCCTAGTTTGGTACCCGCTGCTTAATCTGTCTAAGTCTTCTGTTAGTGAGAATTTCATACTATGATACTTACCTATATATTTAAGAACATTGTGTAAGCTAAATAAATGAATTTGAAATAAAAACCAATTTTCATTTCTTCAATAACACATATCTACGGTGCATTGTGCACATAATTTCATTTCAAATATATTAGGCTCAGAATTATCTTTAATATTTTTACTTTTACTTTATCATTTCTCCGATAAAAGTGGTACAATAGAGACAAGCCCAATAGATTTTTTAACATCATACTCTTTCGCTGCGTTTACGTTCATACATCCGGGGGCCTACTCTATAAGTCCGTGTACCCTACTCCCGTTTAATTAACGTTTTCGGACGGGCAAAAACACAACGGAAGTAAGAACAACTGTCAAATTGTGCTGTCTTTCATTCTTAGTTCGGGCCCCAACCTAATCTTATGTCCGTAAGTAATAAGGAATGGGAAACCCCCGTAATTCGGCTGGAACCACGGACTAAACTAAGTGATTAGATGGTAGACCTTGTGGTCATACACGCACGTGTTAACGTTACATTTCTTCGCTTATTCAGAAATGTTTGCCGCCCCTGCTTTAAGTACGGTTTACGTGACGCTCGCGTACGAATCATGATTACCTACAAATTGGATGGCGGGGCTGTTTGATAAGATATCTATCGCACTATGGATACCTACCTCTGATGGACTGTTGATTGGAGATTTTTAATTATATGGCAATTAATCATGTACGTTTTAATTGATTAAAGGATGTCGGATTCAGGTCTGTTCCCCTGAACCCCCCCCCCCTGGTTCCCCTGATAGTTCTTCTTCTGTTTTAATCTTCATCTTATCCACTTCGACTACAGTCCGTTCAGTTATTTTATTTACCTCTGATTTTGCATCACTATCAAAATCACAGTGATCTTTATTGCCGTGGCAATTAGGTTGCTATTGAATTGCTGCCATTGCCAAGTCAGTCAAAATCACAATGATCTTTATTTTCATGGCAAAAAGGTTGCTATCCGGTTGCTGCTGTCAAAGGTCAAATAACTGTGAACGGACTGTGCTTTCGCAGGAAAGCAGTATTCTAAACGTCAAATTGACAGATCATTATTCGTAACAACACACCGCGCTACAAAATACAGAATAATAACGTAGCTCAAAAAACCTCTACACTTAAGTAGGATTGGTCTGGCCACGGCTGCCCAATGAGCTGTGTGCCAAAATAACCACTAAATGGAGCCCTAAGACCGCCAGAAGGCGTTGCGGCAGACCCCGTAGAAGGTGACATGACTAGCTAGAGAAAACAAACGACCAATGTTTACATTACATCCCAGTAAAACACAAGCGTAATCTATACGTACACGCAGAAATCCGCGAGCGGATCCGCTTGTATGCAACATAAAAACATGCATCTTTACACAATAATATTTGTCCCAGTCTCTTTATCATTGAAAACCGACACATTCATCATAGTTTATGTTACACGTGCATCTTACAATGTTGCGTAATACCTACCAACACATTATGAAAATACACGTTCATTTATTTACTTCATATATGGAAAACTCGCTCCCAGTAAAAAATTGATATAATCAAAAGGACACGTAAGGACGCCCGCCAGCTAGATGGACGGACGACCTAAAGAAGGTGGCTGGAACGGACTGGATGCGGAAGACGGAGGACAGGGTGTTATGGCGCAGCCTGGGAGAGGCCTATGTCTAACAGTGGACTGCGATAGGCTGAGTTGATTGATTGAACTCGTATCGGTCTAAGTGATCTTGAAACGGCCCTCGACGGCGACGGTAAGTTTTCTAAAATAGTTTTCCACTGTTTATTTAGGTACTAGGGCAATATAAAAAAAAGAGACAATGTTATATTAAAAAAGTAGTAGGTAAAGGGTATCATAAAACTCTCTCTTGCGTCAATACTTCGCTCTGCTCTGGATTCAAAGAAACACTCCTTCAAAACAGTTCTTTGCTCCCTTGGCAAACAATCTACTATTTCTCCATTCACCGTCAACAGTAGATGCCTTTATTGTATGGGCTAATTACGAGTATAATGATCATTCTTTCAACATTCTAAAATGAAATCTCGGAAATAGCTTGTATCTCTCATATTCAGTCAAGTTACTTCAACCATTAATAATGTCCTTTTGATTATCAAATTGAATGACGCTTTAAAATTACTGGGAGCGAGTTTCTCATCCAGTAAATAAATGAACGTGTATTTTCATAATGTGTTTGTATTACATAACATTGTAGGATGCACGTGCGTGTAACATTCATTATTATGAAATTGTCGGTTTTCAAGGATGTTTTTAAACGGACTTAGGTACGGTGGGCTGCATCAATTGGGTACCCTACCCCAGTTGCTAGATGCTTTCAAGAGGGGTTACCCAATTGATGCAGCCCACTGTACAAAGAGATTGGACAAATATTATTTTTATAGAAGCATGTTTATAAGATGCATACTAACGTTTCCGCTCGCGGATTTCCACGTCTACTTTGGGATTAAGTATACGCTTGTGTTTTACTGGGATTAAAGCATTCTACATGTTATGAAGAGAGTATAGTAGGTACCATATTGTTTGACGATTCCAACGTACCAACAAACCAACCAGATAGGTACCAATTAGTTAGGATTTTGAGATAATCTGCTGCCTAATTATTGTGCTCATTAAGGGCAGGTTATTTCACGTCCACTTGATGCTCGCGTATACGTCAAAAATGGCGCTATCGTCAAACCAAAAAAAAAAACATTGTTTCAAATTACAATTACAAAATTACGGCCTTGACTTACGTCAAATAATTACGATTACGTACTTGTTAATATTTGACGTACGTAAGTTACGTTAACTAACCATTTGATACAACCGGCCATAAGGTAGCATTTGGAATAGAAAAGAACATTATTATTTCGCAAAACAAAAGATGTTGACAGGCGAAGTCTTTCATCATCTAGGAGATTTAAGTAGTGTCTGGGTTTGAAAGTCCAATATAATAGCTACGTACTTACCCCCTTACTAAAAAAGGTTGTATAGCGTCTGTATAGTTACACAACGCTTTGTCTTCTTCTTTCGAAAGTCAAGTAACTGACGACTGGAAGACAGAAATCGGTGTGTAACTATTCATCTGATAAAATACGTTTATTAGTAAGGGGGTCAGTTAATAGCATTAGGGAACAGTAGCCTTTTACATGGACCGGAATCATCATTGGCGAAATGTTTGTATGCAAAAACATTCACAACATAAAACATAATATCACACCAGAATTTCCCAAAGGGATGCCAACCATTTACCGAGCACAAGTCGTGATTTCTTCCTGTGTAATTGCGATACACACTAGTATTAATGGTTTTCATTTTGATAGTTTAATAACATTCATTGCGTTATTGAGCAGACAAATTTTCGAACATTTCGGAACTTGCCTACTAATATTACGTCAATTTACGTAAGACGCTGATTAATTTGACAGAACTAAACTAAAAAAAAAATGGACACCATGGTCTGAAATAAAGTATTTATTATTAAAAGTTATCTTCTGTCCTCTTCTTAATGAAATAGAAAGAAAAAGATGCATTGAGCTTAAATTTAGTTTAGTTTGTGAACAACAGAATCGGCACTTGTTTGTGATTGGTTGTGTCGTGTGTAATATAGTGTCCTCAGATTCTGGCTACTCATTGGTGAATTGAGTTTGTGATTAGTTACTTTTGATCAGCGACGTGGATGATAGGCCTATCTATCTCCATTTATATCATACTAATAACAAAGCTGAAGAGTTTGTTTGTTTGAATGCGGTTTTCAAAAAATCTTTTTGCATTTGATAGCCCAATTCTTGAGGAAGACTAAACTATTTAACATCACGCTAGAACTATAAGAAGCCGAGCAAAAAATAAAAAGTCTGAAAAACACTAAGCGAAAACAAAGTAACAGTGCGGGCAGCCGATGCGATGCGATGGGGTGGGTCGGGAGAACAAGAACACGCGAACAAAGTCACGGGAAGAAGCTAGTTAGATTAGATATAAGTAATCAGTCAAGCTTGAAATCCTCTGAAGGGACATATCGTGAGCGTGTGTTTTTCAACTCGCTTTGTATGTTGTGTGTGTGTGTGTTTAATTGTGTATGTGTACTCAGTTCGTTGATTACCAATTTGTTCCTAGGAGAAATGGATGTGATATACTTATATAGATATTTGAGATTATTTAGCCACAGTATAATTCAAGTCTATTTAGCACACTTCAATAAAAACCCAACGGGTTTTTGGCTACACCCAGCTACATCTACTTATTCTAATGTACTGTGGCAGTATACTGTTAATATATTATTTTCTTTATGGTTATATAAAAACGCGGCATTTGCACAATATTGAGTAGGTATAAATCTTTTTTTTTAGCTTGTTAAGAGTTATGGTAACAGCCGCGACTTACCAGTTGTATATCGTAGGTTTGAACCCAGAAAGGCACTTTACTATGTGTATTTAATTTCATAACCACTGTTCTCAAAACGGTGATGGAAAAACATCGTGACAAAACCGGGATGCTATAGAACCAAAAAATTCGAAGACATGTGACATCTGCCGCACTGGGCCTGCCTGGTGAATTACGGCCCGCTCCCTCTCACCGAGAGCCTGTGTCCCAGCAGTGGGAATATTTCAGGCTGATTATGATAATGATTATGGTAAAAATAATAAAAAAAGTATGACTTTTGCGAGGGTATTTCACATTTAATCGAGGTCATCTGCCTTATGTCAAAGTTATTT
The DNA here is from genome assembly GCA_963669345.1 of Gortyna flavago. Taxonomy (NCBI): domain Eukaryota; kingdom Metazoa; phylum Arthropoda; class Insecta; order Lepidoptera; family Noctuidae; genus Gortyna; species Gortyna flavago. The sequence goes on from OY770128.1 coordinate 15,870,144, forward strand.
TATTTTTTATTCAAAATCTGTATTAACAATAGCATACATAAAGTCTGCCAAACTGCATAACAGTTCGTCGGCAGCTTTGAAGCTGTAACTTGTTGTCTGGTGGGTTTTTCCAAGAAAATGGGTGGTAGGTAAGGTTCCACTCAACTAGACCGAAAAAAACCCCTTTTCTCACAATACTCTTAATCTAAACAGTTCACATTATTCATGATCTTCATCTTGTCCCCAGGCCGTGGACGATGGAGACCAGAGCTGATGATGACGAGGCACCAACAGACCCAGCAGCGAGGAAGCTCACACATCATGACTACACAGAACAGGACTTTGAAGGTATAAAAAAGACAAAATTACTTTTTTTTATGGTGAACTACCTTTTGTAGTGTTATTACCATAGAAATGTAAATATATCTGCGCTCGATGACGCCAAAAAATCATCAAATTAATTTCTCCTTTGTTTTATCATGCAGAGTTTCGCTAGCTAATTTAATTCGAAACTGTATAAATAAAAATGAAATGCTGTTCGTTGGTAAGCTGGCACTTGAGAACGGTTGGACCGAATAAGCTATTTTTTGTTGAAAATTTTTCGTAATAGGCCGAATTAGATTTTAATGGAAAGGAAAATTGGAAAAGTTTCAACCTCGGGAAAAACTGAAAGTACTTTTTGTATGGGAATTGAGGACATAACACCTACTATCGCGGCAGCCAGTATACAGGGTTGAGAGAGCCGCCCGTCCCAGCCGCCGCGGTAGACGCTCCGGGCGTCGGGAGCCGCGTGACGACTCCCGGCTACCGTAGGCGCGGGCCTGCGGACGGCGAGTAATGGGTAGCTCGCCGTCCGATCAGGACCAGGCCCGTGCCGGACGGCGCGTATGTGTTCCACGCGCGCCTCAAAGAGATGTCAGCAGACATGGAGGGGCCCGTTAGGGCCGAAGCCTGCCGGGGCAGCGGGATTGTCCGAAAGGGTTACCGCTGCCCCGGAACATAAAGGGCTAAGGAAGGAACACGGATGGGTTTTAGTCAGTAAGAGTCTGACACTCCCTTCCGCTCCACCCAGAGCGGGAGGGGTCATTTGATGATTTCCCATCCTAAAAAAAAAAAAAAAAGCCAGTATACAGGGTGGAATTTTGTAATGCCATCTGAAGGGAAAGTACTCTTAATACTGTAGATAGAAAATTTTACTCAAAGAAAACATACCTTTATTTTTGAGTAGAAAGAAAACTGCATTCAAAGATTTCCAAAAATTCGCTTGCCACACCCGGGAATCGAACCGACAAAAATCTGTAAAAATTACAACCTGTACTTTTATTGCATCGATAGTTAGGATCAATTATAAGGATGAAATCTCTCTAACAAACTTGATAAATTAAATGAAAGGAAAACCATGGCATTCCTTAACCGTACTGCATGAACTGTAAAAGATTTGTCATAGAAGCTGGTGGAATGCATCAGCATCTCTACTCTCAAGTTTTCTGAAGACCTCAGATATCTATTATGTGTCATGTAGGAACTTTAAACGTAACTTACTTTACGTCATAAGTAAATCCTTGATAATAATATAACCATTAATCGCCTGCATAAAAATTATTTCAGACTAATATTATATTAAGTAGTAGACTATCTAATAGCAGAGTGAAGAGAGAGAGAGAGAGAGAGAGAGAGGGTGGGAGTGAGTGTGTGTGTGTATTTTCCAAGAAACAATTTTATAGGAAAAATTAAATATTTGATTAGACATTCAAATGCTAAATAGAATTTATTAAGTAAAATAAATATAATGAAAACTTTTATTAAAACTTCTTTCTTACATAGGTTTGTACTCAGGCAAGATTTTGATGCTTGGCTAAATTTTTTATTTTAGCTAAAACATAGGCTCATTCAATGTTAAAGTTATTAAAACTTATGTACCCTAAAGTCGGACAAGCCATTATTATTTTTTATTATATTCGTAATATTTTTAAGGTTATTTAAGAGACTGATGTAAAAAAACCTATAATGTTCCCTCTGCTGGGACACAGGCCTCGTCTCGGTGTGAGGGAGTGGGCCGTAATCCACCACGCGGGCCCAGTGCGGGTTGGTAGATTCACATGTCTTCGAATTTTGGTTCTAGGACATGTCGGTTTCCTCACGATGTTTTCCTTCAACACAGTCCACATGTCGACAACCTATCAAGAACCAAGGCCAAGTTAAGATATAACTGAAAAAATCTTGTAGTAGGTAAACCCCTAGCCTACACCTTCGCCTAATACAAGCGTGAAGATATGTTTTGAGTTGCTACACTCCATTAATCGCTACATTGTGGTTACAGACACAGCAATTTTCAACCACAACAGACTAACAGGCAATATTCCGCAGTTGACAGTAACAAGTTAGAAGGATATAAAAACAGCGGAGATGTTCTTGGTTGTTGTGTCCCCTTTGTGGCGTGAATTCTAGAAATTTTCGGTCAAGTTACTTGATTAAATAAACTCTCTGGAACTGGGAACAGTAGGTAGGCAAGTTTGTCGACCGCAGTTAATACAGATTGGCCATTTATTCACCTGCGTTTGAGGGCTGAATTTACACAACTGAATAACTTTTCCGAACATAACAAGTTCAACTTTTCAAATGAGCACACTTATTCATTATTAATATAAACTTCATTAACGACCCGCCCCTGCTTCGTACGGTTTTTTACGACTCCAGAAAACATCGAGATGTTTTTACACATCATCATCTGCCTAGCCTTTTCCCAACTAGGTATGTTGGGGTCGGCTTTCAACCGGATACAGCTGAATACCAGTATTTTACATGGAGCGTCTGCTTAACTGACCTCCACAACCCAGTTACAGGATAATACGATACCCCTTGGTAAGACTGGTTGTCAGACTTTCGGGCTTCGTAAGAATTGAGTAGAAATGGGCCGGAATCCACCACCCTGTGCGGGTTGGTAGATGTGACAAGTCTTCTAATTTTTGGTTCTAGGACATGCCGGCTTCCTCACGATGTTTTCCTTCACCATTTTGAGAACAGTGGTGATGAAATAATGTACACAAAGTAAAACGCCTGTCTCTGTTGGAACTTACGGCATACAACTCGTTAGCCGCCTGCCACACGATAAGCGACTTTAATTCATAATATTATGATATAGATGTATGGCGGATTGAAAGGCCTTTTTTACTAATCCAAAATCCCTTAATTGGGTAATTAACATGAATTAAGATAGATAAATAATATGTCAACAGTAAACGTGACTCTAAAACGCGCAGTCATTCAACTTAAACAATCAAAAGTCCCACTGCAGGCGGTGATCATCAATTTTAGGGAAGGACCTACCCTTCCCTAAAATTGATGATCACCGCCGTGCTGAGCAAAATCCATACTAATATATAATAAATGCGAAAGTGTGTCTGTCTCTCTGTCTGTTACCTCTTCACGCTTAAACCACTGAACCGATTTAGATGAAATTCGTTATAGAGATAGTTTAAGTCCCGGGAAAGGACATAGGATAGTTTTTATCCCGATATACCCACAGGATCGAAACTTGTGCGGGTGAAATCGCGGGGCGCTGCTAGTGGATTAATAACCAAGTAGGTACTCGTACAAAGCAATTAATTCTGAGTTCTGAACTAAAATATTTGTTTACAGTAACAGTACAAGAAAATTATTCAGAAATTATGTAATTTAATATTCATGAAGGGTGTATTTCATTTCTTACTGATGATTTTTGTTGAAAGTTAAACGACTGTTATTATAAATCTTTCATTTTAACTCAGCTCTGAGTTTTGTTTGTTAATTTGTTACTAAAAACAAATGAAAACTCAGTTTTCATTTGTTTTTGTTAGTAACATTATATTATTACCTATTGTAAACACCTTCTAGAGGGGACTTATGTCCAAGTAATAGGTATCAGCCGCTCGGATCGATCGACCAGGTTAAGCTACACTCGCCGCGGTTGGTCCGTGGACGGGTGACCATCTTTACATACCAAGACCCCTCCGTGCCTCGGAAAGCACGTTAAGCCGTTGGTCCCGGCTGTCTTTCGTGGATCCTTGACAGTCGTTATGGTCAGAAGTCCGAAAATCTGACAACCAGTCTTAACCAAGGGGTATCGTATTCCCCAGTGTTACTGTGAATACTTTACAAACCAGTTAAACTGGTTTGTGGAGGTCAGATAGGCAGTAGCTTCATTTACTGATATTTAGCTGCATCCGGTTTGACTGGAAGCCGACAACAACATAGTTTGGAAAAGGCTAAGCAGATAATGATGATACAAACACCCAGTACTTAGGTTCGCTGTTACTGCCTGATTTGCCTGTATCTCCCTTTATTCATCTCCCTTTATAATAAACCTACTTTATAAATCTATAAACTTTTCGGAATTTTGAAACATCGAACCTATTCATGGCATTTTTTTTGTATTATCATAATAACAAGCAAGTGACGGAGAACATTCATTTTCTAAAGAGTCAAAAATTACAAAAAAACTTCAATTCAGTAAAAACTAATGAGGAAAACAACAAAAAAACAGCAAGGTGACAATATTTTTCACGTGTCCACAACGATAAAAATCTCACAATTTTTTTTTCTCTCAATCTGCAAAACGACGTAAAAAATTAATTAACAACTGCAAAGCAATATTTCAATTCTAGAGCATTCTCTTTTTAGAATGACAGTTCGAGCGAAAGAGAAGGAAGATTGGCTTCGGAAACCATGGTGGAAATTGGGTCAGGGGGTGAACGAATGGGATAGGGGACTCGAGAACCCATAGCTGCGTTTTATATATGTAGGTTTTTGAATATAAAACGTTATTTATAGAGTATTGCAAGCCTGAAAGTATGTTTCGAATCAACGGGTAGGTACCTTTTTGATAGTTTCACTAATAATGTTTTTTGCACCCTACGGGGCAGAACTAATGTGCAAACTCAGTTTTAATATATTTTTGAAGTGTTCTGTATGGATTCTTTTAAATTAAACCCTTAGGCCTTTTCTACATAGCAACCGTGCTGTAGAAAAAAGCCGTCAGCAAGCTTGCATAGTGATCCATATAACACTGACAACCGTGCCTACACACGGCGAATAAACCGTAGTTTTTCACGGCAAGAAACCGTGTGTGTAGGGTCGTATTTTTTGTCTAGCCTTATACCATTGCATTTGAAGTCAGCTCTCCTTGCCAGGCAAAACTTTCCTTGGTTTTTCGTGCGTGTTTTGGACGTTTCTATGGAGGCCGAAAACAGTAACGTTGTATAGCGCATATATTGTATGTTGTTGTAAATGTTGTGGTTAACATATTGATTTTTAAGTACCTTACTGATAAGTGTTAAATTTAATGTAATATTGTTTTTTTTTTTCTAAATAAAATAAACTAAATAAATTATAGTATAGTCCACGCTTCTGCAGCGCTTCGCAGATGTTCGCGGAAGCCCGTGTTGACAATTTTCGTGGCATTTTCAGGAGGAGAACAGCGTCAACAATGAGTAGGTTGCGCGGAACCTCCAACAGCATCCCGAAAATATTATTAGACAAAGTGGACAGTCCCTTTCTAAGTGTCTAATCACACTATGCCGAAGGTAAGCGACCGAAGTTCAGCGTGATTACGCCTGCAATGCTATTTAACGTAACGTAATTTCGGCGTAATGTGTCGTCAGTAATCACGCCGAACTTCGGTCGCTTACCTTCGGCATAGTGTGTTTAGACACTAAGGCTAGACTGGGTACGGAGGCAGGTGCTGTGTGTGGGGGCCACGTCATTTTTTGTTATTTAGTTTGTAAAAATTTTACGAACATGCATAGTTTTTATGTCATTTTTACTAATACTATATGGATTGTGACTAGACCGAAATAAATAATATATATAGTAACACCAAGCTTCGTATTAGATAAGTTTGAGATTGATTCGGTGTCACTAACTGTGATGAATGTATGTCGTCCTGTGAGCACGATTGATTCCACTTTAGTGTTTAGTTTTTATGCTCGAAGGATTTTGGAAGGAGCGAAAACAAATAACAAAAGCCAAACTTTTAACAATCCTAAATGTATTTTTACGAATTTGAATTTATTTTTCTTAGAAAATCTTGAATTTATTTTTGGAAAAGTTCTACTTTATTTAGAAAATAACAAATAGAAACCAGATATTTTGAGTAAGGAAACTTATAAAATGCTGCTAGTTAACTGTAAAAAATATCTTAATCGAGATAACAATAAACCGGAAAAATCGCTACGATGAATAATAATGGCGTCACATTATCCCCGTCGTTCCAGCACTTCCCGTAATTACAACCTCGTAAATAATTCACACCCTGTCACGAATAGCAACTGAATAAAAATAACTCAAATGCCTTGCTGAAAAAAAAAAGTGTGTGGTCGGGGGACCCCCAGCAGGAACGAGGATCAAAATGAAAATCCAAGATGGCGGCTGCGTAAAGTGTAAATGACGAAAAATCATTTTTTTTTGCAGCCGCGTGCTTGGTATTTCATTATGACCTTATGACCTCACTGGCTTCAATATCCAAAAACCAAAATCAGCCATCTTGGATTTTCATTTTGACTATCTCTCTATCTCACTGTTTTTTTCTTTACGTGATGATTTCTACCAGTTTACTCCAACCGCAAACTCCGTAAAAACTTCGTTCCAATAAAAACTTCGCTCATACGTCCCAATTTGCTAATACAGAATTTCCTTCGCCATACGTAATTGGATTAGTAGGTACAGACGCCAGCACATCAACCTACTACAATCTGTCAAATTTCTTTAATAGATTTTCAACTTTATCGCTAAAGCGTAAGGTTCAAAGTTGATTGGGAAAATTTGACAGATTGTAGTAGGTTGATGTGCTGGCGTCTGTACAAGTCGTTTCCAAACCGTTGCCGACTGATATACGGTTCAATTTAAGTCCGAACGTAGCCTTACAATATCGATCTGAAAACTTGCACAAACTAGCTTGCTTGCTAGAAGGGGTAGGTAGATGTGGCAGTATGTGGCTTCACTTGGCTTGTAGTAAGAAAAACCCTGTGCTAGGCTTGCTAAAATAAGAACTTTCTTGTCGATACTTCGGGATTTTTGTGAAGATATTTGGTTTTTTCTTTTCTCGTGGTAGAATTGGTAAAAATTTTAGGAAGTCAATAAGAGGGTAGCTGTGTGTTTTGATTAGAATTTTAGTTGTTTGCCACTTATTAAGTAAAGTCAGAGAAATTATTTGTTTAAGAAATTGATTACTTCAATCAACTCAGCATATTGCAGTCCACTGCTGGACATGGGCCTCTCCCAGGCTGCACCACAACACCCTGTCCTCCACCTTCTGCATCCAGTCCGTCCCAGCCACCTTCTTTAGGTCATTGATTTGATTGATTACTTACCTAACTTAAATTGTCCGTTTACTCATATCACAACCGTCATTCTTGGACAGTTGTATGAAATTACTATGAAGCGGAAGGTTGACGTAGTCTGTAAATTTGATAAACAATTTATATTCTTGACTCTTTGTAGTATAAATTCGCAGCCAACTGGTTAAATTAGCCGTTCAGTTAACTGCCTATACTTTTAACTAAACGGCGGCCGTTCAACTAACGGCCTGAATAATATTCAATTGCAGTTTAGGTTGGAAGTCTGTAACCAATAACGCGCGAGCCGAATTGGTCGCAGTAACTAAGGCAGGGCACCCCGACCAAATGGGTTAGGTTAGGTTACAACTGTGATCAACCTCGTGCGAGCCGAGAGAGCGAAGCGAGGCGAGCACTACTTCTAAATGCTAGGCAGTTAACTGAACGGCTAATTTAACCAGTTGGCTGCGACATAAACATAGGAAAATAAAAATCATACAAAAAGATTAAAAAGAAAACTCAGAATCGCATTTTTTTTTTTCGCCTTTCTTCGGTTTACACAAGTATAAAATACTTGAAGGAAATAGAAAGCTTTGAGAAATATTTATTTTTATAAGTTGATTCGTTTAGAAAAGCAGCATAAACACTTTTTCTATAAGTACGTTTACAAAGACTCGTTTTCCTTTAACATTTACTCTTGGAAGTATTTCAGGGGACAAAGGCAATGGTTTTTAAAGCGTTTACTGGGATAACTGTTTTTAGAAAACTCTTCTAGTACCTACTCATATAATAACTAGCTTCTGCCCGCGACTTCGTTTTCGATTTTTACAAAACTTTCCTGTTTACGTTTGTAGTTTTGGTCTCAGCAGCCAAAATATGCAAAGAGAGCCTGCTTCAAGCGACACAGCGTACAGTTTTGAAATCCACTGAGTGGTGGCTTTCGCATATTGCTGCTACTTACCATACTATCCATACTAATACTAATATTATAAATTCGAAAGTAACTCTGTCTGTCTGTCTGTATGTTACCTCTTCACGCTTAAACCGCTGAACCGATTTAGATCAAATTTGGTATAGAGATAGTTTGAGTTCCGGGAAAAGACAAAGGATAGTTTTTATCCTGATATTCCCCCGGGATCGAAACTTTGCGGGCGTTGCTAGTTATAATATAATAGTATAACAAAATGTAAAAAAGGAAGCACAAAAAATATCATTTGTTGGGAATTGAACACAGGTTTGAAAAGCAGTCATCTAACCGCTAACCTATTTGTTTTGTTAAAAGTTTACTAAAATAGCCTTATTATATTATTGTGTCATGATTGACTGCATAACTCCTTAAAGCTACGAGAATAGCTCATGAGCTTTTCTCGTAGTTCGTGCTAATTCGAGAGAAGAAGCTAAAAGTATTATGTAAGTTTTTCGATAATATATTGTAAAATATCGAACGACAGGAAGGAGGATTTATATGGGACAGCTTCGAACGTTCGTCTCTGCGATTTAAAAGATTTATTTCAAAGCACCTGTCGGCTTGCTAGCTTCTTCAAGTTTAGGGTTGTACCTACAATGTAGCGCAGAATAAAATATATTTTGTTATCCGTTCTTTATTAATAACAAAAACTCCACTTTTGAATCCCAGTTTTATATTTTTGGCGTTGGATCCCACAAAACATTCCCCTGCATTGATATTCTCGTCGTTTATTTAAAAAAAAATTGCGTTTCCATATATTTGACCTTGCACTCTTCTGTGAAAGTACTGTTTTCTTTTTTGATAGCCGACGAAAATTTCCACGCTATGCTCTAGAATCGTGTGCTGAATTCATGGTTTCTATTTACGCGTTGATTTCCTTGCCATCCTGTCACCCACCTAACTTATCTATTGAAATACCTACCTAGTTTAGGCAAAAATTAATGGACTAAATAATTGAGTATTCCACCTTCCGCCATTAAGTTAAAAAGGGCAAGCCCAGTAACGCATAAGTGTGAAACTGCAAGCGATATCAATGCTACGCTCGTTACTCCCGCACAAAGCCAATACCACAACTGTGTGAAGTGCTTAAATGGCGGAAATAACTTAATCCCGATACGCTTGCTAGTACATTACAAACTCCATATAACACCTACTTTATTGGTATAGTATCTAATATTTGTTTACACATGCACATTAGATTCTTGTTCATTATCTGTTGCGACTAGTTGTAACTACTTCTTGTATCAGTTTTGTATTCATCAATTTTATCATATCCGACAGAGCTCCCTAAATAGGATAGGCTTCGCGATGACAGATGAAAGGCAGAAACAAACTCAAAAAGTCATAGTCTCTTTTAAAATCCCGACAATCTTGGTCAGGTTATATGAAGACCATGTAGATCGATGTCTGAGATGGCATTTTGGGGAAAGAACCACACAGATTGAAAGGACCTGTCCACTTGTCCAGTTAGTACACGTATTTGTCAGAAATTGTTACATAAGGAACACTTGTGCAAAAATTTATGCTTCTAGGCCCAGCGGTTTAGGCTCTCCGTTGTCTATTAGTAAATGAAATTAATATTTTGATTAAGTAAGATTCACCAACCTATTTTGAGGTTCACAGTTTAACTTCTAGAAAACTGTATGATCGATGTCTGATATAAAAAAAAATGCTGCGTTAAAAGCTTAGGCGAAACAAAACGTCTGAAAACAGCAGTCGGAAAGTCAAACAATCGACTTAACAACTAAACAAGGCCGATTTAGATAATTTCTTAAACTAAGAAGACTCGAAGAAGCGTTTAAAACTTTTAAAGGAACGCTGCAACAACATACGACAACCCTAAAAGCTATAAAGCTGTACACGGAAAGGTCAAGCATACGTTCTTTAGTTTTAAAAGACCTCTGAGATAGCAAACAGCCGAAGCGCGCTTTGAATGGGCTGCCTTAATGACAATCACGTTTTAGTAACTAAGGGCTAGTGCGATTTTATTAATTAATTATTAATAGCCTTATACCCCAAAGGCTATTGACAAAAGTTGCTTTGAAATGTAATGAATCACAAAAAAATTACTAAAGATTCTAATATCCAGTTGTTTCACCTTGTTGTAGAAAGTTTGGGTTAAATACCTGGTAGATTGATTCATATGATTTCATAGATACCTATTAATTTATTTTTTTTATATCTCGTAGTCAACGCTTATCCGGGCAGTTCTGATACTGGCTGTATGTCAATCTACATAGTAATGGAACATCATCATCGGCCTAGTCTAATCCCAACTATGTTGGGTTGGTCCAGTCTAACCGGATTCAGGACTGCCTATCTGACCACCGTAACCCAGTTAGCAAATGCATGAATGCAACATGAACGCGTGCTACGCCGTCGTAGCACCTACGAGTGCTACGACGGCGTAGCTCGCGTAGCAGTGAATCGTCAAGATTCGCTCAATCATTGTCGTTAAAGGTATTTGTATAAATAGTATAATGTATTCATTGCTATGAGAAGTCCGGTTAAGCAGTAGCCATCCTCATAAAGGATGAACTGAGAGATGCCATTGTTAAAAAAAAAAAAATTGCTATGAGATAAGTTGCATGTGCAATGTTTCATACATTCAGCTGAATAAAACAAAAGTCATCCAATTAAATAGCTGTATCCTTTTGTAGCATAATCACCCTATAATGCTCCCACTGCTGGGATACAGGCATCCTTTTTCTGTGAGGTACGGGTTGGTCAATGTCACATATCTTCGATATTTTGGTTCTAGGAGATCCCGGTTTCCTTACGATGTCTTCCTTCACCGTTTTGACTTTTTCACGTTTTTTAGACGGTAGGTAAATCTTATAGTTACTAAAGGCAACAAGCATTTATACCCTATGCATATGTTTAGCGTATTTTTAAGTAACTTATATTAATATTGTATTGTATGTGGGGCCTTGATGCCTGAAATAAATGGATAAATAATAAATAAATTTCACCTTATTGGCATCCTTTGAGAAAAAAAACAATAAAAGAAATAAATTTCAATAGCCCATTATTTTTAATAGAAAATATTTCCACGGCTTAATTTTCAAAGCCTTTGTAGAAGTATTTTCGTTGCTCCTTTCAATAATTAAGGAGCGATTTATTCCAACAAAGACAATGGGATTATTTTCTTCGTACGGTTTCCATGGCAACGAAATTCAATTACCATGAAACCTTAGTTTTCTAACGCTTAATTAAAGTACCTAATCGAAATTGATACTAACCTTGGGTTTTCATACTCGTTAAAGTTGTTAAATCGTATTATTGGTTTTTAATATTTTGTCACGCCTCTTGGGATGGCACAAGCCTTTCAGTTTTTTCACCTCGAGCAAGCATCAATCCAAAAGCAACGTTATTGTAACGAAAATAAAGATCATTGTGATTTTGACAGTTATGCAATGTATGCAATACGAGTATATTAACTGTAAGGACCCATATTTGATAATAGCTCATGTCGTGGAAAAATATTAGCTAGTCAACAAGGTTCTGGGGTACCTACTGGGGAGTTAGTTAGCCTAAACCGCTGGCTCTAGAAGAATGGAGTTCCATAAATAACTGAAGTAAATAGGTACTAAGGAACGATTTCTGAAAATTCATGCCGTAAAGGAGTTGAATAGGGGATGCAAGTTCGTCATTTTTTCTGATAGAAAATTCCAGTGGGCACATGACTTGTACAAGCATAAATATATACTTATTTATGTGCTAAATAACCACACAGCTAACAACATTATTTACTGATCAAATTCTTGATCAATTGAGTTACAGGTCAGAAACTCAGCCTTTCAAAAACCGGAGATTAGTTGCTAATTCAAAGCGAACTCGTCCTTGAAATAGCTAATATTCTCCCGCCGTTGCACTTGACCCGATTTCAGTGAAGATAAGATTTCCTGAAACCACTTGCAAGCGAGATTGCATCGATTTATGCAAAATATAACACTACAATATTTTCAATATCTATCATTTTGGAAAACGAGTTTTTTTTATCAGAACTCCAATAAAAGTTAAAGTTAAATTAGGAGTAAACTGTATCGAAAATTTATTTGAATAAATCATTTCCATAAAATTCTAGTATCACATTGGAATTGTATTTGCTTTTTGAAATTGTTCAAACAATGAATAATAAATTATTTATTCGAAATAATGATATCAAAACATATTACACATCAAAGAGAGAATAGAAATGAATTACATGAGAAATATTAATTTGGTAACTTCAAAACTGAAATCACGTCAGCTGCAACAGTCTCCACACGGTGGCTGCCTGAGGTTGGACGGCGCCGCCGAAGCCGGTCCAGGAAGAGGTGGCGAGACGCGTAGGGTAGAGTACCGCAAAGGTTGGACCGAAATGGCTCTAGAAAAGGAAGGCCTTTGTTTAGCAGCGGAACAGTGTAGGCGAACTAAAAAAAAAACACACAAACATCAAAACCCTTAAAAGCAAAGTATCTTTTAAAACCAAAGGTATCAAAACAAAAAGCAAAAAAAAACTGTAATCATAAATTTTTTATGAAGGGGAAAGCGAACGATGCCAGTTTATTTTCTCTTGAGGTACTTATTTATTTCCACGCTGAAAATTCTTGTCTACCAATTTATATTGTTGCTGTTAGGAATTTATATAGAAAACTGGATATTTACCATATTGATGAAGTAGTCTAGACATTATCATATCTACACATTTTCTATGTTTTTTAGAACTGGATAGACATTTAGGTTTTTAATTTTAACTTGTAACTTTGGACACATACTGTCGATATCTGGTCCTTCGGTAGGCACCTTTATTTCAAAATAGAATCAAATAGGGGCAATTCTCGTAATTTTAAGAACGTTCACAGTCTGATCTCAATCTCAATCTGTCAAAAAATACTTCTAATTTCTCTACATTTTGTCACGTTTTATATTACGAGAATAGGCCTTATCTTTGTGTGTGTACTTCATAATCTGTCTAGCCTTTTCCCAACTATGTTGGGGTTGGCTTCCAGTCTAACCTGATACAGCTGAATAATAGTATTTACCATGGAGCGACTGCCTATCTGTTTTCTGTGATTTACGATGTATTACTAGAAAAATTACTCGTAGTCGGCCGGTCGGGTTGGGGGTGGTCGTGGTCGTCGTCGTTCGTCGTAGTTTTAAAAAATACGGGAAGTGCCCAAAGTGTTCCGACTGTTGTGAATAGTGCTGTCAAAGTCACTCAACCTTAATAATTCGAGTTTGCAAACGAATTCAATTGTTTTTTTTAAGTTGCACACATCGCTCCAGTTCCAATTTCAAAATGTTTACAGAATACCAGAGAACCAAAGAGAATGTAAGCACTAGCAGAGAACCTGTATGGCCTCTTTAATCAAAATTCGAACAAGCTTAGTTCTAAATTCGAACAAGCTTAGTTCTAAATCTGCATAATATTTATTTATTGTTTGTATTAATTATGAGGACAATTCCGCCATTTAATTACATTTTGATGACAGTGACGCATACATTTTACTGTATTATTCATGAATCTCTAATACCAGCTAGCAGCGAGGGCGTGAAATAACAGGCGCCGTCCAAATCAAGAAGCTTTGTTTGCATAGTAAAACGTGTGACGTCACATACAAGGTTATATTAGATGTCATGAGACAGTTTGTAGGCTTAGGATCTTTGATCTTGTGTTTCAAACAAGGGCTAAACTGTTCCATTAAAACACAAAATGCAAAGCATGTTTAAGTAACTGTTCAAGAACATTGGCATCAACTTAAAGGTGTTGGGGTCTATAAAAAAAATTAGAGCAGACAGAGTTAACCGAAATGGCGCCTGCGAACAATTCCTAAGAGTTCAAATAATTCCAAACATTTCACTAAATTCAGATTAGGGAAGCACGGCACAGAAAGAGGAGGCCTACTCTTGGCAGTGAGTGGAACAAGACTGCTAATAATGATGATGATAGTTTCATCTTCATCTTTGGATGCATGAAGAAGCCTCCTCGTGTAGCGCAGTTTGTCCCGCCAGTTACTCAACTAAACTGAACGCTCGGCGCTTCCTGAACAGTCACACCCAACAACTTATTTGACTGGCCAATTGTTCCATTGCGGTGGTAGGTTTGCGACCACCCTCCCACCGGAGTCCAGCGTCAAGCAGCCTGCTGTATTTCGTCGATTCATGGGAGTTCCAGTGCCTTAAGCATCTTCTGGGCACGCTCGTTCTATCAACCTCATCCATCGCTTTCCATCAGGCGTGACCGAGGTCAAGAGCGGGCCCATTCAGCATTCTTTTTTTTAATAATTGTCGCTTTAAACCCGAGGGTTTAATGTCACGATAAAAAACGTCAATTATCTCCTTAAACGTCATTTATGTTCTTTGCACTTGTCTTATGATTATTATTTAATAAAATATATTTATTTATATAGATTAATATATGTTTTTTGTATGTATGTACTTATTGTATTATGCAAATGGTACATCACAGACTACCTATAGTATTGTCTCACTTTTCTCTTTAAATTCATCCACAGGTTGTCTTTAAAATATCGCTTTTAGCGATAACACAGCCAATTGTGTCACACCTTGTAAAATTTCTACACTTATATCTGTAATATTTATGGTGTACAAAAAAAAAACGATTCTATTATCTCCAATAGCCCAATCGTTGATTCGTCACACTTGCCAGCGAAAGCTCATGAGTAGGAATCCAATTCTCTTGCACAACCATTAAAGCATAAATTGAAGAGTTGACCGAAATATTAATAACTTTCAATCCATATTACGATATGCACAGTTGAGATCCAATGTCCTACTAACAGGTTCAAACAACAGCATATCAAGCCTATCTATAAGATATTTTCCGATCGGTTAGGGATTAAATAGTCCGTGTCGAATCGACGTGAGTGAACTGACAAGGTGACAGATGAGGTACACTTTGATAAATTACAGCATAGTAAAAGGCTATTCTGACGGATTAAAATAAAAGGGTTATAAATAGAATGATGTTGTCGTGTGATGTGATTTTAGTATATTCTTAGCCCGTATCTGTCTCGTCAGTCTGCCTAACCTCTTCCCAACTATGTTGGGGTCAGCTGCATCCGGTTACACTGGAAGCTGACCCTAACATAGTCGGGAAAAGGCTAGGCAGATGATGATGTTGGGGCCGGGTCCAGCCTTATCAGATGCAGCTAAATATCAGTATTTTACATGGAGCAATTGCCTATCTGGCCTCTACAACCAGTTACTGGATAACACGATACCAATTGATAAGAGTGGTTGTTAGACTTTCGGGTTTAAACAACCAGTAACGACTGTCAAAGATCAAAGAATGACAGGCGGGACATCCAGCTTAACGTGGTTTCGGAGCCCCGGAGGGATCTCGGTATGTAAAGATGGTCACCCATCCCCGGACCGACGGCAGCAAGCGTAGCTTAACCTGATCGATCCGTTATTACTTAGCTACAAATCCCTCTATTTGTCCTGCCCCTGTATCTGTCTCATTAATAACAGGTATTCATTTGACATTACTAGGACCAAACACAATTCGTATCGTAGGACCACAAGATTTCAATCAATGCTCCAAAGAGTGTAAATAAAAGCTGAATAAGATTTATTTACTTAAATGAACTAGTAAATTTTATAAAATAATCTCCCCATAGATCCTCTAAATGATGCTCTATTTGCTCTATTTTTATTGGGTTTTGACATAGCAGAAATTCGATTAACTATCTAAATCATAGTCATTGTTTCTAAACCTTGTAATTTGATATTAGCTAGATAACCTATATTATCGAATTAAAAACTTTATACTACCTACTCTTAAAATGGATTGACTGTGTGAAAGATTATGTGGCTGGAATGGGGGTGACCACCGAGATGACGACTAATAGAGAAGTATGGAACAAAAAAAACACGTGGCGCCGACCACAAATAAATTTTGATATAAGGATATGAATGATCCTACTATTCATAAACTGCTGAGTTATTTATTTTCTCGTAACATTTTATTTCAGTACCACGTATTAGGTAATAAAATCTTTTGCGGTACGTAAACATTTCTATACCGCATCGTACCTCAACACGCGAGTAAATAAAAGTTCTGCTTCGTCCATTGAACAGTAGATGAGAGGTATACCTCTACGCTTTTGTAAATGGGTACCACTGAGGTATACCTCAGAGTTATCCATTCACAAAAGTATAAAAATGTTCAAATACTATTTAGTTAGTTAATGTACAGAGGCCAGCACATCAAGCTACCCTAATCTGTCAAATTTCTTTGATAGATTTTCAACTTTACCACAAAGGCATAAGGTTCATATTCAATTGGGAAAATTTTACAGATTGGGGTAGGTTGATGTGCTGGCCTCTGTACCTACTGGAAATTTAACCACAAACATGTCCGAAGTTCGGGGATATTCCATGCGACGTCACGCGGGGAGCGGGACACCTGATTGGACAACTGTAGGTGTACATAGGTACGTTATCTGTTTCTAAGTAAGGAGAGTCTATTATTGCAACGAGAAGTTTTCAGAGCCATTTAGATTTTGAAACAACATTTAATGCGCTACCTCAAAAATCTAAAATCCTCGAAAAGCGAGCCAAAGTGATGCAAATACTTTTGAAACGCAAAAGAAGAATGATGGCTATAATGTGCGTGCGCTCGGATTATAAAACGACGTACGTGCGAAAACGAATTTACCCCTTTTTTAACAAAATAAATGTATCGAATTTAAAACTACTTTGAGTAAACTTTGATATGATAATTTTCTACGTTTTAAAGTAGTAAATTCTATTGAATAACTCTTAAGCGTTACGCCATGATGTCGAAAAAAGCAAAAAAATTGATAACTGCATTTTTTTTGTATCGAGAAAATTTCTTTAAATCGTGTATTCCTTTTACACGATACTAAAACAAAGAGTCAAAAAACATATACCATAATGTTAAATCCCTATTCCACATAATTAACAAGTTACACGAAATAGAAAAACTACATTTTTTTCAACATATCCTCTTAAGATAATTGTAAAATAATACAAAGTGTAGTGTGTACACAAACTAAGTCGCTGGCAGAAGCTAGTTTAATGTAATACAATATTCGCACCTGTCTGTAACTGTCCCGAAAATTCATTGAGAATTCCGTTCGCGTGACGGTGGATGAATAGCTCTTTACCCTGGATGAAACGTGGTCGTTTTATCCCGTTCCACTGACACGTAGGTATTTTTCGTCAACTGTAGGTACAGACGCCAGCACATCAACCTACCCGAAACTGTCAAAATTTCCCAATCAACTTTGAACCTTATACTTTAGTGATAAAGTTGAAAATCTATCAAAGAAATCTGACAGATTGTAGTAGGTTGATGTGCTGGCGTCTGTACATTTTGCTATTTTTAATCTTACCATCGGGGTAGTGGGTCTTCGAGCGATTTTGCGGTAAACACGTTGGCTGCCAGGCAACAGACATTATAGAAAATCTATTGTTCGCGGTCACCGGTGACCGCGTTGGCAGTCAATGCATTAAAGTAGGTATGCAACCTAAATTAAACTTATAGTTCGGGTGTTGCTTGAAAAGAAAAATTTTGTTAATAACTTGAAGTTCAGCTAACATCCCTTTTATTTCATTAGTTCTTTGTTTGTATTCAAATCAGCAAACGCAAGGTAGGACGCCAAATAGGAGTGGTTAGATTATTCTTTGTTTAACCTCCTTTGTATACTATAGGTATAGATACCTACAAATGGTTTATTGGCCGCCATTTTGGACGTTCGTTAGTCGTACCTACTCTTGACCTGACTTGAGGGTGATTGAACTTGCAAATAAAGTTAGTGTTGCTCCTGTAATTGAATTTCAGATGCAAATAGAGTTGTACAAACGTTTACGCTTGAATTATTTAATATTCAAGAAATAAATAATAGTTTAAACTCCATAATGAAACTACCAAAACCTTTCATGATAATACTAGTTTACGGTATGAGACAAAATAACAGCGAAAGATCAACATAATTGCTAGTGAAGGATCACCTAGGTAGGTAGTAAGCAGACATTGAAATAAACCGGCCATGCCGTGGGTCGGTCCACGCACAATGAAGGGTTCCTAGTTGGAATTAATTTATCCCAAGAACAAACTTAAGATTGTAGTTGAAAAACATGTTCTCCATGTCATTCCAAACTGCAAAGGTGAAACTTACATTTGCAATATGCACAATATTAGGATATTTACCATGTTATTCTAGGACCATAGACATATAGGAGTTCCTGTAATCGTATAGAAGTGTTTTCAAAATTTTAGACTGTAGTTTCTGAGATAAGGGGTCAAATTTCATCTATTTTCCTAAGTAACTTTTAAACTTTTTATTAAAAAAATATACTTGAGCTCACAGTAATTTCATGTAACACGGTACAGTTTGCAAAACTTTCTTTTTTCCTATTTGCCTCCAAAAGTGACACCCATTTTCAAAATTTATTTATTTACGTTACACGTCCGTGTTTGGGTTACAGAATGTTTTATTTGTGCCAAATTTCAACTTAATCGGTCCACTGGATTCGGAGTAAATTTGCTGTCACAGACGGACACACGAGTGATCCTATTAGGGTTCCGTTTTTCCATTCGGACGTACGAAGAGGAACATTTGTAATTTCCAGAAATAGTACTGTATTTTAGATAATTCTAGCCTCTTTGTTATTCAAACAAATACAGTAGGTACTAATATTAGCTTTGCACCTACACAGTATATGACAGCCCGGATTAACCTGTCACAACGCATAGCTAATAATTTATCACCCGGATAACGGATGTTGACGCATCGTATGTACAGTCTACAATAAACATCACGCCTATATTTCCCTTGTGGGGCTTGTGGATAAGTAATAACAGCCGCACAGGTCGATCGAACAGGTTAAGCTACGCTTGCCGCGGTTGGTCCGTGGATGGGTGACCATCTTTTCATACCAAGACCTCTCCGTGCCTTGGTTGCAACTTGCACTGCGCAGCTTATTGACGCGTCACGTGTATCTACTCCTTTTGTGAATTTTACGGGCGAACTATTTGACCTTGGCGCGCTTACTAGAGAGCGCTTCTATTTTTTGAGTGCGAGCAAATATGAACTTAGTGGTGGTCAGGCGGGAGTGTCCGCGATAGTACCTACGCTTTGTTGATTACATCAATCATGCCTGTATTCTACATATATGTGTAGAATACAGGCATGATTAGTGATTAGTTAAAAAGAAGTTGAAAAAAAATGTGTCTTATGAGACACATTTTTTTTCAACTTCTTTTTAACTAATTGACACAGCTGCTAACAAATTACCCACTATTCAGTAAACAGGTAAATATCCTCTCGAATCAACAACTCATTTAATTTCGCACTAAAATTTCCTCAGAGACAAAATCCAAACTTTCAACGAGTATTGAACTTCATTAAACAACGACAAAGTTAGAACCAATTGGAATGAAGAATTTACTCATATTTAGGCTACTGGAAACTCCAAAGCCCAATTTCATTAAACTAGGCATGAAAATAGGTGAAGCATACACAAATATAGGCATTAATGTGACAGGAATTTAATAAACTGGCTGATTCAAAGATTCATCCCTTCGTGAGCGAAGGAAATTTCGTTCGCTATATGTTCCTATGAATTCCTCTACGTCGATTTCTGTTATATGTGGTGTATGGGGCGCTAATCATCTCAGGCAGTCTTGAGTTTACGCATAATTTCACTTAATTTATTTCCAATCTTTTTTGCTTCATCTAGCACAATGCTTTGTCAGATTTGGGGAGCGAGAGGTGGCTAATTAAATCGGAAAGTATTAAAAATATGACGATATTTTTAATTAAAGACATCAACTCTTTCATCAGAATTTCAAACAATTATCCTATTAATAAAAAAATATTTGTCAACAATGTTAAATTTTGTTCCCAGGTCACCGCGCCCATACTGTGTTCGTGGGTGTTCACGTGCCAGCCCGAAGACATTCCCATAGGAAGCACAAACACCATCACCGTAACGGGGAGAAGGATGCTGAGAGACCCGGTAAGAGAGTAAATAAGTGACGCTATAGAACATACCTAATCATAACGATATAAAGAAAGGAAGAATATATTTCAAATTCAAATTCAAATTCAAAGTCATTTATTTCAATCCATTTTTGATCATAGGTAATTAGGTACATTTCAAATAAAATAAAATACATAACATAACATATTTTATATACATAACATATTTTCAATAATATGGTGTTTTAAACACGAAGAAATAGCAAAGAGATGGTAACTTCGAATTCCAAATCGTTTGATTTCGAATAGCCAACACTCTTTGTAGGTACATAATACACATTGTATCATGATTGGCTGTAAATTAAATGCAAACAGATATAAATATAGCACTCAACCCTTTCAAACTTATAATTATTTTTGTGTAAATCAAAACGTACCTATTCATCTGTCTCATCTCAACTACCCGAAGCTTGTACTCCAGACATACATAAAGTTAATTAATTGCACAAAAAAAGCATGACACCCTATTTGTACCCTAGCTAAACGGATTATATACAAAATGAGACCAAATTACTTGACGTTGTTCATACCCTTGTACGAAATTACCAAGCTCATAAAATTAACTCCTTTGACAACAACACAATGAGGCTTGTTAGTCTCTGCGGTATTATAACTCAACGCAAGATCATTAACATAGAAAATAATAATACCTATCTACACCAAAATATTTTCATTGGTTCCCAATCCCTAGGGCCAGGTTTAATGACGAGAGTTAGAAGACTAAGCGTCACAGATGACGGCGAAACATGTAAGATGACATAGTAGAAACAAAACCTATAATTTTTTGTATTGAATCGAATTTCCTTTTCAATCTGATTTCCATCTTAATATAGACTCATTTCACCATTTGCAATAAGCATGGATTATACAATCAGGATCTTTCCTTCCATATCTGTTTTAAGATTACTTAAGCATGTTTCAACAGCTTATATTTTTATTCTTTTTTATTCATGAGCCTTCGAGATTAGTCGTTAAATTTCACTTTTTCCTAATGTTTTTATTTCTGGATATTTAAAATTATCTTCTTACAAGTCACTTACGTTTTTAATTAAATTTTCAGTAACTCCACCGGCCCAAAGAGTGCAGTTTATACTTGGTGAAGATGTCGATGATTCCACGCTTGAGTCCCATCCGTTATTCTCCGAGATGGAGGAGCTGGTCAAAGATGGCGATGAACTTGAGTGGAAAGAGACAGCTAGATGGATAAAATTTGAAGAAGACGTTGAGGAAGGTGGAAATAGATGGTCAAAACCTCACGTAGCGACATTATCACTTCACTCGCTCTTCGAATTACGGAGTCTCATACTAAATGGATCGGTAATCCTGGACATGGAAGCAGGCTCTTTAGAACAAGTTGCAGATAACGTACTAGATAATATGGTATCTGATGGTGGCATAGGATATGATTGTAGAGAGAAAGTCAAAGACGCTTTATTGAGGAGGCACAGGCATCAACATGAGAGACGGAACCATCATAATAACATGTCTAGACTCCCATTGATCCGATCTCTAGCTGATATTGGACGCAACCATTCATCTTGTAAAAGTGAGTTAAAATTTTGCACTAGCAACTTCTCCTAGAATCATTTCTCATGTTGTTTTATTAATAAAAGTTTTCTAGCGTAAAATTCATGGGTCATGCGATCCTATCAGATTTCCAGGAAGGTGGCTCTCGACGCTCCAGTTCGAGGAGTTGTCGAGGGTCCACCTCGTCTCCTCACACTGCTCTTCTTCAAGCTTCAGATGCCAGAGGTTCTTATCTGGCAGTACCAGGTTAGCCATGCGTGTGATGGTACCTAACACATAACTGCTCACTGAACTCACGCCCTTTTACTGACATTCACAGCACGCACGAAGCTAATTTTAATGTTGTATATATCGGTGTAGTGTTGGAGAAGGTTAACTAATCTGTATCTGCGAACTTTATTCTAAGATCCCTTTGAAGATTGGCATTATGTTATATTACAGTTGAAGAAGGCGGTTCAACCAGCGGACACTCTTACAAAGGAGAATTCAGTCGTTTCCTAGGCATCCCTAGTGCGGGTAACCGCTTATCCTCATCAGTGTTGTTTCTTCTCTTTCTCATTG
This sequence comes from Gortyna flavago, assembly GCA_963669345.1. Taxonomy (NCBI): domain Eukaryota; kingdom Metazoa; phylum Arthropoda; class Insecta; order Lepidoptera; family Noctuidae; genus Gortyna; species Gortyna flavago. The sequence continues at coordinate 15,892,508 of OY770128.1, forward strand.
TTTTCTGTTTCTTACTTCCTTTTCATTCTCGCCATTTCCATGTAACTGTGCTAAACGCTGGTGTCCTTGTGTCTGTACCGTCTGCTATATGTCAGCTTTAGCTCATACCGCCTTATTATTTTAAGTACCTACATAAAAGTAAAACTAAGTAGGTTCAAGAATTGCTAGATTGCATTGTAAAGAGATGTCCATTTAATAAGTAATAAAATTATTTTGGATTCAATGCGCTCCATACCTCATAATTAATTTAGGAATTCAGTGAAATAGCCTCATACAAAACACAATTTTTCGTAAATGTTAAATCTTTTATACGTTTTTTGCTTTGACACGAAAATTCGCATTATTTTCTAACTGGTATTATATGTTAAAAAGCTTTTAATTGGTCGATGTTTGTAACTTCAGCATTAAGCCACAGAATTATAATATTGCAGGTGCTGCTCACGATGATGGTATGGTGAAAAGTCCCAGCAGTATATCAATGCAAAGGAATCATAGCTCTGGCGACCTTCCAATGAACGGAGACATAAATCATAAAAGCAACACTAACTTTATGCGAAAGATACCACCAGGAGCAGAAGCATCCAATATCTTAGTGGGAGAAGTAGATTTCCTTGAAAAAACACTATCAGCATTCGTTAGACTGAAAACAGGAACGATAATGGGTGATTTGACAGAAGTTCCAGTGCCAACCAGATTTATGTTCGTATTACTCGGACCACCAAACAGCAACTCTAGTTTCCATGAAATCGGCCGAGCTATGGCTACCCTGATGTCCGATGAAATTTTCCACGAAGTTGCATATCGGGCTAAGAAAAGGGATCACCTTTTAGCTGGTATAGATGAATTTCTTGACGCTGTAACAGTTCTGCCACCAGGTGAATGGGACCCCGCTATCCGTATTGAACCCCCAGCAGCCATACCTTCCCAAGACCCTCGAAAACGGCCAAATGATAATCACCCAAAAGAGGAGTTTGATGAAGAAGAGGAAGAACAAAGACAAAGAGAGGAATCAGGGTTAGCTAGAAGTGGAAGACTATTCGGAGGCTTGATAAATGATCTCAAAAGGAAAATGCCTTGGTACTGGTCAGATTTCAAAGACGCGTTGGCGATTCAATGCGTCGCCTCGTGGATATTTTTATATTTCGCCTGTTTATCACCTATAATTACATTTGGAGGGTTGTTGGGGGAGGCTACCGGAAAAAATATGGCAGCTATGGAATCTTTAATATCCGGATTCGTCTGTGGAATGGGTTACGGCTTTTTTTCAGGTCAACCGTTAACAATTTTAGGATCAACCGGCCCAGTATTAGTTTTTGAAACTATAGTATTCGAATTCTGTCGGCAGATTGGTTGGAATTACATGTCATTCAGGTTTTGTATCGGAACGTGGATAACGATAATCTTGGTAATATTGGTAGCGATCGATGCTAGCGCATTTGTCTGCTACATAACCAGATTTACTGAAGAAAATTTCGCTACTTTGATAGCATTTATTTTCATTTACAAGGTAAACATCTAGTTAGTAACTTTGATGATAAAATTAAGTAGCTTTTACGTTGTTCTAATTTTGTAACATTGTAGGCGGTGGAAAATGTAATATCAATCGGAAAAAAGTACCCTCTTAAGACACGCCCCGATGAAGTTCTCAATTATGAATGCTATTGTTTGCCAAGCAATTACTCTAAAGTGCCGGACCAGTTTAATTGGACTTCGCTAGACAAAGAGTCTTGTCAGGTATCTGCCTAATAAAATTATATTCGTTAGACGTGACAAGTTTGCACGTGTGGCTTGTATGCCTTCTTATACTAACGAGCTAATAATAAATGTTCTCAAATTACAGCTCTACAATGGTACTCTAGCTGGCGGTGGGTGTGATACTAAAGTGTATGTGCCAGACGTGTATTTAATGTCCATTATACTTTTCTTGGGAACGTTTACCATATCGATCATTTTAAAGGACTTTAAGAACTCATTGTTTTTCCCATCCAAGGTATGTTTAGGGGGCTTATTAAATTTGACATTTTCAATTCTGCAAACTTGATAATAATTGTTATATTTCATTTACAGGTTAGGCAAATCATAAGCGACTTCTCTGTAATAATAGCCATATTATCAATGTCCTTCCTGGATTACAAAGTCGGTGTTAAGACCCCAAAATTGGAAGTACCTTCAGAATTCAAACCAACACTGCCAAGCAGGAACTGGGTTATTACACCGTTTAGCGGCAACCCGTTATGGTCAGCTTTAGTGGCCATATTACCAGCATTACTGGGAACTATACTAATATTCATGGATCAACAGATCACAGCAGTTATAGTGAATCGCAAAGAGAATAAACTGAAGAAAGGGTGTGGGTATCACCTGGATTTATTCGTACTGGCGATCTTAATACAGATATGCTCAGTAATGGGACTTCCTTGGTTCGTAGCAGCAACAGTTTTAAGCATTAATCATGTAAATTCTTTGAAAGTGGAGTCAGAATGTGCTGCACCAGGAGAGAAGCCACAATTTTTAGGAGTTCGAGAACAAAGATGCACTCATATATTAATATTTTTAATGATTGGATGTTCAGTAGTATTGACGCCTGTACTAAGCCACATACCAATGCCAGTACTGTTTGGCGTGTTCCTTTATATGGGAGTCGCTTCCCTGAAGGGTCTACAATTCTTTGACAGAATCTTGATCATGTTCATGCCTCAGAAATATCAACCTGATCATATGTTCTTGAGACAGGTAATAATCATGACTACATCTTTGCGTTGCTTCCATTACATGAGCAACTTGCTCATATACACTTTTGTTTTAGGTACCAATACGTCGAGTCCACATTTTCACTACAATTCAATTGACATGCCTCGTTTGTCTCTGGGTAATAAAATCATTCTCCATGACGTCAATTCTTTTCCCATTGATGCTTGTGGTAATGATAGGCATAAGAAAAGCTCTCGACTTGTTCTTCACAAGAAGGGAGATGAAAATACTTGATGACGTAATGCCAGAAATGACTAAAAGGAACCAAGATGAACTTCGGGAGCTCGGCGACGCTGAGGTGGGATGGCATGCAAAACTATTAAGCTTTTGCGGTCGAAACTAAAATGTTGCACTTCTTAATCGTTTTAGTTTCCTTTGTCATCCTATCGTTTACCTAAAAATTTTTTGTTATTCATATTTAAATCAATGTACGAAAGAAATAAACTCAGTGTTATGTTCACACACACTCGCATTTTATTTTTGCTACTTCGACATTTTCCTTATTATTTATTTTTCGTCTTTGTACCTTATTACTTTAATTATGGTGAGTAGTACCTATTTTCCAAGTATTTTAGAAATTTTGTCATTATTAGTCCATACAATTTCTTTGAGGAAGTTTCTTAGGTTGTCCCCTTGTAGGATGCAACAAAGAGCAACCCGCCGCCGTACCAAGAGAACCTGCAAATCCCTCTGATCAATGGCAACATAATGAATATACCGCTGACGTCAATTAATATATCGGAGGAGGTAAACAAAACCGGGATATGGAAGCAAGTCAATAACAGCAACAAGATGAAAAATTCAAAATCAAAGACGGGGAAGAAAAAGTAAGTGACAAGCAATTGACTATTCATGATACTGTAGCTCTTCGATATGAATGATTAAATTCTAGGTCAAGTTTGAAGGAAGAAATTTAAATGTCTGATTTTCCAATCACCTTTAACCTTGCACTTCCCAAGCTAGGTTTTGCAATTTGGATAGACTTTGCTTATATAAAGAGATTCTTTGGGTAAGAAGCGTTATGACTACCTCTCGATAAGACTAAATAGCAGATATTTTAGCTACTGCTGCTTTTCGACTATAATGTTTCTCAGACTAAAAGGCGATTGAAGATTTTTTATGGAGTCTGGCATATCTACCTAATGTCACTCCATTTTGTTATTTTTTTTTTTTCAAAATGGTGGCCACACATGGAACCAATATAAATTTTAAAAAAAATGGCTGACAGGTAGGTATTCCATGGACCTTCAAAGGCCTTTTGGATTCGAAACAAGGAGACAGATAATAAAATTCACGTATTCTTATTTCGTCTGTTTCAGTAACAAACACAAGAAAATAATAATATCCAAAAACGCACAAACTGAAATCGAAAGGCGACTATCTACCATGGATGAAGTAGAAGAAGACGATTCATTAGCCAAGGTGTGCATCAACGACACAAAGTTCTAAATGGAGCATGATAGCACCATTTTCTTGAAGATTCTGCATGTACAACAACTTGTCACAACGTGCATGAAGTTCCAACTTGTTTAGAAAGATAGCACCCCTGATTTTTTGGTTGTAAATCCCTATTTGATAGAATGTGACCTATACAGGGTGGTAGGGACATCGACGTGCAACCTGTTACAATAAGTTCAGTACATGATTCTGGACTCCCTGCGGTCAAAATGTATGGAACAGCGATTTTTTTTATTTAATAATCGGCGAAAATGTTCAACACAGGGAGGTCCAGAATCATGTTCTGAATACATGGTAACAGGATGCGCGTCGGTATTACTGCCACCCTGTATACAGTGTGTATCAGAAAGATGTGGTCAAATTTAAGGGTGTGATACAGACCATCAATCTGAACAACTTTCTTCTTGGAACTAACATCCCAATCGAGAAAAAATTTGGGTCGAGTAGGTAGGTATTAAAGTTTTGTATAGCATAGTTGATATTTTTTTCGCGATAACAATGTCTCATCGAGAAACTTGTTTAGTTTGATGATCTGTACCACACTCTTAAATTTTACCACAACTTTCTGATATATGCTGTAAACAATTTTATTATATTTGGTAGTTTCTAGACGAGCACTTGAAGTTATGGAAATTGTAAATAGTTTGTCTAACTGTTATATAAAGTTTTAGAGTAGGTATTTTTAACGATTAGGGGCTTATTTTACCGAAGACACTTCACACACTTGTATCCGTGGAATTAAATTGACGTCTGACAGTTTTTGTGTGGAAAAACTGTTAGAAATTCAAAATTTATTCTCAAGATAAGACTTATTTTAGGTATAAACGTTTAGTAAAATTCGCCCTTTAAATGATCAAATCGTAATTTATTTATAGGTACTGATACTAATTAATTGTGCTTATGCATATAAATTATTTCAAGAAGTCATATTATTCATAGTACAAAACTGTTGTTTTTAAATTATAATGTATGTTTAAATTAAAGGTTATGTAGTTTAGATGTCCCAGAATATTTTAAGTAAATGTGAAACTAGAATTAGATTTTAGCCATTAGAAAAAGAGCGGTAAAACTTATGACGTAAGTAGATTTTTAAACAGTACCTACAGTAGTGTTTTCCTGTCCACGTTTTAATACATTTTTATTTTATTTAAACGTGCCTGCTTTGGTGTTCTCGAGTTTAAAAATTATATTAATCGTGCACTCGTAAGCATGACTTTCGTAAGTTGAAATACAGACATACCATCTATTTATACTTAAACAATTATTCTCTCTTTTTTTTGTGCATGCTTTATCTTTGGCAAAATCTTTGTCTATTAAGTAGATGTTTTGATCAATGATCATCCTTTCACGGAAGGAAATCCTTCCATTTCCTAGGTGTCGTTGTACGTACATTCACAAGCTTTTAGTAGTAGATGGTTGCACTTAATTTCCATGACTGCACATAAATGCAAACGAATAGACATGTTCAATCACCTATTTATTAAACTATCTACGTATACTCTGTTCCAAAATAGTTTGAATAAATGTAAACAAATGGGTCAGACAACGTAGGTACTTGTAGATGTCGATTTGTAGTTCCACTTACAAATTGGTAGCATTACTTAATTTGTTAATCAAGCACTCAGTCTTCTAAGCGTTATGATGTTCGATGGAAATCTATATTGAGTTGACGATTGTAATAATGTTACATATTCAAACAATTTTTGGAAAAAGTGGTAAAAAAAGAGTTGAAACCTTCAATATACAGATGAGTGTTACTAATTATATTTAGTGTGTGATTACCTACGTCAGAATTTACCCTGAACAGGGTTTGTTTTCACTTTCATGATAAAGTTCTTGAACAGATTATACTTCCATAACATGTATGATACTGCATCAATTACCAATGAACAACCTTTTAATGGACAAAATATTTATCAAAGCATGTTTTTTGTTTAATTATTGATTATTATATTTGAGCATCGATCTCTAAATGATTTTCAGAATGACCACGTAAGGCGCAAAGATTCATGGAGCAGTGGTATCAGGAAATCTGAATCTAGAAAAGGTAGCACCTCTGCTGAAACTTCGGTCTAAGACCTCAAATATATCGCCGAATTCTCAAACATCACTTAGTTAAAAGTCTTTTAATAGCCACAAATACATCTTAAGACGAAAAATTAAAATTGAGTTGTGTTTGAGAATTCGGCCGTTATCATATACCTACTTAACATATAAATTACCGTTATTATATGTATTTAGTAGAAATTAAGGAAATTGGCACAAAGTGTGTTGATGTAAATTAGTAAGTATTCATATACTGTTTGATTTGTTTATATTGAAATAAGTTTTTGTCTAACTGTTATTGTGTGTTAGTATTAGAATGTCGGAATAATATGTTTACGATTTTAAATCTACATTTCAATAGTAATATGAAATACCTACTTGAAATATTGGAAAAATAAGCCTGGGTGCTTACTCTCGAATATAATTCCGATAGATCGACATTGGAATTGTTAGTCAAACGTCATTGATTGGCTGGACTCACTGAGTCTAGCCAATCCCTGACGTTTAACTCAACCAACTGACGTTTCACCAATGTCGATCTATCGGAATTATATTCGAGAGTAAGCACCCTGTATAGACCAGCAAACTTCAACTGTAACTAATTTACTAAGGCCGTTATACACGGAGCGAATAAAACGCGCGACTGCACGCGATCTGGAAATTGTAAAAGTTATAATCACGCGTACGGTCGTATGGCAACTATTAGGAGTAGCAACCGCCTGTGTGACCTTAGCTTTATGCTGACGTACCAGTTTTCCATATGATTTCTTTTCTGCGTAGACTCCTAGACCTTTATATTAAGGTGGGTTTAGACCAAACGAACATAGAACCCGCAACCTAATTGCGTAACACACTATCAATCAAAATCTGAATCATTTTGAAAGATAATGCTAATCCATTGCTTCATATGTTCGAATAATTTGTCTGCTCGGTTTGTCTCCAAACGTAAATAACGCAATGGATGTCGTTAAACTGTCAAAATGCAAGCCAATGCTACTGGTAGTATTATGCAATTACCCCGCAAAACTAGAGCAAGGACAATCTTTTCTTGATATTCTTGCCATTTTAGTATGGACAGTGCAACGAAAGATTGCTCTGTTAAGGGGGAAGCGCTAAGGTAGCCCGCGAAATTCAAATTTTCTTACGTTTTTTGCAATTTGCTGGTCAGTATTAAGTTGCACGTTGATTAAAATATGATTCGCGGCCGTAACAAATATGTATTTATAGAATTATAATCATTACAATTAGTAATACAACTTGATATTGATAGTGTAAACCTAAAATGTCAAGATTTCATGAAATAGTCATTCTGTAGGTTTACTTGGTCTTAGAGAGTTGTGTTGATGACTTTATTGATTATAATTCTGTAAATACATATTTGTTACGGCCGCGAATCATATTTTAATCAACGTAAAACTTAGTACTGGCCAGCAAATTGCAAAAAACGTAAAAAAAAAGAATTTCGCGGGCTACCCTGGCGCTTTCACCCTAATACAAAAATAATTTGGTAGAGTGGGGATATAATGTGCAGTCGCTCGTTTGGTCTAAGCTAAACTGACCTTTAAATGCTTGTTCAGCAAAAGTTTCATACTAATCAATTACGGTACTATCATAGAGCCCTTGTAAATTAAAACAGTAAATTACACTTTGATAAATTGATTGTTTTGTAATAACATAAATCCCATTCGCGCTAAGGTTGCCGGTCCGTGGGATGCGCGTCCCCCCAACCGCCTACCACATCCCTGAGTCGCCCTCTCAGTACCATAGGCAACGTCATCGCAGCGCGTGCGGTGATTATTAATTACGAATACCATACTTACACCTTAATATTTTCTGTTTTCTCGATATTTGTTTGTTTTTCTGACGGTCGGCGGCAAACTTAGAGCAAACGGGTAGTACCTACTTAGATGGTGGAAATAGCAAGCTATCTCAAGTAGACAGACACAAAATTAAAAAAATATATTTTTAAAAACGAAGTGCCAATAGTGTAACAAAATTAGTTTATAGATTTGTATTTATAAATCCAGTCTACATTTTGTAGATGTCGCCAAAATAGGTTCATGGTTGTTAAAAAATAATTATTAATTTGCTATTAAAAGTTTTTGTTTATATTTTTTTAAGAAATAACTTATTGTAATGGTGTAGTTTTACAATGTTATTATTATGTAAAATTAGGTGCTTAATTATGTAAAGTTAACTAATAAGAATTGTAATATTAAAAACATAACCCTTCTGGCGCAGTCGGGTAAAAATAGCAACCGATTTTGTAAAATTGGTGTTTACTGTGTTCTCTTTTAGCATGATTTTTTATTAAATTAGTTTTATGTAAGTATTATTCATTATTTAGAAAGTAAAAAAATATGTTTATCATTGTACTTATATTATAATTATAAGTAATGTTCTATTTTTTGTTATATAGGTACTACATATTTATTTATTTAAATGTAGTTCCTCTCAGACAAGCTTTATTATAAAATGTAGAAGAACATTCATTTAGAAAACGTTTTGCAATTTAGTACGACGGCGACGCATAAAAACGAGAAAGAGTAATTATATAATCTGTGCTATGTTTAACCATATTAAATAATATCTTCATGAGACACTGTACCGTGCAAAATCGTATCCAATGGGCGTCTATCCGATATCCCTCTGGAAAATTAGCAAAATCGTTATATCTAAATTCTTGATGTGAAAAATAGTATTAGGTAGGTACACTAAAAATAGATACAAATACCCGTTCCTCTCTCAAATACTATACCTATTATAAAGAAATAACTTTTAGCTCTACATTCCGTACTATACCTACGTCCTAACCAAAAGCTATCGTCGCGCGAGTAGGCGATCTTCGCGTTATTTTTATGTTTGGCGAATCCGAACGCGTGGTCGCGCCGACAGAGGGCGCCTTTAAATTTTCGGAATAAAAATTGACATAATTGTCCCTGTCGCAACGAGCGCGTATTCCCGCTAGCGATCATTCTAGTTAGGACGCGGGGTTCAGAATTTTCCCTAATATAAGCCTAAAGTAATTCTGTCTATCTAATAGTACTTAATGTTTATTTTAATAGCAATAGGATTAATTAATTAAACGTAAGCAAAACAATTATTATTTGTACCTGGAGCGTTTGTTACGATTTGTATCGTTTTTGGAATATATTTGTGGAGTGTTATGAATAAATGGGTTTTTATAAATGTATTGTTGTTGTTTTATTTAGTGTGACGCAATTAGTTAGGGCTGTTTCGATGCCAATGGAGTACACTGCCAAAGCTGACCTAAGTTTTGTATAATTTGTGCTGCTTGACCCTAAAAAACAAACAAATCGAGAAAATACATTCGGCTCTCCGAATTAGGGTAAAATAAATTCCATGATCTCTATCACGGAATTTATTTTATCCCTAAGTGGCAAAATAAGTACACAACGACATACAATGTTATACATTTCCAGTTTTAGCTGACCTCACATTGAATAAGCTTTTCGTACAATGAGAAGTCGGCTTACACTGGAAATGTATAGCTTGATATGTCGTCGTGTGTACATAGAACAGTTGTCCAGAACTTGGTAGTTCTGGAAAACTGTCTGTATCTGTGTATATGTCGCAGCCAACTGGTTAAATTAGCCGTTCAGTTAACTGCCTAGCCTTTAGAAGTAGTGCTCGCCTCGCTTCGCTCTCTCGCACGCGGTTGATCACAGTTCTAACCTAACCTAACCCATTTGGTCGGGGTGCCCTGGCTTAGTTACTGCGACCAATTCGGCTCGCGCGTGATTGGTTACAGACTTCCAACCTAAACTGTAATTGAATATCATTTAGGCCGTTAGTCGAATGGCCGCCGTTTAGTTAAAAGGCTAGGCGGTTAACTCAACGGCTAATTTAACCAGTTGGCTGCGACATATATAGCCAAAAATCACAAGAAACTTACCTGTTACCATACCCAGCTTAACCCTTCATGAGTTCATGTCATCAGAAATATTCTGGAAATGTTTCATAGGGTCATAACCGCTATTTCTGCAAGTGGGCGATTCATTCTACTTGAAATCCACAGACTTTATAGTCAATCGAGAGTATTAGCTTCATTTTAAAAATAAAACAAACCAGTGACAATCATTAATAGTCTTATTTATCATACAATAAGAATAATTCGCCTTAAAAACAACAATAAAAATAACGATAAAATAAATTAAACTATAAACAATACACTTGAATTCATAATCACATCATCATTTACAGGCATTGCCACTCAACTATGTACATTAGCATTATGAAGTCTAAATTGACTTCTGAGTGACTTTTGTAATAATAAAAAATGTCCTTTAGATGCAATGGAATTTGAACTTTTTCATGTATGACATTGAGTTTGTGTTTCCAAAACATGATGATAATGTAAGATTCTGAATTCAAATTATAAACATTGGCTAGGCGGTTAGTTCTTCTTCTTTTTCTGGTCTGGAACGAGACCCATGTCTTCTTGATATTTTCTTATGAGCTTGTCTTGGATGTCGGGTAAGCAGGGCGAGTATCTGCTGTATTCCATGCTGAACTCGCCTTTTCCTTGGGTCATTGATCTGAAATTTTAAGAGGGCATTTATATTTGAATAAAATTGTTAATGCTCATTTTTCAAGATGGCGATTTTATGACTTCTTGAGTTTGTATGCAGTTCTAATTAAGAGCCTAAACTACCTCAAATTGCTTAGCATGATCCTCTGTTATGTCGAAAATACTGCAGCATTAATTTTGAAATAAATATATGGTAAAGTTGAGGATTAATGTAAGGTACTATGTGTGACGAAAACACGATTCCATAAAATTTTCTCGATAGAAAAAAAATCCAAAGTTACCTCGAAACTGAACAATAAACCGCTGATATTAAAAAAATACTTCAAATTTGATCAGGAAACTTTGTATAATAACTAAACTAACTATAAAGCAGCGACTATATGTTTTATTTTTTTTTAATTACAATTATTTTCGCCGTAAAAAGCAAAAACCTAAACTATTGGCGCTGCCTGCCGCCCAGCACCGCAGTCTGTCTCGCTCACACTTAGTCCACGAGCAGTATCGTGCGAGCGAGACAAAGAGTGAATTTTAGCTGAGGTAGTATGGGCTCTTAACTACTATAGATCGAAGATAACGTTTAGTCGTGCACTTTGTGGTATTAAGCTATCCTTATAAAGTTGATGTTCTATGTGTACAAATAATGTTTCCAAATCTACCGAGTTAACCTATTCGACGCACGTAAGTTTATAACTGAAGACGTTACTAGAAATGCTACATGGCCGACTTAAAAGCGAAAATTATGTCTGTACAAAGGACAGAAATACAAATATCATTTTTGCCTTGCAGTCAGTTAATACAAGCCAAAAATGAAAAAATATGACCCTTGCTAATTTTTTAACTAAAACAATTAATAAAATAACACCTCACCTAAGTTCACCAGCATATCCGAACATGTTATTCAGCGGAACTTCAGCGTATATCGTGGTCCATCCCTCAGCTCCCTCCGTGCCTGTGATAATTCCGCCTCTTTTGTTCAGCTGTCCTATCACTGTACCATGGAACTCATCGGGTAACACTACTTCCACGAACATTATAGGTTCTAGGATCTGCCATGCGCCGTCGTCGAATACTGCGAAGGAAAAGGGGATATTAAAATTAACATAATTTCACGACTATAGTGTTAAAGTTTACTACATCTACAATACGGTGGAGTTAAGTTATAAGCCCTACGTAAAGTAAAAGGGGTGGACTCTACTGCAATTAACCCTGCACAAATTCAGGTTTGGGGCTGCTACTGAGAATTGACTAAAACTGATGACACTTCGACCAACTTGAACATCGAACCCATGTTCGGCAGTCACGCTTGCCACCACTAGACAACAACGCAGTCAATAACGTAACTTGTAATGTTACATCATCTGCCTAGCCTTTTCCCAACTATGTTGGGTTCAGCTTCCAGTCTAACCGGATGCAGCTGAATACCAATATTTTATATGGAGCGACTGCCTATCTGACCTCCACAACCCAGTTACTGGGTAATACGATACCCCTTGGTTCGACTCGTTGTTAGACTTTCGGGCTACTGACGACTCGTAACGACTGTCAAAGATTCACGAATGACAGTCGGGACCAAAGGCATGACGTGCTTTAATAGGGGTCTTGGTATGTAAAGATTGTCACCCATCCACGGAACAACCGCGGCAAGCTTAGCTTAACCTGATCGATTGACCCGTGCGGCTGTTATTACTTAGCCACAAGCGCCCACCAAGAATCGGCCAAGAATCGGCAGCGTAACTTCTATAATTACCTATAAACTTGGCAAGTAGTCTTTAAACGAACCATGCAACTCTTTTCACTTCTAATTCCAATGTTGCAAGGAACAAGTGAAATACAAAGCATTTACAAACCAGTTAAAATTAACACCAACCTTCCTTTACCGCTCCTTTAGCCGCTAAGAAGAAAGACAGTTCACTGGAGTCCACAATGTGATGCGCACCATCTTGTAACCTGAACTTGACACCTGACACTTTATGTCCTGACAGGTATCCTTTCTGACAGGTGTCAAGGAAGCCCCTCTCTACTCCAGGAACGAATGGTTTGGGGATGTTTGTGCCGATAGTTTCGTCGACGAATTCTAGCACTGAAGATTGAAAGACATTTTTTATAAGAAAGTATTATGAAAAAAAATAAAAATTTTACGTACGGTTTTAACTATACTGTTATTTTTTTTAATGGAAGCCTAGTGACAAGCTTTCTTCGAGCCTAGTGGCGAGTTTTCAGCGGCTAAGCCGGTTTTGGTGTGTAGACACCTATAAAAAACCTTCTATACAAAACGGCAAGACTCGCTGCAGTCGGGGTGATTAAATGCACAAGTGGGACAGAACTGAGTATTGTGTCATCTCACTCCCACGTTTTATGACCGTGCCTGTGCTGAACTTTGGTACAGAATTTGCCACATAAATCTTTACAGTTTGGGGTTTCTGTTGGTTATTTATTTTTTGCAACAAAAATGCAGTCTTGACAGACACACGTCACACGCAGACACACGGTATTATCGAATGAAATATAACCTAAACAATTCTTGCTGCCTGTCAAGCTTACACTAACTAACTTATTAACTAAATCTACAACGGATAGATACTCACTCGTATTCTGATGCGGCGGCAAAGGTTCCATGATACCACTAACTCTGGCGTACTGACCAGCACCACCCGACTGCTTCTTGTGTAGGTAATCGAATGAACACGGCGACATCATTGTTTCTCTGTAATTCAATACATAAAGCATGAAAACTTTCATTTAAATTAACCAAGTTGTAACATCTACTTATACAACTCTGAAATACAGAATATTTTAGTCAATATTTTATCTCGTTTATCCTGTGCGGTATTCGACCGTTATAGCATAAGCTTATGACAATCAGCTAATAACATTCTCACTGCTGGGATACAGGCCTCCTCTCTGTGAGAGGAAGTGGACTGTAATAAACAAGATCCCGTTTACATCTATTCTATTATGAAATATAGAGGCTCGACTCACCTAAAGGCCACTTTAGGCTTGCCCAGATCCACAGGACAGTTGTACTCTCTCTCCATTCTCTGCGCGTATATCTCCAAGTGAAGCTCGCCCATACCAGACACAATGGTCTCCTTATTGTCTGGGTCGTAGCGAAACTGGAATGTTGGGTCTTCTTTGGTGAATCTGGAAAAAAAAAAGGAATGATTGGTAACGACTTTTTTTCTGAATATAGCTTATACCCAAAAAAAAAATACATTTAGGATAGAAAAACGTAGTAGGACCGGATTCTGTTTAGCCAGTTATTTGTCAACAACAACAACATCTGACATCCTGTATTTTCACAGTTGACAAAATAAATGTTGTTATAAATGGCATTTGTTATGGCGTGTTTTTATGAATGAAGGTATTGTGGGAACATCCGCACGCTTATGTACTGACTTTGTTTTTCGATAACACAGAGAATCTTAGTTTAGCCACATTTTTCTTTTTTATGCCGAAGTTAAACATGCAGACATTATCATCATCATTTCAGCCAAAAGAAGTGCTTCTCTTCAAAATGAGAGGAATAGGGAATATCAGATAGAAGTAGTAGTAGTGAGTTACGCAATAAGGGCGCAGGACACTAGAAGGCAATTTCTCGTAATTTAAAACGTTCAAAATCTAGTCGCAGTCTCATCTCAGCGACAAAGAAATGTCAAAAACTTGTCAAAATGTAGGGAAATTAAAGGTATTTTTGACAGATTGAGACTGAGATCAGACTGTGAACGTTCTTAAAATTACGAGAATTGCCCCTCAGGAAAGTTGTCGCAAACAGCAAGCAGTTACAATACAGTAACCCCCTTACTAATAAACATTATTATTAGATGAATAGTTACACAGACACACCGATTTCTCTCTTTCAGTCGTCAGTAATTTGACTTTCGAAAGAAGAAGATAAACCGTTGTGTAACTATACAGACGCTATACAACGTTTATTAGTAAGAGGGTTAATCTTGTAAACTATAATTTGTTAGTAACTTACCTAGCAACAGCTTTCGAGAAGTTATCTCTATCCTTATTATTCTTCGGCTTAATAGACATGGACACAACAGGATCGGGCACGTGTATAGATTCCATTGCCAACTGTATCTTGCCGTCATTGACGAACGTGTCACCGGACGCACAATCTACGCCGAACAACGCGAAGATATCGCCGGCCATTACTTCCATTACTTCTTCCATGTTATTTGAGTGCATTCGGACTAAACGGGAAATTTTTACCTGCAAGTAGCAGAAAAAAAAATATGAATTCATTATATTTCTGGATTTTAAACAAAAGATCAACCTAGCCTTTTCCCAATTATGCTGGAGTCAGCTTCCAGCTGCTAACCGGATGCAGCTGAATACCCAGTATTCTACATGGACCGACTGTCTATCAGACTTCCACAACCCTGTTACTGGATAACACAATATCCCTTGGTAAGACTGATTGTCTGACTTTTAGGCTTCTGACTAACGTGTAACGACTGTCAAAGATCTACGACTGACAGCCGAGTCCAACGGCTTAACGTGCTTTCCGAGGCACGGACGGGTCACGATATCTAATGTATGGCCCCCCCATACTACTACTATTTACTTAAAAAGGCTATTGTAAAACCATTGCACAAGAAAAACTCTAAAACTGATCCTAATAATTACCGGCCTATAGCACTCCTACCCACAGCTTCGAAAATTTTCGAAAAAGCTATGTGTGACCGAGTATACAGTTTCTGCGAAAAATATAAAATTTTTGACGAAAGCCAAAACGGATTCCGTAGAAATCGTTCAACAACTCTAGCTGTCTATAAATACATGCAAGAAGTAATTAATATTTTAAATGATAAAAAATATGCAGTAGGAATACTTTTAGATATGACCAAGGCATACGACAAAGTACAGTTTAATATTCTACTAGACAAACTTTACGGAATAGGAATTAGAGGAACTACCCATAAGTGGTTCACGTCATATTTGAAGGATAGAGAACAATATGTGGAAATGGAACATTTTAATAACGACCAAAAACACATTATGCAAGTAAGATCTGACAAAACTATTGTAAACTCATCGATTCCCCAGGGTAGTGTTATTGGATGTCTCCTATTTATAATTTACATAAATGACCTTCCCAAAACCATGGATGAACCATGCGTGCTCTTCGCGGACGATATGTCTCTACTCACGTCATGCCAACCCAATAGCAATATCACCGAAAAACTCAATCTTATAATAAATAAAATAACAAACTGGATGGAAGAACATAATCTGGAAATTAATTATAAAAAAACTAAGCTTACGACCTTTTACCCGCGGCAAAAATCTCCACTACCTGTCAACATCACAATAAACGACACGGAAATCGAAGTGGTGAATGACTTTACATTATTAGGATTAACTATAGACACACACATTTCCTGGAAAGCCCATATAGCTAAAGTAAGATCAAAACTATCGAAATTCACGTATGCACTAAGAGAAGTAAAAAAAACCACTGATGTACAAACTGCACTTACGACCTACTACGCCTATGCTCATTCGTGGCTCAGCTATGGTATTATAATGTGGGGAAATAGCACTGACGCACCTACGCTTTTTATTCTTCAAAAGAAATTAATTCGAATCATTGTTAACATAGATCAAACTGACACTTGCAAACCGTTTTTCATAAAACATAAAATACTTACTTTGACATCTATTTATATTGTAGAAATATGTAAATTTGTCAGAAGATACACGACTTTCTTTAAAACCCGTGGTGATAAACATCCCGACCGATCAGTCAGATATAAGAATATGTTAATGTTACCCTCTTTCTCGCGTATGAAACTACACTCAAACAGTCCTTACGTCATGGCAATAAAAATATATAATAAAATCCCAGATGTCATAAAGAATGAAACTAGTGAAATATCATTTATAAGTCAACTCAAGCGAATATTATTAAAAAAAGCATATTATTCAATACAAGAATTTTTGAATGACAAAAATATTAATTGACTTACTTATAGCATAATAAATAAGTAGTGTAAGGATAATTAATGATCTCAATATAATAATATGATTTAATTTAATAACACATTTTAACTATTAATAATTGTTAACTCGTTACTCTGTTCCCAAAAAATTAATACTTTATAATAAAATGACATTGTTTATTTAATATATTATTATTATTATTTTTTTAATTTGTTGTAAGTTTTGCTGTGCCCTACAGGGTCCATAATTGTATCTAGCTTTAAGCCATTATTGTAACATCTGTAATGACATTATGGTACGCAAATAAAGATGAATATGAATATGAAGATGAATATGAATACACAAACCCACCGCGGCAAGCCTAGCTTAAATTTCGATCGACCCGTTCGGCTGCTATTATTTAACCACAAACTCCTTCTCCATTATTGGATTTTGAACATTGTATCCTGATTTCTAATTATTCCTTAGGATTAAAGATTCGTAAGTGAATTAACAGGATAACTTTAGAATACTGTCCAGCCCCTTATAAATCGGATAACGAAAATCACCCGGCATTATTGTTATTGTTACATGTCACATTAGACAAAACAAATGCCATAACCTGAATATGTTAGGTACAAACTGTTTGAAAGATTCTATGCACGTTGAGTTTGAGGAGCATAAATGACACGCAAGTCTTTACGTATTTGAAACAAAAAAGTATATAAATAAAATACAAACCTTCTTTCCAGTCCTAGCATTAAAAATATTCTCTCCTCTCTTCAACATACCCTGGTAACACCTCAAATATGTGAGCTGACCGAACTTGCTGACTTCCAACTTGAAAGCCAAACCGACAAATGGCTTCTTATCATTCCTTGCAGCATCCAACAGTATTGTCTGTCCCTCTCCGTCCTTATCCTCATTCAATAAAGCCGTGTTTTCCACTTCACCTGGGTGTGGGAGGTATTGTAATACTGCGTCCAGTAAAGGTTGTACTCCTTTGTTCTTTAGCGCTGTGCCTACGAGTACTGGGGTGAAAGTGCGTTTGAGAGTTGTGCGACGGACTGCCTGCTTTATATCGGCTACAGTTGGTGTTTTTTCTTCGAGGAATAGTTCTCCTGGAATTCATATATAGAAAATGTGGTAATAATTAAATCACTTGCCTTACAAAATCCGATGGAATATTATGATGAAAGACAAAATATAGCATCAAAGCAGCACCATCTATCCAAGAAGGAATTAATATTAAAAACTACTTGTTTAACTTTGTTCAGAAGAAATAATAAATAAAAACATTATTTTGTTGCTATAAAACTTACCTAAACTCTCATCAACATTAGAAAGATGCTCAATAAGCTCATGCCTCCTTTCCTGAACCTCAGTTCTCCTATCTTGAGGCACTTCATCATACCGAATCTTCTCTCCATAATCTCCTTCAAAGTAGATAGCTCTCTCTTCAATCAGATCTAGGATACCTTCACATTCTTTTTCAAGGCCTATTGGGAGCTGAACAAATGCAGCATTGTGGTTCAATTTGGAACGCATTTGTTTTATTACTCTGGAAGATTAAATATCATGTTTAAAATACTTTTTTTTGTGTTATTAGAAAATGGGCCTGCTTTTGACCTTGATCTAACCTGAAAATGAACCTGGAAAGTGATGGATAAAGTCTATGATGTAACCAGCGAACCCAGAAGATGCCTGTTCACTCTTGGTTCAGTTTTACCTATTCCTGAAGGATGTTTGTATTTAAACTATAAACCACATAGTCACAGTTCTGTAATATGTTTCTTTATACTTGGCTTTTAGTAGTTGGACCTTTTTATTATCAAAATATTTTTTAAATATCTACCTGCCTTTTTATTATCAAAATATTTTTTTAATGTCTACTAACCTGTGAGGATTAGCCCCCAATCTATCAAGCTTATTAATAAACGCCAAACAGGGTACATTATATCTCTTCATCTGCCTATTAACTGTTAACGTCTGACTCTGTACTCCGCCCACAGCACACAGTACAAGCACGGCTCCATCTAACACTCTCAGAGCACGTTCAACTTCTACTGTGAAGTCTACATGACCAGGTGTGTCTATGATGTTGATGTTGTGGTCTTTCCATATTGTGTAGGTGGCAGCCGATTGGATGGTGATACCTCTTTGACGTTCCAACTCCATGGAGTCCATGACAGCACCCACATTGTCTTTGCCTTTGACCTGATATTAAAATTGGTACTTAGATATTTTCACTACACCAGTTATGTGAAGAATTTTAAATAATTATGGAAAGTTTAACAATAAAACTTAAGTTGATTCAAGCTCAAAGTATCACAAATGTGTAGGATCTTGGCTAGTAAGTGTGGCAATCAATCAATCAATTAAATTTTTAAAACAATACTTCTTGTAATTGAATTATTATATTAAGTTCATACCTCGTGCATTTGGTCTATTCTGCCGGTGTAGAACAATATTCGCTCTGTAAGCGTAGTTTTTCCTGAATCGATATGCGCAGATATTCCAATGTTTCGGATCCTTTCCAAAGCCTTGTGTTCAGCATCTTTGACGTGGGACGAGAATTTCTGCAACACATCACATTAAACATCACTCCTGGGTCTTAGAGTTACGTTTTGTTTCAGAAATACAAGAATAATAAAATTACGTAAAATCGACCGGGAATTAATTTAACGATGTAGAACTCATATTACCTCGATTTGTAACACATTTGATTTATTTACACCTTTTAGAACGTTTGCTAACCGTAAGAAGTTTGTTATCGTCATTTTACTTTCATAAAATTAAATTATCACAGAATTTCCAGAATTTTTAGGTTACAGCTTCATGTCAATGTCATGTGGGGCGGAGGGCCAAGAGACGAGAAGAGAGAGTGCAACTGTGCAAGAGGCAAGAGGGAAACCACAGATTAGTAATATTTTAGTGCATGTCGAGTTGAGTACATAGAGCAGGGGCTCCCCACCTTTTAACATACTCGCCAACTTTCTTGTTATTTTTTTAACATTTGCAGAAAAGCTTATAAGGATTTTCAAAGATATCAGATTTTTAATCGTTCAAGCAGAAATCGGAGATAGTTTGCTGTGTTAAAAAGAAAAAGTCAAGATAGAATGCAAGAGCGAGCGAAGTGAGCTCGAACACTTATGAACCCTGCTTATGATAGGTTTGGTTTTCTTTTGACCATTCATTTAGGAATAGAAAAACTTATTTTCTAAACATGCGCAGAACATTTTATCTCCTTAAACAGCGCTTATGGAGCCTAGCCGTAACAGTAACCAACAAATTGATTAACTCAAAAATTGCATGGGTTTGACTAGTCATGTGTTGTTAGTCATTGATTCTATCTTGCTGTCTAAAGCTAAAAATAAACAGAATACTAATTAAGTAACTATTCTATGTGATGATTAGTCTTTACGTACTATGATTAGTCTAAACGTACTATGATTTCTATGATTAGTCTATACGTACTATGATTTCTATTTGGTTTGAATTCTATTGTAAATATTGTAATAGCTATTGGCTACCAGAAACAAACATTCGTAATCTAGGGCGCGTTCCGAATTGAGGAAATAATCGATGTAATCGATTTGAGCGTGCTAAAACCCGTACCGAATTGGCGTGAGCGCGATAACGATGTCCCGTGAATCGTCATAGATGACGTCATGGCATGCGCCATCTTGCGATAACGCCGACCATGCCTCGTACTAATATCACCGTGAGCGCTGTCAAAAATGACAGTGTGTGTGTGTGTGTGTGAGGATGAGGATGTGTCAGTGTGTGTTTTGTTTTGAGCTGCATCATATCTTTTTAATAACGTGGCATTTTCGAAATTGTGCTTCTGGCTGACAGTCGCCACCTAAACAAAGAAAAGGAAGAAACGTGTGGTGTTTTTATGAAGAAATACTGCTGTAATATCTTTTTGACACCGACTAAGCACTGTGAGCGCGCTAACGAGTGTTCCGAATTGTTGACAGCTCTCAGCTGTCATAATCGTGATATCCATTATGGAACGCATGTGAGACGATTTGAGTGCTGTGAGCGATATTGGCCAATTCGGAAGGCGGCCCTAGTGAATAGGAAGCCTTATGCCATTGAGAACTAGATATAACGTGAAGTTAGCCGTTTGTAGTCACTTCACGTCGTTAAGTTGGCAGCATGTAAGCAATAGACAAACAAAAAACAGTTTCTTTTCAGTTCAAAAAGAATATGGCCGTGTTGGGGCCGTGTGTAAGTGTAAATATGAATGGGCACAATAATATTCATAGTCAGTTAACAAAATCGTTAGAGAGAATTTTGGAGGATGCTTACTTGAGTGGTGAATTAAAACTAAGTGGACGCAAGTTGAGAGAGTTTCCTAAACCAGTGAAGTATGACCTGAGCGATACAGTTGTTGCTGGTAAGTCGAGTTTTATAAATAAATCGTGCTGCATTTCTATGCGTTTTACGTATAATATTTTATTTTGGGGCTTGTTTTATGTTCTGTAAGTATAGCGGAGTGTTTTAGAGACGTAACTGTGTTATTTTTGTATGCCGGCTGTGGAGCGTCGCGGTGCGTTTATTTGTTATCAAATCGATCGAATATGATAACGACTTGAAACAGGAATTTCGATCCGTTAGTCACCTGTATTTCTAAGAAACGAAGAGAAAAAATAAAATATGGAACTTGTTTTTAAGTACGATGTCTAAACGATTGTGTCTTTTTTCCATATCGAAGTTTGGGAGATAAGTAGCTATCGTCTGTTCTGGCCATGTGATCGGTAAAACTTACAGTTATTCGGGGTTTTTGAGACAACACTACGTTAATCACTTCCGAAGAAGTTTTTAGGTACAACTTTACCACTACCTATCTGTTTAAACTGCAATCTTAGCCACTCAAACACACAATTTGAGCCCTCGTGGTTATCTACTGATCTGATTGACTCACAAAATAAACCATAAGTGAATTCAATCTCAAGCTTGAATTTCCTGTAATCAATGAGGGTATTCAGTCTATATCCACATAGATAATAGAAAGACATGATACTAAATCTCAATATTCTTCAAAAATGAAGTACCTACTTACCAACTAAATAAATAAAAAAAACAGGTAAGTATCACTAAAAGATGATAAAGCCTCACAAGATTCTGCATCTACTTAATTATGCATAAATAAAGACAAGACACTTAAATCATACCACATTGCCGTCTCATATCCATACTTAATGCATTTGAATACCTAGGTAGGATAAAAGGACTTCTTATAACAAGTATTAGTCATATGATGGATGGATGTTGTAAAACTACAATTTCCTCCCAATACATTGTAGGTGCATATAATAGGCATGTAGCCTGTTTTATACAAGAAAATATCTTGTATATTGGGAATTTACTGGATAGAAATATTCATAAAACAAATGCATAGAATTTTATTAATTTTTTACCTACTTTATCAGTGTTTGTAAGTATTATTTCCTAGAAAGTTTGATAAAATGCAGGCATTAAGTATTTATTTTATTTATCAGCTGTTGTTTATCTATGAAAGTTTTAGCATATTTTATGATAGCATGATACTTACTTAATTATGAAATGTGTACTAACAATGCAACTCACATGTTTTGAATTAAGTAACAACATTCTTCACAATAAATGAGCTGTTAATTTTTTTTGTGTCTATATAGGTATTATAAATGTGAAAGTTTGTGAAGATGTCTGGATGTTTGTCAATCACGCAAAAACTACTAAACGGATTTGGATGAAATTTGGTACACAGATAGATTATAACCAGGATTAACACATAGAATACTTTTTATCCCGATATTCCCACGGGATCGAAACTAACGCGGGTGAAACCGCAAGGCGCTGCTAGTATTCTATGATGTGAAGAATTTCTTACTTGACCGGCTTGGGAATTAAAAACTTTACCACTATTCTCTATTGCCATAACAACTTTATCATCACATCATATTATGGATGTAAAGAATTTATTAGGCGAAAATGTTCCTAATGGCTTTATGTCGGTGACTTGTGCCCATAACTGGTTTCTTTTATTGCTACAGGCGCCATGAGATACGGTGTGGGCAATTCTAAAAAAAACCTTTTTTTTTTTTCGGCCTTTCGCCGCTTTATTATCGTGGGCGGGACGGGCGCATGTTTGTAGTTCAGACAGGTCAGTAACATTTGTGATACCTAGGTATCGACCTGTGATCGTGATGTTTTAGTAGGAAAAGAGCAGAAGAAAACTGTCTGATTAAATAAAATATTTTTTCCAAGTCCCACTGCACTTGTAATAAAAGATGAGCAGATGGGAGACGGCCTTCATGACATTGCTGTTATGGTGACAGCTACCCCTGTGTGACAGATAGAGTAAGTCTAGTAACAGCTCGTTAAAACCCTTTATTACGGGACCCTAAGAATTACACCCAACTTCGCAAATGTTGCCGCGTTTTCGTTTTATGTTGAGATTCAAACAAACAACCTAACTACCTACCTAAAAAGACTAATAAAACATCAGTTATAAATCGTAATACCTACTGCATAACCACTGCAAAGCAAACACCTACGCTCCTTCAACCAGTTCCCCCTCGGTTGGTTCTACAACTCGCGTGGGATCACAAGATTCTACGCTTTTCTTTTACACCTCGAACAACTGTAAACTTTATCATGTAATAACAGCATTACTGTTTTTCGCTAATAATGCCGGTACTTGTTGTAAAGTCGTATTATTACCTATCTAATATAGGTACTTACTTTAGTATCAGTTTTCTACGAAGTTGTTTGTTGTGTTAGCCTTCGGTGTTTCATTGTAAATTTCTAACGACATGATGCGGTGTGAACAGTGTTGTTGATTGTCAATGATGCTAAAAATATCAAAAGATTTATAGAAGACTAGCAGCGCCCCGCGGTTTCACCCGCATAAGTTTCCCGTGGGAATATCGGGATAAAAACTATCATATGTCCTTTCCCAGGACTCAAACTATCTTTATATCAAATTTCATCTAAATCGGTTCACC
Organism: Gortyna flavago; assembly: GCA_963669345.1. Lineage (NCBI taxonomy): Eukaryota > Metazoa > Arthropoda > Insecta > Lepidoptera > Noctuidae > Gortyna > Gortyna flavago. The sequence goes on from OY770128.1 coordinate 15,916,244, forward strand.
GGTTTAAGCGTAAAGACCTCTTTACGCTTAAACCGCTGAGTAAGTTAAGTTAGTTAAGTGTCTGTCTGTTACCTAACAGACAGACACTTTCGCATTTATAATATTACTAGCTGTTGCCCGCGACTTCAGGTCAGCTAAAACTGGAAATGTATAGCTTGATGTGAAGCCGTGTGTACCTAATTTTATCTCATGATGACCACGGCCCCAGACCATTAGGCTGCGTTTCCACCAGAGATGAGCGAGGATGCGTAGCGAGGAATGTGTGTAAAACTAACCAATAGCAACGCTAACTTAGTTCAAGCTACGAAATTGACGCGATGTTATTGGTTTGTTTCACACACATCCCTCGCTACACGTCCTCGTACATCTCTGGTGGAAACGCAGCCTTAACCACAGCTTGCCTAGTAGATTTAGGCTGCGTTTCTACCAGAGATGAGCGAGGATGCGTAGCGAGTGATGTGTGTGAAACAAACCAATAACATCGCTTTATTTTTATAGCTTGAACTAAGTTAGCGTTGTTATTGGTTAGTTTTACACAAATCTATCGCTTCGCATCCTTGCTCATCTCTGGTGGAAAGGCAGCCTTAGTCTCAGAAGGATGGTAAGTCCGTCTATTTATTGCTTCTAGTGGAACTAAAGGGTTGGTTTACTAAAAAACAGCTAAGATTTGTAATTAACAATCCAACACGAATATTTATATCACAGGCTTAGGATATTTTTTTCTAGACTACATGGTTGATAATATAATATTTTTTATATAATATTTTTTTAATACAATATTCAGAAATTGCAAAAAAATGATGTTTTCGCAGATTTTGGTTGTTTCCTTGTTGTTTTTGCTTGAGCACGAGCAGAAAATGAAAAAGTCACTCCCTAATTTATTATCTACTAAAAACTTTACGCACAAGTAAAAATAACCGCACAAAGGCGGACTTAATTTCATGGAGGATTAAGAAGATTTACGTTCACCAAAAAAAAAAAACCCATAATCATTACAGACCTTACAGAGATAACTAAATGGACTGTTTAATAATATCTGTGTAATGTTATCGAATGTACGTTTAGACAATGAGCGTGTGTTCACTCGGTGATAATCACATTCGTAAATGTACGTAAAGAGAGAGTGGCTCTGTTTAATTTGTATGCTAAATACGGAAATGTACAGAGCCTGGGCTGAGTTCATCTGAATCTACTCGTGTCGTAATTATGCCTATTACGACACCACCTGACCACACGTTTGATAGTGTAGGTAGGAAGGTACCGTCACCAAAGAAGATAAGTAACCAGGGTCATCAGATATTTGACATTTAGTAAGGAACCGATGTATGTTTCCAAATAAAATTTAATTAATAGAAAACAAACAGTTAATTCATCATATTAAATTTCAATAAAAAAAATCCATCGGTTTCTTACTAAACATCAACTATACATATTCGATGACCTTGGTTACTTATCTCCTTTGGTGACTGTACTATTAACGAGACTTTAAATTTAGTTGAAATGAAAAGATTTCAGACCGTACTCAATTTCGAGAAGTTCCTGAGATTACTATGCCTGTAATCCCCGAAGGGTTATGCAGAGGTGTGTACTCTAAAGTCCCTTCTCCCAATATATCGTAGATAAAACAAATCCCTGTTTAAATTATATTGTGAGGAACTTCTCAATTTCGGTTCCTCACAGTACCTACATTAGTACACCCACATTTCCCAAATCCCAAGTTATGTTCAAGTCCCATGTAAAATCACAAATATCACACAAATCCGTCACCAAAGAAGATAAGTAACCAGGGTCATCAGATATTTGACATTTAGTAAGGAACCGATGTATGTTTCCAAATAAAATTTAATTAATAGAAAACAAACAGTTCATCATATTAAATTTCAATAAAAAAAATCCATCGGTTTCTTACTAAACATCAACTATACATATTCGATGACCTTGGTTACTTATCTCCTTTGGTGACTGTACTATTAACGAGACTTTAAATTTAGTTGAAATGAAAAGATTTCAGACCGTACTCAATTTCGAGAAGTTCCTGAGACTACTATGCCTGTAATCCCCGAAGGGTTATGCAGAGGTGTGTACTCTAAAGTCCCTTCTCCCAATATATCGTAGATAAAACAAATCCCTGTTTAAATTATATTGTGAGGAACTTCTCAATTTCGGTTCCTTACAGTACCTACATTAGTACACCCACATTTCCCAAATCCCAAGTTATGTTCAAGTCCCATGTAAAATCACAAATATCACACAAATCCAGATTTCGGGCTGTAATAAGAAATTCTGAAAATTCATTGGTGTTAATAAATGTTAATATCAAAACTTAGCTTCAGAGATAACCAAAATGCTGCCAATACATACTCAAGCACTCAAGCAAGCTCCTCTGAAATCAAAACAAAATTCCACTTACCAATGTTTTTAAAATAAAATACCAAATAAATGACACACTAAAACTTTTATTCGTCCTTTCTGGTTTCTCAGTAAATCATTAAAGTGCTCCCCATTCTCAGAAGCACTCCACTTTGCCTCTTTTTGTTAAGAACATACTCATTCACTACATTTTGCAACTCCAGAAAAGTATGACTGATTAGTATCCATAAATAAAAAGAGGTTTACTTACTTCAAAAACAACAAAAGTTCGTAATCTCTTTATCTTCGTAGACAATGACGCAACTTCCTCTCAAGACTTGGCTAAATTTTTTTGTGTCTGTAAAAGTATCGTGTTTCAAGTTAACAGAACAGAAATTAGAGCTTGTATGGAGAACGGTTGGTTGGAATCGAATGTATCAATTTGTATAAAGGTTTTGCGGCGCGTAATACCCTGTTCAGCTTCAGTTTTACCCATAATGGCATGTGGTCTTTTGAGCAGGGGGTAACGTTGCATTGCAAAGTATTGGTAACTCTCAATACAATAGTGTACTGGTTCACGTGTTCTCTATTTCAGATAGAAGAATCAAATCAAAAGTCATTATTCAAACTAGGGTGAGAATCAGCACTTTTTCATCTTTCACTCTTCCTTTTCTCAATCTTTCACTTTTTAAGCACGTCAAAATTACATGACAGACCCCCAAAACGGTCGCCCTTCACCACTTCCTAGTGCTTTAGCTCGGAAGAACTGGCGCAACAAACTCTCCAGCAGCACAGCTGTCAGTACAGTTAGAAGAACTCGATGAAGAATGTTGCATTGATATTGTTTTGTATACATTTTGAAGCTGGAATTAATATCATACCATCGTCCTTTGTGGCTTCTGAACAATGAGCCTTCATCATACGATAATAATCTCAGTAGCAGGTGTGGGACCCAGAGTATCGGGTATTCATAAAATTAACCTCATCTATTTACATAGAAATCGTACCGCTAACCACAACATAGCAGGGAATGCGTTCATACTATGACATCAGTCATCTTTGTCATCATAGCCTCATTTGGTCCTTACATCCGCACTGTCGTCCATCATCCGAGTGCATTTGGTTCTTACATCCCAATTACAATTACTGATCTCCGTTAGAGTACTTAAGAGAGTTTACGACGTACGGCATTTCATACAAACTTTCAAGCCCTTGTTTTTCGAAATGAATGAACCGATTTTAATAAAACTTCATACGCATGCAGGATACAGAGGTCAAAAAAATTAGTAAAGAACATTTTCGAAACGTCTTATTTAAAAAAAGATAACTGGAAATCTCTGTTTCTATGGAAAATTTTAAATCGGTCTAATTTGGCTGTAACACTATTTCTCGAAAATGTTCTAAACTAACTTTTGTATGAAATGCCGTATGGCGTAAACGCTCTTAAGGCTGACGCGATTCTGGTAGAACAATTTCAATGAAGTTTTCATAGAAATTGTTCTGTTAGAGTCGCGTCGCGCCTGTTTGGAAGCATTATCTTAATTAATCGTATAGTACTACTTCTTATGCCATTATCATTACCAAGGTCTTTAAACAAAGGGACGGATGAGCGCTTTAATTGAACTTGCTGATAAACATCGAAGTACTTATTAACAATACATAACAGAAAAAAGTCTCGATTTTAATTAAAATGTCCATAAAAACTGCTACGTCCCAACTTTCCGAAGCGAATCTGGTTAATAAAGAAATATGTGCCCTGCGTTTTTGATGTATTCCTAATTGGCTGAAGTTTCAAGGACGAAGAAATAATTGTATACTGTCTGTGTTATTCTAAAAATGTTATATGTAAATAAGACCCGTATTTAAGTTGTTTTAACTCCTATGTAATTGGGGGCTATTTTATTATTTGGAGGATGTCTTTTCTAAAAGTAACCATAATTATTATTACATTAAGGCTTAAAATTGCCCTTTGATGTATATTATGATTTATACTGTTAATTACCAAAGCTTCGTTACCAAACAAGCCGTTTTGTTGTGAATTTTTGCGATTCATTCATTAATAATATTTTAATGCAGAGAAAGCTGAATGTAAAGGTCAAGTTTAATATTACGTGTGCACATAATATTGGTTGAATCATGAAATGATCTAATTTTATGCAAGATATGTGAGGGGCGTGTGTCGGGAAACTCTCCAATGAATAAGTCCTTTTAGGTTCCGAAATATATTTGAATCTTCACAAATTTCACATTAAAATTATAAAATAGATTTCTTAGTAGCTAGGTTTAACATATCAGTGTCCGTTCCCACCGAAGTTAGGTAAAGAAAAGGCGATGACAATAGTTGTGAACGTGGGAAGCGCGGTGTTGTAACGCGATCGGTCACTTGATCGGTACGATGTGCTGAGCTTGCAGGTTGGCCTCGTAACATCTCCCCTGCCAAATGAGCGACTATTTGGTGACCTTGACGCCAAAAGTTGCGGCTCTTTTTTCATCTTCTGTCAGCTCGGTATTAACTGTTTGAGTTGTAATATTTATTTTCGCAGCTCGACGGCGGCGGCGACGAATAATATATAAGATGCTCAGTGCACCTGCACCGAATAGTATAAGTATATAAAATGGAATTGTGGTATGGTACATTCCAATCGTGTCGAAGGATTCAATTTGTATTTCGTCTTGCATGGTAATTTGGTTTTGAATTTCGCGAAGACTGCTTAAATCTGTAGTCTGCAAATGAAAACTGCGTGTCTTTGCTAATTTATCATAGTGCGGTAAAGCCATGAGTTCTACTGGTTGACCGACTAATTTGTTATCCAAATTGAGTATACTGATCTCTGGGGTCTTTATCTTGCAACCTTGAGGAACGGTGACCAAAAAGCTTCCTTGCAACATCTGATATCGTTCTTTGCCACAGCGTAGTTTAACTTTTGTACTGTTAGGGAAAGCAATTATGTAATGATAGCTGTCTAGCTCAATCAGAGCTTCCTTGGTCAGAGAGATAGGCGTGGTTCTGCACGTTACATCTATCTCCTGAAATTGTATGAGTTTTTGAATACAGTCTGTTTTTGACATAATTTGATGGACGATCTTCTGCTCGCATAGGTGCCAGGAGTTGACTTTCGGGCATTCAGCCTCTAGATACACAAATTCCTGAGAATTGGATGCTATATAGGGTGCAGGTGGTACTATAATTACGCTATTCTTATTTGGAACGGGGCATAATTCATATAACTGATACTCTGTAGTAAATGTAATAGGAAACTTTATGACTACTACAATTGTGGACTCGGTAAAAAAGGAAGCTAAGTTAAAAATCTCGTAATAATTTCTAATATTTAAATCAATTATTTCGTCGGAACTATAGATACGTTTTAATTGGCTTATCATATTTTTAAGATCTTTAACAGAAAGTATAGAATGATGAACTGATTTATCTCGACTAAAAGCTAATATATTTTCTATTCTATTAATTTCACTCAGTAGTTCTTGTACATTTTCGGTCAGAATCGCGAAAAGTTGCACAAGATGAGCGTAATGAATCATACGCTCATTATCATTATTAGTCATATTCATGACATAAGAAAGAGCTTCTTCCAATTTTCTCTGATTAATCGAAAGATTGCGGATTACCTGGTTTTGCTGAATCGTCATTTCCTTATATAAAGTAATATGTTTATTAAATGATTGTGACAAAGTTTGATCATTTCTATTTAAGATACGTAATGCATTTTCAAATTTCAGAGCATCATCGTTGTCTAAATTTCCAGAAATACTTTTGATGATTGTGCCTATTGGATTGATCAGGCCTCTCTTAACTCTGGTTGGCCTAAATGTATCTAACTGCACCGAAACTCTATCTAACTTTTTGTACAAATGTTTAATCTGAAGGTTGAAGAGAGCGCTGTCCTTATGTGATAGTTTATGTGTAGCGACAGCGAGTTGGGATTTGATAGTGTTAATATGTGACTCAATTTCTTCAAGGTCAATGTCTTGTAAGAATGTGTGGAAGTGAGATATAATTTTGGTAGCACCGAGATTAAATGGTAGTATGCCGGGTCCATTGTCTAGGCTGTCAAAACGTATGTCTTGAGCACCAGCTAGGAAAACCTGCAGCAATAATAAGTACCTGTAACAATGATATGAAGAATCATTTCTTCGGTGGTCTTTTTAACCGTGATTTTGCGACCGGACCACGACTTTTTGCAGTGTATATATGTACAGGTAAGTTCTTAACTACTTTATCTTGAATAAACCGTGGTGCCAATTTTTGTCTGCTTGCCATTGGATTTCGTACATGTATGACTTGATTTTGTTCGCAATCTAAAACGGGTTCCCTATCAGCGTTACGCCGCGTCATTATACCTATACGATCAGTTAATGAAGAATCATGAATAATTTTGTACACCGTTTCCATTCTACTACGATGTTCTTGAATATAAGTTTGAAGATAACGGTCTGTTATGTTTAAATCAATAGGATTCCGAGGATCGAAATGTCCAGAAATGACATCAAATGGTCTACACTTAGTTAAACTGTGGATAGAGCTATTATAAGCGATTAGCGCGTATGGTATAAGATTTCGAATGGGTTCGTTTTTATGCTGAATTTTAAATAATCGTAAGTGTTCCAAAAGCGTGCTGTGGAAACGTTCTATGATGCCATTTTCGTTTGATGCATAAGCACTAGTCATATGGTGTTCTATTTTGTGCAAACGGAGAAATTCTGACAGTACTTGATTTTTAAATTCGGTACCTTGATCCGTAGTTATATTTAGAGGAAAACCGTGATTCGTGCTATAAGTTAAAAGGGCTTTTAATATATTGGGTGCAGTACAATCGGGTAAAAGATACGCCTGAGCGTATTTAGAGAATGAATCTATGATAGTTAAGTATTTGTCATGGTCAATAGTGAGAACGTCTGCGTGTGCTAATTCAAACGGTTGAGTTGGTGGAGGTACAACTCTAAACTGCGGGCGTATTGGATTTCGATCATATTTCGCACATCTGCATATATTGCATTCATTTATAAATTTAGTAATATCTACTTTGATTTTCGGCCAAAAGTAACGTTGTGACAGCGAAAGATAGGTTTCGTTGATTCCGCGATGATTGGTCTTGCCTTCGTGGTATTTTTTTATTACATCTAATTGGTTTGACTGATTATTAACGTTAAGTACTTCATATTTGACTAAAATTAAGTTCATGGATGAATTTTCGAAAGTTTGCTGTAAAATCGGTATGATACTCAACATTTTTTCGATAGGGTTTACCAGAATCGCTGTCCGGAGTTTTGGATCGACATGAGACTTTATAACGTTAATAAGACTTCTTTCAATGCTATATTCGTTAATGTCCACAGTAGTTTTCTGAAAGGATTGAAAAGGCTGAGTTGTCGTTGGTCTACTTTTAGGGTTACCATTTATTATATTAATGACTAACTGCCTCTTATATTTATTTAAAGGTTCTTCCGATATTGGAATTTCCAGAACAGGGTTTTCTAAACTCGTGTGTATGGTTTCAATATGTGGGGAAGCTGTACTTTCTTGATGTTGTGGGTCATTTGATCCTCCATCAATAACTGAGTAAGCCGTGAGGGTTGATGACGAATGTATCGGACTAGCAGTTAGAGTGGATGATGATGATTGTTTTGGGCTATTATATTCAGCAGTTAATGTAGCAGATGTATCAGAGTTTGTCGTTTCAGACTGATTCACGAACAAGGACATAGTTTCGTTTTGGTTGATTTGAATACGTGACAGAGCATCCGCATTAGTATTGACTAAACCTTTTTTATGAACAATAGTATAATCATATTCTGCTAACCTGAGTCTCCATCTCGTGAGGCGTGAACCTGGTTCTTTAAGATTCATAAGCCAGATTAAGGGTTTGTGATCAGTTATTATTTTAAATTCTCTGCCGAAAAGGTAGGGCCTGAAATATTTTGTAGCCCAGACTATTGCAAGTAGCTCTTTCTCGATCGTGGAGTAATTAATTTCGCTATCGTTTAAAGTTCTAGACGCGTAAGCTATGGGTTTGTCAGAACCGATAGGTCCCTGAGAAAGTATTGCTCCCAAGGCCACGTTTGAGGCGTCGGTGGTTAACAAAAATTCTTTGCTAAAATCTGGATATATTAGAATAGGGTCATTTGTAAGAAGAGTTTTACAGTGTTCAAAGCAGGTCAGATACTCTGGGTTCAAACAAATTTTAGCGCCTTTTTTGAGACATGACGTAAAGGGTTTAGTGACACGTGCGAAATTCGGTATAAAACGTCTGTAATAACCAAGTAAACCTAAAAATGCTTTAATCTGCTTCGGAGTTTTCGGAATCGGATAATTTACAACAGCTGATATTTTATCCGGGTTTGGTTTCACACCGTCTGTAGTAATTATATGACCAAGATAAGGCGTTTCGTGTTTGAGAAATTCCGACTTATCCATCTGAATTTTTAAATTTGAATTTCTAAGACGTTCCAGTATGGCGCGTAAATTAACTATATGTTCTTGCAAAGATGTCGAAAATACCAAAATATCGTCCATGTATGTGGTACAGTTTGGTAATCCGCGAAGTACATTGTCCATCACACGTTGAAACGTGGCCGGAGAATTTTTCAATCCCATGGGCATTCTAACATATTCAAAATGGCCTTGCTCTACACTAAATGCCGTTTTCGGAATATCGGACGGGTTTAGCTGAATTTGTAGAAATCCAGATTTTAAATCTAATGTCGAAAAGTATAAACATCTGCCTAATTTGTCTAAAATATCATTAATGTTTGGGATCGGATATTTATCATTAATCGTTTTTGCATTGAGTTGGCGAAAGTCAATGACTAAGCGCCACTTAACTTTGCCAGACGCATCACTTTTTTTTGGTACTATCCATACTGGGGCGTTCCAGGGCGATGAAGATGGTTGAATAATACCTTGGTGTAGCATCGATTCTATTTGGTTTTGTACTTCTTCCTTATGTACATAAGGATATCTATAGCTTTTACTGTATACAGGCCTATCGTCTACGGTTCTAATATGATGTTTGATTTCGTTAGTAAAGGTTAATGGTTCATTTTCGAGATAAAATACGTCGGCATATTCTTTGCAAAGATTAATTAAATTAGCTGTCTCTTCTGCGTTTAAATGTTCTATGCGCAATTGCGATAAGACTTGCTGAGTTCGTATATTGGTATTCACGGTCGTGTTCAAAGCTCGGGTTACAGGCATTGTTTGCTCGCTAAAAACATGTGCGAAGATGGGTTTTATTATAGAAATAACAATGTCTTTATCCGTCGGATTTGAAATTTGTACATTAGTACGATTATTTTCAGCGGATGATAAGCATTCGCTGATGTAGCAATCAGAAATTGATTGTTCTTCAATGTAAATGTCTCCTTGCGCAATATTAGTAGGCACCTTGATTAATTGAGTAGTTTGAGCAGGTATAGTAATTTGATATGAGCTTAAACATCCAGGATTATATAAAATTATAGGAATTTTAGTGAATTTAGTCTCTAATGTGTGCGTAGCAAGGTCGATTTTTGCGTTCCATTTTTTTAATTGTTCGCAACCTATCAACCCATCAAAGAAATTATGAAATTTGTATAAGTACAATTTTATCGGTATTTTATCTTTAACTTCATCGAAACAGGGCACAGTTAACGAGTAATAATTTTGAGTAGTCACGTGGGTATTTGTGACCAAAAAAGGTTCATAGTTAAGTTGGATGTGCGGGTAAAATTTTTCGTAAGCTTCCGGACTTATAAAGGACTCATTTGCTCCGGTGTCGATTAAAAGTTTTATTGGTGGATCATTTATTTGAATATAAGGTAAATGGCGTTTGCTATGCAAATTTAGTTCTATTCGGGGGCAGTTTTCTCCAAGGTTGGGTGAAAATTTGTACTCTGATGGTTTTGGACATCAAAAGTTTGATGGTCAACGACGAGGCCGGTCAAAAAATCGTTCGGGTGATTTGTATTTGTATCAGTAACATCAGTGGTCTGGATATTGCAATCATAGTAGCAATAATTGTCGTTAAAAGATTCGTTAAAATTCGCCTCTTTAACCTGAGGAATATTAATCGGCGCCAAACTGCGTCTGTCCTTGTAGTCCGTGGGTGGCAGAGTACGCGCGACGGGGTGACTAATGCCACTCATAGGTCTTGGATAATTATTCTGAGGTGCTTGGCGTAGTGGGATTCGAAATCCAGTTGACATGTTGGTAGGGGGTGCTCTGAACATTTGTTGAGTCTTTGTAGGTCTCGGATAGGGATGCCTGAACGGATCTGGCCGTGTATGATATTGTGATGGATATTGAAATACCACAGGCTGGATTTGAGGTCTCGAGTATGCTTGAAATGTTGAGTTTTGATTTTCAGGCCTAACCGAACGAAAACTAGGGTGTGACCAAGAAGTAGAAGGAACCTGCTCAAAATTTTGGAGTTTTGATGGTACAATTTTATTTCTTTTCTGTAGATATAGTATATTTAATTCGTCTTGAGCATATTCAAGAGCGCTTTCAAGGGTTGAAGGTCTCATACATCTTATCCTAGAACCCAGTGGTTCTTCTAAACCTTTCAAAAAACTCTGTAAAGCTAGTTTTTTATAAAGAGTTCTTTTGGATTCTATGGTAGTTTTTATAGATTCGTGTAATTCGATGTACGTCATAATTGTGCATAATAGGTGTTGAACTTTTTCGTAAAATAATTGTATCGTATCGGTTCCCTGAACTAAGAGAGAAAGATCAGTATACAACGACGATTCATCTCTGTGATCTGAAAATGTATTAATTAAGGTTGATCTTATACCATTCCAGTCACATGGAATTCCGTTAGTTGCCAAAGTACGTGCAGCGTTACCAGTAATCTTATTTAAAATCCCATTGATCAAAGATAAGTTCGAAAGCTGATGTCTTGGTTCTGGACTGATATAAGTGAGCACTAACTGATCGCACAAGTTCAAAAATCTAGTTAAAACATTAGGATTTCCGTCAAATTCTGGAACTAGTCTAAGTGATTTATAAATCTTATCTGATAAATCTATCTGATTCATGTCGAATGTACAACTATTATTCGATTCCGTCATGGTATCAAAATTTTCTGTTATAACTTCTAAATTACGAAAGGCGTCACTTCGCGCGATGCGGAGTTGATTGCGCCTACTAAGACTAAGGTCCCTATTACTACGTGGGTGAAAAATTTTGTAAAATTATAGTACCTTGCGTTAAAAATATAACAACCAATAACAGGACTTATGTACTTACATGAGTAGCATTGCTTGCGAGCGTTGTTTCATCGATTTTTGGATGTCCCAATCTCCGTAGCAACAGCTTCCTCGACAGGCCTCCAATTGGTTCTTCGTCTAGGCGATTGATGCGGCGTTTTCCTGATTTTTAGGTATTTCACATCACCACACCATAAGTCTGTGACGAACTACCGACTGCGCCAGATATGTGAGGGGCGTGTGTCGGGAAACTCTCCAATGAATAAGTCCTTTTAGGTTCCGAAATATATTTGAATCTTCACAAATTTCACATTAAAATTATAAAATAGATTTCTTAGTAGCTAGGTTTAACATATCAGTGTCCGTTCCCACCGAAGTTAGGTAAAGAAAAGGCGATGACAATAGTTGTGAACGTGGGAAGCGCGGTGTTGTAACGCGATCGGTCACTTGATCGGTACGATGTGCTGAGCTTGCAGGTTGGCCTCGTAGCATGCAGAATATTAGCAAGTATTAAGGCTATTAAAATCCACGTCATAACAGAGCAGAAATAAAAAACAGTTGGGTCGCCAAGAATCAGGAACGCTGCCTCAAATGAAGGAAGCGGATTATTATCCTTTTCCTTCCACTCTTAGCAGTTAAATACAGCCATTTCTCTCAAATCCAGGTCACCTTGGAAACTGTCGCAGTTGATGAGATATAATGACATGCCTGTACGCATGAAGTTGCTCGGAATCTAGTCCTGACCAGACTGATTGAAACGTCCAAAAGTTACTTAGCTATGGCATCGCATAAACCCAGATTATCCTTATAAGTTTCTTTGGCATTAATGTATGGGCTATGGAATCAAAAGTCATTTATTCAAACTAGGCTGAAAATCAGCACTTTTTGACCGTCAAAATTACATAAGGCAGTGCTCCAAAACGCCCGCCCTTTACCATTTCTTAGTGCTTTAGCTGGGAAGAAGTGGCACATTAAACTCTTCAGCAGAGAATTAACAAAATAAGGAATAATCTGTTTTTTTTTTTTCAGAAATAAAAAAATTGGTTTTTGGAAATAATAATGCGCATCCAATTGAATCAATGAGGGAAACTCCTCGCGTGGCTGTCTTTCAAATTATTTCTCGTTTATTTCTCTAAAGTGCTCTTGCATGTGCGATGAAAGTTGTAATTGTGATTATTTACGCTTATCGTAAGATCTGCTCTTAGATTAATAAGCAGACATGTAGTTAAGCATACTTGTTATACGGGCTGGTACTTCGAAGCTAGCAATTTATGTGTAATTTCTACATCTGAATTAGAATTATTCCGGGTCTGGGTGTTTTATCTATAATATGTATATATTTACAAAAAAATAAAAATGTATATAAGTAGTTTATCAGCCATGTTAGGTTGCTTAGCTTGGGACTAAATGGCATTGTGTGGAATGTCCAAGGATATTATTATTATTTTTTATGCTTTAACATATCTCGGGACCATGGGGTCCCGGTCCTTTGAAAGGCGTACGAGGGGCCGAAGCCAACTCGCAGAGGCCCGTTGAACGTTTTTAATGAAATGAGGCACCAACCGACGATTATCCCTGTTGGCACTATGCAAGTGCACCCAAGGACAACCCCCGGTTGGTGTAGGACTATTGCAGGATATGGAAAATATAACGTTGGACTATGGGTTTGGGTGGCTAAAGTGGACTGGTTACCAAGAACTATGGAAGAACTATGACCCCTGCCTGATCAATGTTTTATATATACACGAATAAAATGGCAGGGGGTGACTTGCACACTCAATAGTGGGCCCCCGGAAACGGTCGCTAGCACATAGTGACGTAGTGCCAAGGGGGCAACATCTCCTGAGGTGCTTATGAGGAGTGGAGAGGTATTCCACGGCTATCAGGACAATCCCGGAAGTACGGTCAAGATCCCTACCAGCATCTTACTGGAATACTTCCTTCCTCCGAGCACATTTGCTCTTGCGAATCTCCACTCAAGCCGGCCAATAAAGGCAAGAATGAGGTGGGAGCTCTGTTCCTCGTCATTGTTCACTCCAGCCGGCCAATAAAGGCAAGCCAGAGGTGAGGAACAAACTTCTCCCGGGAGATAGGGTCCGTGGGGTCGCTACTGCCCAACAGCTCGCCACATGCTGCCCTGCGGGTTTCTGTATCTCTCTTGGTCTGGCTCCTCACCTTAGACCTGTTCCGGCAAAGTAAACTCTTCCGGCACAGGCCTGAGTTTGGAGCGCGCAAGCCCCACCACGACGTCAACGTAGAGATACGGCGATGGGGTTATTATTATTATTTTGTGCAGAATAACACAGCTAAATGCTTAAAACAAAAATAACGTAGGTATTAATTATTAATAAAATATTCATTTATTCATACTGTGCTAATCTAGAAAGAAAATGCAATTTATTTGAAGTAAAGTCGTAGCAGAAACGGCATAACGCGTAGGTCCTGTTTATTGTATTCAACATTCGTTTATTAGAACATTTCCCTGTGTTTATGTGCATTTTATCCCGGACACAAACGTGTCGTCTACAAAGTTTTTACTTCAACTTTACAAACAGACCACGGTTCATGTACTTAATGGCAAAATACGAGTAGGTACAGGCGACAGGTGCAGCCGAGCGCGCTCGAGCGTATCCACACTCCGGATACGGGGGGCGATAGGACCAGGTAATTCCAGTTGGCTGCCTGCTAACTATTATACACAAACTATACAAATAAATTCTCGACTTTATTACCCGGGAAATAAAGCCGCTAACCGAAATTAAAAAAGCTAAACGTTGAACTAGAAAAGCACGGGAAAAAACAGTCCCCTGTTTGGAGATCCCATTCAAACGTTGACACTCATAACGCAGGTACCATAACAAGTTTATGTGGGTGGATGAGTGGGTGTTGTAAAAAAAGTAAACATACCACCATATCGTTTTCATAGTCTGTTATCGTTTAACGCCATAACTGTTCCATGGGATGACCTCTATGTTATGTATTTTAATACAGGCCTTTATCTCGTCTGAGCCTTTTAATTTTCCAATACGTTGCTTCATTACTTTCGGGTAAATTAACGTAAAATTAGCCACAAGGGTAACTTAGCACATTAGTATTATTTATGCGTATTTAAATATTCGCAACGACCATATTTTTGGCGAACTTTAAACTTTACAATGCATCATTCTTATTCGATTCGTCGGCTTGTCGTGATGCTAAGAATACTGATTACTGATAGATGTAGCCCGACTGTGCGTGTTGAATACGAATCACTAGGCTCGTGAAGACCTGTATTGTCTTTTCGTTTAGTCGGATAACTTTAGCGTGGTAATAAATTAGTATGCAGGTGGATACTGACTTCCTCCACGCTGGGCTTGTCTGGGCATGTCCTTTAATATTTACATAGGCGTAGGCTACACGGTGACGTACTAGTCATGGCTTGTTAGGTATTCGGACGAAAAAGGGTTTAATCCCTTCATTTTCTACTCTGGAATTTATGATGAACGAAAGCGTGGTATGCTTTTGAAGCTTATTTAATGAAATTAGCATTGTGTAGGTACCGTTGTTAAATAATTTTGTCGAAATTAATTTCATATTTCAGCAGAGAGAAAACGGTTTTGCATTTGCTGTGGTTAAGTTTATTGCCACCTAATAATGTGCCTAGTTTACTGCTACCATAAGCACCCTAATTGCGTGGCACACTATCAATCACAATCTGAATCATTTTGAAGGATATTGCTAATCCATTGAATCATATGTTCGAAAAATTTGTCAGCTCAACAACGTAGATAACGCAATGAATGTTGTTGAACTGTCAAAATTAAAGCCATTCCTACTGTTAGTCTGATAAGCAGTTACCCCGCAGATTGTTTTAAGTACGATACAACGCATACGATTACAATAATAGCAGAACCTCGGTTGACCGATTTCCGTATTCTTAGAAAAAGAAGCCACGATGAGAACTCAACGAGCAGAAGCAATAAATTCGAATGTCAAAACTCGAAAGCATGAAGCGTGCGCACACGCAAAACAATCAGCAATCAATTTAAAACTTTCTTGCTGTTAACCACGCAGGCGTTACTCAAAACGGATAATAAATACATCGAATCACGAAGTAAGAGCTACCGCAAGAACGTTGATTACTTATCCTATCCAATAGTATTAAGAACTGTGAAAGTGGGTATGTTTGTTCCACTTCGACTTGGCTGGAAAATAATCTTAAAATGTTTGTCATAAGGCTGAACCAAATGTCAAACCTAGCATTGCCAGGAAATTACCGTTGCATCACTGTTCAGGAAGGTTCATCGTGACAACTCGCATTGCCTCCTTTCTGAGATCATGCCAAATCAGTTTCGTTGTACCTATTAGCTCCTATTCGAGAAAAAACTATTTTCAGTTTCATTACATATGGTTAATTAAATCATAAATGCAAAAAAGATCTATAATCAACATCCCCAAATCAATCGATTCCAAGCATGTGAAGCCGCCAGTAAAAGTTAGTACTCTAATAAAACCTGCGATTTCTAACAGTTTGCGTGCCGACTGCTCGTGGGAAGTGCATTGATTCTATTAAGAATATTAAATTAACTCCTCGGTACAGATCTGCGCCGGCGCACTTTATCGAGATCAAAATGCGCGTGAGTTTAAGTCTCGATTGGCAACAACACAAGGAGGATTATGTTCAGCCATCTTGGCGTCATGTGTTCGTGTTATTGGTTTATTTGTAAGTGGATAATGTAATTAGATTTTATTGACGCAGGCATTTATAAAAGGACGCTTCATAAATTGACCGTTTAGTATAGACAGTTCCTAAATTTTGGCAAGAGACGCTAAATTAGGGTCAATTACAGTCCAGCTTGCGTTTTATCAATTTCAGTACAGTTTATACACATAAACCATTATCCCAAATTATTTAATTGCCATTTCGTGTCAATTCACCTCATGCGTATCACAATATATCACCGGTTACGGCCTCCCTATTTTTTCTACTTCGTCATTCAATTAATTAGTATTTTATGTTACAAATCTCTAGGTAATAGTGTCACTGCCCGCCTATGGACGACGGTCAATTAATTTAGGTACCTAATTGTTAACAAAGTGGGTATATTTAACAACGATAATCGTATACCCATTCTGGGAATTGTCGGTCTTCTAGACTAATAAACTCCAATTATGTCTGACTTTTGTAACGTTGGAAGTACTAATTTGGAGGGCGTAGCACTGGAATTAGGCTGCTTTTCCACCAGAGATTTGCTATGCAGCTATGCTACGAGGATGTGAAAGCTAAGTTACGAAACTATGCGACCGTTTCCACTAATGCTAAGTTGTGTAGTGGAGTGAGTAAGATGCGATATGAAGATGCGCCGCCGCGAGGGAACTCAGAGGGAACTGTTCGAGGAAGATGCGCAGCTCGAGCTATGCGATGCATCGATAGTAGGGAAGGCACGGGGAGTACTCTGCTCTGCACATAGCAACATCACTCGCGCATCCATAGCTCCCATCCACAGCACTCATCCTTCCGTAAAGAAAACATAGCTTAGTTGACCCCGTTTCCACCAGTGCTATGCTATGCGGACCAATGAATATGATTGGTGGATATCAAACGCATCCAGAGCAACGTAGCATAGCACATCTCTGGTGGAAAAGCAGCCTTATACTTTTGTACTGTCTGCGGCGAGGTCAGCTTTGATTGGCGTAACTTAAGAACTTCGTACCACTATGGTTGATAATAAATGGACTGGGTTCAAAAGGAAAAGTGACTGTTTACTAACAATAAATTTATTAAGAGATGGAAATGTCAGCTTCAATGCAAAACCATATACGACTAGCGGTTTATAACCAGTGAAAGTTTAGACCATCGCCCACTAGCCCCATAAAACCAGTTTCAGTTTTACCACCTGTTTCTTAATAAAACTGTTAGTAACTAATGAATAAACTTATTTTTCATTCATAAAAGTTTCACCGGTCCACTCCACTCCACATTCGTGCCAAATCTCTCGACGATTAGATGCAGGGTTCACAAAGAAACCAATCAATACTCTAAAGTCAACAATAAATAAGGATTTAGGGCTACCCTATACATACTCTCCCGTATATAGGGTAGCCTAGCCCTCTTCACTCGCCCTTTCCTTTCAAAGTTCCAACACATAAGAAAGACCAACACGCACATACTACATTTCTCATCCAAATCGTGCAATTTCACGATATTGATATTGCACACCACTTTGACGTTTAGTACTTACTCCGCTGTTAGACGTTTCTCGTCTGAGCACGCTATTTGGCAACCGCATTAAAATCAGTCGCAATCGCTTGATTCAGCTATCAAGCGTTTACATCTCATTCAAGTGTTTACACTACTGCGCTAGACTAAAATTGGCAAATAAATCGGACTGTGATACTCCAAAAGTTCATTCTATGGGCTCAGAAATTCAGAATCATGAAATATTGACAGCCTATCTTTAATCTGCTGTAAAATACGACTTTCTCAGTCAGTTTACGAGGTGATAAGCAGCTTATTCACTCAATATTTTCTGGGTATTGCTTGAGAGCAATCTCAATATTACCAATAGTCGGTAAATAATAATTCTAGCCACCCTCAGCCCCTCTCATCTCGCCCTTTACGTTTCGCCGCATCGAATGATGCAGCGGCATCGTCACTGACCCACATCGTAGGCGTTAACTCAATGACTGGGTACTCATAACAGGGTTGCTG
Organism: Gortyna flavago; assembly: GCA_963669345.1. Classification (NCBI taxonomy): domain Eukaryota; kingdom Metazoa; phylum Arthropoda; class Insecta; order Lepidoptera; family Noctuidae; genus Gortyna; species Gortyna flavago. The sequence goes on from OY770128.1 coordinate 15,934,491, forward strand.
TTTTCATATGCATATTTTATCTTGATGAAGCAATTTTGAGTCTCTTTTTTTTTCTTTCCTAAAGCATAAATTCTGCTTCAATTGTTTTGCCATCCTAGCGGCCTTTGTTCTCTGTTTGCTTAGGTTTACTGCACAGGCTGAACACACACTTTGACTTGTACATTGTACCGCTGGCTAGGCTCCAAAGGAAAGGACGACCTAGACAAATGGGACAGTGAATTGGCCACACTTTTTTATTAAACACAGATTTTCTCGGTTGTTTTGAAAGTGCCCGATTTGCTTAAAGGAACCGCTCCGCTCGTGCGGTCAATAGAAAGCACACAACAAGTTCCTTGATCGAAGATATGGGCAGTTCCTGACACCAATAAAATGGTTGAAATGTATTATTTAAACCATTCAACCATTTTTTTCCATTTTTTTTTTTTTGTTTTTTTTTTTTGTTTTTTTTTTTTTTTTTTTGTTTTTTTTTTTTTTTTGTTTTTTTTTTTATTATTATTATTATTATTATTATTTCCATTATTATATTATTATTATATTACATACATTATATTATTATTTCCATACCTACAACAAATTATTTTATTTTGCAAAAGGAATGAAGTTTTATTTCCATTCAAGTTTTATTTCACGGAAGTTTTCTTCACATTCCAACATGTTTTCAATTAGTTTTATTAGTGTTATACAGTAGTATTAACACATTTGTTAGGCACGCGATTTGCAAAACCATTTGTCAGTACAAATAAAAACAGTTTGTAAACAAATTCCGCTGAATGCGGACAGTCGTACTACAACTGAACCAGTTTATTATCTAGTAGTTCTATATACGTGATCAACTAAAAAGCACATGTGCTGGTAATATTAGGAACCAGACTTAGTAGTTGGGCTTGAACTGAAGTACTATGGTTTGTAAATATTGGAAGGAATAAGTTGCCTTTGAAAGCGGTGAAGTATTTATAATTATTAAGTTTGAGGGCAACAGAATATAATTTCATTTGCTGCTGACAATACAACAGAACAAGCTTTATAAGCGCCTCTCGCAACTCAATACTGCATGTCATTTCCCGATTGTTAAATCCAATGATTTGACAGATTATCGTAGCCAGTGTACCACAATGACCAATTTCAATTTCTACAATTTGTCATGTTGATAACTGGGTAACCCTTGAAGGTTCAAACGTTCTTCGTAAAATCTATCAATAGCTCGATATGCCCAAAGCTTTCAAATCACGCTTATATAAGTGTGCTCTATGTTCACGGCGATAGCTTGTGTAATCTCTACTTCGGATTTTCGACTGTAAATTGTGCTAACGTCCCATATAATGTGAATTGGTTTAGCGCCATTGGATACCTTGTGATTGATCATGATGTAAAGTTTGGTATTTAGACATTTCTCGTATGGTATATAGCAATAGCATAGTTTTTTTTTTGCTAGTTTATTGTCATGTCAGTTGTAGGTATAAAATTTTTTGTTTACTAACTGAATCGTGTTCTGCAATTGCGTCTATTTGTCAAAAATCCGAGGTTGACTCTAATTAATGGCCGACATTTGTTTCAGTATTCAAAATAGAATCTGGTAGGACGGAATTCTTATTGAAATATTCATTTCCGTCAACACCTTATCTTTTCTCATAGAAAACACTGATTTATAAGACTCGTTGTTCATATACGGTTGAAATCTGAATAATTTGTGGCAGAATGTCAGAGATGAATACTCAATTGTATCGTGAGACCTAAGCTTCAATGCAGCAAGACTTGCGCAAGAAATACCATTGTGAATAGGACAGTTTGCTCGCCTGAACTTTTAGTGCTTTGTCTACATCATTGAGAATGCAACGTATAACATAAATAGGCGTACTTGGCTTAAATAAATCCCATTCCCGATTTATACAACTTGGAAAGCTGCTACGTTGATTTTTACATTATCAGGCAGTAACATTACTTCATAGGAATTTATGGGTTGACCTGAAATGTTCAATATTGTTCTTTCCTATGAATAATATTCTGTTATGACTACAGCATTGTTGCAGTCAAACGTAGACATAACTCCTACGTTATAAAAGTCTAAAACATTTAAATAACAAGCCCTTTGTCTTGAAGAATAAATGTTAATATTAAGTGAGTCGTCCTCATTTCTACCACCAACCCTTTAAGACGGGTAGACCTTCACTATTTCCTGACATCACATCACATCCTCATCGTGAGACGGAAATGCGCTTCCTTCACTTTCCGCTCGGCTGCGCTGGTCCCTTGCAACTACACACGGCCGGGAAAGGCTATTGTTTCGTGCCATTGTCCCTATCATGGGTGCCGTACCAGAAAATTGTTTGCACATAATAAACTTAGTGTATCTTTGATTTGCTAACTAAATTACCGATTTAACGTTTTTATTGGGACTCTTGGTTTTTGTGTTAAATTTTATTTGGTTTCGGAATAGTCTGTTAAAACATCACACTCATCACCTGATCGTAGACCATGCGCTCGACAAAGGTCTCTCTCCCAAAACGGACAGAAGTAATTAGCCATACTGTTTCAATGAAATTGGCATATCAGTCTGCAAATACATAATGCCTGGCTTAGTTTCCTGATGACCTTAGCCATAAATATATACAGTACCAATAACTGGACATTATTATCATTTACCGTTTCTTAATCTAATCAATTAACCATTAAAGAAAATTCCAAACCGACTCGGAGAGTTGTAAATCAATATTCTCTCTGGCCCTTTACATTCCGTTTGCCGTCAAGTCCCGTTCATCATATAACGAGATGACGCTCATCGTAAACCTTTGTACTTATGTGAATTTAATTAAACTATTTTATTGCCTTCTCGCCCAGCAAACGTTTTTTTAATCTCAGCGCTGGAATAGCGTCCAGAAATAAAACGACACGTTTTCCTCGTAATTCGCGCGTGTTTTATCATCGTGAATAACTGAATAACTCGTCACTGAAATACTCAAGAATTCAACGAGTTATTTTATTACCTAATACAATATTTCAGTTCATTCCTCTGTGAAGATTATTTTGCCAAAACATGCTCCCATCACAGATCATTACTCATACTCGTGCTAATCTTGGCAGAGAACTGAGGCAAATTCGGGTCACACACTAGATCTATGTAGTCGACTGTTTCAGGAATATGCCGGACATATGTTTGATTTTTATACTGTACTTACATGTACAGGAATACTATTTATGTTTTTTGTGTCCTGAAGATTTCGTGTTTGTATGATTTATTTAGACTTTTTTTATCACAAGTACAAAGTGTAAAGTTCCATCTTATTTACAGCTCGATGCGGGAATCCGTTTAATAAGCTGGGTCTAAATTTCTCATCAGAAAATGCATATTTCTACATTTCCGATACAATCAGTGCACTTAATAAATGTCCCTTCCCAACATTTGGTCACGAACTTCAAATATAATACAGTTTCGTCGCGTGCCCTCTGCCTGTTGTTATTATAGTCCTCCGGCACTGCGCGGGCGCATGACACGAGGGGGCCCCACACGTGCCCCATTATGAATTCAAATCGTCTCTAAACAAAACGAACAAACACGATGACACAAGATTATGGGTCAGGATGTGCTTTTTTAAGTTTCGAGATTATACAGTACCACAAAAAAATCAATTGTATTTTAAACGGAATGCTAAAATAAAAAATGGTATTTCTATTTAATGCTTGAAACGAATTCTTATTTAATTCAAAAGTAGGTAAGTAATTAACGACAACTTATACACAATTAAAAATCAGTGAACTGGGCCTCGTATTGGCAGCGTGAAGCCGGCTTTATGGGCTCATCATCGTACCGGTCAAAGTTAGTGGTATCACCTGGACCCCTGTATTTAGGCACGAAAGGCGGTTGCGTCCGGCAGTTAAGAATACACTCCCATTCCAAACCCTTAAACCATTTGTGGTTCTTATAGTCCATTACGCCGTTTTTCATCACACCAAAACGGTGGCTTATGTCAACTTGGAGAATGTTTCTGATTAGATCCCTTAGATCGCTGTTGAAGCTTGAAGGACACCTGTATTTACCTCCTACAATTTTCTCATAAGTCTTCATTGGCTCATTCGCGTAGAATGGTGGGTATCCTGCGCACATTTCGAATAACAACACTCCGAAAGACCACCAGTCCACAGAGAATCCGTACCCCTTGCTCAATATCAGTTCAGGAGCTAAATATTCAGGCGTCCCACAGAGAGTCCAAGTTCTGCCTTGTAAAATTTTACAGAAACCAAAATCGGTGATTTTCAGGTAACCCGTCTTATCGATCAGTATGTTCTCTGGCTTCAGGTCGCGGTAAACTAGGTTACAGAAATGCAGATATTCCAAGGCCAGAATTACTTGGCTGGCGTAAAATTTCGCTAGTGGCTCTTCGAACTTACCCATTCGTCGTAGATGGGTGAACATTTCACCGCCTGGTACGAATGGCATAATAAAATACACATAGCTGTTATCCTTGAAACTAAATTCCATGCTGACCGTAAAAGGAAACCTGATAGCTTCGAGAATGCGTTTTTCGTATAGCGTATGCTCAACCTGTCTCATCTTCACTATCTTTTCTTTTTCCAACACTTTCATTGCGTATAGTTTATAGCTTTTTGTATGCTTTAGTAACACTACTCGGCCAAAAGCTCCCGTCCCAAGAGTTTTAACTCGTTCGTACTCGCTAAAGTCTATGTTTTGTTTTGGTCTCTTGCACCAACTCTCTTCAAAATCACTTTTTAACTTCTTCAAGTATTTAGTGTACTGTTCTTGCTGCAGCTCTGTGTATCCATCGTGAACCTCAGCGTCAGATCTGTAAGGACCTTCTTTCGAAGTCCCAAAACCTTTACGCGAATACATTTTTACCTCAATATTGAAACACAATTGAGATATGAAATTAGCATCGCAGCCATCGCGATTATGTTTTTCATATAAATTGCGACGAAAACGGCGTTTACACTGCCAGGAAATTTGTGATTTCCGAAATTCGGAAGGGAATCGTATATACGTTTATGTTTTTAACGAGACAGAAAGTTTGGGAGGGTGCCGGGGAGCGCGGGACGAGGGGTGAACGAACTGGCTGAGGGGGATAGGTGGAATCAGCTGTGTTTAGGGGCGACACGCCATGCCGCCGACAGCCGGTCGCCGTCCCGGCGTATTGATCAGTCGGCACGTGTAACTTGCACATCGCTGCAAAAACTCCCAAACGCTGCGTACATTTATGCAGAATTTGCCTTAAATAGTCGCCCACACCTTTAAAGGTTTCTGAAACCACCGTCATGCTTTCGACCTTTTTAATCGCATTATAAGGTAAAATATACGTCTGCTTGACCAATTATTCCTCGATAAGCAATCAGCTTCAACAAAAGGCGTTTGTCTAGACCGCACTTTATTTACCTAGCTTAATGTGCTTGTGTGTGTCAAAGTTATCTTGAATCTTATCCAAAAAAGATAAACTTCCAAATAAGTGCCGACGAGAACACTCCAACCGACGAAATTGAGATATTTGCTTTCGTTTTTTATTAAAGTACCAAGATAGACAAGCAAGTATGATATTCAAAAAATTTTGTGTTTTGATTGGCCGGTAAGTGTGCTTGCTTCCTGTATTTAATAATAAATCAAAAGCACTTTTAAAAATGCTCTACTGTTATATACTCCATTTTATACTCGTCTTGGGAAAAATTATATTGTTAAATTAGATTTTATTATGCGTTATTAAGGTCGGAAACGAGCAAGTACAGTCGCGAAAAAAGCTATTGCCTTTAGCGTTCCTTATAAACCGTTATCATGACGAAACCCACTCGCTCGTACGATTGTACGACACACCATTTTTATAAGTATGACGCATGCGCGATCATTTTATATGTAGGCTGATGGAACGTCCGATCCACGATCTGAGAACGTCGTGATCCTTCAGCAGATGGGTTTAACTGGGTTGTGTTTATTTAAAATTTCGATCATGGCTTGTCAAAAGCCAAAATTTGCTTTTGAAGTAGCTTCTTGCATGCTAATTATGCGAATCCCTTCCTTTAATCTTCTATCAAAGGTGTTAGTTTAGTCTAAAGCTGTTTGTGTCAATTTATCGCTAATCATTTTTCTGCATGACATGTAAAAACTTATTTTAATCATCTTTAACGACACTCCGGGACTACCGTTCACGATAATTTAACATACAACTAATTAATTAACAATACTGACCAGCAAGCGTTCTTGTTCATGTCAGGCCATCTTATTTGCATAGTTCGAGTGATTTGTTATTCAATCTACACCGGTGTCACTGAACAGTACAATACCTTGCTTGTACATGTTAACGGGTATCGCGATCGTATTGCTACATCGATTCATTGCAAGCAAGCTTTCAATTGATGAACTAATCTGATACTTAAGACAGCTATGTTTTTGTAAGCCTTTGAATCAGTTATCGGGCCTCATGTAGTTATCACGAACGTTTTTCTGCATGAGTTGAGCCACGGGCCCACGGGTGTCGGTGTAATAAGCAGGAGTTTTTCGTCTGCTATCTTATGCGGTTGTTCAGGACCTCCAGTGAAACGAAATTGATGAATAATGGCAATTTAAATTTTGAGATGATCTAAAGACCTGACTGTCTTGAAGGTGTTGAAATTGTGAAGTGTATCAAAAGCGTACACTGTATCTTAATATGAAATTAAGTTCTAACTTTTCAAGCATCACACGTTTTATTTAGTGTTAATGTTACGCCGGATGACTTTATAACATGATGTAATGTAACCTCAGTAACGATAGGAGCGTATTATGCTGGCAACAGTCATGATGAATTGCTGCCAAGGCCAAGGAAGCTCGCACTGATTGTTGTTCGTGCTCAATATGATTTTTAATTTGATTGTCTCGAAATTTTATAGCAGCCTCACCGATATGGTAAACAGAAATTGAGATATCATCGTCAAAATCGATATCGTTTTGCACAGAAAATTGTTACACTAGGTCTATGGTTACATCTGATGATGGTCTGAACCTCTATGCAGCACCATGAAACGTTAAATTCAAATTGAACAGCCAGAAGCATACTGCGCCCTATTTCCATTTCGTGACATAACACTATTTCAACTTCAAATAAACATAAATCTGCTGTTCTTTGTGCTTCGATTGAATAACCCACTAAAATGGACTGAGCTGACCATACTGGTATTGTTGCAATAGAGATAGCCAAACCTTTGTGAGGCGGTTGAGATTTATATGACTCGGTCGCCGGTCAAGGTTGGTTGAGGCCCGCAGTCCGCAATCCGTAGCGCATGTATCGGCAAGTTGGCACGTCACCAGATTTCAATGTAGGCAATAAATTTCGCTACATAAAAAAGTGTCTTTTACTAGACATAAGTGGGTCTAAATGGCACTAGGTGATGCTCAATCAGTTAGAATTGTTTCTAGGCCATCATAATAACAACGATTAGTGACCAAAATAGATTCGTGACGAGAAGTCGTTATTTGTCATCAAGATTGTTTGTAATATTTGTGTAGGAGACAGGAAGATGCAGTTCAAAAAAGTACAATCTAAAAGTCAGCGGAAACGTAGAGGACACATTTTTTTTGGACAACATTTTGATGCACGTACATTTTTAAGTATCCGGCATTTTTAAAGGCATGCTCGCAGGAAAAAGCAGTTAGATGGCGTCGAAAACTAGGCTCGTTAGCAATGCCACGTGGTAATGACGGTTATTTTTCGAGGACGCTAACCATCATAAAAACTAGACTGCAAACTCGTTCCCAAGCATTCGGCGCCAACCAGTTACCAGAGTACGCTCTTACACTGATTGCTGAATATTCAACGTTTGCTAATTAGCTCATGTTTTAAACCGAAATTCGGGGGAATACGTAAACACAACACAGTGAAAGTAAATAAAAAAAGCTGTCTATTTCTGTACTCTACATAATATATTTTAGCATTAGCTCAGGCGTCATGAATTGTTGATACGAGAAACTGAGCCAAGTTGTGAAATATGGAATTGAATATGATGGCAAGACAGGAGCAGACATAGTCATTACCCTGGAATAACGATACGATACGACCTTCATTCAGTACATGAGCCTGACTTTTGGTTACCCCGTTAACGTAAAGCTTTACCTATGTCTATCGGTTTATATTGAGATACTACATGAACAAGTATTTCTTCTATCGCACTAAAAGGTTACGACATTATCAAGGGTATCTGTTGACGAGGGAAAATGTTTAGCTGCGATAATATCTACCTGGCAAGTACTGCCAATGCCAATGTAGTTTTATCCTGTAACGTATTTGCAAATACCAACCTCTCATTATTACATATTGTGACATCAGTCATGTCTGGGGATTAAATTTCTCGTAAGTCTCTTTGCTGTGTTATTTTGTTCCAACCTCTGTCATTTAAGTTGTCAATCAAGAGTTCAGGGTTGTTGGGTTGTGGCACATTACCTAATGGCCTTTAGTCGTCAGCCCTCCCTTCGTCATGTAGAAATAGCTCACCTTTTGTATAAAAATATCTCTTTCCCGGGAGGACATTTACAGTATCCCATGTTGATGCGATAAGGTAGAAACTAGGAAAACTATAAGTATATGATATTCTGTTACGTAAAAGATCCCGACGAGTTTTCCAATATTTTGCTTCGAAAACCAAGGCCAGATATTATTTGTGTCATATTGAATTCTTTTGCAAAGGAAACCACATTGTTTTCCTCAGTGGGAATCGAATAAAGGCAAAGTACAGTAAGCCCGTCGCGCAATACATATAGTTTTGTAATTCTAAATAGATTACATGTCTCATATAAATTAATTACGCTTTCTTATCCACACGTAGCCGTCTGCACGCAAGTACAATTTCGAGGCTTCTTGGAAAGCTTTTGATCATAAACATCTTGTCAGTATCTGTCAATAAAGTGTAATTTTAATCTGCGGTGGTCTATGTTTGTGTTCTAGTTAGAATTAACGATCGCTGTCTTGTCTGATCGTTTCATCAAGATTACATCATCAGAAACTGCATACACGGTGTTGCTCTTGAATTTATTTTTGTTTTCTCTATAAACTGCGTCGACTGTACCCTTTGATGTCGCTCGATTGGTTCGCCTACGTGATATTTTACGCTTATTAATTCTCATCAAACGCTTATGAGAATAATTATATAACATATTATTATGTCATTGCGGGCTACATGGTTTATTTTGAAACCTATACTATTATTAGATATTATATTCTCACAGTTCACTTGTATTTGTAGAGGCGTTTACATAACATCTTCTGAGTTTGCTAGTATTACTTGTGAGAGTACTGAGGCATATCGTTTTGAGATTAGGTACTCAGCGTCGTGACTCATAAGACTTGTAACGAACATGTTGTATTATATTTATGACAGTCGCCGGAAACTCTAGGATATAATCACCGAATACCAGGACTCGAGTGTTGTCCTCGAAGTTATTAAGTCTCACGTTGGCCTCAATTGCGTTAGATTTATGTATATGTCTGCACCGTTGATGAATTGTAACGCGTTTCAGATTAGCTCTTGTTCTGATTAATTGTGAGCGAGAACCATATAATCTTCGACTGTATCTGGTGACATCTTGTCGTTTCGGGTATCACTGAACCGGTACTGGACTATTTTAGGTAGTTAATAATGTATTTTCCACTCCAATTATGGTGGATTCTGAGTATAAGCCCAACAATGTAGTAAATTCCAAAACAATTCCATAAGTGTGTCAACTACTGTGAGCTCGAATTAACTCACCTCATAACCTTTTCACAGCCCCATCAAAACGTATCATCTTTAATGTTAATTGCTGCTGAACCTCGCTCATAATTATGAGTAGCAAGGAGCCCTCGAGAACTAAAACTTTCATCATGTCTGGAGTAGTTAGTCTCATGTTCATTGTTCAAAGGCGTGCCTCTAGTCATTAATGCTTAGGAGACCTCCTTTTGTCACCGCCCACGTTGTCTGTCAGCGAGGAAAGAAACCTTTATTCTCAGCCTTTACATAGGAACAAGCCTTGATGAACTTCGACTTTCTAGGCTTGTGTTTGAAGATTGGAGTGACTATCTCATTGTTTTAGTAATAATACTGTGAAAAAATTTTTAGAGTGGATTTTGGTCGGATGCAAACTTTTCTTTTAATTATGCTTTTACTTCTCATTGATCAAATTCATCTTCGAAGGCTTCTTAAAGTAGGCTTAAAGTAGTCTAAAACTTTTTTATCAATCTACAGTTGCTTCGCTGTTTTATCTATCTTGCATCGATATTGTAATATTCCCACAAAAGGAAAAAACACGATTCCGTGACAACTAAGTTTTGTATCGCCCTAATTTCCCAAAAGTATAACTACTCCCTGGATTGTTTCCATTAACTATATTACTTGGGCGCATCATCAGGAAAAAATGAGGTCGATATTATTTTACGAATTCACGTTATCATTTACGATATTTTGCTAGTTTTTGAATGCCTTGATAGCACTAACTTATTTACGTGCCAAATTAGATAAGTAAGTACTGTCATTTAGTAACTGGTTCATCTTGATAAAAACAATGCATATTATCTTTACTGTTTTGGAGGTTTCCGTAAAACATTTGGGTTTGCTTTATTTAAAATTACAATCGAAACTCTCCAGTTTAGAAAGGAAGGTAGTAACCGTGTCATATTTATGACTGAATTACTTTACTCTATTAGCAACATTATCTACGGCTTCCCTTAAACGGCGCTCATCATCCAGTTATTATATTTCAAGTCGATTTAACAGTATATAGACACAGTGTCGCTGCAGGAAAACGTTGAAGTTATTGTGAAGAAAAAGTTAAACGTTATGCTCTGGACAGTTCTCACGAAACTCTATAAGGAGAAACCAGTTTTGGTGCAGTCTCGCCCATTGATTGTTGACACACATTTTTTGAGGTAGTGTGTGATTCAATTTGGATATGTAGTGTATTTATAGTTAACTTGTATGAAATATGTATATCGTTTACAATCAGTTGTGTGTCTACAACATTACTTAATGGACCAGTACCTACGTCAGTTTATCATTGTTGTCGACGTTGTTGATTGCTCTTAATATAATAACAACATTACATCTTGTAGACAGTAATTTTATTTTATTTTCTCGGTCTTGAGCCAACCCAAAAACTTGGGCGTTTTTCACTCGTATTTGGGGCAAGTCTGCTCAAAAGCCTGTGGTATTACGAGCATTTATCATTCGGAGCAGCGACCGCGGTTGTTACAAACGCGCCCCTTGTAACAGCTTTTAGCAAAAACTTGGGATTAAAGTCAGCAAAAAATGTTACACGGAAAATGTCACCGCACAACATTTAGCAGACCTATTTAGAGCAGAAAACTCGCACACACGTAAGATATGCTTTCACAGGGACCCACTTGAGTTGCTTAACAGATGTTTTCTATTTAGTCAGCTGTCACTATATCTGTCAGCCACAATGGGTAGTTAGACCGTTAATAAATCATATACCTAATATGAATTGAGTTCAACTATCCTAAGATAAGTGTTCTCAATAACGACTGGAGATTAGATTACATTAGTTGCGCCTATCATAGTATCATGTGGAGCTGAATTGTTGTGTCAATTTTCGGTTACAATTGATTGGCTCTATTTAACGCTTCCTAATCGATTTACAAGGAAATTGTATCAGCTTGGCAACGTTATTGTGGGCTTCAATTTATAGATTTTATTATGTTCGAGAATTTTAAGACAGATTAAGATCAGTTTTTTTTTTTTTGCCCAAACCGGTCCAAAATGGGCAACAATAAAATCATGAGAGGTTAAGGTCGAACACGTTTGTAAAAACTCTTGCTTACTTAATCTGTTTCATAATTTTAGTAGCATTTTTTGTACATTGCCTTTTTAGTTGAAGATACAATCTCGATTACTTCCATAATCTCAAGTATGCTCGCATCCGTTGTAGCATTCCTAAGACGGCATTGGATATCTATCGACTGGCGATTTAGCTTTATTCTATTTTATTTTATTTATTTTATTATTTGCAATAATTTATTAGTTTCCTTTTCAACTGTGCATACACAATTTTTTTGTTTCCTACGTTTCGTTTCCTCGTTTTTACTATCTTATCGCGATATCTATATATGGTATAATCCGTGACTCATTTATGTTTATTAATACAGTTTTTCATATTTATTATCTTATTATTGTATTTTTTTTAAATTTAATTATTCAATTAAATAAAGGAAAAAACATATGTCGCTAAGTAAAGATAGCCAAATACAACTCGATAAAATAATTTGTAATATGCCTGTCCAAGAAACGAAAGATAACTTTATGAATTTTCTGATTTGTCGAGAGTGGATTCATTTATTTGTCGCTGTCGGGGTTTGATAATGACCATGTACCTTATCATTCTCATACAAAGTATTTAACAGTTACTTACTGAAGTAAATGGAGCTGTAAATGTCAATAATGGACATGGCATGATCATTGATGAAAAATCTCTATAGACCTTTTTATATCAAACTCAAACATGAACTCAAAACGTGATCGTACAATGACGCCTCTTCTACATAACATCATAATCGTGTTACAATCTATAATTGTCTAACAAAATTACATTCATATCCACATACCCAATAAGACAGTACAGAGAATTTCTAGGCTATGTAAACTAGTTAGGTTCGTTGACACAAAACTGCGTCAGAATGCGGTTGATGGCAACCGCAGGCAAGACTGGCAAGGATAAGAACTGATTATTATGTAATCATGGAGCTTGATACTCCTGTATAACTGCTCTGTAATCAGCTAGGAATATCTTTAATGGAAGCCGTTACGAAGACGACAAATAAAAATAATTACAAGATAAATAAATAATAAATAAATAAATAAATATCCTTGGACATTTCACACAACGCCATATAGTCCCAAGCTAAGCAACCTAATGCTTGTGTTATGGTAACGAGATGGCTGATAAACTACTTATTTTTTTTTTTTTTTTTGTAAATACATACATATTATAGAAAATACAAAAAAAAATCTCTTGTGCATGGATTGAACTAAAATAAAGAAATCTTATTGAAAATCGAGCATAGTTTTTTAAATGTTTATAATTATTAATTTTAAAATAAGGTTGACTGGTAGAAAATGCCTATGGCATTAAGTCAGCCTCTGTACATTTATGTGCTTAAAGTTTTAAATAAATAAATAATTATCACCCTGATTACTTACCTGTTTTATGTTGTTACTAGTTGACCCGGCGAACTTCGTACCGCTTTGAATTACTTTCTTTTTTTCTTGAATTTACCCATGTTCTAATAGTTATTCTGCTATTCGGGGCGGAGTCAAATCCAATAAATCAAATATCATAAAAATCGGTCCAGCCGTTCTTGAGTTATAAATGGTGTAGGTAACTAACCCGACTTTGTTTTATTTATACTATAGATTACCTGTTTTACCTATAAAAAATGTTTATGCTGAATTGACCTAGTAGATTCACAGGAAAATTAAACAAAATAATTGTGTAAAGTGGACTTCCCAATTTTAAAGTAGATGTCACGTTTATTCAGACCAATATTTTGGGTAGGTACTTACCTACCCGATAAACGACATCCCATAATAATTGTCTTTGTAATACTTTCTTTATTTGTAATCTTTTTTCTGTTCGTTTTTTTTTTACCCAGACTGAGCTGAATATTTGAAAATCTTGACTAAGTCTTTTTAATACTTACTGATCAAATGTAACGTAACTTCACCTCTATCGTCGTCGTTAGAAGAATGATGGCTTCAATCTATTTTTGCGGCTTACACACATATCCCCAAGCAATAACCTTTTATTTATTAATACTTAGTTACCCTCCTAAATCATTATTACGACGAACTTTCATGGCTGCCATTATTTAAGCCGTAAAACTACGTCTCACTTGGAAAGGAAAATATTGTCTCCCCTTAATGTTAAACCCCCCTCGTTACGAACGAAAATATTTTGTTTCATTATTCTTTCAAGTTTAAACGCTCTGCTATGGTTCCGTATGAGGATCGCACTAATATCATAAAGGCAAAAGTTTGTGAGTGTTTATACATATGTTTGGTACCTACTTCTTCACGCTCAAACGGCGGGATCAATTTTGATAAAATTTTGTATGGAGGTAGCAGGCTACTTTTTATCCCGATATTCCTACGTGATCGACGCTTATGCGGGTGAAACCGCGGGGCGCAGCTAGTTAATAAAGTCCTTTTATGTCGTTCGTTTGTTGTCGGCTGCCTCGTTGGTCTAGTGGTCGAAAGCACTATTGCTGAGCATGAGGTCCTGGGTTCGATTCCCGGCTAAGTGTTACTGGGTTTTTCCATCTGGAATTGCTTAGTAGCAGGAGGCGTAGCAACCCGAACTCGTGATTTGTGTTCGGTTGATGTCAGTAGGGTCGCCCCCTGTTACATGAGACTTAAATATAACTGGCGAAATAATTATGGTTTATTATTTGGCGTCTTTTTGTTTTTTCGCGGCAATCGAACAAATCCTGTTTATCTAGTACAGAGTAGTGTAACAAACGAAAGTTATTTGACATGCATATCTCTAAACTCAGTCCGAAATGAGTCCGAAGTGTCATTTTACTGCAGCTAATTAAAAGTCGGAGTACCTACAGCTATCTTAAGCTACACTAAAACAATTTTTTCTTTGTTCCAGATTTGTCAAAAAATCGGTTCAGTGAATTACCAGACGAACTTACGTCGTATATTTTTTTAGAAAAATTACTGTTATCACAAAATATCATCAGGACAGTCCCAAATGCAGTCGGAGGTCTCCAGTCACTTACATATTTAGATTTAAGGTAAGTCAAACGCAACACTTTTATCGCTTACTTTAATAATAAACATTTGGAATGTACTTAACATAAGTCTTATGCTTCTTCATAAAATATCTAATTCAATGAATGCTTAATCTAAATAACTCATACTTACTCTTAATACTGATATAATTGTTAATTGCAATTTAAATCAACTTATGCTCTCGCGCTGTATTGTAATTCGCATTTCGTAAAACCTGCATCAATTCCATTTTCACGTTCAGACGTAATTCGTCTGGAACTGACTTGAAATGAGGCAGGAGTGACAGCAAGAACATTCTATCAGGGTCATCTGATTCCGGCTTGATCTGAGCATCCACGTTCGCAAAGGCAAACTCATCGACTTGGGGTTTGTTCATTTTTGGCAGTTTTGCTGGTCGTGTTGTTTCGCCTGTATCAATGGAATTATAGTCTCTAGAATCGTCGAGAGGTTCGTATGTATTATCATTATCTTCTTCTGAAGTTTCCTCGTCTTTAACTAATTTCAATTTCTTTTTATACCTCCATACCTTTTTCGTTTTCTTTATTGGCTTATCTTCATCTGATTCACTGGTAGCCGCATCACCATCTTCTTTCTGGGGTAAGTCCTGTTCTTTTAACAAGAATTGCAACTGTCTGGTGTAAATGTACGGTCGCTTTGTTCTTTTTGGATTCGATATGTACTTCTGAAAGCAGTCACGAATGCTCTTCCATTTCTTTTGCAATTGAATTTCTGAAACAATTAATAATGAAAATAAATCTTAATTGATGTACCTTTTAGAAATAGTTTGGCTGGACTATATGGGGCAACTCTAAAGAGATCTTAACTGGCAGTAGGTATATCCTGCCGCAGCAAAACCGATGTTTAATCAGAGTTTAAATGATTCTCGTGTTGTATCTTTAACAGTTTTACTGAAGTAGGTAAATAAAAAAATCTAAATCCAATGTAATTCTATGTACTTAAATATTACCTTATAATTCCTCAGCTCAAACTCCGCCATCCCCGTTACTTATGGTTTCCAAAATATTATAATTGCTACAGCACTCTTTTATATGCAAATGTTTGATGAAGTGCCCACAAATATTAAATTATACCACTTCAGAGGGCCATCAAAAAGACATTTCAAACAAAAACGGATAAAAAAACGAGCGACGACGCAGGTCCATACACGTAACGCCATCTATTGGAGCGTCACAGCAACAAAACTTTAAAAACAAACTTGTGTTTACGTCGCATCGTGTTTGTGTGAATGATCTAACACCGCCGTATGTTCAAGATAACCAGACACTAATAATACATGGCTGATAAATTAAACAAAGTTCAACGATACTTACCGAGTTCCCTCATTTCACTTTTAGAAACCTTGACGTCCGAATTCATCAGCTCGGTGACAACTTCGTTCCATAGTCTGTACCTCATGTTTTTCGCGCGGTACTCCGTATCTTGGTAGTCCCATATACCAGGACGCTTTCTGACCTCTTCAATGAGTCGTTCAGGGTCATATTCAAACTGCATGGCTAGGAGTTCGTAGCTTCGGCCTTTGTACATAAATCGTACACACGGGCGGGCGCGCACCGAGCGACTGGCGTGCGACGTGGGAACGCGGCGGTTACGTTCCAAGATGGCGGGCACAAGCTAGGGTGCACAGCTTTATCAGCTCATGATAAAGGACTATATTTAGCACTTTGTGGTTATAATAAGGAAATCGCTATAATAATTAGCGACTATTGTTTTGAGTAGGAATACTTATTGTTGTGTCAAGTTTGAATTGAATGCGTCTAGTAGGTACGGGTTAGGTCTAGGTACCTATATTATTACAGGAACGTTGAGTTTATAATGTCGATGTTATTACGTCGTAAACATAAATTAACAGTTGGAAATTACATTTGGTATTCTTTGGGTATTGAACACTGTGTTTAAATTAGCTATACTTAACTAAAAAGTGCTCAAACAACAATAATTTTGACAGCTACTACGCTGAATATTTCACCTGTAATATTATTACCATGCAGAGGGGCGAAATAGAAATGAAATGTCCTACAAATATACAGCTTGGTTACCGTAGCGGCGACGCCCGTGGTGTATCGAGCGGCGCGGCCGACTCGCTGGCTGAGGGGGAAACGCGCGGGTTTGTGGCGACGCGACGACCCGTCGAGCGAACGCCAACCGCGGCCGTATTTTCTGTGTATGTTTTGTATAATTTACTATGCAAACGCAGTAGGCCCGGCTTATACTTCTTTGACGTTGACGTTTGCGGTTTTAAAAATGGAATTTTTTTGGACGGTTATAAAGCAATTGGCAACGTTTTTAGTGACCGGCGTTTTTATTTTTTCTGGGTCAAGTTGCTTGGCAAAACTCTGTAAGTATAATTAAACTATAAAAATCTATCAATCATTAACTTACTAGGAGCTTCAAATTCTGCACCAAACACGTTCAAAACAGGACAGTCCCAATTTGGAAGCACACTAGTTCAAGTTCAATCGTCAAACAAATCGTTTGCCCCCACACCGATATAAATATAACCAATTGATTCATCTCATATCTCACCGCATAAAAACAAACATACAGGCAACGGCTAGACAGTTTGCTATGACAGCTGGTAGGGGTTTACTAACAAGATAATAGCAGGAACATGTTACATGACGTCGATTGTCAAACAAGTCAAGGACATGTCCTGAATGCTCCCAAGTTCAGGACTAAAATAGAACATAACTCATAAGAGGTGGCTAAGTGGGTGCTAACGTAAATGGTTAAAATTTATTATTGCAATGCTGCGAGCGAAATTTATAATGTAAATGCATCTCTTAAAGCACCTAGTTGTTTGAAGTGGTTTTAATACTGATGTCAGTAACACTTGGGATTAGTCAGATGGCAACATGGTGTTACTCAGGCCTTTGCCATTAACCCTAAAAGCTTGGAGCAGATCATTTTGCAAGCCTGCATTTCGAGTGTGCATAAAATTTGTGTGGGTAAATAAGTTTCTTGTTAAATTTGCCTGATTCTCATTCAAAATCAATAAAAAAAAACAAAAGTTATTTATTAAAATTAGGCTGAGAATCGGCACTTTTCGAACGTCAAAATTACATAAGACAGGCCCCCAAAACGCCTGCTCTTCACTTGGTACTTGCTAGTGTTTTTGCTAGGAAGAAGCACAACAAACTCCCCAAAAACCATTGTGCAGACGCCATCACATCAAGCTACTACAATCTGTCAAATTTATTTAATAGATTTTCAACTTTATCGCTAAAGCATAAGGTTCAAAGATGACTGGGAAAATTTTACAGTTTTGGGTAGCTTGATGTGCTGCCGTCTGTACCATTGATCTGTACACTAACACCTGCACTATGGATGACCTTTGCGTTAAACTATCATATCACGCTGTCGAAGTGACATAATTCTGGTCGAAGTTTATTTAAAACATACAAAATGGAATTGTCGCAGCCAACTGGTTAAATTAGCCGTTCAGTTAACTGCCTGGCCTTTAGAAGTAGTGTTCGCCTCGCTTCCTCCCTCGGCTCGAACGCGGTTGATCACAGTTCTAACCTAACCTAACCCACTTGGTCGAGGTGCAATGCCTTAATTGCTGCAACCAATTCGGCTCGCGCGTGATTGGTTACAGACTTCCAACCTAAACTGTAATTGAATATCATTCAGGCCGTTAGTTGAACGGCCGCCGTTTAGTTGAAAGGCTAGGCAGTTAACTGAACGGCTAATTTAACCAGTTGGCTGCGACAGAATCATCGACACGACACGAGGAAGAAGACATATTAATTTCAAACATGCAACATACATATTTATTTGAATGTAATATAATAATATATTACATGCAAATAATGAGAGTGCTATAATTAGTTTCCCATAAAATGAAACTTTTCTAGTTTCCTAATATATGTCGCAGCCAACTGGTTAAATTAGCCGTTCAATTAATCGCCTAGCCTTTTAACTAAACGGCGGCCATTCAACTAACGGCCTGAATGATATTCAATTACAGTTTAGGTTGGAAGTCTGTAACCAATCACGCGCGAGCCGAATTGGTCGCAGTAACTAAGCCAGGGCACCCCGACCAAATAGGTTAGGTTAGAACTGTGGTCAACCGCGTGCGAGCCGAGAGAGCGAAGCGAGGCGAGCACTACTTCTAAAGGCTAGGCAGTTAACCAGTTGGCTGCGACATAAAGACAACATGTCTATTTCGTATTGGCTGCCTTATTGAACACACGCATGAAACCACCACACAGAAATACCAACAACATCGAACAATTTAGAAAATGGCTGTAATTAATAGCTTTGGTTTAGAAATAAACTCTGTTTTATATGCGGATAGTGTGATGCCTTTTATAGGTTTTTATTATCATATCTATTTATAACATGGGCAAGTATAGAATGCCTTTCTCGCGCCCACATTTTGCTTTGAACTTGTTATTTGCAGAGATTTTAAACTCCTGTTGCCTTTTGTAGTATTAGGCATTGAGCTGTTTTCTTTAGTCAGTTTCGCTTTCAGTGCTTGGTTGTTTTGAGGTTTCTGCTTTTGGTAGTAGAGTGTCTCATTTAGGTCTTATTACAACATGTTTGCAGTTGTTATGTGTATTGTATTGTTGCTTATTTGGTTGTTTTATGGTTGGCAATATTCGTTCGTTCATTTAAATGGCCCATACAGCCTTGACATGGATTGGCAGAGCTATAAATTTTTTATGTTATAACTTTATGAATTTACGTTTTTAATTGATAAACACGAGAACTAGGTATAAAAATGTTATGTATAAAAATAAAAAGGCATTTAACTGTCATCCAAAATAATTCATTTCTATTCAAAACCCAGATTTGTATGGTAATAAAATTTTAATTAATTTACAGAACACTTTCCCCTTCACATGGTGCCCTTATCTGTTGGTACTTGGTAGGTACAGTTGGTAGTCACGCGATAGCTTATCAAAACCGTTGCATTCAGTAATATTGCCCTCACTATTTCAAGCTTCTTTGAATTAAGTAAAACATTGTTCTTTTAACGGCAATGATACTATAACACGATATCATGATGAATAGCAAGACGAGCTGGTGTCCACTCCACGTCCAAGCGGTATTTTGCGTACCTACGTAATGTATAATAATAGATCGATCGACAGTCGAAATAAAGTAAAACAAATTAATTAGAATATCTAAAGAGGATTAGAGACTAACAAGCAAGACCTAAAAGTGCCAAGTTCTACTAATCATCCTCTTTGTCCTGAAAATTCGCACTTAATATGTAAGTAGGTACAAAATGTATAATTATACTACTTGTGACTGGTATGAATTTCTGCTTGACATCAATAAGTAGACCTAACCTTTCTATTGTTCCATCATAAAAGATCAATATCACAGTAATCACGTGTTTGCAATACACACCATTACACTTCCTACATTACAAAAATGAACCTTTTTCCATCGTGATAAGTGTCACCGGTGCAAAGTTCCGTAGGCGGGGTGAATGACCGCGGATGTCACGGCCAAGAGGTAAGGTGACATAATGGATAAGTTGAACGATAAGTGAGAGACAAAAGGAGCCGTTATCGCCGGTAATCTAATAATGTTTTTGTTTGAATAATATAATTTTTGTTTAATATACCTAATAATATTTTTGGGAATATTTTACTCGCTGAAAAATACGTAGGTTGGTGGAGAAACGTTCAAAAAAAAAAGTAAGTACTTAATACAATATTTTTTATTTCTTACTTGAAATTATTTAAATACATAATAGAGCGCTCCCACTCAATTTCAGTTGAATAGAATTTCCTTTAATTTTACCCAAGTTCTAAACTATTTATTAATATTTAGTTAATGCTAGACTTTCATTTAACCTTTATGTCCTCTCACTCCCACACTACAACCCCAAGTTTCTTCGAATAACATGTAAGTAACATTGTTATTTTGTCTTTTGGTCGTATGTTGAGCTGGACTTGTTCCGATCAGACACCGTTTATTTTTGGCACAGGGCAGGTGGGGTCCCAGCTGTCGTCTGGCGTCATCTTTTGCCTGTATCAAAGATATTAAAACTCCAAAAAAAGTGCGAGTCGTACTAGCACACAAAGAATTCCGTACACAGTACTACACTATTTTCTAAAAACGCCCAAAACTATCGTTTCTTGCATGGGGGACCCCATTTAATAAAAAATAAAAAAATATAGCGGCTGTATTAGTACACACTCAGTGAAAATTTCAAGTTTTTACCTATTACAGTTCAAAAGAAACAGCCCTGTGGCAGACGGACGGACTGCGGAGACGTGTGACAGTATACAGAACCCTAAAAATCGCGTCATTCACCATAGCGCTATTTTCTTAATTAGCTCCCATTTCTCCTACAAATCTGGGCAATTTCCTTGCTAATTTAATGAACGCTCTCGTTAGTTGCCTATAAAACAATATGCCGCTTAATTATGACAAATGTTCAATTCATGCAACAACACAAACGTTGAGAATAACGTAGGCGGAGTTAATGGACCGAATTTTCCAAGAAATTTACTTTGTGGGTTCCGCCGATATGCAGAAACGTCGTATCTACCAGGGCTTTAAATACCGGTAAAATTTTCATAACGTTTCCTTGATTTGACAGCGTTACCGTTAATATTAAAATAACGTTAATGGATTTAACGTTATTTTAGCTCCATTTTATCGGTAATCATTATTAACGTTAGTTGTTTATTAACGTTAATTTTATCGATACTTTTAGAACGGTTAATCTAGTGAGTTTGAAGTAGAGGGGGACGAGACGCGCGGGGGCAGGCCACCCGCCGTCGCCCCGCTCTGTGATGCCGTGCCGATCAAAACATTGGCGATTCTTACGCGTGAGAAGTAATAAGTGAGATACCTAACTGATAAGATAATTTATCCAACATCAAGATGAGTGAAGACAATATTTTTTTTTATTATGAATATAGTAACTTGGCAATCTGTGTTAACACAATAAGCCATTCAGATGAGGTATCTCGATCTATGTCTTAATAGCGTAAGGAATTCCTATGAATCCCTTTTATCATATGTCACCAAATCTCACGGTAAGTGTAGAGACACTATGCCGTTTCAATCGGGAATGTCTAATACTTCCTGTGCCTTCTAGTTTGGATGCCAGTTCATTGACATGAGTTGATATTCTCGTCTGATAGCTTTCACTATATCTAGCGATCTCTTGTTTGACGGTAGTGATACTTAGGTCCTCGTGTAAATATTTGTTGCTTACATGGTAGGGTATATCTAGCATGGTTCTCAGTGTCTTGCTTTGAAATCTTTCAAGAATCTCTATGTTGCTATTGCTAGCAGTACCCCATAGCTGGATTCCGTAAGTCCAGATTGGTTTGAGAATGGTCTTATAGATAGCTATCTTGCTTTCATGTGACAGGCTTGATTTGCGACCTATCAGCCAGTTCATTGATCTGACTTTCGTATCCAGCTGTTTACGCTTGGTCCAGATATGCTTTCTCCAGGTGAGTCTTCTATCCAGATGCATACCCAAATATCTGGCACCTTCAGCTTGAGGAACCTCTTCATTATGAAGTCTTATTGGGGGACAAGTCTGCCTTCTCAGGGTGAAGGTCACGTGAGCAGATTTTCCTTGATTAACCCTAATACGCCATTTATCTAGCCACTTTTCCACTTCATGGATGTGGGTTTGTATGTTGGCTGATGCTATAGCCGGATCCACATGTACCGACAAAAGGGCTGTATCATCTGCATAGGTGGCAGTTATAGTATCAGCGTGCATTGGAAGGTCTGCGGTAAAAAGCAAGTATAGGATAGGTCCCAATATGCTTCCTTGTGGTACTCCTAAGCAAATTTCATTTAAAGAAGAAACTTCATTGTTAAATTTCACCTCAAAGCATCTACTGTGTATGTACGATCGTAGAATCGGAAAGAAAGAGTGAGGCAGTAACTTTTTAAGTTTGAAGAGAAGTCCTTCGTGCCACACTCTGTCGAACGCCTGGCTAATGTCAAGAAAGACAGCATAGCAGAACTGTTTGCATTCTAGTGCACGACTTATACAGGATGAAATTTAATTCATTGGCAAAATTTTAACCACGTATTCTAACCATGATACTGCTTCATTTGAGTCAACAATATCAAATATTAAAATGGTTAAATTAATAATTTTAAAAACGTGATATTACTTGATATTTACTTACATAAAGACCGAAATTAATAAAGAAGACAAAAAAATAAAAAAAAATCATAACTAAACTTAAATAAAATTTAATTATCAAGATTCTTTCGACGGGAAGTAAATTTACTACGCGTTATTATTACTAACGCTCAGCGTACTAGCTCTCATTCAGTAGATATTATTATGTCCTTCAAAAGAAATGCCACCAATACGGCAAAAGAACAAACTACAAGCGCGCGCGTCGCTCCCTCACCCCCGCGCCCCCCGCCCCCACATGCGCCAGGGCGCGATCCGCGCCGCTCCAGTCTCGTGTTTATTCGGTCAAGTGAATTACGTGTAATTGGTGAAAAATTATTGGATTGCAGTGAACCACAGCTAACATGCCTCGACCACGTAGTGCAGTGTACACGAACCGGCAATACCTGGATATGGTTTTATTCTACGATAGAACACACAGTTTGCTGCGAACTCGTCTCATGTTTCACCGCCGCTACCCTGATGCACAGATTCCATCACGAGACCGAATCTTGAGATCCACGCAAAACCTGCTGGATTTTGCATCGTTCCACGTACCACCGCATGCTCAAGCACGTGGTAGAGCGCCGGTGTACCCGAGAACCCTGCATCGGCAAATAAAGCGGTTCTTCCAGAGAAATCCACAGGCCAGCACTAGACAGGCAGCGCGACATTTTCACGTCAGCCAGTTTTTTGTCTGGAAGCTGTTAAACGCCTCTGGAATGCACCCTTACCATTTCCAAAAAGTGCAGGAGTTGGCGTTGGCTGACTACACGCCCAGGGTCCGATTTTGTAATTGGCTATTACAAAATCTGGATAAAAATATCCTGTGGACAGACGAGGCAACGTTCACCCGACTCGGGCTGTTTAATGTCCACAATGAGCATTGGTGGGCTCAGCGTGGGCAGAACCCGCACGTAAATCGAAGACACGCTTTTCAAAATCGTTTCTCAGTGAACGTGTGGGCAGGCATAGTTAACAGCTGTATCATAGGTCCCTTCTTTATTGAAGAAAGACTGACCGGGGAGCGCTATCTCAGGTTGTTAGAGACCTCCGTAGAAGAACAGCTGCAGAACGTGCCTGAGAGTTATCAGTCCGAGCTGTACTATCAGCATGACGGAGCACCGGCTCACTACCAGCGTGACGTTCGCGCCTTCCTCGATCGTAAATTCGGTGAACGTTGGATTGGTCGCGGCGGGCCTGTAGCTTGGCCAGCGCGGTCGCCTGACCTGACGCCCTTGGACTTTTTTTTGTGGGGTGAGGTTAAAAGACTAGTTTACGAGCAAGAGAGTGAAAGCCGGGAACAGTTAAAAGAAAAGATTATAACGGCGTTTGAGACGGTTAAATCGCGTACTTTTGTGTTGCAAAATGTGAAGGTGAACCATAGGCGCCGCGCTGAGCTGTGTGTACAGAGAGGAGGTGAACATTTTGAGCACCTCTTAAAGTACACGTAGGTAAGGAAGTACATACTAAGTTTATTTTAAACGTTGCTATACCTACTAGGTTTCAAACACAAATCTCACACACACAAACAGCCAGACTCAATAATTAATTATCCGCATGTTATTATTACAACAACGAAAACATTTAAATACGCCAAAATTATGTTAAAAGTTTAAAATTAACTAGGTACTTGATATTGTTATTTCACTAATAAAATATTTTATTGTGCCGTAGTTACGATTTTAAATTAATGTGATTAAAATTTAAAACTTCATAGTAAGTAAAACTACTTTGTAAATTCAATTCAAAAGTGCTCCAAGTCCCTATCAGCTGTTTCGCCAATGATCGCGCGCGGCTATCGCAGTGTCTAGGTACTTTACCAAACATCTACACACACACATACACACGCGTCGTTGAGTGAGCTCACTCAAAGGAAGTGCCGCGCGCCGGCGCGCGGCGCCGCGCCGCGCCGCGCCGTGCAGCCAGCAGGCAGGGCACAACAGACACGTCATTCATTAGGTACCTATTTTAAAACTTAAAGTTTTACTAGCGAATTCAATTGAGATATTATTGGGATTATAATTTTTCCACACTTTAATTGACTTTAATGCAGACAAAAAAAAATGCTGGTTACTGAAAACGAACGAAATTACGACGAACGTCGTCGTCGTTTTCGACAATTTTTATTAACGATCAGTTACATTGTATCTAATTTGAAATTGAAAGTTTTATTAACAATAACTTTTGTTTTCAACATTTTCACCACAGTTTAAATCACTTCCAATTTTCCAATCCTTTCTCATTCTTTTTTAAAACATTTCCTACGCTAGTATTGTTGGTATAATAATCCAAATCTCACTTCCATCTTTCTGTGCGGGAATCGAATTTGCGACACATAACGCAGTAGCCTATCGCTCAGTCACTGCGCCAACGGTACCGACTATTACAAATTATTGTTATGTGAGTTTTGTTTTCTGCATTTCATTGATTTATGAAGAAGCGGCGCGGGTCCCCCATTTGAAACTTGTTTTCTTATGGGTGAAAATGTGCTTTGTGATTTTCAATCAAGTTTTTAGTTATTTTCGGAACTTCTTAGTGTGTGTCGTATTAAGTGTTTTAAACTGCGTCAAGAACTAAACAATTTAATTTACGTAGACCGGTACGTGTTACACTTTAGTTCCGTAGAAAAGTCGAAGCTGCTAGCCTGCTAAATGCGAATCGCCGGGCGCCACGGCCCGACGATGCGCCGCCACCGTGTGCCGTCCCGCGCAAATTGAATGGCGCGCGTGCGACGGTGATAGTGTGCGGCGGGGGACGGGGGACGAGGCACTCACCTAATAATATTAATTTTATAGCGCGCTATCACCATTTGATACTTTTGATTTTTTTGTTCATTTTGAGAAATATCATAGTTATTATTTTTGAACACTTACTACTATTAGTTTATTATTCGTTCCTCAATTAGATTCTTGGACTAAAATATTGCCAATGAATTCAAAGTCTTCCTGTAGTATCCGTAATACGGTGTATCTGTTCAATGGTTCCATGTTTCTCTCGTAAGCCAAACTGGTGAAGAGGAATAACTTCCGGTAGATAGGGGCGCATCCTGTTCAGCAATATTTTTTCGAAGAGTTTACCCAACACGGGGAGTAGGCTTATTGGTCTGTAGGAGCTTGCATCGTGGAGCGGTTTGCCTGGTTTGGGTATCATTATAACGTGCGCAATTTTCCACTGAGCGGGGTAAATTGCTAGTCTTAGGCAGGCGTTGTAGATGGCCGCGATGTGAATTATGCTTTTTCTAGGCAGCTGCTTGAGAAGTTGTGCGTCGATTAAGTCACAGTCTGGTGTTTTACCCTTTTCTAGTTTTAGGATTTCTCTCCATAGTTCGTTGGGGCTTGCACTTTTTAGTGGTAGGTTCATTTGCAGTGGTGCGTCCATATATTCGGAGACTTCCTTGTCGTGTTCAGGATTTTTGCTTGGTAAGGGGCTGAAAGTTTTTAAGTGTTGCGCGTATACTTGGGCCTTTTCAAGATCTGTTTTTGCCCACTTGCCATCAGGAGCTTTTATGGGTGGTATATGTTCTTTCGGTCATTTCAGCCTTTTTGTTATCTTCCATAGAGAGTAGTTGGTGTCTTTATTAGGAGTAAGTTCTGCTAATTGTTTTTGTAGACGCTCGTTTTCTGCTTGGCAGATCATTTGTTGAAGTTCCTCAGAGGCCATGTTGAATACTTTTTTGTCACGGGGATATTTCGTAGAATGCCATTTTTTCCGCAGCAGTCTTCTTTCATTTACTTTATCCTTTATTACTTTAGAATAGTGGGCAATTTGTGTTGTTTTTGGTCTTGAAAAAGGCGTAAATTCTTTGGCCGCTATGTGAATAAGCTTATTGAGCGTTTCGATAGCTGTTTCAACGCTATCTACATTATTTAATGGCAAGTTCAAGTTAATGGATTCTGATATTTTGGTTCTGTATCTGCCCCAGTCTGTTGTGTGGTTATACAGTCTTTGTGGGTACTCAGTTAGAATGGCCTTAGAGTGAACATTGATAATTACTGGTGTATGGTCTGACGACAGGTCAGTACATTCCTCTACATTTATTTGTCCAAGCGGGATATTTTTGGTGATGAAAAAATCCAATAGGTCTGGTACCTTTTGTGGGCCCGCAGGCCAGTATGTAGGAATACCATGTGAAGCGCAATATAGGTTTAGTTCGTTCGTGGCTATAAAGAGTTGTCGACCCCGTGGCGAGGTTAGTCTGGAGCCCCAGGAGGCGTGTTTTGCGTTCCAATCGCCACCGCAAATAAATCTGTTTCCTAGAGTGTTGAAGTAATTCTTGAACTCATCTCTTGTAATAACATGCCTAGGTGGGCAGTAGATAGCAGACACTGTTGTTTCTATATTGTTATCCTGGATCCTGATTGAAGTTGCTTGTATTTTTTCAGTTCTGTTTTCCCCAAAAAAATAATGTTTGATGTTCTCTTTAATTATGATTGCAGTTCCTCCATGTGAATTACCAGAAGGATGGTTTGTAGCGTACACCATGTAATTTTTAAGTCTGAAATGGGTTTTTTGCGTGAACCTTGTTTCCGAGATTAAAGCCACGTCAACTCTTTAAAGTTTCAAGAAGAGTTCAAGTTCCTGTCGACGTTCTGTCAGCCCGTTGGCATTCCAGGTGATTATTCTAAGGTTTAGGGGTGTTTTATAAGGCTTGTGATTAATTGGATCATACGATCCATCATGTTGTATAACATAATATTTATTATGTTTTGAAATTTGTTGAACATGGCGTCCAGTACTTCCCCAAAATTATTTGGGTCCTTGATGTCGGTTAATGATCCTGCTGAGTTTTCTTGTTTTGTCGCTTGTGCGTATGTGATATTTGGTTTCGAGTGATTGAAGAGGTTCTTAGTTTGATGTTTTTCTTGTACAGTTTGTGTTGGGGTTTTGCGGTATTGATTTTGTGTTATGTTGTTTGTGTTTTCATTAGTTTCTTTGCCCTTTCCTGTCTTGTTTTTCGTAAGTAGGTCTTTTTACTGTTTGTATTTTGTGCAGCCTTTGTAACTTGCTGGATGTTTTTCTTGGCAGTTGGCACAAGTTGCCTCGGTGTCCGGTCATTTTAAACAGCTTGTTGTTGAGTGTTCTTCCCCGCATTTTACACATCTAAATGGTCTGTTGCATTGGTTTTTTGCGTGTCCGAATCTTTGACAAACTCAAACTCAAACTCAAACTCAAAACTCAAACTCAAAGCATTTATTTCAATTAAACCATTTACAGGCACTTTTGAATTGTCAATCGGTCAGTCAGCAAATATGAAGCTAGTTGCCCATTCCAAAGCGTAGGTACCTATGGAGAAGAACGGGCAAGAAACTCCATGGACACTCTTTTAAATTATAGTTTACAAAAATATTAGTTACATCATTAGTGTTGAATTTATAATTATATGTGAGAACGATGTAAAAAAAAAAAATATATACGTACGCGTTAGTGTCCAGAGTACCTACAGCAAATAGTACTTAACAAAACAATAATCCAAAAGTAAAATAATTAATTAAAAATAAGCCGAGGCAGCCAAGTGATGACCAGTCCCAACTGACGGCGCCCGTTCACGAACATGACGCATAGATCAGCACCATTCAGCTCAACCATTTTGAAGGGAGCTAAATGATCCAACACACACGCCACCGTCAGCGAGACATTTTAGTGAGCATGACATACTATCAGCCGCCAGGGCACATTCAAGTCAATGAAAGACATTATTATCATTACCCGGTAAATGGTAGCACTACAGTACATAGAACTCACATTTGTGCTATGCAATTATACAATATAAAGGAAATTGAGTTTATACAATGCAAAGATAGTCTTACAATCTTCAACAGCTCCAACAGTATTTTCAAGAGTTAATCAATTAGTTGTGGTTGTGGAGCAGGACCAGCATTGAGCCAGGCATCTTTATCAACGATGTAATCCCCTAACTTATAATATGCCTGCCTGCATAGTGTGCGTTTTATACAAGACTTGAATTTTGTCTCATTCAGTTGAAGAATGTGGGGAGGTATTTTATTATAACATTTTAAACAGTACCCCATAAAAGATGAGTCTACTTTAGCCAGTCTGAAACCTGGTTGAACTAATAGGTCCCTATTTCTAGTACTATAATTATGTCTTTCACCTCTTTTGCTAAAAAGATGTAAATTTTTCCTTACATACATGATGTTTTCGTAGATATATTGACAAGGCACCGTCATGTTGATGATGTTAATTTCCTTAAACAGTTCCCTTAGAGAATCGCGCCTGCGAAGATTATATATGGCTCTAATGGCTCTTTTCTGCAGAATAAAAATAGAATCGATGTCTGCAGCCCGTCCCCAAAGTAAAATACCGTAAGACATGATACTATGAAAGTAACTAAAATAAACTAGTCTCGCGGTATCTACATCAGTAAATTGACGGATTTTTCTGATAGCATAAGCTGCTGAACTTAACCGTCCTGAAAGAGATGTTAAATGAGGACCCCATTGTAGCCTTGAGTCGAGCGTGATCCCCAGGAAAACAGTTTTATCGACGAATTCTAGTTTCTCTTGATTCAATATTATCTCACAATCACTACCTTTGACATTTGGTAAAGAAAATCTTATGCACTTAGTTTTTTTTCCATTTAATACTAAATTATTAGCAGTGAACCAATTTTGAACCTGCATTAGGGCGTTATTTACGTCGTCAAAATTTGTAGCCCGTCTATTTACCTTAAAAATTAAGGAAGTGTCATCAGCAAATAACACCATTTGAGGTTGATTTCTTAATAAATGGAGTAGATCATTAATATACACTAAAAAGAGGAAAGGACCCAATATCGAGCCTTGTGGCACACCCATTATTACTGTTAAACCATGTGAATTGACACCATTTATTTGAACTTGCTGCAGTCTATCATTTAAATAAGAACTAACTAAATTGAGCGCAAGTTTTCCAAGTCCGTAATGCTCAAGTTTCAAAAGCAAGGTTTCGTGATCGACGCAATCAAATGCCTTGGAGAGGTCACAAAAGATTCCTATGGCGTCTTGAGCCTCTTCCCACGCGTTAAAAATGTGTTTTAATAAGGTTACACCGGCGTCGGTCGTACAACGTCCTTTGGCATTGACATCTTTTACATTGACATCTTTTACACTGTAAAATGTCCAGCTTTTTGTATGGTGCTTCAAATGAAACTTTTACGTAATTCATTCTGTTGATTTTAAAGATTTCTTTGTTGTTGTGTTTGTGCTCAAGATCTACATAGAATAAAGGTAGCGGCTGTTTTGTGTTTTTATGTTTTACATTTATGATGTGGCGTACTTCATGCAGAAGACAATAATCAAGGTAATTAATTGTTCTTATTTATGGTTATTACAATTGTTGTTTAGACATGCAGGAATTAATAGTCTAACGCCAACGTCCAACGTCTAACTACCACGGAATTTGCGGCTTTGGCGCCCTTGAAAACCATAAAAACGACACCCATGATGAAAAATTAAAAAAATATTACAACCGCCATCTTGGATTTTCATTTTGACCTCACTATCGACTTTAGCGCCCTTGAAAACCATAAAAACGACACCCATGATGAATAATTATAAAAAAATTACAACCGCCATCTTGGATTTTCATTTTGACCTCACTATTGGCTTCAGCACCCTTAAAAACTATGAAAACGAAACCCATGATAAAAAAAAAATTGTGCAGCCGCCATCTTGGATTTTCATTTTTATCTCACTATCGCCAATCTCAATATCCATCCCTTTCTTTCTTCGTACGGCCAAATTACGAACGAATTACAAATTACGATTTTAACATTCATACTCGTTTGGATTTGAGTAGGCATGCCTACTTTAGGGTGATAAATTGCGAAGGTCGAACGTCATGGTATTACGCCGCGACACGTATTACGTATTACGTGGCGACGGCGCAGGCGGCGCGGTTAGCGCGTAGCGGAGCGGCAACAGTGCATCTAATCCAATGCTAAGCGAGGCGCCCGCGCGAGCGCACAAAAATGTAAACAGACGGAACGGCAACGTAGCTAAATTAACGGTAAATATAACGTTACTGATGTATTTGCGGTAACGTTACGCTAACGTTACTTTACTGGTAATGTGACCAAGTAACGTTACATTTTTGTGAACGTTATTAAGGTATCAAATTGAAATTAACGTTACTTAACGGTTATTATTTTGTTATTTGGTAACGTTAACAAGCCCTGGTATCTACTTTCTTTTTGAGTATTAAGTATGAACTTCAACACAATGAGACAGTGCAATAACTATGTCGTAACTGGAGTAGTCGGCCGATTAGCCCCGTTTATAAACAGTTTGTACTCGGTACAACAAAGAACAAGAACTGTTCAACTGTTGTTCTTCCTCTTCTATGAAATACACTACTGTCACAAACACTAGCTGGCCAGTCCATTGTTGCATTATTGTTACACATTTTCATACAACAGTTTTCACTAAATGTTTACGGATGGACGACACTGGCTGTGTAACATCTACGAGTATATCTACATAATAAATAATAAAATATTAACAAATTCAAAACAATACATTAACTGCTACGTGGTGGTGACGAGTCTGATGCGACAAATGTTTTTATTTTTTTTATTTTTTGTCCGTTTGTCTGGATCTATGTTCCCCACTGGCGCAAAAACGGGTGAACGGATTTGGATGAAAGGCACACATCATATGGTTTATAACCTGGCTTAACAGATGGAGTACTTTTAATGCCGGTAAGACGCGAAGCCGCGGGCAAAAGCTAGTCTGAAATAAAAAGTTAGTCAAAGTTACAAATGTCTGTTTTAATTTTTAAATCATAATATAAGTAGTATCCTATAGAAACCAATATATTATTGTCATGTAACATTTGTTAGGTAAGTTATTGTTCATATGACACCGATGATTTTGATGGAAACAAAGCGATCCACATTGATGAAACTGCCAAAACACTGTCATAAAACCACCAGCAAAGCGTAACTTACGCATTGTGATCGCGGTTCGTCGCACGCGCACGCTCCATGACGCCCGATCAACTCGCGCATGCGCATGACACGTAGGCTTTCGAAAATGGGACGTCCGCGCCAAAATGTGCAGTACAATTGAACAGTGAACTGCTGGAAAGAGCTGCTATTGTGTAACTCAATTGGGCAGATGCGATATAACCTGTTATTATAGTTTTTGCATCGTCGTTCCGATTTTGTTAGCAAACACCACATTTAACTTGAATTTTAATAATTGCTGCATCATAATAATTAATAATTTCATGAACCTATCCAGCCTTTAATACTTAATTACAGTTACTACACATACTTTCAGCAATAAAAGTAATTTTTTTTTTCCGGTTTTTCACTCATGTCGGAACAATTAGCTCCGATTTGTACCGTTAATTTTACCGATTTTCGGATTGCACTAACGATATCCGGTCAGATTCTTTAATTGTACTAATTGTCGATAGGAATTTATTCTAATTTCTACCTCTAAAGCCCTCACTTTTTTCAAACAAAAAACTTCAAGGAAAGCCGCTTTACTTGAAATTAATCTCTTCGATGAAGAGTATTTTACAACTCAGTATTATCGACAAGTTATTTCTGTCACCCCACTGTGAACAAATCGATATAATATCGACCTTGAATCGCTGGAGCGGAACGTGCGAATTATTTGCTCTAAATTGTTAGGGGAAGCCATGTGGGGCCGCCAATGTCGCTTTCATATTGAGTGTAGGAGGCGAAGGAAACGCGAAAATTGTAAGTACTGAATGATTTGAAAGTTGCACCTGTAGTATGTATTTGACAATGATATAGTACTTGATGGATTTGTAAGCTAGAGTAGGTAGGTACATAGACCCTGAAACGATGTGGAAACGTGAATGGGATTCCAACAAGAAAAGAAGTTTAAATTAGAACTTCAAATACATATATAATAAAACATCTCGATGTCATTATCAGCATCTAGTATTTCGAATAGAAATGCAACGAGTCTTGTTTTCCATTACAGAAATGTCGAAGAAAAAAAAACCACTTGAAAATTCTCTTGTCCACCAAAAGCAAAATATGTCACAAAAAGTCAAAGAGAATATTACTTATACAAAAATATTCCTACGCTGACCCAGATTCACACAGAATATTTTAGCTCCTACACAAACTAAGATCTCACCCCCAATGTCTAAATAATTAAGTCTACAGCAGGGGGCAACCTACCCCTCCAAGTTTAGGTAGTATAGGGACCGACCCTCGCAGTAAACGGCTTCAGCAAATTTTATCATAGCATCTGCTAATTTGACGAAGGTGTGTTGTAGGACACGCAGAGAATACGACACAATAAACAGTTTGAATTGCTTTGGAATTTACATTACATTAGAATGTTTGACAAATTCATTATGACATGTTTCCCGTTCGAGAAAGCTTCTATTCGTGAGATAAGATTGTGGTAGAAACGTGGGAGGAAATCAGAAATGCCGTAACTTTGATAATAGCTTGTTTATGACATTGTATGACTCGTTTTCATAAGCCTGAATTAAGACATAAGCACCCCATAACTATGATTTTGTGGCAGGACTGCAAAGACGCTATACCATTAGCTATCAAGGCCTCTGACAAATCTGTCTGATATTATGAAGTTTTGAACTGAGTACTGTACTCTATTTCTGATGCACTACAAACAGACTGGCTGTCTGTAGTGCAGTTCCATTGGATTAAACTAAATTCTGTCTCCGTGTGGCACATTGCAAATTGGTTTTGAAATACCTTTTATTTCGTTTTGGAGATAGTTCATTTAGATCAAAGATCGTCATGAATGAAGTCAATGACGAATGTTTCTCATCCCAACTCCTTTCGCCGAGTTTCATCATTCTCCATAATATTCTGACGTCCAGTTCCTACTCATGAGTGTATAATTAAATTAACAGTTTTTTCGTCATGTATTTAATTAGTAACGGTTCGGTTATGTGACGGATACTGATTTTGTTCTTATTCTTTAAAAAAAAGTGATTATTATTCGCATTTTGTGCACGTGTGAGTTTCTGACTTATAGTTCCACTTTTAATTAGCTGCAGTAAAATGACAGCTTATGCGTTACTTAAATGTCTGAAATTGGCGTCTTTTTGTTTTTTCGGGACCATCAACCAAACCTTGTTTTTCTAGTACAGAATAGTGTAACAACCGAAACTTATTTGACATGCATATCTCTAAATGCAGTCCGAAATAAGTTATTAAGAATTGTCATTTTACTGCAGCTAATTAAAAGTCGGAGTATAGATCGCCGAGGATGTTTTAGGAGCAATATGGCGAATTATTTATTATCACGTCACTCAGGCTATAGATCACTGAACGTAGTCTGTTATTGCCAGCCTTCTTAATAAACAATACCTACATGCATCAAATGTCTCACGACACCAGACGGAAACGAAGCAAAAGGAGTATGCAAGGATCGTATCAGATGGCGTTCCTGTATTTTCTGCCTGCCCCAGCCTCAGTTTATGTGTAGGTATGTATATGAGAACAGACGATATTAACCATACAAGCCATTGCCGAAAACCACACCAGTTTGCCAAAATCACACAATACGAAAACAAGTGCTAAGCATAGAAAGTCCCAAAACTGAATTAGAGGTTAGCCTATTCTTGCACCACAGTGCTGGCACTAAGTAACGAAGTCATCGAGAAAGCTTGTTTACATTGCAATCGTATGACAGTCTTCGTATTCTTGTTTCTGGTGAAACTGTCGCGTCGCCATTTATGGTGATCCGATAACGGTCGTATCTCGCTGACGGGGCGATATTGAGAAATGTGGCACTTGGAATACTTGGATGTTTTGCTTCGTCGACGCCGCTGCGATGTGTTGTTGACACAAGGGGAGCGAGTCTATTTAGATTCTGATTAGGCTTGAAATAACGTTCAATCTGATCTGGGAATGTTTTAACGGTGTATAATTTATGAGTGTTTTGCTTGCAGCAAAGCAATCCGTATCAGTTCTTATGCACTCCGAAACAGTGCTTTCCACGCAATTGGAAAAATAATAATATACAAAAACAAAACAAAATGCTTTGAAATAAACGAATGTATCTTTTACTACGTCTAGTGATAGTTCTATCCCGGTTCGTTGATCCCATTCTACGTGCTTTACGTCGGTCTGTTCATTGGATTGTTTACGTCATCACATACAATTATCGTCCCTGTTACTACATATAGGCCATTCTCTTTGAGTCGTCTAACATATTATGATAGAACTTTTCCAGCCAACGACGCAAGTTTCTTCACAATTATTTCCTTTGCATCGTCCGTTGACCTCGCATCTATTTATTGATTCCTAGTCTTGCAGAATTGAATCCTGTTTCGAGCAACGTGTCTAAGCGTCTAGACGGCAAAAAAATGTATGTAGACTTGAAGGTACACTGTTAAGTAGGTAGGTTGTGATACGGTAGGTAGGGTAGTCTTTGTTTAGATATTAGTTGGTTTGTTTTGATGCTGTCTCACTCGACCTCGTCTGTGTTTTGTCTGAGACTTAATTCCTGTCGTTCAGAATTGAGGAACTTTATTGCCGCGCGCGCCGCGCGCCGTGCTCATAAAATGATGCTATTAGTTTTATGTAACATGATATTGGTTTCGTTATTATGTTTTCGGGAACTAGATCATTTGGTGTATCCGAGATTGAGGCTAAATGAGACTGAAAGGAAACTGAAAAGCAAAATTTTGAGATCCATTATTAAATTTGAAAGTAACTCTGTATGTTACCTTTTCACACCTAAACCACCCTAAATTTGGAAAGGAGATAGATGGCATCCTGGGGATGGACATATGCTACTTTTTGTCCCGGTAGCAGGTACCCGTGGCATAATTTCCGACATCATCATGATTGTTTATAGCTTTATATCAAGATACCTACAGATAACATCGTGGGCGGTCTTAAAATATATTATGATCATCACGTTTACACGCACAATCTAATCTGCATATATAATTATCAGCTGAACCGCACACGTAGTAATCCAATAAGTTGTTTAATCTAAAAGCTTTTTTATTCTGTTCCGTTTTAAAACAGGAAGCTTGTCTTAAGAACACTTTTACACCAGTGTTTACTAGTTCTCTTGGCACGAACTCCGAAACTATTAGGTTAGGCGACGACCGATTTATGTTTCGACCGCTCTAATTACATGCAATCCCATTCTGGAGTAGGTTTGATGGGGTAAAAATAGCCGTTTAGTTATGTATCGATTGGGTGCATTTGTTTATGTGCGCGTTCATTGACTCTTAAGAATGATGTCGGTTATAATTTGTGATATAAGAAAGCGAGAGAGTGTTCTTGAGCTTATTGAAAAGTGTAAGCCGTTTGTTTGATGAATCTAGATTAATGAACTGGTTATTTTACGCTTTCAGCAGGGGTGAGGGGTGAGGTACTGCGCAGCGAGTATCGCACTTGAGCCGCCATAAAATTTGAATCGGACTAAACCAAATTACTTACCAGTTTTCTAATGATTTGAGACAGCAATCATAAGTAGGATAAAGATAGCTCCTAAATTGTTGGAAACTAAAATAAGACCACCCTTGATAACAAAGCCATATTTTTCTTGACTACTTTTTTACATCATCCTTTTCTCTTGTCCACAGTTCAAACCAGCTCACAGAATTACCGCGTGAAGTATGCCAGATGCCGCTCCAAGTGCTCTTAGTTCCCGACAATATGTTAAGTACCTTACCCAAGGAGATAGGCAAGATGTCCTCGCTGGCAGAGCTAGACGCGTCCAACAACAGACTAACGCAAGTGCCCATGACTCTTGGGGATTGCGCAGGCATGAGGGCACTAGACCTTAGCAATAATCAGTTGGGACTACTGCCGTTACGTGAGTATTGATGTTATTGTGTAATCATCGTCTGCGTATAAACCGTCAAACTTCAGAAACAGACATCTTCTGGGTACGCTCTTTCCAGCGTAGACCTCATCTATTGCTGTCCACGACGAGAGAAAGGTCAAGAGAGCAAGCCTATATCTTAATTTTGTCGTTTGCGACGATCTTGGCAGGGTTAATCTGGATGGCTGGGTTGTTGGCTTCGATGTGGGTAGGGTAGAAAGTGGCCGAGGATCAAATAAAATAGCGTGCGATTGGAGAGGTTAGATATGTCCACACGTGGACTGCTATAGGTTGATGGTGATGTGTCTGCGAATAGGTTGTTACCTAGGTGATAAATCATTGAGACAATAAGGATGCGCTTTTAAATCCTAGTCGTATATCAGCGCGTGCGCAGACGCCATAAGAAGGTACAGTGATCATTGATAAAAATAAGGAGGTAATAATAAAAAATTATAATGATATTGATTAGTAATCAATAGCTATCGATTATTTTATTAACCGATGACATAGTATGTGAGTTGCATTTTAAATCTTTAGTTTTATGACTCGTCTCCTTATATTAAGGCCGTATAAAATTTGCACCATACGCATTTGTATTGATAATAAATATTACCACTAGTAGCGCCCCGCGATTTCACCTGCATAAGCCTCGATCCCGTGGGAATATCGGGATAAAAAGTATCCTATGTCCTTTCACGGGACTCAAACTATCTCTATACCAAATTCCATCTAAATCGGTTCAGCGGTTTAAGCGTGAAGAGGTAACAGACAGACAGACACACTTTCGCATTAATTATAATATTAATTATGGATTGTTACATGTCAATACCTGTACTT
This sequence comes from Gortyna flavago, assembly GCA_963669345.1. Taxonomy (NCBI): domain Eukaryota; kingdom Metazoa; phylum Arthropoda; class Insecta; order Lepidoptera; family Noctuidae; genus Gortyna; species Gortyna flavago. Next base: position 15,972,027 of record OY770128.1, read on the forward strand.
ATCAATATCGTATTCATAGTAAAGCACCATAATATCGATAAGTGCGAGCAAATAGTCTGATGAAAACATTCGTGGCCTAGTTATACGGGTCCGTATCGGTATTGCCGAGAACAGTAATGAGGAAAATAATTATAACACCTTGCTTTTGTGAGGCCCTGTTACTGCAACAAGTTTATAATTAGACAGGAGTAAGTTTCAATTGCATTACATGTACTTCTTCTTTTTCTCTCATATTGGCACAAACTATGCATGTATCATGCCCGTGTTGAAAATCAGCTTGCTGACTTTTACTACCTCGGTAGTAGCAGGCCTGACTGTCCAGGATGGGCACTATCATCATCATCATCAACATTGACAGCCTTGTACCATCCAATTCTGACCTGGCTGATGCTAGCTTCCGCCCTTTAGTGCAAATGCTTCCCTGGTCTGTCCGAGTGTCGTCCAGGTCTTACCCGAGATCTTCTTTTATAAAATCAAAATCAAAAGTCATTTATTCAAACTAGGCTGACAATCAGCACTTTTCGAACGTCAACATTACAAAAGACAGTCCCCTAAAACGCCTGCCCTTCACCACTTCCTAGTGCTTTCGCTGGGGAGAAGAAGTGGCGCAACAAACTCCCCAGATAGGTATGTCCACCCATCTTTTGGTCTGCTGCCGCTCCATCTGCCGCACTATATGTACACTAATCTTAATCTACTTTAGAAGACGACGAAAACAAGAAATCCATAGAGAATTATAACGTCTAAAACCCATCGTCGGGTTTTGGGTAAATCCAGTATCAAGCTAGATAGATGGATTTGTTCGTAAACCTAAGAAATTGCAAGACTATGCAGCCTGAGGCCTTGCATTACCGTAATGTTTGTTTATCTGAGGAAACCAAGTAGAGACACAAATTCATTTTGATGTGTGCGGCGCCCCTCTCGGGAATTCTCTTTGATCTGCGCGGTTAGGAAGCTATTTGAGGGATAAGATCTTGTTAGTAACAGTGTTACTATTGCAAGTGCACTATCTACTTTGTGTTGTGTAGTAGAATATTCTAAAAGTTTGGAATGTTTAACTTGGATGGACGAAATTAGGGTTGTCTTTGATGTCTCATCGTCATCAACCAGAGACGTTATTAGTCCAGTCAATAAATGCGTGAGCAGGGACCTAAGCGATTCCTTCAGAAACTTGTTTAGGGTGCTTACGCAATCTACATCCCCTTTTGGGACATTCGTTGACTGAACTTTATACCAATGTGTCCTTATATGTCAAACAACCTAAATTATGATTATTAAAGGGATGTATTAAGGGGTTAATATATATATATATATATATATATATATATAATACAGCAACGAAAAGACACGTACAGAGTAAAAGGGTAAAACACCAAAGTGTCATTAGATTAGAGTAACAAACATGGTTGTGCACTCAGGGTGCCCTTTAAAAATTACTTTACCTTTCTACAAAATTAATATATTTTTCTTCACATTTCAGAGATCACCTACCTCAGGCTGGAATACCTGGACGTGAGCTGTAACTGCATATCGTCACTACCTCTGGAACTTCGCAACATGAACACACTCGTTACGCTTAATTTGGACAACAATCCCCTCGTTTCACCTCCCACCACAGTAAGAATATTATTTATTAAATATTTTCATCATACTACTCTGATATTAATGCCTAATCTGCATTCGCGATTTATTTGCCAAAAATGTAAACAAATAAATATGAGTTTATGGAAAAATAACTTTAAATCCTACACAATAAAGTTCAGTTTAAGCTACAACTTCAAATATTTTTATAACATTTTCAATAGTGCTAGTCACTTTGAAATCAACTTAATTACTATTGAATTAAAGTTGATATTTGTTTCACTTGAAATAATATTAATTTGAAACATAAGTTTGAATAGACTTAAGCTTGTCTTTTTAAGAAGAACGTTTCGAAGAAAGAATACTCGTAGTTTTGTTTTGACTTAAGTCTTGGTGATCCAAGCTCAGCCCGGTTTCGATCCCCAGCAGAGATTGTGCAATTGGGGAAATTTTCAGTAATACCCAGGGGCGTGGGTTAGTCTCAAAACAAAACTAGCAAAATATGACTGCATTATCATGCTCTATGCAAAATATTATTGTCGTAGTGACCTCTTTATATAATTATTACCGTCGAAACCCTGAAGCTACATTCGTCATAGTGCAGTTTAAAAGGCAATAAAACTCCTTACTACTGCCGCCACGATTTTCAGTTGTTTTTATTGCTTTAACTAGCACAACTGCAACACTTTCCCTCGGGTTTTATGACTCGCGTGGTATGTGAAGCTGTCAATACATTGTGTGTTTTCTTTTACTTTCCGATCGAGGCGAGAGTGTGAATATGAAACAAATAAACACTGCCGTCAATCGTGGTTTGTGCTATTTCTAGTATGGGTTAATTAACTGGGTATATTTATGACATGGGGATATTACTGGGTATACTTATTGGAAGGCTGAAAGTCACCCAAAGGGTAATGGAGAGGGCTGTGCTTGAAGTTTCCCTGCGTGATCGATCAGAAATGAAGAGATCCGCAGGAGAACCAAGTTAAACGACATAGCCCGAAGAATTGTCAAACTTAAGTGGCAGTGGGCAGGGCAAATTGCTCGCAGAACAGATGGCCGATGGGGCTGAAAGGTTCTGGAGTGACGACCGCGTACCGGAAGACGTAACGTTGGAAGGCCTCCCACAAGGTGGACCGACGACCTTGTGAAGGCCGCAGGAACTCGTTAGATGCGAGAAGCACAGAACCGGTCGAAGTGGAGGTGCTTGGGGGAGGCCTATGTCCAGCAGTGGACGTCTTTCGGCTGAAATGATGATGATGATTTATGACATAAATGAAGTAATTCATATCTTTGAAGGTTTTCCTTGTTTGTTCCCTTAGATTTATGTTAATCCCTAATGAAGTACATGACATACATATACAAGTATACAAAGTCAGAAATTTTCTAACACTCGATTTTTTTTTTGGTTTAGCAACACAAACAACCGTAAGCCTTTATTGTTGTCTTTTGAAATTGTGTTTTTTCATAATCTTTAGACATCGTAAAAATCTTTAGACATTGAACTGTTCATACTATTTCTCTTTTTCCAGTCAACTTTCCAACACTCCAGACAGTATATTTCATTTTATAATTTAAAACCACAATAACTTGACGAGGCTCCGATTTACCGACATCTTACCCCTTTGCTATTAATCAACAGCTAAAACTTCACAACGCCAACAAAATCGCAGCTTCCAATTATGTTACAAATAACAAAATGTCTTCATCCTTTCTAGATATGCATGCGCGGGCGCGTGCACATATTCAAGTACCTAGAAAACATGGCGAACAAAGACATCTTACCGGCACACAGACGAGTAGACGATACAAGGCGGTCAGCCAAACACGGCTCTTACATCGGCAGTTCACCCAACCAGAGTACTACGCATCAGATCACGTCGGGCAATGCCACGATAGATTGCCTAAGGCATAAACCGAGGCATGTCGTTGATAGCGGGTACAGCACCGATGGAGTGGACAAGAGGTGGTCGAATGATGGTAAGTGCCCATAATATATAAAGATATAATTAGGGTGTTGCATAAGGTCGCTTCGGGCAATGTCACAATAGATGGTTTTTTTTTTAGGATAGGAAATCATCAAATGACCCCTCCCGCTCTGGGTGGAGCGGAAGGGAGTGTCAGACTCTTGCTGACTAAAACCCATCCGTGTTCCTTCCTTAGCCCTTTATGTTCCGGGGTAGCGGTAACCCTTTCGGACAATCCCGCTGCCCCGGCAGGCTTCGACCCCTGACGGGCCCCTCCTCTGATGCTGACATCTCTTTGAGGCGCGCGTGGAACACTTACGCGCCGTCCAGCACGGGCCTGGTCCTGATCGGACGGTGAGCTACCCATTACTCGCTGTCCGCAGGCCCGCGCCTATGGTGGCCGGGAGTCGTCACGCGGCTAGATAGATGCGCGGAGGGATAGATGGCCTAAGGGGTGAATGAATGAATGAATGATATTTATTTGCAAGAATATAGGTAGGTAACATAAGTTCTTAAGATCTCTATGGGTTGGGTTGGGTCTCATGTCGTTGATAGTGGGTACTGCACTGATGAACTGGACGAGAGGTTGTCAAATGATGGTAAGTTGAGTTAATTCAGTAGAAAATAGAAATAGGATGACATTTATAGTCACTTTGAGAAATGTCACGATTGACTGCCTGATGCATAAGTCATGGCCTGTTGAGTTCACAAGAGGTGGTCGAATGATGGTAGTACAGATGATACAGTAACGAATAGAAATAGGGTGTCACGTATCAAATAAGTACTCGCCACTAAACACAGACATTACAACAAATACAGCCGTCTAGTCTAATCTCTTTAAGCAAAGAAAGGTTAACCTTTTCATTTGGTTTATAAATAGTGGCTGCATAGTGTCTAATTTTGTATCTGAACGAATTTCGAAACATTTACTTTCATAAGTCTTACAAATGGAGCTTTGAAAATGGCGTTTTTAATAAACAAGACACGAAATTGTGTAATATCGCACTTAACATTTCTTCATACGAAATTATTTTCATTCACGTTTGGTATACACACCGTTAACGAGCCATTCACCGTGTCAAGTGTCCTTAATGACTGCTGGCATTCAGAAATGGCTCCCGTCCATAAAATATGAATGACGCGCATATAAACTTTTTTTAGGTCCGGAAGTAGGAACGGACTAAAACTATGTCTCTTCAACCTTTTTTTTTGGGACCGTTTTTAGTGTCTCATATAAATATAAATCTCCTTTCCAAATTGCCAATGACCTAAAAAGAGTTCAACTATTGATTGAGTGCATGTTGCAATGCAGTTTGAATAGTGTTAGGAGCGGCTACCAGAAAGTTTTCTAACAAAATAAACGTATATTCGTGCTTGCATACAGTTTGATTAGTTATTTATAGGTATACTTCCCGGGCATTATATTAAAAATATACTACATTTATATCAGACTAGCAGCTCTCCGCGGTTTCACCCGCCCAATTTTCGATCCCGTGGGAATATCGGGATAAAAAAATCCTGTGTTAACCCAGGGTGTTAGCTACCTCCATACCAAATTTTATCAAAACTGGTCTAGCCGTTTGTGCGTGAAGAAGTAAAAAACACACTCACAAACTTTCGCCTTTATAATGTTAGTGTGATTTCTAGCAATCCTTACCCGGAGTAATGTATGGGATTCCAATTTCGTTGTAGGCAGTTCAAAAACATAATTATCTTGATTTTATCAGTGTTATGAGACAACAGCAGAGGCAATGTCGACAACATGCTGCTCGTGTATTTGAGCACCGTACTCAATTACACAAGCGGCATGTTGTCGACGGCTGCGGTTGCTCTGCCGTTGACGCACACTAAGATATGTGTAAGATGTATGAGTTGTGGCATCAAAAACTGCGAGTTCAGGGCCTACCTCGAAAACCTACTAAGCGAGCGAAAGTGATGCAATTACTTTTCAAACGCAAAAGAAGAGAGATGGTTATAATGTGCGTGCGCTCGGAATAAAACCAACGTATGTGCCAAAACGAATTTATTCCTTTCTAACAAAATAAATGAATTAAATTTAAAACTACTTTGAGTAAAGTTTGATATGATAATTTTCTATGTTTTAAAGTAAATTCCATTGAATAACTCTTAAGCGTTACGCCCGTGAAATGACGACACGGTTGGCGCAGTGGTTGAGCGATTGACTGCTGCGCAGCATGTCGCGGGTTCGATTCCCGCACGGAACAAATATTTGTACGACCTACAAGTATTTATTCCGGGTCTGGGTGTTTTATCTATATATGTATGTATTTACAAAAAAAAATGTATATAAGTAGTTTATCAGCCATCTCGTTACCATAACACAAGCATTAGGTTGCTTAGCTTGGGACTAAATGGCATTGTGTGAAATGTCCAAGGATATTTATATTTATTACTATGTATGTGAGTATTACCTGGGCCTTTGATAGAAAAAAAACCCTTTTCTTTACCTACAGGTGGCGGCGACTCAGGCGGAGGAGGTGGCAGCGGTCGCTCAACTCCTAGTACACCATCCACCTTGTCACCAGGAGCAGCATTATCCAGGGCACAGTCGCTATCCAGCGAGACACCCCTGGCGCCCCTAACCCCTCTACACTCCGGGTAAGTTTGATTAAAACATTGGGACTTTTTTTTTGGGGTGGCTTGTAGAGAAAATGAATAATGATTTTTTTACTGGTTTTAATTTTGGAATACGCACCTAATACAAGAAAATATTGGGTTTTTTTTACATGTGAATACTAGTGACTCGGTTTTGTTCATAAAGGTTTTTCAAGTCTCATGATGGTTAAGATAATAACTTAGAGATAGAATCTTTTTATCGTGGCACTGATATTCATTTTATTATTTTGAAGAATTCTGTGTGTTTAATGTTAATAGCTTTTTTATTACAGTAACAGTTTTAAACAATTTTAATTTCTACAATTACCAGTTTTTATAGCGGAAACGAGCTTAGCAGAGTAAACACAAAATAATTCTAGAATTAGTATTTTCTTTATTTTAGATTTTTGACATACAAAATATTATCTGCTCAGCTCGCCTTCGCTTTGGTAGAAATAAATTAATTTGAGTGCTATGATTTAAAAATATTCTGGGTGTTCTATAACTGTGTAGCCTTTAATACTTGCTTATATATTAATTTTTATTTTTTTTCGCATTGGCCAAAACAGAGGTAAACTTGAAACTTTTTCCGTTCTTCACAGCCATTATTTCACCCCTTTCCTCTGTCTCATGTTTCCGCAACGATATCAGTACTTGACGCTGTTCAAAATAGATGTTTCACATGGGTTAGTGCGGATGGAGTGTTGCTAAACCATCCACCACACAGAAGGTCAGGCGATGGCTCATTTAATAAAAACAGCAAACAATTTTACAATTACGGCTGACTCGGGGTTGCTAAGCTGCACGGCACTATACTATATATAAGTTGGAGCTAGGTCAATGAATCTGAAAAACATAAAACAAATTCAGTATCTAGTCTCGGGATAGAATTTCAAAACTGAAATATTGTTTGCAACAATCAAAAATTTTACCAAAAAGTTTCATAGACACTGCGTCAACTATATAGGGACAAAGCTTTCGGAGCTTGCTTATCAGCTTTCTGCTGATATTATTGACACTGGCAGTATATTTAGCAACACAAATATTGCAAAGCGAATATTGGATAGGTAATGGATTGGATAGTCTTAGGGATGCATGAAGAAGCCTCCTCGTGTAGCGCAGTTTGCCCCGCCAGTTACTCAAATGAATCAAGCGCTTGGCGCATCCCGAACAGTCACACCCAACACCTTATTTGACTGGCCAATTCTTCCCTTGCGGTGGTAGGGCTAACGCCCGCCTGGATTGCGACCACCCTTCCACCGGAGTCCGGCGTCAAGCAGCCTGTTGTGTTTCGTCGATGCGTGGGACTTCCAGTGCCTTAGGCATCTTCTGGGCACGCTGTTTCCATCATAGAACTCATCCATCGCTTTTCATCAGGCATGATCGAGGTCAAGAGCGGGCCATTCAGAAATAAAAAATTAAATACCTTTATTCTGAACAGCGACTCGACCCAGATATCGTTGTAACTTCCGCCTTCTTTTTTTTATTAACCCTGGTGTTGTCCCTTTCAGCGTCCGTATTTCACCCGATGGAAACATGTCGAATGGCGACGATAAGAGTAAATTAGCCCATCAACAAACCTACAGGTACATTGTCATATACGCACGACATTCACTAACATACGCACTGGATTTTATATGAATGTGGTTTTACTAATAAGGTTTGATGTCAAATAGATTTCGTAGTTTCTTGTGGTGTTGTTATAAAAAGGGCATAATGTATCAAAACATAGAAAAATATAATTATATAGCTTTTTAATCATAAAATGAACAAACGTATGTCCTATTGCTCTCGTTTATAACAACATCCTACTTGTCTTTTTACGATACTTAATCGTGCATGTTACTATTAATTAATCACTCTACTAAAAACTTTTATCTATTAGCAATCTACCTATCTATATTTATATAAAAATTAATTGGCGTGCGTTAGTCTCGCAAAAACTCGAAAATGGCTCGACCGATTGTAATGAAACTTTGGTAAGTTATTGTGTGCGCGCCGGAGAAGTCGTCTAACAAAAAAAAAAACCGGTCAAGTGCGAGTCGGACTCGCGCACCGAGGGTTCCGTACAAATTTGTAGGTTTGTAACTACAAATTTACGGTTTTGGGATTGTTTCCTGTAGGTACTTATGCTACATGACATTGCTTCTTGTAAAGTTCATGATTTTAGGTTAATGGGAAGTACCCTATAGGTTTTGAATTTCGGAACATAAACGCCCGTATATTTTGATTGCGTTGACTTAGAAGTTTCATTTTTTTTCACTACTTCAAGGGATTGCAGCCCAGAGTATTTGATAATAATTTCAACTTGATAACTCCACGCGTTCCTGACAAAAAGGGTCTTGACAGACGGACAGACGAACGGACAACTAAATGATCTTATAAGGGTTCCGTTTTTCCTTTTGAGGTACGGAACCCTAAAGAAGGCATAGCAACGCATTTTTAGGTAGAAAAAAAACTAGCTACTTAATAATGAAGTTTAAAACACTAAGATAAAACCTCACAAAACATTCTCTAACGTGCATTACGTATATTTTAACTAAATAAATCTATCATAAATTCTTACCAGCGCCTTAACCCGACGTCAGTTCATTTAGTCTTGTGAAGCAACACAGAACACACCTACTTTTCACGATATCCTCCCAAAATATCTATCTACTACTACACGGTGAACGGAACAATCAATCATTCTATTTTAATCACAGATTGTAACACTTTGAATTTATTGTTTGCCGTGCGCGTTTAATGTAGATAGAATTTCCTATAAGAAAAATTAATTGTAGGGCAATATTTTTTCGCTGGAAATATTGGAAATATTGAACTGGAGAGCTGTATTATTACATCTACAATTTACTAGAATTTATACTACACGGTACTAACTATATGTTATGTTTTTTCGAATGCATAATTGTATAACCAGTCTATATAACGTTTTCACTCCTGGGACACAGGTCTCCTCTCTGTGAAGGTTTTTAGGGTTCCGTACCAAAATGGTAAAAAGGAACCCTTATGGTGCGACTAAGTCTGTATGTCCGTCTGTCACAGCTGAATATCTCAAGAACTACTAATGCTATCAACTTGAATTTGGAATGTTTTAGATGACGTTTGCCCAACTATTTTGCATATAAGAACGAAACATTTCTTTTGGGCCGTATAGTTTTCGACCTTTGATGACAAATTTTAAAAAAATAACCCCTCCGAAGTTTACGTAGAGATAAATCTGAAATAATTTTATGTGATAGAAGTTTATGTAAATATTACAGGAAAAATAAAACGATGTCTTTAAGTAGCACACTTTTTCAGAAATATCAACAAAAGTTACATTAGTTCCACTATCGGTCAAGGGATGGCGCTGACCTAAAACTGCAATATTCTACACCGCAGCGCGCAGTGTTATAATTCTCTGTCGAGTATAGTCCTCGCCGATGAAAATTTAAAAACATAAATTATTATGATGGTACGGAACCCTCTTTGCGCGAGTCCGACTCGTTTAGAATGATATCGATGAAATGCGATTATTACAAGAGACTCACTCATGGGCAGTAACAATAACGGTATCAATCAATATGATAATGATGTTTAATCACAAAGTCAAAGTCAAAGCATTTATTTCAAAAAGGCACATAAAAGGCACTTTTGAACGTCAAATCAACCTCTTATAAATAAAATATTTAACTTGATGGTAAATGAATTTATATTTAAAGTCAAACAACTCTTACGTCATATGCCAGTAGAAAGGGTCACATTATTAATAGCATGCACAGTATCGTTTGTCTGTAAACATACTAATTGGGGTCTCCCGAACTTCCGACTACGGTTGCAATACTAACAGTTCACACTGCTCGGTTTAATGAACGCAATGCTCCTGGTACTCGTTTTGTACTTCCTAGTGAGGCGTAGGCTAACGTGAAGCGACTTTAAACAATAATGTTTTTCAAAAAGTTGAAAGTAACTAATAAATTGTATTTTTGTTTGGGTTGATGTAAATAATCCAAATTTTAATGATTTATAGATAATTGTAAAACGAAATCTATGTGCCTTCAAACACATGTCCATAAAGATAAAATCTTACTATACTTTTGCAATATTCCAGACAATACAAAGAAGCCTTAAGACAGCAACGTCAGCAAGACATCTACCGCCCCCGCACCGACCAGCCTTCCCCCGAACTGGACTCGTCTCCGCACTCCAACAGCCAGAGCCCAGTCCACAAACCTTCCCACTCCCCAGTCAACGGATACAGCAGTAACGTATCTCCTAGTCTATACAAAACCGCCTCTTCCAATAGCAGTACACTATCCAATACCTCATCTCCTAACCTTTCCCAAGTGCCAAACTCCCCCCTCCTACACTCCACCCCCAGAAGATTCCAGAACCAATCAACGAACGGGAACGGAGTCATAGAGAAACAAGAAGAGAACAAACGGCCCGTACAAAAAGTTGTGCCATCGAGAAATGTCAATAGCAAGATATACTCGAGTGTCAACGGAAATGTCGACTACAACGGACGTATCAATGGTCAAACAGACACATACATAAAGCCAAATTCCCCAACAAAATCACCTACAAATACAATAGGGTACAACAGTTTAGGGAAGTCGAGTATACCGCGGCAAGTGAACGGGGACAGTGCTAAGTTGTTGACGACGAGTGTGTCGTTTCTGAAAGGTGCGGCGCCGAAGCCTCCGGGCAAGATGGCGTGGAACAAGGACGCGCCGGCTGATAAGCTCAGCTTCACTATGAAGAGAGAGTTCGATAAGCAGAAGGAAGAGCTGGATCTGCTGACGCAGTTAAGATCGGTAAGTTTTTATAAATATTTTGTTTTTAGTAAATTGTCAGTTTGTAGTCGTTACAAATGACAAGCGCGTGTCATTTGACTTGTACGATCGCTCGAGAAATGCAACGACTGTAATAAATTAGTCAATAAATCTCAAAGTTGAAACAAGCGAAGATTTTCTCAAGTGTCCGGGTTTCCAACCCGCAATTTTTGTCGTATCTGATATTACTTTGCTTAACCTATGTTATTGACCACTAGCATATAATTGCTTACAAGTATTACATTAAGACTTCTTCCTGAATGATTTTAATGATTAGAATTCTGTATTTATATAGATATAAAAATTACTTTGTATCTCATTATAAGTGAACCTATGTATTGTTCTTATGAGAATAAATTCTTTAAACCGATATACATAATTGTTGCGGTCGCGAATCATATTTTAATCAACATAAAACCTGATACTGACCTGCAAGTTTCGAAATACGTTGGACGTTCTTATCTCGGATTAAAGGAGCTGAGAAAGTAATTCCCGTATCTTTTATTAAAAGTAAGTGTTGTATCGCAGATCATCGAGTCCCGCCTGAAGATGTCCCTCCCGGAGCAGCTGGCGCCGGTGCTGTGCGACGGCGTGGTGCTGTGCCACCTCGCCAACCACGTGCGCCCGCGCTCCGTCGCCTCCGTGCACGTGCCGTCGCCTGCGCAGGTAGCCGCTAAAGTAATTATTCTTATAGCAATAATAACCTTATTAAAAGAAAATATACCTAGTGAAGAGAAGCTGAGATAGTTTGCTCATATTGAAACTATGAATGAAAAGCGACTAACAAAAGATAGGTACAGACGCCAGCACATCAACCTACCCAAAACTGTCAAATTTTCCCAATCAACTTTGAACCTTATATTTTAGCGATAAAGTTGAAAATCTATCAAAGAAATTTGACAGATTGTAGTAGGTTGATGTGCTGGCGTCTGTACTAATTTACAAGGTGTGAGTGGAAACGCTGGCGTGCGTGTATGACCAGATGTATGAATGTAAACTATGCAAAATGAGTATGTAAGAATCGTAACAGGTGGCGTTCGTGGGTTCCAATGCCAGCACCGGCGATCAGCGTGAGAAGAGAACCATCCAAAGAGTCATCAATCATCACACTCAACACAGTCGAGTATTTTATAACTGAACAGACAGCTGTGCTGCTGGGGAGTTTGTTGCGCCACTTCTTCTCCCCAGCGAAAGCACTAGGAAGTGGTGAATGAACGAACGAACGTCAAAATTACAAAAGACAGTCCCCCAAAACGCCCCTTGTTTTGAGGGACTGTCTTTTGTAATTTTGACGTTCGTACTGATTCTCAGCCTAGTTTGAATAAATGACTTTTGATTTTGATTGATTTTGACTGAGCCTGAGCGTAAGCATTGACGAAGATACGTAATGCACGAGCTGCGCCAGCTTCTGTAAAAATATTTCCAGAAAATTAATTGGCTGTTAGTCGACAGTGTATAATGAACGACTGTTTGTTTCAGCCCAAGCTTACAATGGCGAGATGTAGGAGAAACGTGGACAATTTCTTAGAAGCGTGCCGAAAAATTGGAGTTGAAGAGGTGAGTGATATTACAATATGTTTTATATTTATTTATTACGTTACATAACCGTTTTAAGTTATTTATTTACCTTGATATTTTTTTTACCTATTTACGCGATTTAAAGTGGGTGTTTATTGTGATTAATATTTTAAAATCGGCTCTAACTTTACATTCCCGCCGTGTCCGTTTCGAGTGTAGCAGGGTCTTGTTAGATATCCTTTCGCGAGCAACACAGATTATTGTAATGAAACTAAGAGACGGGTGGCGTGTGTTGCAGGAGGTCATCTGCTCGCCCGAAGACATACTGGGAAACCTGGAGAGCGACGGAGAGGAGAGTATCGTGCCTCTCGCTCGCACAGTGACCGCTCTCCTCACACACGCCACGCCGCCTCACTGTCCGCCAAGGGATATCCCAACAGACCCCTACTACACTACCTTCGAACAGTCACACGAGGAATGCGCGGGCGGTGAATATGACGAGACAGAGGACCCCGAATCATCACTAGAAGTCAACTACTACCAAAGGCAGCTCAGAAGATACTCAGAAGAACGCTTCATCAGCAACTTCAACTTCTCCGACAACAACCAACACTACACAATTGACGAATCCGAAGAGTACCAAAACACAGAAAACAATAACACAGACTCAAACGTTCACTACTCACCAGTATACGGGACCAACGAGCTAAGGAATAGAGGACCCTATTACCAGACTAATAGAGTCCAATTCGTGACGCCCTTCTGCAAGGAAGACCACGTACTAAAAAGCGGTAATTTCGAAATATACGACACAGATGAAGTTGATTTTCCCACGGAATTGATGAGGGAAGAAGTGGATGCTGAAAGATATGATAGGGGTAAAATGAATCTCGATATACAGAACAATCTGAACAGTGTGATTGCTACTGAGACTGAAGCTCCTAAGGAGGACGAGAACAAAGTTCTTTTCACTTGTCTATGCCTTGGCACATTCTTCGTGTCTACCATTTTGCTAATCATGTACCCTTTGTAAACTTTACTTGATAATATTGTGATTTGTAACAGACCGTTTTGAGACCTCATTTTCCATATGTTGAAACAATAATATTTATCAATTATACAGTATAATTTGATACAAATAAGAAAAAAAGATTGACGTTTTGCCCCATTGTGATTTTGACGTTGTAGCTATCATTTGAGTCACATGTAATGATATAAGTGACCCCAATGTGAGTATTCTAGAGCACGTTGACGTAATTGAATAATAAGAATGTGCAAGTGCATCAAATACTAACTTAAGTATGATGCTGAAAAAAGTCAGTCCTTTTTTTATTTACCCTTTTCATACACAGACAATGTATTATTTTGGGGTTTGTCAACATCGGTCACGTTTACCTGTATGCCTTTAACAGTCTGACTGTAATTGTGGTCTGAAATAGAATTTTGAGGCTAGCTTTTTAGAATGATCTTGAACTAGAAGTCTGAAAGGAATTGGACGGTATTTATGCAATGGAATTTATATTTTTTGTTTTATAAAGACATTATGGTTGCAGTGAATTTTTATTTTAATATTGATTGGTATAGTTTTATAATTATTAATTGGTATAATTCCACTTGTTATAAGGTCATTCCCAATTGAGGCATTTAAAATTTTAATTAGTTTTTTTATTATTAATATTTTTTACATATTTTGCCAATTGGTTTGTTTATTGGTTGCTATTGTCGGCTATTTTTGCGTGTTTGATTTTTGTATTACGTTTTGCAGACTGTAGGGACATTCTTGGGCTGATTGTAAAATATGCACTAAAATTAGTTGTATAATACACATAAAATCTAGAAAGACAGATGGCTGGATATGCGCCTGCGCATGTATTGTCAAATGCACGTCAGTGGTAATATTTGACTCTTCGAAGCAGTAAGGGCGATTTTCGTTGAAAGTATCATTGCGGACGAGCGGTTGACTGTAACAGCTATCATACGGTCTGCAGAACTATTATTCCCTAGATCTCATCGTTTGTTGTGTTGAAGAGTGATTCGCTATTAAGTATAATTTAGTTTTTTTTTTTTTTATATATTTTACGTAACAATGCAATGCGATTATTAATGCAATTCTTATACGTAGCTGCCGTAAGGTTAGGTAGTATTTTTGCACCAACATACGATACGACTTTACAAGTTATAGTTAGAAGCACTCTTTACTTATAAACATTGTTAGATGATAATAAATCTCCGATTAAATGTGTAGTGTTTAAACACCGTTTATAAGTAAAGAAATTAACAAATAAAGGAATTTCTCATATAAAATTATGGTGGCATTTGAGCCTAATTAGTAGCTGGTGTGTTGTGTGATTCAATAAAAAACTGACTTTGATAAGGTTAATTGATTAATTGATGGAGCCCAAATGGGGCGTAAACCACCGATTTAAATCAACGGGGTTGAAGAATCAATTGGATATGGGAAACGAGAAAATACAAACTAAAAAGGAACAATAGCTTCATAAAACGAGCAATGGCGCGGATTTGCAAACGAGGTGTCATGAGTTCGATCCCCATCTGTTGCACTAATGAACCCACTCCAAGCACAACTTAGCTAGATGTGCTTGTGCTTGGAGTTGGTTAAAGGGAAAGCCAAACCATAGCTAGTTAACTTAAACAAGTGACTCATCTTTATGAAAAGCATCCTGACACGAAAACTGACTATCGTTTGCGATAGCAACAAGTAAAACACTTTATCATATCACATAACACATCATAATCATATTTCAAAATTGAAAGTACAATAAACATACTCTTGAAACATTGGTGCATGAAGTATTATTGAGATGAAAGGAAATGTATTAACTAATTAATATTATACTGATAACGTAGCTTAGCTGTTTATTCGATACTTCTTATCAAATAAGAATTATATGCCTTATTCGAAACATCATATCGTTATTGTATTATTAATGCAAAAGCTAACTTGGTTTTTTAGATAAAAGTTTAGTGCGGGTGCGCATTGCGTATTGAACGATTAAATTAGGAATTATTTTGATAAGAGGAATGAGTTGACACTTAAAAACTAAAAATGGTAAGAAAGCGATGAAGTGGTAGTTGCTTAAACAAAGCGTGAGAATTCGAGTCACATATTTAGTTTAATGAAGATATTAGAAACGGGGTATATGTCCTTACGAGTTTGATTATGTCCGACTCGTTATCGACACGAGCGAAGCCTCCTTACTCGGCCACATTGAGTGCTGCGCTCGTGTTATCGCGGCAGAAGCCCATAAAAAGAGTGTCGCGATTTTAATTATTTAGACAAAAACAAAAGACAATGTTCATGTAAGCAATGCGCGCCGCGTCACTGGTGGGCAACTTTTTCATCGGTAGTTAGTAGTAGTATTTAGTATTTCGAAGCTTTTTGCGTAACAATTTTATGAAAGATAATAAATATAAAAAAACAAGTTTTACAAAAATGTTCTTATAATAATCAACCGGTATTCCTTAACGACGCCAACCAAACTAAATTGATGCCAATAAGATCAGTATAAAAGTTATTATATTTATACATGATAATTATGATGTTTTATGCATTTATAAAGTAACAGAATATGTCAAGTTTAAAGTATTCGTAAAATATATAAAAAGTATACTTAATTATTATTATATTGTAACCATTCCAAAGATGTGTTGATAAAGACTGTAGCTTCTGTTAATCTCTTTTGACATTATTTAAACTCACTATCGCTGTTTTACATACTTCTTGCTAATTTTGTAACGTACTTAACTCGAAATTATATTTTTCTCTAATAGTTTTGCTATTTGGCCGTATTTTTTAACTCATTTCGAAATCACTCCAAGAAAGCCAAATATACCTCTTTAAAATGATGTGCTAACAACTTAGACGTAAACCTTGCTCTCGTCAACACGAGAGCAAGGTTTACGTCTAAAATAACTAAATTAATCTCTACAGCCAGTTACACAAAACAAGTCTTCCTTCTATGAAATATATCAAGAAAATCCTCAATAAATACGCCAAAAAGCAAAACGTATATTCTAATTACTCTGGTCTAGAGAGAGTATTATATTATCTGTGCTCTGGTCATAAGCTATTTGTATATGTGTGGTATTTTCTTTCTACGCTTCTTAACATAATCATATTTTTGAGCTTTAAAGTCGCAAGTACAATTCTAATTATCGATAATTATATAATTAAGAGATATAATAGACGTTTAATATATAATTTAAAAGCTTATAGCGTACATATATTTATTAGCTTTGAGGTGCTTGGGTACTTATTTACGTAGTCTATAGTGACTGGTTTTAATTTGACCTAAATATTTGCAACTCCCGCCTATGTTTGTGTTTCCAAGATTGTTTGAATAGTTTGTGTGTTTGGACAGAAAATGGCTGCTTTTTTCATATTTAGACGTTTTTTTTGTTTTTGGATTGTATAACGAGTTTTATATTTATTTGTATATAAGAACGGAACATTAATAGGAACAAAACTTCTTGTGAATAGCCCAAACAAGTTTCGCGACCGATCTAAAATTACACTATCCCCCTTACTAATAAACGTTGTATAGCGTCCGAAAGAAGAAAACAAAGCGTTGTGTAACTATATACACAACGCTTTGTCTTCTTCTTTCAAAAGTCAAACTACAGACGACTGAAAGAGAGAAATCGATATGTAACTATTCATCTCAAATAATACGTTTATTAGTAAGGGGGTAAATAAATAGTATTACTTATGGGAATTTATACAAAAGCTTCACACTTGAATATACTCAACATAGTTTGATTTGGGAAGCTTTTTCCGACTTAAATAACAAACACCCTTTTCAACTCGACTAATTCTTGCCAATCTCTACACATTAAAGCCAGTCTAATATCCAATTCCAGTTATATTTAATTAAATTTTAAGTTGATTGGTTTATCTTTTTTTCTAAATATTTTCTATTAAAATTCAGTATTATATTTTAGACGTAATTTGCGTAACATTTAAATGCACTTTGAGAGAGATTTCATTATGTTTATTCGAAACTACATAATGTGGAAGTTTTTCGAAATATTTTTTGGCTATTAGTCATAGTTTTATTATAGAGAAAAATGTTTAAAGTGTACTTTTTTTGTATGTACTTACAATGTTTCAACTACTTAAAGAAATAAATTTCTTATTGGCAACCCTTGTCTTTTATTTTCAGTAATTTCAAATACATAATACCTAGATACAACCGTTTATTTGGAACATATTCAAGGCATATCGAAACAGGTAGAAATACCTCTATATACTTCAGGATAGATCCTTTTGTTTTAATTTATGATCACGCTATTTTCACAAGGCCTTTCAAGGTGATTGGTGATCGCACGCTAGCAATCTTCAGACGTCTCCAACTGCAATCATATATGTACTTTTCACTCAAACACATCTTCAATGGCATTCAGCAGAACTGAAAAAAAAAACAACATTTCATTAAAACCTAACGTTGGGCAACCCTATTACACTAACCTTTACAACTCTCTTCCAGAAACTAATGTGCTGCGCAGCCGACGTGCTCGAAGGCAAAGGAACAGTCCAAGTGGCCATCACAGTAACCGAACTGCTTCGGCGACACGCGGCCCTGCGCGCTTCACCTCACGCCGTCGCTAGCGCCACCTAGCGCCCGAAACTCGCACTCGCGCCCATGTCCGGACTGTCACTGTAACTACTATACGAAACGTGAACATGCGCCGTCGCCGTCATAAAACGTGCGAGTAGGACGGTAAATTAATGTCGTGTCATCTCGCTCTCGCGTTTCATGACTGTTGCTGTTAACGAACATTGGTGGATTTCGGAGAGGTTGAAAGCGTGAGTTTGGATGTACAAATTGATCTAGTTTTTTTAATTATTGCGTCTATATGACATTTGAATGAAGCTCGGTAGGCGCGATGTCCTTTTGTGCGATTATCACACGTATTGCGGTTGCATACGTCATGTTACCGAATGCGCTAGGCATTTTAGAACTAGTCTAATGAACGATAAGTCTCGTACTTAATTAGATTCAAGATGGTTGAAATGCTGATATCTTTACACTGATGTAGATGTTCTTTTGACTGTAAAAAAAATTTGTCACAAATGTTGGCAGATACGCCAAAGCACCGATTCAATCATATCGGTAATTTTTCAATTTTAATGTCTAGATGCAAGTTAGCCATAACTAAGAAGTTAAAATTACCTGTTTTAACTTTGGAATCGAAAGATGGTCCAAATATGAAATGAACAAATTAAATTAGTCAGTCAATATTGAATAAGAATATTCACAATACCGTTAATTATTAAAACACTTCATTTCAAGTTATGTGGATTTTATGTCGATGACATAAGTAACTATAAAAAAGTTAGATTAAAATGTTCAAAGAGTAAGATAAGCTCTCTTTTATAAAGTTAAATAAATACTAATAAACCCATGACAGAGTCGGGCCAGGCAAAAAAAAAAAAGTAGAAGGCGTATCCTTTACAATTGGTTTTCTACCGCGTAGGACTTTCTTGTGCAATACGACTTTTAGGCTGCGTTTCTACGCATCCTCGCACATCTCTGGTGGAAACGCAGCCTTATGCACATCGTAGATTTTTAATGACATTTAATGGTACCAATGGCCCAAACATAAGTACCATTTAAAGGTCTGATGCTTACTGAAAAGTTACGCGATACAAAAAATTATACATTTCAGCAATGTAGTACATAATAGCAAACATCACAATAAGGTGCTTTAAGTAAATGCACAATACACGAATTTATTAGTGAATTTTCTATGAAACATTTTACACAAGTTGAATAAGCAGCGTAAGTAGACAAATTGTTATGACGTCTTTATTCGAAGTGCCTCTTTACACTGGCGAGCAAAAAGTTTACCACTTCCAAAAGAAGCAATAAATAATTTCCAAGCAACGTGTCATTAGAATAATTTTACTATCAAAACGGTTGTATGATGCTTAAATCCTCTAGCAATTCCGTTAATATGGGTCATTTTCTGCTCGACAGTGTACTATCATCTTTCTCCGGAGTAGATCTTTGAAGTGTCTTAGCAAATTGGCATAGTCTGAATTTGAAGTTATCAAGTTAGTACTGAATTGCACGGGCCTTATGAATGTTAGAATTTACTCCGATGGTCAATGAGTAGTCCTAATTAAGTATTCGAATCCCCATGACACGAGACAGGTGTTAAAAAATAAGGGGATTTGAGGACTGGAAACCATATTTGATCAAAATATGTACCTATTTCTTTTATTTTCTTGATTTTTACTTTCCCTCGGTAGTCTCGTTTGTCTTGATATCCGTTAATTAAATACGATACTTAGTAACAACTCAAGTTAGTTTGTTTAGTAAGCCAAGATCAGTACTATAATGATCTTGTAGGCTATGCGTAGGCGCAGGCCAAAGTCAATTTTAATTAATTTCAACCTTCAGAGGGCCAGTTGTAACACGAATGTGATTGTAACATAATTCGGGCTGTGCGTCTGTCATTAGAAACTACCTACTTTTAAGTAGTCGCGAATTAGAAGCTAGTAGATTTGTTCTTGATTTATAACACGGCCGTGAAATACTTAAGGGGTTGTTCACTTCGTAATATTCAAAATTAGCATAAAAACTGTCCTTACCTGATAGTGAATTCACACTGTGCAACATGAAATGTAACCGAACTTGTAATGCAACATTATTGCATACTAGCAGCGCCCCGCGGTTTCACACGCATAAGTGTCGATCCCGTGAGAATATCGGGATAAAAAGTATCCTGTGTCCTTTCCCGGGACTCAAACTATCTCAATACCAAATTTCATCTAAATCGGTTCAGCGGTTTAAGCGTGAAGAGGTAACAGACAGACAGACCGACACACTTTCGCATTTATAATATTAGTATGGATTCAATTTGAATGTACAATAAATGAGATGTGTCACTGGACTGGTGATGACCGTTTTACGTTCGCTAGTCATCGCTACGTTGTGTTACACCACAAGTTACATGGCATGTTACAAGTGTGTTGTTGCACCATAATTAATTATAATCTAAGAAAAAAAAATCGTGATAGATTGGGACGAGTTTCGCGTTGTTTAGGAATTGTGTAGGTTTTAAATTATTCTAAACTTTTGAATTCTGAATAGACTCGTGTACTCGTGTGCAGTGATATAATAAGGAATTTTGTCGTATATTTTTTGACTTCTAGATGAATTTTCATCAATTATAAGAATCATCATCATTTCAAATGCAGGCAATCTACAAACGATTTTGGCAGCGTGGGTTATTAAAGCTGTTTGCATATTAACGTTTCATCAACGAATAAAATCAAATAGGTATTATCCTAAAAATTCAAGTCACCCAACCAAGTTTGAAATCATTTGTAGAATGGCTTCCGCTAAACATTTTAAAATTAAAAATAAATTCACAAAACATTCATTCATTTTCATGGGATAAAAAAGAAACTTGTAAATATTATTCACATATCCTTTTTACCACCGAATTCTAAACGATATGGAATTCTAATACTCACATAGGTACTATAATTATTACATTATATTCTAGTTTATAATTTTGTTCTCGTCACTTTTAAATATAGTCAATTCTCATTAATATAAGTCACAATGATGTATAATATTATATGTAATTACAAGAATTATAAAATTAGTGTTGTGTTTAGTATATTTTTCATAATTTATCAGAAATGAATGCTTTATTATTGATTAGGCTTGGTGTCTTGTAATGATTTCCTTTTGTTCACAATTATATGAAGTCAGGTAATAGCGATCTAATCTTACTTTCATACCATAATAGGTAATTCATTTCCTGAAGAATATATACTTAATGTAGTCGAAATTGCTTCGCCTAATTTTGGCAAACTTTGTTTCAGGCGAAGTTTGCATTTAATTGTATTAAACAAACGAAAATCATTGCTTCGATTAATAAAAATACACTAATTCGTTTTCATTCAAAATATAATTCAAACAAGTAATTCAACCAAACTACCTGAATAGTCAATTGATTTGATTGCTTAATGCACTTACAAATTTCTTTGTGTGATTAAAAAAAAACATAGGTACCTAAATCGTTCGTTAAAACCTTTGTTTACTTCAGAAAGAAAAGCTCTTATTATTTTATGTTTAAGTTTACATTTCACGTTGTGGTTTTACTGCCAACTTAATTATATTTTTTTTTTGTGAACAACTCACTTTATACGTAATAGTTTTTATTTCGCTCTTAGAGTTGTGTTACCACTGATTTGAAATTATATTGAAATTATTCATTAACTTTATAATTAATATGCATTTTGTAATAATCACAAACAACATTGTTGTTCTTAGTATATACTGGTTTTATACAACGGCGATTAGTTTTGAGAACAAAGTTTATTCCACTGTATTTGTCGATAGAGTGGAATAGTAAACATATATTTTTGTATAGTGTTTCTAATATTAAAGAAAAAAATTATAAATTAGGCAGTTTTTGATAAAGCTGCGTAAAGCTGTAATGTAACATTCTTACATATGGTACATACAGGCAAAAGCTCAGTTTCCAAAAGCATTTCCATGTAATGTAACGTTTCTGCGAATGCTCGACACTGCGTTCCACGTAATGCCCACGGCGAGTGAGCATATACCTGTAACATTTATTTCTACCTTGCGTTCATTATTGAACTGTCGGACCTGCAGGTGCCGCTCGTGTCTTGCTCGATAAAATGTTACACCAATACGCTCGGTTTTTAAAATCAGATTGTAACAAAACATCAAGGGTCGTGTTCGAAGTGCGGTTCGATAAAATAAAAACGGCGAATGTAAATGCTCTAGTCTATACTCACCTTTAGATGAATTATTCCAAGTGTCAATAATGTGAATCAGTAATGTCAGATCATCATTTCAGCCGAAAAACGTCCACGTAATATCAGAAGGCCAATTCTCGTAATTTAAAACGTTCAAAATCTAGTCGCAATCTCATCTCAGCGACAAACAAATGTCAAAAACTTGTCAAAATGTAGGGAAATTAGAGGTATTTTTGACACATTGAGACAGATCAGACTGTGAACGTTTTTAAAATTACGAGAATTGCCCCTCTGATAGTTTGCCATAATCCTCAGTAAAACAATACTTACTATTGTTTTACTGAGGATTATGGCAAACTTGAAAATGATCTTTTGCACCCTTTTAGCAACGAATGCTTATTCCAAAATAAATTACCTTTGTATAAAACCTGTGAAATGGATTGTGTATAAAGTAATAGACATTAAGAATGATTAAAGAACTGAAAGTTAGAGTTGAGTCTTTGTCCTGTTCAAAGATAATGTGCCAAAGACTAAGGTGAAGGATTTTATTTTGATTGTAAAAATTAACGTTTTGTGTAATGCACTGGTCTCTTAGTTTAAGTATCTTTGATGTAGCAATATCATACACACATGTTTATATGTAGATAAAATAAAGGTATATACGTTTTCGAAATTATAATTTTTATTTTTCTTTAAACAGCCCACCTGCTGCACCTTTTACACAACTTATCTTACTAGCAGCGCCCCGCGGTTTCACCCGCATAAGTTTCGATCCCGTGGAAATATCGAGATAAAAAGTATTCTGTGTTATTCTGATGTATTTTAAGCTATGTTACTGTAAAGTTTCATCAAAATCCATTCAGTAGTTTTTGCGTGAAAGAGTAACAAACATCCATCCTCACAAACTTTAGCCTTTATAATATTAGTCTGATTTTGTATTAAAACACACAATCATGTGGGTGTAAATACACTGTTCTGTTTCCAAAGCAAAAGACTCGTCTATGCTTCGATTTATTGACTATTTTATATTCTGTTAAGTACTTAGTACTTGTTGACAGGCCTATGCCGTCCTCCCACGTACCTATTGACTTTGTAATATAAAAACCAATTACTTTTATGAGTAGGTAGGTAACCACAGAGTTTCTTGCCGGCTCTTCTCCATTTGAAAGGACCAATTGGGACCGTACTAGCTTCTGACGTTTCATAAGTGCCCATGTACACATCACATACATATTACATACTCAGCCTATAATGTTCCCACTGCTGGGAAGCAGACCTCTCGGTGAGAGGGAAGTTGGCCGTAATCTAACACGCGGGCCCAGTGCGGGTTGGTAGATGTCACATATCTTTGAATTTCTGGTTCTAGGACATGCCGGTATCCTCATGATGTTTTCCTTCACCGTTTTTAGAGATAGTGCCCATGTAAGTTTATGTAAACATATTTTGAATTTGAATAAAAAAAAACATCCTAGGTATATTAAACAAGTCAACAAAATTCTTAACAAGCAAACAAACGAATATTTTACACAACTAACTCCCTAACCTTCTATCATTGCAAACAATTATTAACAGAAAAAAGGTCGTATTTATTAAAAATGTGCAAGGTAACGCAGTGATTACGTCAGCAGGCGGGGCTGCGTAATCGTCAGACGCTGACTCGCAAGTCGCGGCCACGCCTTACGTGGCGCCGCCATTGTGAGGCTACCTTTATACACGGTGTAGATTTCAATTATGTTATTGGAAAGTTGAAATAGTAAGTGGCGAAATGTGTTGCTCTGCGTTAACTTTCCGGGAGTACAGTCATTATGTAGGTATGTTATATGAAATAATATCCTCCCGCCCGAATTTCGGTCGCGGCAGCACATCTCAACGGAGATTAGCCAGGTATGCAGAATATATTAGATTACAAGTGTGTGCACAAACACATGTGTACTCTCAAAGTCCGATAGGAGGGCAATCCGACACGACCATGGACAAATCGTGCAGAACCAACGGCTTTACGGGGTATCACACCACTCATTTTTAAGTTCCAGGCTGATGCTGAGAAATTCCTGGTAGTAAAACCCAATAACACTGCCCGATCTGGGAATCGAAACCAGGACCAGGGCTCAGCGGTGGCGCTTGCGACCACTACACCAATAACGCAGTGTTATGAATAGTTCCTTATCAACATAGGATTAGGGGTGTGCGCTTATTTAGTCGCTTCCTTTCCCGAGAGACAGTAAAGTTTATTCAAACTTATATTTGAAAGTAATATTATTTTAAGTTAAACAAATATCAACTCTATTCTAATGGAAATTAAGTTGATTTCAGAGTGACTAGCACTATTGAAAAAGTTATAAGAATGTTTGAAGTTGTAGCATAAACTGAACTTTATTTTATTTTTCCGTAAATTCATATTATTTGTTTACTATTTTTGAAAATAAATCGCGAATACAGATTAGGTACATAGTGGTGCCACATAAGCTTTCAGTTCATATGAAGCAGGTGTTCAAAATAAATACCAGCTACAAGACAGCAAGACATAAGGGGAAATGAGCATAACGACTAACTTTACATTATGAAACGTGTCTCTGGAGGAGACTTAAATGAGCATTAAATTTATTACTGCAATTTAAAATTCTTAGTCAAATTTCAAGTTTTCCCGTCTCGTCGATAGATGGCGTTGTATACCTCTCTTAAATCGCGCTGCCTTCGGTACTAGCTTCTGCCCGCGCCCGCGTCTGCCCCAACCCACCACGTCGCATCGCATCGCCCGTCCGCGTTACTACTTCGTTTTCGGTTAGCGTTCTTTCCGGCTTTTTTTTATCTGCTCCTAAGATGTAGCATGATCTTAAATTGGGCTACCAAATGCAAACAGGATTTTTTCAAATCAGACTGGTTGTTCCAGAGGTTAGCGCGTACAAACAAATTCTTTTTCAAAATACCTATTCGTCAAACCACGTTTTTCCAAAATGATTATGGTCGGCCAGTGAATTCGTTCACTGGTCGGCAAGCGGCTGCAGTTAGTGAAGCTTTTTGTTTACAATATCGAATGGTGTGTATTAGGTAGGTATTGAAACTATTCGATATCGTAAACTAACAGTCTCAGTCGCTCTTCATTAAGATATATATCAAATAAATTTAAACCTTATGAAAAACAATGTAGGGCTTGGTAGGTACTTTTTTTTTTCAATGTAGGTATCCGGTATCTTGTGAAATTCCTGGCGTCGCCGCGTCGTTGTCGCCGTCGCACTTGCCACCAATGCAATACCGAGAAAAAGTAGATACCTACGTACCTAAAGTTCTTATTTTTTATAAAAAAAAAAAAAAAACGGAATCAAGCATTCGAGCTGAAAATTAGATACCTGATTGATTCAAGTTTGTTAATCAGTCAATCTTCTAAATCCCTAATAAAGTAGATGATGATAGTAGGTACCTACCTTAATAGGCATAAATAAGTTCCCAAGAAAAGCTGCATCATAGTAACGTTAACAAGAACCCAACTAAGCGAACTTTATTAAAAACCACAATAGAAATAGGAAGGAAACAACGCTTTGTCGGGACCGACACCATCACATAAACCCGATTCATTGACTTTTACAAAAAACTTCTAAAAATCAACAGACATGCTTAATTTTACGGCGTCCATTCCTTTCTACTATTTACATTTACGAAAATCATCGTTCTTGTTTACAACTAATTAATTAAACGCCCACAAAGAGAACGCACTGTTCAGCTCTTTTTTAATTGTCTTTGTTCCCGCGATGACGTTGTACTTTGTATAATAGGACGTTTACAGTTTTGGGGTAAATCGAGCGGAAAATTGGTAACAATCACCCTTGTATGCGGTGAAAAAGGGGCTGATACATGCATTTATTAAAGTGTCTAATGGAATGGACTTTACTGACTTCTATAAAAACGAATCTAATGTACAGACGCCAGCACATCAACCTACCCGAAACTGTCAAATTTTCCCAATCAACTTTGAACCTTATACTTTAGCGATAAAGTTGAAAATCTATCAAAGAAATTTGACAGATTGTAGTAGGTTGATGTGCTGGCGTCCTACCTATGTATAGACTGCGTTTGGAGGTACGCTTAAACACTAGTGTATTATATTATCTGTGGCTAGAGTAATATATTATCTGTGCTTTTACTCACCTACCTGTACCTAGGTACAGGCTGTTGTTAAAAATCTTGTAGGACATAATTTTTAGCCTGTTTAGCTAGCTAACTACGCAAACCCAATGATCAATCATCCTGCAGCAGCGGGTATCCCTAGCATGAAAATGAATCAAAGATTGGTCTAGTTACTAATCAGACCCTTTGTATTGTTTTTTATTTTTAATTAAATGCAAGAGGTCTGAATCGGGCATAACTCATGGAAATCACCGAAACACTAGTCCAACTTTTGCGCTCAACAGTACACAATCCCAGTACAGTCCGGTAAAGAGACGTTTTATTAAAATTCAATAATAATAAAACCAGAAAGCGCCTGCCCACATTGCTGACATCAAAATATTTTACAATAGTAGTAAATTCATAAAGTAATGTCCGTGCTCGCGAATAAAATGGATGCAATGCGCACAATTGTTTATTCATTCGATAGATGTGCAGATGTAGGGATACTGGGACGCGTATTGTCACATTACCACCATAGAGCGTTTGTAGGGACTCCATGAGTTCTATAGAAATGTAAATTATGAACGGTTTAAGGGCAAATCTGGAGTAGAAACTGAACTGAACAGAAAAGATAGAATTTGGCATTCAGACTTATGTTTTATTGGCAATCTTAAATAGCCTATTTTACAAATAAGATTCTGTTAACAAAGCTGTCACC
The DNA here is from genome assembly GCA_963669345.1 of Gortyna flavago. NCBI lineage: Eukaryota > Metazoa > Arthropoda > Insecta > Lepidoptera > Noctuidae > Gortyna > Gortyna flavago. The sequence continues at coordinate 15,999,114 of OY770128.1, forward strand.
TAAGCTTACTATACAAAATTACTGCATAGAAAGGAATCGACCCGTCTTCCTACACCAATACGTACCTAGGTACCTATAACTTTTTAAACTTTCAAGTCGGTTGGACCCATTGTGGGTCTTGTTACAGGGGCATCAAAACCGAATTTGGATTAGCCAGTAATCTTCGCTCTCATCTAGCATCGTCCGAAGCTACAGCGTTCTCCACTGTTTCTATTATTATCATATAAATAGACTTTTTCCAACCATGTTGGGGCCGGCTTTCAGTCTAACGGTTAGACTCTAACCGAATACAGCCGATTACCAGAAGATAACTGTTTATGTGACCTTCAAAACCCAGTTACTGGCGTTGCTTTGATCCAACCCTTAGGCTTTTAGCTCACTGGGACACCATGGTGGCGCAACCATGGTTGCCCTTCCAGCAAAATATATACAAGTATAAGGTGGGTATCTCACCAGGCGCCCAATCGGATGAGCAACCAACCATACATTTTTTGGCAGTGTGACCATGGTTGCGCCGCCAATTGTGTCCTAGTAAGATAGGGCCCTTAGTAAGTATACGAGTGTCCTATTTCTCTGTTCCATGTCTATGGTCACAATCTCCGCGTAGTTAAGGTAGGCAGTTCATTTACGCCGGTGTCGCAGCACTCGCAGCATGGCGGCTTGCGCACGCGCCGTACCCCGCCGTCACTATTACCATACGTGGGATGCACAACTGACAATTGAATTAATATTATATTAACTGCTATATTATTTAAATTGAACCGTTTCTCTAATAGACGAATTCATTTAAACGGCGGTGTATTAGCATAATTTAGTGTCGATATTATGTTGTTTTTTGATGGGGTTAATTTATTTATACTATGTCTTAATACTCATTAGTAAGCTCTCAATTAATAATGGAGTCGTGATATTTTCTTGTTAAATAAATGTTTGTGTTTTGCTGCAAATGCTAACTGTTGTCTGCCCTTCTATTTTAACCAGATGTAATGTTATAGTTCCTTCATAAACTTAATACGGGCATCTAATAGTGACAAGGATACACTTGCCCGACAATCTATCCAAAGCCCGACTCCTTCTTGCCACCTACTTATATGGAGAACGATTTTCGAACACCTCGTATATTCTCGCCCTAGCTTTTGTAACAGCTTCAAAAGCACTACCTAAATAGTACCAACACCTACATAGTTTCAACAACATATGTAGGAGCCGGTACTGAGGTGAGGAATTATTTTGATAGGTAGGTAGGTATATGGCAGATATTCCATAATATTATACCAAAATAATTTAGACATCCCAACTCAACACAACACCAACAGAACACCTCCACATTCACATCCTACTCCAGATTCCAAAGATCAAATCTCGCATAGGTGTCACTACCGCAGCTCGGCTGCGCAGGAGTGGGCGTGACGTCACGCTGCGCAACACGCCGCCGCTAGCCGCGCGCATCGCACCGACAGCATCACATTTACATACTACACTTTTATGACGTCACCTTACACTTCCTTAAAAGTAAGTGTGATTAAATTTTTAGTTGTAAAAGTTTATTTGCTACTGAAATGTTAGTTGTGTTAATTCTGCTATAGATCTGGATGTGCCAGGTTAATAAAATGTAGATAAACCTTAATATTTTACTGTCAGTTGTGTGTTTTTTTAGGGTTCATAAAATGGAACCTTACAAGCTATATACCCTTTAGATAGAACAGCAGATATTTATTTATTTTACTATTTATGTGCAAAATCGGATGACTTTTTTATACCGTCTCGAAATTTTTACAGGGTGTTCTACCCATGAATATGAACAACTTTCATTATTGGACCAATTCTGAAATCAAGAAAAAAAAATCTGCTGTTACCTACATACATTTTGGTCTAGTGCTTTTGTACTTCCTTTGAACTTTTGTATTACTTACTTTACTTACTTACTTTTGTATTACTTTTGTTTTTGTTTTTGTGTTTTGTTTTTTGTTTGTTTTTTTGTTTTGTACTTTTGTCTTTTGTTTTTTTTTTTGTGTTTGTGTTTTTTATTTTGTTTTGGTTTTGTTTTGTCTTTGAAAATATTTCTATGGAAAGAGCTGTTCTCATCGTGCCAATACGTGAGAATTATTACTGCAGGGTGTGTAAGCTCATAAGCATGACATCATACGCAAATAAGTTCTTCAGGATCTCTTACAAACAAATTCGGTCTGTCCGCTTGTTTGTTTTCGCCTTCTGATGTATGGAGGCATAAATAACGCGGCCCGGGGCGATCCAATTACCGGCGCGGGCGCAGCCAACCCGGCCGATGTTTTGCTTACATTTGTTCACCCATATAACTTACGGACAGTGTTTGATTTGGGCGATTGTGTATGATTGGTAAATTTTTTGGTGTGGAGGGCGCTGAAAAGAGTTAGCGAAGAAAGGAGTTTTTAATTTTTCACTTCCTAGTTTCTTGGGGCATTCTTCACAGCTTGAGCAAACGTTAGGAGTAGGACTTTTTAAGGAAACGGGTCAGTTACTGTCTCCCTACGTGTTTACGAAAAAAAATGCTTATGGCCGTAATGAAGTAGGTGTCGGTTGGTCATGATGGAAGTACTCTTTTATAGGGGTTCATAATTAGTATCGCTCGAATCTGTAGAGCTAGTATTTCGTCATAGATGATGCAATGAAAGGTTAGCCGTTACATTCTGTTTCAGCTGCCCACCATTGAGTGGCCCAACATATTCTTCAAATACGTACGTAAACTCGTGTCACGAATATAAAAGTTCAAATGATATATAAAAACCAATTTCAATGAGATACTTAGGTATACATCTCAACATTTCACAAGTCAAAGATAGATTTCCTGTCTTCAGCCTACTTAAAGCCTTTCCAATAAGCGGAGTCGTGAGTGGAAATTAAAAATTAATAAATATCATTCTTCATGCCATTAATTTAAAGTCAGGGTCATGTAACTAAATACATCGGTCGGTAACGTTCACTCGGGACTATCAGGTCTTGCAGAAAGCGATTAGCGAGTCTAATCTTATATGACTATTTTTGACGTGGGTGGTGCAAGTTGCAAAGTACAATACAGACCTAAGGCACATGGACGCCATTCTATAATTAAGTTACTCGAAAGGCAAATCTAATGGAAAAATACCTAACAGAGTGTTCAGAAAATAATATCTAATGCAGAGAAGATGCCTACCTACATATCTAAGAGCTTGAACGCTAGGGTGACGAATATTTTAACGATACTTTTCCAGAAAATGGTTAAAGTTAACTCACGCTTATAAGTCAAAAATGTATGGTCAGTCGCTAATCACAACTTATTTAACTTTAAGCAACGTTTATGAATAAAGGGGTAAAAGTTCAAGCCAAGATTGAGCACTGCACCCATATTTATGATGATTTGCGCAGCCTGCACCTATTTACGAGTATTTAATAATTGTTTCCTCCCCGCTGCCAACTCAGCCGCGTTCAAACTGCCTCCAGCTTTATGCTGTCTGTCACGAAAGGCAACTTTGACTGATTCTCTGTCTAATTGATAGCTTGACTTATGAGCTTCACGTAAAAAAAAACTTAAATTGACAAAGAAAAAACAACAGTGTACAAGCGTGGGTTGAGTCTTTGTGAAAGGGTTTTCGCTAAATATAGCTAGGGCGAATTTCAACAAACTTTTATACCTACAAGTCTTATCCTGAGAATTAATTAGGAATTTTTGTCTGTTTCCTATAATAGAACTGTCCGACGTAATTTTTATTCCACGTGTAAAAGATATGATGAAAAATTGTTACGAATAGTAATAGATCGAAATGCGATTCTAGATTTTATAAGTACTTACTCTCTATTGGTTTACGGTAGATATTCGTAAACATTACTTATAGGAAACAAAGACCCGAGGTCTTTTTGCAATTGGGACTTCCTAATTTTTCTTCTCGACCCGACCTGACAAAAACCTACATATGTCTGTTTCAGTTTCATAATGCAGGTAGGTAAGGTAGGTAATACGGGCTCAACTCCACGTCAGTGCGTGTATTTTGCGTACGGGTTATAACGATCATTCGGCCCACCCCAGCTCCTCAAGGAAGGCCAGCAACGACTTGACGTTACTGACAACCTACCGGAGGGTACCTGGGTTACCGAAGTACTTTGCTCTGTACGTGGCGACCACCGGGCAGTTTAGAAGCACATGAGCTGCTGTCTCGTCGTCCTCCATGCAGGCCCTGCACAGCGGACTGTCTGTGACTCCTATGACAAAGAGGAATGTAGGTAGGTGTTCATAATAAAGAGTATTCTATTCTATGATAGCGTAAAAAAATTGTGAGTTTAAAAACAAAACACAGACGTCACAAACAGAGCTTTCTTTGTGGTACCTATTTACAAGAAGGAGGTATGATAATTTATATTTAATACAAGGTTTTCTTTACCAGATGGTGAATCAGTTGGCTCGACATATTCAACAGTTCTCTGGCACGGATCCCTAAAAGCCCGCGCCAGCTTATTAAACCCTTTTAGTATGCGCTTTGGTTTAGCGTAATTGAGTTGAGGCAAGAGGTTAATTTCTTGTATAGATAAATTATAGTTTTCTTATGCAAATGTTTTGAGGCCAGTTTCGAAAATAATTAAATTTCTTTTTGGCCTGAGGCCTGGATACTGTTTGTTAATGTTTTATGTGATTAGGAAGTTCGTTCTTTTAATTTATTGCTTTCGGCTCAGGATATTAATTAGATGTGGAAAGTAGGTATTGTGCTAACAATTCTGATTGTGTAAAGGCCTGAATTGGAACGGACTATAAAATGGAATGGATTTATGTTATCATGCTTTATTGGTGGATTGATTACGTTGCAATGATTTAAGTTATAGTTATTGGCTAATCTTTAGTTGATTGCACTAGTTTAGCACGCGATTTAGGAGCTTTAAAAAGATTATATTGCACCGACAGAGATGGGATTAGTTTCCGTAAAGGATAGAAGAGGAATTTATGGTAGAGAGACAGTAAAAGAAGGAGGAGAGGAAGAAGAACAGAGTAAAGGAGAACTGTCTACCTGCGTCTGTGTTACCTAGCACATAAACCCGAATCTCTTCAAAGTGAGAGTGAATAGGCTTCTTCTGGGTAAGCTCACTCCACCGTCGACTCCTCTACCCTAGACTAGAGTCAAGAGCAAACCCATTTCAAATAAAAAAATAAAATAAAGGATTTTGCAGCCAAATTCTCTGTAAACTCTCCAACAACCGATCCGCATTATGGCGTGTACCAAATTATTGATCCACACAATTAAAAAGACATAACAAAATGTACCAAAGTAAATAAAGCACTTATAAAGGTACCTACTAATTAAACCTGAGATTACCCAAAAGACCAATCGAGGCTCGAATACGGGCACCCCATATTTGCATTCCTAATGAAATTCCCTAATAATTGTTATCGTAAACATTAATCGCGTTTCTGTACCTAATGCCAACCAATCATCTCACGTTATTGCTTTTAATTATGATTCTTTAGGACCCAAAGCCGACATCTCCAGATATTTAATACCAGTAAACATTTACGTTAACACACACGTTAACGTTACCTTCTTGAAATAAAAACTTTAAGGAATTTGACGTGAACGCACGCGTTATGGGACAAAATTACTTTAGAAGACTCTTACGATACAGTTGGCAGTAAATATCTTACATAAGTAGGTCGTTACAGGCATTTATGTTTTGGAGGCCGCGATGTATAGCCGACGGGACCGTACTAAAAATGGCTGACCGGTATTTGTTTAAAATAAGGCGCCATAGTTTTAATATCGTAAATAACGACTAATTTCGTTCGTTATTAAATTTGGAAGGCACCGGGACGGTCTAAGCGCCTTTGGGTATCGGTATTGAGTTTTGATTTGTGATAAATTAAAAATATTTGTTTCATAAATTGGAGTTTAAGTTTAGGCCGAAAAATTTAAGATATGCCCGATGATTTTAATGAAAATTAACAGAATTATTGAGCAACACGCTCAGGCCTGAGGCGAGTCGAGCTTTCAAAGAAACCAAAAGCGGATGCATCTTTTACAATCAGGTGAAATACGAGCGTGCGCAAGCGCCGATATCAAATAAAATATGCGCGAGAATATAACGAGGCTCTCCATTTAACAATTAACTTAACAAACAAACGTAATATATTGTGGTTAAATTTCAATACGAAAATGGCGGCGGAGTAGACGGCCGACAATAAGTCAGACTTCGCCTTAAGATATATTATATAATATAAGTAGGTACATTTATTTATACAGCATGTATCAGAAAAGTGTGGTCAATAAGAATGTGGTACTGATCATCAAACTGAACAAATTTCTCCATGGAACCAACATCGTAATCGCAAAAAACCAATGGCGACTAATCTCAGCGGAGACCAGCCTTCGGCGCGGGAGACGTTATACATTAGTGCACTAGTGTGTGCACAGACATAGGTGCACTGTCTATTTCCTCACTCTCATAGTCCGATGAGACACGACCGGGCAATCCGACACGGCCGGAGTGAGATCACGCGTATTCCGAGACACGAGGGCATCACACCGCCAATTTCCAAACTCTGGGCTGTTACTAAGAAATTCCCAATGGTAAAACCCAATAACACTTTTGCCCGACACAGGAATCGGACCCAGGACCAGCTCAGCTGCCTTACTTGCGACCACGAGACTAACGGGGCGGTTTTTGATACATGCTGTATACAATTTTTCAGAAGATATAGGTATATTGTGTTTATAACTTTATAGGTACTCATAATGATTTGTATGAACGTAATGAATTAGCTTTACGCGTTCAATTCGTGACTTAATTGACTTTTATTTTTGGTTCTATATTTAATAAGTTAGTTACTGCATTAATTAGAAATAAAAAATATTAATTTAACCCTGAGTGATGCATTACATGATAAATGTAAACTAAATAAACGAGGCAAGGCTGCGTCATAAAATAATTTAAGTTTTACAGTTATAATTTTTAAGTATTAATGTTGCGTAAATATAAACTTGAGTCAAACAATTTGTTGGACTCTATGTGCAATTATTTTTTTATAAATATGTCACATACATGACCTTAAAACATGATTACCTATGCGAATTTAATTCAATGTTAGATGTAAATTGCTTTTTAATATCGATGTTCAGAATTACTGCTAATATTTCAGTTAAATATTTACGTAAATGTAGTGTAGAGGCAGGCCACAATTTTAATGGCGAATTCGACCAATTTTTATACTTAGTGTAAATTTTATCCTGGGAATAACTTTAGCATTTTTGGCAGTTTTTCCATACAAAAAACGAATTTCAGTTGCCAATTTTTGATACGTATTAAAGACTGGTTAAAATAAGCTCTTAATAATTTTCGTACAGTTTTTTCAAAAACCTCTTCCTCGACATCGCATGCCATAAGAATACCTCGTTGCCATGTTTAAGAGTTACAACAGTCTCCTTAGCTCCACAACGAACCCAAATACAAAAACCCCAAACATATTTTACACTCTATAAAAACCTATGAAGCCTTTATCTCTCGATAGTTAGTTAGTTACAAAGCTAAATGATATTTCAATAGTTTGTATTGCAATCGGTGCGCGCAGCGGGTCGTCGGCAATTAATAATATTATTTAATAAGGCTCTCATTAAGTGGCCGCTCAACGCAATCAGGACTGGACTAAGTTATAGCCGTCGCACCTACGAGTATGCTCGGGCAGATAAGTTGTTTACAGATAAAATTGTCTGAAGGATAATACAGTCTGTTTACCTATAGTATTTATAGTAGAAGTTACTTGCGATTTTCATCCCAAATGATGCAGACGTTGGTGACGTTGCTGGACGTAGGAATTGGGCATCTCCCGTTGTGATAAAAGTTTTTGTAGGTACCTACTTATGTTTAATAACGTACATACGTAAATAACGCAATGAACTGTCAAAATAAAAGTCATGGCTATTCTTAGAGTGTTACGCAATTTCCCCGCTGAGTCCCTTCTGTCGTAACTTTACCTACAGAAATTGAGTATTTATGTTTATTTCATTCATATTCAGTGTCTTGTCTTCCTAAATTTTTGGTTAGAAAAATAGCTTGGTACTTAGAGATTGACATTCCACTTTCTCTCGGAAAACTAAAATCATTCGAAAGGCCAATTCTCGTACTTAAAAAACAGTCAAATTCAGATCGCAATGTCATCTCAGGAACAATCAATGAAAAAACTTGTAAAAAATTATGTAAATTGATTGTACTCTTGACAGATTGAGACTGAGAATAGACTGCGAACGTTCTCAAAAATACGGGAATTGCCCCCTAGTTTAGGGGTAGACAAAAACTTCTTGTTAAATTAAAGATTGATGTAACTGAACTGCTTACTTTACAGTACCCCACAAACTTACCCAATACAATTCCAACACACGTTATTTGTCACCGCCAGTACCACAGCTCGGTAACCACATTGCCCGCGGCTATGGGCGGGATGGGCGGAGGCCGGCCGCCCGCCCCTCGCGCTTGACAATTGAATCAGAGCCATATCATACGCACCCAATTATATGATACAGTGATTCATAAAATACAATGTTAGATTGTTTACCCTTAGGCTGCTTATATCAACTGGGTTTGATTTAGAGGCATTTTGATTGCTATGTATTATGTACCTAGGAAGCACAGGACCGTTCGAAGTGGCGGTGTTTGACGTCTTTCAGCTGAAATGAATGAAGATATGTTTCGGCAAAAAGGTATGAATGTGAATATTTTTTTTTTTTTATATTTAATATTATTTTTATTTTTCGGTACGGGATTTCGATTTTATAGCCTACTAGCTGTTGCCCGTGAATTCTTCTGCGATCATGACAAAGACACGTGGCGCCATCTATCACCATAATAACGTTATTGTTGTTTTCCTCGGAAACAACACTTTTTTTCAGGATGAAAGGTAGGTACCCATCTCCATTTCTGTACACCTGGGGGCCTAAAAAAGCCACCTTGGCAGAATCATAAAGCAATTCATATCACGCAATTCATCTGTTTGACAGTTTCACACCTATATATCCCAGAAGGGTTAGGCAGAGGTGTACCTATAGCATTTTACGAATCTCCATACAAAACTGTTTACAGATGAAATTGCGTGATATGAATTGTTTTATGATTCTGCCAAAGTGGCTTTTTTAGGCCTCCAGACAACGTTATGCAAAATTTCAGGATGATCGGTTCAGTGGTTTAGGCGTGAAAAGGTAACAAACAAACTTACTTAATAATATTAGTTAGGATTATTAGTTAGTACTAATAACTACCTATATTTCGATCTGAATTTCAATTGATTTCAATTTCGTTATCTACTATTTAGATCTGTAATGTTTTGCATAGGTAAGGACTTGAAAATGAGAGGAGATACCTAAATGCGAGGTAAGATCTAAATATTGTGGGGTAGTGTGGATAATTATGAGCCAATATGATTTAGATAACATCCTCATGAAGTCAGACATGAAATGTCAAGAGACGACATGGAAGAAGATGGCGCCTGACGAAGAAAGACTGACACATTTTCGGCACAGTAACCGTTAGCCGCAAAAGTAAAGTTGTACGACGTTCTACGCAGGGTGGCTGTTACTTAGCAGGTGGATAAGAGTTGCCGAGAATTGAGCTAAATGGCGTGTAATTGGAGAGGCCTGTGACTAGCAGTGGACTGTTGTAGGTTGATGATGAACCTTTTACCATAACTGTTGATCTTACCTACTAGGTACTTCTCAATCTTTCATATAGTGACATTAAAGGCTTGTTACCCGAATGCGCCAGAAGGAGGGTTATGTTTTTCGAATGCATGTATGTGTGTCTGTATTTATATTTCTTTGGCACGCTCTGTAGCCTAAACGGGTTGATCGATTTCAGCTTGAGAGGTGCCGTTAGATTCGTCTTATGAGAGTAACAAACTCAAATGGGTCCCGTAATTATGAGAGTAACAAACTCAAATGGGTCTCGCCTGCTTCCAACTTTTATTTAATTTAAAATGGGCTTGTTTTTTTTGTTTTTCAGTTAGTTTTAGTTTAAGATTGCAGTCGGGTTTTTAGTTTTTGAATTACTTTTTTATTTTACCTTGTGATATCAATTATCTACTAACGTCTTTAACTGAAATGTTTTGTCGTATAAATGGCCAATCAAGTTAGTAAACATAATGTTTTTTATCAAAGAAACGACCATCAACCTAAGACATAAAATATAATGCAAAATAACGTTTTTAATACCTTATAAAATCTTCAGGTAAATACTGCGATGTCAAAAAAACCCGACGTACCTCTGCAGTTACAGAAACTATAACATTTTTATATCACTATAATAACAATTAGTAAAACATTAAAGAATGACATTTGAAACAAAGCATCCGTTCCAATTAGAGGACCGTAATAGCATAAAACTGTTACCAACGTAACTTTTACATCTCGAAAACTTTACATCAAACCGTATAGTTACTCAGCTAAGTTATAAAATCCCGTGGCTTAAAGATTTTTAATGGTAAAAAAGGGTGGTTTAATACGTAATAGTGCGATGAAACATAGAGCACTCATTAGAGAAAACAAATCATGGTAATTAGGTAATAAAAACGTCTTTGTTCCCTTTGTAACGCAATCCCGTTGATTGGATTTTACGACCCAATCATTGTTACAGATCTGTTTACAGTCGTCAGTTTTGTGGTATCACTTATATGGCCATTCCTAGTATAAAGTCATAAACGTTGTTTGTTACACAATTAAATGAGTTAATTTGATTTATATAGTGTCCCATCTGGGGTAGTATAAAAACTTGTAGTTTTAAAGAGTTTGGTGAAGTGTTTTCTCATCACGGTTTGTTCATTTTTTTGGCTAGGTCATCAGACATCTGGGGGCTTAAAAGGTCACTTTGGTAGAATCATAAAACAATTCATATCACGCAATTCATCTGTTTGACAGTTTCACACCTATACTATATCCTTGAAGGGTTAGGCAGCTTTAGCAGCTTTAGTTGGCTAAAGCTAACCCTTGGGGGTTAGCTGTCTTTTTGGCTCTTTTCTATGCCCTTGCTCTGCTGTGTTAAATGTTGCTGTTTTTAATGTCTTCGTCGAATGTCTCGCTACTGTCCGTTTTCGGTTTTTTGTAAATCACACTAGCAGCTTTCTTGATCTTAATTATGTCTTCCGCCGTAAAAGATAAATAAAATATTAAAACCTATTTAAATGATGTCATTTTAATAGGTTTTTATATTTTACATAATCTAATATATAAAATTCTCGTGTCACAGTTTTCGTTGCCATACTCCTCCGAAACGGCTTGACCGATTTTGATGAAATTTTTTGTGCTTATCCGGTATCTATGAGAATCGGCCAACATCTATTTTTCATCCCCCTAAATCGAAACTTACGCGGGTGAAACCGCGGGGCGCAGCTAGTAATACATAATAATAAGGTGTCTATATAAGTCAATCATGTGATTGACTTATATCCACTTACTTCCACTTATCCTTATCTACTTCTGTATATGGTCTCAATCTTATTAGAATAGAGTCCAGTTCGTCCCGCCATCTTTCGTGCTTTCCGAGGCACGGAGGGGTGGTAGATAGTCACCCATCCACGGACCAACCGCGACAAGCGTAGCTTAACCTAATCGATCGACCCGTGCGGCTGATATTACTTAGCCACAATATAAAAACGATTCGCCTTAATTAATCCAAAAATAAATCATTATCATCATCTCCGAAGTCATTCACAGTCGAATGGTTAACCTTATTCTACACATGTCATGGCCGAATAGTTCCATTTATTAATCTTCACCACGGATTTCCACGCCGGAGTTACTCGTATTAGCTATTATAACAATTATAGGCGCCACGGGTTAATAAAACTTACTAGGAAACGAGTAATAAAACGATTGGTAGAGAGTTGTTTTAAATTTACATCTATCGTTTTAGTGAATTTTACGGGTTTTAGGTTATAATCTGGCTTAGTCAAAATGAAGTTTATGGTGGATTTTCATGAGAGTTTCATTTCTCCAGAGTAACTTGAAGCTCGTCATACGTCAGGTAAAAGTGTAATCTATAATGAGGATGTGACTGTGTTCCTACGACAATCAGAAAGAACGTTCGTAAGATTTTCCGAAATTTAAGTATATAAGTAGGTGCTTACCTATTTTCATTTAAAAATCGTTAAAGAACTGAATTCAATTGGCGAGAAAACGCAAAACATAAAATTTTATCTTCCAAAATGGTCCTCAAACCTTCGATTTCCGGCCATTTTCAAGTCTGGTCATAAGATAAATAAAAGAGGTTTCGCTTCAATTATAACGTATAAGTAGCTTAAAATCATTGAATTAATCTTAAATGTCTTACATCGACACGTACGACTTTAAACAGAGTGGGCCTATTAAAATTTCGCGGTCGGCCAAATAGCTTAATCAATAAAGGGTGATCGAGCGACAAAAACGGCGCGAGCGCAGCACAAAGCGTCGGAGGACGCGCAAATATGGCCGGTTATACAATAATTGAGTGTGCTGAGTACGACAGAAAACGTACCGCATTTAAGAGGTAGGGTACAGTCAGGGTAATTTGTTTTTTTTTGTAAATTGAAACATACCGTGTGAAGCCAGTGCATACGACTTAGGCGCGTTGCAGATGGAGCAACTTTAGTTGAGGCAACTATCAACTTTTTGAAATTTTCCTTTAAAAGTTGCCGGTTGCTACAACCAAATAGCCCGAGATGTATGTAAACAGCTAGTTGCCAGTTGCTGCAATAGTTGCTCCATCTGCAAAGCGCCTTAGGATGATTTATCTAATGTAAGTAGGTACGGACACTGTCTCGTTGACCAAGTTGCAAGTCCATTTGTTAAACAATCAGTATCGCCGACAATACACCAAAGAAAAAAAATGTACACTAAAGAAAAAGAATGACAGTTGTGATTTGAATATACGGACAACTTTGATCTTTAATAATGAACTGTAGGCCAATTCTCGTAATTTAAAACGTTCAAAATCTAGTCGCAGTCTCATCTCAGCGACAAACAAATGTCAAAAACTTGTCAAAATGTACTGAAATTTGAGGCATTTTTGACAGATTGAGACTGAGATCAGACTGTGAACGTTCTTAAAATTACCAGAATTGCCCCTCTGATAAAAGATAAATTCTATTAGGTGACCTTGTCAGCAATAATGTGATATACATTGATTATTATTGCACAAGTGATAAAAACAGATTAAAACTTGAGTATATTTTTGGCCTAGCTATCAGGTAACTACTTTTTTATTATTTACTCATTAGTACTAGATACTTTACCAAATGCTTTAGCTTTTGGTAATTATTAAGTGACTCCAGATTGACCTTAGAAGAGTTATGAACTAACTATAAATAATCCATAAGTTCACAAAGGTTACGTCCACCAACTAAAAAAAAATTGTGTTCCCTTTCCAGGCCCTCAATCACTTATCGAGTTTTCTCTACCGACTGTCATTACATAATCAGGCAAGTCATAAAACATTCCCTTACTTACATACTAACTAAAGTTACATTCTCAAACGAGCATGAGCATTTATGAGGCTCATGAAAATTTTATGCTCATGAAGATGTAGGCAAAACCAACAAATTTCGATTGATCACAGAATATGGTTGATAAAAAAGTTAAGCTCGCGTAAGTTGCGCGCGCGCACCGCTCTCGCCAAAGAATGTAATTAACTGAACACCAATAAAAATAATTGGACACAAAAAGCGATCCGCCCTGGGCCGCCATTTATTATTTTGATTACCCTTGTTATTGTTATGGGCTATTGATGTTTTTCAACTAGGCGCTCGATTGAACACAGTGGGACACTGTGACTGATTCGTGCCTTCCACGGCGTAGAGTCTGATAGTCAGTGTTGCCATCGTTTCGTCGTGTCTCCTATTTCGAAAGCCGGCTTTATTGTTCCCGTTTACGACTCTGTTTGTACCCGCCGACGGCGCGTGACGTGCAGTTTTAAAATTTTCTAGATCATAAAAAGATTCTTGTATTGTTTTTGGATTTAACACCGTAATTATATTAGTAATTTAATTTTATGTTGGTCTTATAACCGCTCGTTGGATGTACTAGTATTCTACGCTAATAACTTTAATTATTCTTAACTACAAGGTGAACGCAAGAAGGTTGCTGTTTTAGTATTGTGTGTATAGTTTGCTTTTATTTTACATAATAGTAAATGTGTTTAGTACTCTATAATTTGCACCGAACCAAAATAATAACGATATGTTGAAAATATTTGCAATGCAAAAAGAACCACCTAGGCCCCGACGAGATTCGAACTCGTGATCTCCTGTTTACTAGACAGGCGCTTTAACCAACTAAGCCACGGCGCCGTTGACACAACTGCCGAAATTAAAGATTATTTTAATCTGATAAAACTTTGACACAAAAAAATATTTATCTAAAAATATCAAAAGATTATGATGTTATTTTAAACGTGGTTATGTTTAGAATTATTATGTAAGTTTGCATGATGGTTGAGCTTTGTTATTTAGGTACCGTGTTCTCCAGACGAAACAACTTTGCCTGAAATATATTATGTAAATATACTGAGATGGAATTAAGTACAGTCGTCGTTATATCTTCGTCACATAACACCTTCTAAATCTCAGGCACTGAGCAGACTAAGCTGTTGCATAGAAAACTATATTTACTTACATAACATAAGAACCACGCTGCACCTACGCCTCGAAAGGTTAAGCAGAGGTTCACCTATAAATGCAGGTCTACGTTTCGCCAATTAAAACTATATTTAATCTCTTTAAAACAAAGATCAAAATAGCATGCACCTTTGACCAATGTCGAGTTTACATCAGTTTAAATCTTTTTAATGGTCTGGCTAATATATTATGAACAGGGTGAAATTAACTTAGCTAGCGAAACTCGGCAGACGTGATGGGTTAGGGTATCAATATCTAAATAAGATAAAATATATAATATTTTATGTTATTTTTGGGGGTCAACGACCGCTGTGTGTGACTTGAAGTATGAGTTAAGAAAATCTGTTTTCTTTTGTTTAATCGTGTTTCGATATCTATAAGTACCTACTTCTCTGTAGTATACAAAAAAAACAGGTTTTTATACTGATGTTTCAATTGACTACACTAAATGCGGTCGAAGACCCCACAATAAATATCATCACATTAACTTATTATCTATTATAACGTGTTTGGATATCAAATCCCATCTTGTCTTTGAAGTTTCGCTAGCTAATTAAACAGCTAATTTAATATGAACCTAAATAATTAAAAAAAAAATAACTGTCAGTCACATTTTTTAATGCTTGTAAAGAAGATGGGTGACTGTCATTCTGTCTGCGGTATTGACATAACGAACAAAGCAGATTTTGTTGTGCAATGAGCTGACAAAAATAGCCCTGAAGGAGTCGAACATATTTTGGCAGCGACTGTAGGTACCTAACTACCTATTCATATCTAACATACGACGATATACCTACTAACGTAATCTAACTACATCCATTGGTTGAAGGAAAAGTTCACAATATATTCTTATTTTTTTAAATGATTTTTTTTATTAGCTTCAACCCATATTATAATATCCAGCAAATAAAGTATCTAGTAATATGATTATCTAAAACAAGAAAGAGATAGACTCAGCTTTTCAGTTTACGATTTTCATTAAAGCTAAGATTTAGCCATATACTAGCTCTAAACGAACTATAAAACTTAGTACGAAGACTAGCGAAGTATTAATTAAATCGAATCACGCGCATACTTTGTTGCTAAGCTCAGCATTATTAAAGCCCCTGTAATGAATATTACAGTAATAGTAGTGTAATGATCAATATTACGGCTGTAATTACCAGCCAGCGGATTATTGCTTTATTAAGCTCACTATAGTATACAGGCTGTAGGTATTTTTTAGGTGTGCTTGGCTGGTCAAGTTGTTTCTATTTAATTTTAATATACTACATAATTAATATTCGCAACCAAGATAATATTTACATACTTCGTAAACTAACAAACTTAAAATAATGATATATATGTCGCAGCCAACTGGTTAAATTAGCCGTTCAGTTAACTGCCTGGTCTTTAGAAGTACCTAGTGCTCGCCTCGCTTCCCCCCTCGGCTCGCACGCGGTTGATCACAGTTCTAACCTAACCTAACTCACTTGGTCGGGGTGCAATGCCTTAATTACTGCAACCAATTCGGCTCGCCCGTGATTGGTTACAGACTTCCAACCTAAACTGTAATTGAATATCATTCAGGCCGTTAGTTGAACGGCCGCCGTTTAGTTGAAAGGCTAGGCGGTTAACTGAACGGCTAATTTAACCAGTTGGCTGCGACATATACATGATACATGCAAATAAAACAAAACAAGGTTAAAGAAACTTATGGCATCAAAAAACTTTCGCCCGAATCGATTTCAGCGGGAAAACTGCCCAAAAGGCTGGCAGCATTGCCATTTTGTATGGCGATGTTGATTCTGTGGCCAAAAATATACTACTGTTTGTTTTCCAGTAAAAAAATAAAAATAAAAGCAGAGACTTATGCCTCGCGTCTCATGCATGAGGTTGTAGGTTCAAATCCGGGCAAGTACCAATTTGACTTTTTCAATTCAAATGTACTTTCAGAATAAATTTTTAACTTTATTTGGTAATAGGGTTCCGTAGCCACCGGGTTTTGGGTACGGAACTTTAAAAACGGAGAGTTCTTTAAATATTTTCCGTATTTCCTACAGCTTACGGATTTGGTAATCTGCGCAAACTTGAAAAATTCAGCCTGTATAATTGTATACGCTGTGCGTGCTCAAATGTTTATTGTGGTAATTTTATAATAGCACAGTCGCCGAGTGAGGGTTATAACATCTGTCAAATGGCGCACGATCATAATAAACTGTGGACGGAGTTAGGAGTTACAGTCATTTATTAATACGGGTATATTGGTTTTCTTTGATTTTATGAGAAAATTGTATGGTGGGATAGAATGCAGGTGTACTTTCCCAATAGTACTTATGGAAACCACATAAATGCAATAAATTGTACCATATACTTGTTATCACCTTTACTGACGATAAACAAAAATAAATAAAAAAAGAACGAAATCGGTCGCGAAAAAAAATCTGCTGTTTCCCTACATTTATGTTCGCATAAAGGGAGGGAGGGCAGTGGTGGCCCAGTGGTAATGGCCGCGACTTACGAGTTGTAGGTTCGAACCCGGACAGGCGCTTTACTTTGTGTAAATTATTTCATCACCACTGCTCTCAAAACGGTGAAGGAAAACATCGTGAGGAAACCGGCATGTCCTAGAACCAAAAATTCGAAGACATGTGACATCTACCAACCCGCACTGGGCCCGCGTGGTGGATTATAGCTCACTCCCTCTCGAAGAGAGGAGGCCTGTGTCCCAGCAGTGGGAACACTCATCATCTGCCTAGCCTTTTCCCAACTATGTTGGGGTCGGCGTCCAGTCTAACCGGATGCAGCTGAATATAAGTATTTTACATGGAGCGACTGCCTATCTGACCTCCACAACCCAGTTACTGGGTAATATGATACCCCTTGGTAAGACTGGTTGTCAGGCTTTCGGGCTTCTGACTACCCGTAACGACTGTCAAAGATCCACGAATGGCAGAAGGGACCAACGGCTTAACGTGCTTTCCGAGCCACGGAGGGGTCTCGATATGTAAAGATGGTCACCCATCCACAGACCAACCGCGGCAAGCGTAGCTTAACCTGATCGATCGACCTGTGCGGCTGTTATTATTTAGCCACGGGCCCCTCAGCAGTGGGAACACTATAGGCTGAATATGATGTTCGCATAACTCGTCAAAATGTAGGGAACAGCAGATTTTTTTTTTAAATACCTATCTGTAATTTATTGCATATGTGTGATTTCCATATTATGCCTTATAGCTTTTGGAAAAGCCTGAAGGCCGTATTGGCTTTAAGGCGGTATTTCTTTGGCATTTCTATTTTATTATTTGAGGCATTGTTTATTGCGCCCGCTTTATGGGAATAGGCTCTCCCCCTATTACATGGGACTCAAATATAACTGGCGAAATGCGTGATGTTATGTTACACACTGTTCATTGTTTAAAAATTTTTAAAGGAAACTTATACTTAGGTATTGTTGACCATGACTTACATCGAATTTAATAAGTAGGCAAGTGCAAAGATAAATTTTAATTAAGTACATAGGTATTATATATTATTTCATCAGGTTTTCTATTTTCCTCAATAGATTATAGAGCTTTAGTATGTAGCGGTATCTACTAAGCCAAATGCGAACAACGCGTCATACTGACGTCACGCAAAATCCTGCATCTCGCAATCAGAGTTTACCGCGCAACTAGCATAGACAGTAGTGCAACAATATAACATAATAATAGTGCAAAAAAAAAAGACAGCCCGAAATTAATCATCGGGCAGTTGCCCGCCAGACACAACACCCGTCTGGTCGGAGGATCCTCCCTTTTCTATAGAGGTTAAGTGAACTTTACACCCTGTTCCTCGTACCTCTATAAGTAGGTTGTTTATCTAATTGAGCTTCATTACGTATAAATATTTACCAGTTGCCTAGTAATTAAACTTAGCAGTTTCAATATCCTACACTGGTTTAATTTCGACTTACAAAGTATGCTATAATTATGTCAATTACATTTATTAGGCGCTCATTAAAGATACGATGTTCTGTACATAAAATAGGTCAACTCAGGCTGTATAACCAAGGTATATTAGTAATTAGCTTTATGAGTATAATATCAATATTGCTACGTTATTATTGCACTAATTACCTACGTTTGTAAGGGGTCAATAGATATGCAGATGGTCTGTTTACACAGCTTAGTTGCGATACTAGATATTCTGTTATGTACCACTTTTTTTTTATCTAAAGTAATTTGATAATAGTTATGATAATGAAGAAAAGTTTTCAGCATAAACCTACAAACGGAGTGAATAGGGATGCAGTCAAAATCAAAATCAAAAGTCATTTATTCAAACTAGGCTGAGAATCAGCACTATTCGAACGTCAAAATTACAAAAGACAGTCCCCCAAAACGCCCGCTCTTCACCACTTCCTAGTGCTTTCGCTGGGGAGAAGAAGTGGCGCAACAAACTCCCCAGCAGCACAGCTGTCTGTTCAGTTATAACAGACTCGACTGTATACAAAACTAGATCTGCAAAGTATTTAATTAACATTACAGGAGACAGAACATTCAATTAAATTATTTGCCATATGTTAGCTAGCCACGCCAATATACCAACAAATACCATAAAATCTATACGTACTCAAGCTAAAAAAAATACTAAATCAAAATTAAAATGTAACAAAAAAAAACTTACTACCTAAATAAAAGCCTCCAGGTATAAAGAGCGTGACAACTTACATATTTATGCAATGCTGGGTTCTGTTCTGCAGTGCAGGGGTTAATCGGGAGGAAACTTTAAAATGGATTTTGACGTTGAAATAATATAGTTTCTTGAATGTTATAAATACATTAGAGTCCTTTTTGACCACAAACTATAATTATCATCTTAATATTAAAATCCCTTTTACGAGTATAGTTTTGTCCCGATTCACCGCTGCATTCCTATTCACCCCGTTTGACGTAATGATTGGATTACCAATATATTAGATTCAATTAGACAACATATAACATTACATCACGCTTCTATCCCTCGAAGGGTTACCGGAAAAAAACATACCATGTTCTTTTTAAAAAAACTATCCTATTAGGATACTTTTTATCCCGATATTTCCATGGGATCGACACAGGTATGCGGGTGAAACCGCTGGGCTCTGCTAGTTGTCTAGTTGTAATGTAGAAGTTTGTTGTTAATTTGAACAAAAAAATAATAATAAATATAGCTTTATTTTTCTGTCTTACTGTAACAATGATGAATAATATTTTCATAATTCGTCCATGGAATTAAAATCAAATCGGTGGTCAATTAAACATTGGTTCCGTTTAGTCCCGTACATGACATATAGTGATAAAGTACGATGGAATATCAGGAATATGTTAGGCTCGTAGCAGGTGGCGTTCTGTAATTTCTGCTTACCCCCATGGGAGTAAGGCGCGTGAGTTTATGTATGTGGGTACGTATCTTTATCTATATCATTCTTCTGTACGTGTGTACGTCACTGAACTCCGGCTGGACCGATTTTGATAAAATATTTGGATTCACAATTGGACCCGGTAGATGGCACTGTTCGGTAGAACAACGTCTATCAGGCCTGGTAGAGTAGGTATGATAAAATATCTATTTCACAGAGTACTTTTTTTGTATAATCTATTTATATCCATCCACACACAAGACGTCCTACAAGGCATAGTTAAACGACTGCTAACCTGCAATTACCAGCTGTTAAACTTAACATTAATGTTGCACTTTGTAGATAAGGAAAGATTACCTATTACCTTCAGTGTTTAGCTTCTAAATATGGCAGAGATAAGTGAAATAATAATCGCTCGCCATTATGTCTTTAACCTGTTCTGCAAACTTATTAACTAAGCTTTTGCTAAAGTTAGACGGTTGTTTAAGTAAACAGCAGAACATAACACCAAGCCTATATTCCCCGACGGGACAGGCGGAGGTGTACCTATAGTACACCCACATTTCGCAAGTTGCGTTTAAGTCCCATGTAATAGGGGGCGATCCTATTGCCATTAACCGGGCACAAATCCAAACACCGGGCTGCTACTGAAAAATTCCAGATAGAAAAACCTATACATAATAACACTTTGCCCGAACCAGTAATTTAAATTACTAGCTGCGCCCCGCGGTTTCATTTCAGTTGGGAATATCGGGATAAAAAAGTAACCAGATGTGTTAATCCAGGATGACAGCTACCTCCATACCAAATTTTATCAAAATTGGCCCAGCCGTTTGTGCGTGAGGAAGTAACAAACACACACAAACTTTCGCCTTTATAATATTAGTGTGAAGTGTGATTTCATTACCACCACTCCTCTCAAAACGGTCAAGGACAACATCGCAAGGAAACCGGCATGACCAAATTGAACAAATCCACAATTGGAAGACATCTGTCATCCACCAACCCGCACTAGGCCCGCGTGGTGGATTACGGGCCACTCCCTCTCTCAGAGAGGAGGCCTGAGTCCCGGCAGTGGGAACATTTAGGCTGATTATCCGACCGACTCGGGAATCGAACCCAGGGCCTCATGCTCAGCAACCACTAGACCAATGCGGCAGTCGAAAGGTAGATACTAACTCCCTGCTAATAATCAGATGCGTTAATTGAGCTGTTAAAGACTAGTGCACGCTTTAATTATTTGCACATTTAGATGTAATCAGTAGTAATTGCTAGATTATAATTATCTTCCAAAAACGTTCAGAAGTAAAACTGTTTGGAATTATAAGGGAAAGCTTAGAGCGATACGCTTTTCTCGGTTTTAACGGCCTATAAGCTAAGGGTTTTTAGCTAAGGGCGAAGCAGTCAACTCAGCCTATCGCAGTCCACTGCTGGACATAGGCCTCCCCCAAACTGCGCCACAACACCCTGTCCTCCGCCTTCCGCACCCAGTCAACTCCAGCCACCTTCTTTAGGTCGTCCGTCCATCTAGCTGGGGGGCGTCCCACACTACGCTTGCACAGTTAAGCTTAAACAGTCACTCCATGTAAAATACTGGTATTCAGCTGCATGCGGTTAGACTGGAAGCCGACCCCAACATAGTTGGGAAAAGGCTAGGCAGATGATGAAGCTAAGGGTTTTTTTAATTTCAAAATGTAATGTCTAGTACACCTTCTAAGTATCTTGGGGAGGTCCCTTCGAAAGGAAGCAAATGCTGGCTGGACGAGAAGATCTTCTGAAGACTAAACTAAGAATGCGTACTGTGAGAGCTTTACGAGCTCTCAGTACCGGGACGAGTAAATAACACAGACAGTTTGTCATATTACTTCAATAATTATACCTAGAAGATGGTTCTAAGTTTTTTTTATTTATATCCTAGTCCCTTGGCTTGTCAGCCAAATCTGACGCCTACCGTTTTTCTCTTATTCTTTTTATAAATCAACTAGCTTCCGCCCGCGGCTTCGCCCGCGAGGTATGTTGATAAAAACTATCCTATGTCCTTCCCCGGGATGCAATCTATCTCTCTGCCAAATTTCAGTTCAGTGGTTTAGACGTGAAAAAGTAACATACAGACAGACAGACAGAGTTACTTTCAAATTTATAATATTAGTATGGATGTTTGTCCCTGCCATCTATCTTTCAAAAGTTCACAAAGGCAAAAAAGTTGCACGTAATAGGCTAATCTCTACAGAGCACACTAGACGATGTGGAACACACCAACGGACTCCACTCAAAAATATGTCTATTAAAAAGTAATATAGACTGCAACTGTACTACGCATCATTTTACTAAGTCCATTATTGAACCCATGCAGCTTACAAATACCTTTTTTAGCACAACTTGGCCTAGTCATAATTATGTCCAGCTGTGAACTACAAGTTGATCAATTAAAAGAACATAGTCATAGATGTCCTGCAACAAATATAAACTGGAACTCATAAAAATAAGGACCATGTTCACATAAGACATAAAATCCGTACGAAAATAATCCTAGCACCTCATTGAACATCGTTCTCACGGTGAGCCGTAAGCTAACTAGTTACGATCATATAACTTGCCTACTTTACATAATTAGACGTAGCTGTTGCCAGTCTAGGCCGCTCGTTACACCGAAATAAACAATTTGTAAGAACAAGCCGACTTTAACCCGCCAATTATAAGGAAATCATTACGGTGTGAGTTGTGGACTGAAAGCGGTTTGTGCAAAATTTGCTGGCTTCTTTCTCCGAAAAGTTCCAATTAAAACTTCAAAATCCATTCGCCATGTTGAAAACCTCAGGCACTGTCGACGAGAAAGCTTACGAGGTGGTCAAAGCACTACGTGACGTGTCCCGTAGACTTTTCCCGAAAAAGTAACGTGTCCAAACTTTCCTCAGAAACTCTCGGACTTATGAGGGAAAGACGAGAGTTGCCATCTCCCCTAGAGTAAATATGTTCCTTGGTTGCCATCCACGCAGCCGTCTTCGTAAGATAAGAGGGCCTTAAACCTAAAAATGAGAAAGTTGACGCGACGCAACCTTTGGTGCTCCAATACCCGTGACATCAAGGTCGCGATTGAGCAGAACCGAGGGTCGAAAGTGTTCGCTCAGTAATTAGGGAGGTCTCGGCTGACGAAACTAAGAACTGCGGATGGTAGAATCGTGACTTCCAAGTTCGAGATACTCGAGGAAGTCGAGGATTTTAGGCGTCAAATTAACAGACCATAATCGCAACACCACACTGCGCTCCAAAGCACAGATTACCGACGTTGCTCAAAAATCCCCAAAGTTGAAGTGGGACTGGGTTGGCCACGTCTGCCGCAAGCCAATGAGCTGTGGGCCAAAATTACCACTATTTGGAGCCCTGAGATAGCTAGAAGGCGTCGCGGCAGATCCTGGACAAAATAAACGTCCCATTACCACTGGATCGTATGCACTGGAAGTCATAGAGGTTTTACCCTGCATTGGGGAAATACGGGCTAACAGTAACAGTGAGAAATCTCCCAATAAACATAAAAGCTTATAACTTGCACCAACCACCCACATTTACGTCGTCACCACGAACAGTTTTCGAGTAAAGCGCGCGCATGCAAACAGACGATAAACAGCTGAAATAACTTCATGAACCGCCGCTAATCAGCTGAACAAATTTAATTTGCCAACATGTCTGAAACGCGCTGAAACTTTAATTGGAAATGTGGCTCGTTATTATGAGGGAAATTGTAGGCGCATTTTCTTGGCTTACCTACACTTTATCTATTTATATTATTATGCTTAGCTGTTGTGTGACTTTTTCAATTCATATTGTACAGTCAACAAAAGAGATAAGTATGCAGGATCATCGGATATAGTTGAAGTTTTGCAAGAAACTGATGGATGTTGTCGACTGACATTTAATTTGATAAATGAGGCGTTTGTTTTCTATTAACAAAATTAAATTTTATTCGAGAACTATATCCGATGATCCTGCATACTTATCTCTTTTGTTGACTGTACATACTTTCTGAGTTTTGGACCCTACTGACATCGGTGAAGGAAAAATATCGTGAGGACACGTAGACTTCTATCCAAATAGTAGATCAAATTGCAGTGTCTGTAATGTCAAAATAACAGCTTTTTACAAAATGCGAAAGTAAATACGGTACTTATAACAAAAAAAAAAAACTGTCTGTCTGTTTGTTCCGGCTAATCTCCGAAACGCCTGGACCGATTTTGACGGGACTTCATTGACAGGTCGCTGATGTTACAAGAAGTAACTTAGGCTACTTTTATTTTAGAAAAATAATTAGGGGCCCGCGCAAAAAAATTAGAACCTATGAATTCAACTAATCTATAAAGTAAAAGTATCTTTAAAAAAACAAACTCGATCAAATACCGCTATTCTGTTAGAACGTGCCATACCAAACAAAATAAAACTCCACAACGAAACTACGGTAATTTAAACCCACTTTGAAAAAAACTAGGCTAACACATTTAACAGGAAAAAGTCCAATAGAGGCCTATCATTGGTTTTCCAACGTAAATAACTACAACTTAACTTCGCGTGAGTAAAACTTAGACAGAGTTAACTAATAGCTTACTAACTGAGCCAACACGAATAAAATTAACTTGAACGCTTTCCTAGTTTTCCGTTTAACTTACCGCTGAATGGCGTAAAACTTATGTTGGATGAGGAAAAGCATATTGTGTGTGCCGTTCACAAAGAAATACTAACAGAATGCGTTTGAAAGTTTGTCGAAAACTATAATGAGACAAATATAGCTCATTGTTTATGGTTTTCGGATGTGGAAAAGGTTTCAAAACATGCAAAGACTGTTTATAAAAAACTGCATTAAAAACTTGAAAACCTATAAAAACAAAAACCATCCGAAAATAAAATAACAGTTTAGTGTTCTAACCTTACTATTACTTCTATGTAAGGTAGAGGTACTACTTACTACTTTTGAGTACTTTTCTCGTTCTAACCAAAGATCTTTGTGCAGGCAAAAGATATTAAACCATACAGCCTCAAAAAATAAAATGGTTTTAGTAAAAACGTCACTAACTTTGCTCAAATATTTTCCTGAAGATAGGAAAAATACCTAATTTACGAACAACTTAAACAATCATTCGTAGTCTTCTTTTCGTAGTTAATTTCTCCGGTGTTATAATGTTGTTTCAAAATATTTGGAACGCCTAAGGCTGTAGAACTAAATCTGTAACACAACGCAGATTTAAAAAAAAACACGCTCGTTCCATTGTTAAAATTTTCCCGCCAGTCTGTGTTACCTATGTGTAAAATGATAAAAGTTACAATTTATTTTATTTTTAGGGAGTCAAAATGGCGTAAACATAATATTTGTAAATGAACATGATAAATACTAGTAGATAGGTACTTATTATGATTCAATATAATTATTATTTTATTTTTTGACTTTGCAGGATTATTACCTGTCTAAACATGATTTAAACAGAGCACAATAGTGAAAACAATTTTGTTTGCGGGCAGAACAGTTTTAGATTTTATCAAAATACCGTGTTAAAACAATACCTATTGCATGAAGTTTTTTGATAACCGACTATAATGCGACTGTTTTTATGCGATTTTTAGTTGCAATCGGATTGGGGACGCTAAAATTAGGTTAGGAAAACGCTTCTGCCTTTTTATCCTGTGCAATAGGAACCCTTGACTGTTCATCAAATGTTATTTCAGCAAAGGAAGGCAGCAGCTCGCCGTATTCCTTCTTCCAAATGCCCAGTAACATTAACCACAAATAATTCAGTAGAATAAAGACCGCTATAACACACATATATCAACTCAACCTATGGCCAACAATTCTAACGCAATAGTTAGGGATCGCGTGCGGGCGGCCATTACAAACCTGCCACAGATTGTGTTCCTATTGATGTCTCATTCAAAACGAGCTGCCGATAACGGCTCTGATATCATATGCGAATGGGAATACTAAACTGGAAGCTTGTTAATGTGCCAAGAAATACAGGTGTGCAATGATTATTTTTTGTGCATTTGTGTTTTATAATGCAACTTTTGTTTGCTGTCTTTTTTAAGAGCTCAACTGTCACTGTTCATCTTTTGCCTTTTGTTTTTTCTTTCGCCGTGGAAGTGGCAAAGTTCGCAGTCGTGCTTGCGACAAGAAGTAGAAGAAGATCGAGGCTCGACTGTCATTAATGAAACACAATTATTTTTTTCTATTCTTACCGAACTTAATAACCTTGTCTAACAGACGAGGGGTGATGATGAGGGGTGGTGTTTGTTAAAGGTTTAGATACCTAAATGAGGGTCGGTTCTTTCGGTAGGAGTCGCGCCATCTACATGGCGTATGGAATAATATATTTGCCAGACGAAAAAATACTTTACTGACATATAGGTACCGTACTAGCTTTTGCCCGCAATTCGCGTGGAGTTCGGAAATTATCACACGGGAACTTTTGTGTCTATCCGTTTGTCAAATTTCATCGAATTCCGATCAATTATTAACAAATTCACTTTTTAATAGGTATTATTTAATATTTAACAGCAAACCACAACAGAATAAACTGCACACAGAACCCTAAACCGCCGACATCAATTATAAAATCAAGAGAGAAGCTTCCATTCAGTGAGGCAAGCAATAATTATGGCACGGGAGTGATTGACTCGCGTCCTTTGTCCAACCGACAGTGTCACAATACGGTTATTATGGCCACCATTCGACTTGGCAGCTGGCATTTCACGAATGTACCATTCACTTTACTTGTTCAACAACATTTTTTCCCACTTTTGAAAAGGTCGGCTTCGTCACTTGTGCAGGACAGGAAAAACAAACGAACGTCAACAGTTCTGTAACTATTTCTCATTGAATTTTGAACTTTGTGGCTTTGAGCAAGAGTTCGCGGCTTTTTAATGGAGTGTTTTTGCAAGTTTGCGATGGTGTCCGTTACATAGTCCAATATGATCTCATAATTGCATTAACTTAATTAACACTTAAGTTTCGTTTGTTAGTATCAACAGAAGATAATGGTTCGCAAACAGAAAAAAAAATACGATGTGATAAAAACTTGTTACATATCGTTAAGGAATGTTTATGGCAATATTGTAATTGATCGAGCGTGTCCATCTACGTAAACGAATAAGATAATATTATAATGAGAAAGATAAAGTCTGTTAATGATGCCTAGGGGGACCTATGAGCTGGTGTATAAAAAGGGAAAAGGAAGTGCACTGACTAACAAAGAGCAATCAAGATATGGATACTGTTTTGATAGACATATTTAATGGAGTGTTATTAATTAATTGATAAGGCCAGAAACTTAATTGTTTATCATTTTCAAATTACAACAGCTAATCTATTCTGTAAAAATCTTAGATGAAGTGAGCTTTCAAGTGTCACTGCCTAGCATTAATTGGAATGGTAGCTCACT
The DNA here is from genome assembly GCA_963669345.1 of Gortyna flavago. Taxonomy (NCBI): domain Eukaryota; kingdom Metazoa; phylum Arthropoda; class Insecta; order Lepidoptera; family Noctuidae; genus Gortyna; species Gortyna flavago. The sequence continues at coordinate 16,026,517 of OY770128.1, forward strand.
TGAACTTGAAGCTCACTGCGTCTAAGTTTTACGGTGAGATTTGTATAGAAAAGGCAGACTGCTGTCATTCTTTGTCCGATGTATGAAATGACTATTACAAAGTGTGTCAAACTACTTAAGTTCCCTGCCTGACTGTACTTACAGTCAGTTTTCCTACTACTTTTAACACTTGTCATTTCCTCTTGATTTTTATTTAATTTGCATAGTACATCATCATCACCGTTCAAGTTACGACTTGATGACTCTAATGTTAACAGGAATATTGTATTTATTTGCCAGTTGAAACACATCTACACCATATTTAACGTACCGGCAAACTCGTAATCGCATTTTAATGTATATTTGAAAGCACGGTAATTCAAATAAAATCCCTGACAATTGTCACCAGCGGACCTTCCCAACATCAATGGTTGTCCTAATGTCATTTGGATAAAAAAATCAATTTGTTATGAACCCGCTTTGACGGAGTAGTAAGGCCGGGCAATTGCAGTCGCAAGTGAGCGTGGTTCCTGCGACGGATTGTTTATTTAACTTTTGTATGCGCGTGAGCAATTCACACCTCCCCCCTTTACTGCTTCCCCTCCCTTGCACCTCGCTTCATTGTGTGTTCAAACTGCGTGTCAGCTTAGGGTTGTCAGTTTTACATACCTAGATAACGCGGTTGACTGCTGCAAAAAGTTCTCGCGTGCATCGGGGAAAAAATAGAAGTATTTCTTTCTTTTAGTCGACAGGTCTTTTTTGTGTCCTTCGAGTGTTTTAAAACAATTATCAATCATTAGCATATAATATAAGATCACCATTATTCAGTTGATTGTGAATGTTTAATTATTGCGTCTAAAGGTTATCATCAGGTTCGTCAAATACCAAGCAAGTCTAAAAATATATTATGAAGCTACAATGTCACTTGCGTGAGAGTCAGGCGATACGGTTGGATAAGTTTAGCACTTTTGGGTTAAGCCTTTTCGTAAAGTTCTTGTCCTTCGCATTTATATCCGAATGATAAACTGCTGTATACTTTATAACGTTTCTATTAGAGCCAGGGACTAATAAATTTGCAGTGTTTCGAAGAAAAATCGCCGTATTTTTTCAAACTTCACACTAGCCACACTCTATCACGAAAAGATAATGAACTGACAACGTTTTTTAACTTTCTTTTTATAATGAACTTTTTAATTAATTAAGGCTCACACTTGCGCATTAGGTCAGCCCTAATGAATAGCAGTTTACGTTTATTTATTTAACCGAAGTCGTCATTGCAATGAAAGTCGGCCGAAGTCACTGGGCCATGTTATTCGATAACTGTGCCGTTTAACCACCAGGTAGGTACAAGAAATGTTTGTAACAGCTGCGAATTTGTATTTACGTATGTTCGCCAAACAATAAAGGGAACAATAAAAATTACGTTTTTGTAATAAAAAGTGCAGACTTCAACAGTTATCTCCATGAAGTGCTCTTTAAGTGCCATATCTGGTCGGTAGACTGGCGACATGCTAGTAGGTTTACCTTTGTAATTTGAGAATAGTGCATGTACATGTGTATTATCCGTAAGTAGGTATATTTTTTGCACTGTAGGTATGCAAAAATCTTCAATGCAAGCAAATGTATTATTTCTATTAAACATTGTAAGTCGATTTTGTAACAGCAAGCTAGGGATAACAGCAGCAGCCGTGGATAGGAAAAGTACGCAAGATGTCGCTACCAACAGTTCGTTTACACCTAGTCATAAGGCGCTACCTCGAAAATCTAAAATCCTCGAAAACCTACTAAGCGAGCGAAAGTGATGCAATTACTTTTGAAACGCAAAAGAAGAGTGATGGATATAATGTGCGTGCCCTCGGAATAAAACGACGTATGTGCCAAAATGAATTTACACCTTTTTTAACACAATAAATGAATTAAAAAAACTACTTTCAGTAAACTTTGAAGTGTGGTTTTCGACTGTGGCGACATCTACGTCGCCACATGCGAATTAGGTACGCATCACACTGATTTCATGCAAAATCCTGCATCACGCAAGCAGTGTTTACCGCGCAACTAGCATGTAAGTTTATAAAGTCCCGACATCAATCGTCAGGCAGTTGCCTAACGGATACAAAACCCGTCTGGTCGGAGGATCCTCCCTTTTCTATGGACGATGAGTGAACTTTACACCCTGTTCCTCATACCTCTATAAAACCATAGCTTCTCCGTCATACGACAGCGCAACCAATACGAAAAACAAAAACTTGTCAAAAGGTGCCACACAAGATCAGGCAAATCTTTGAATGAATAAATCAATTTCAAAACTAAAATCCCCAAATACGATCTAGAACCTTCAAAACACCGCTTTTCTGAGAACAATATCTAAGTCTATGAATCAATAAACATAATTGTGTTAAATTAGGAGCACATTAGTATTGGTTATCAATTTCTTTAGCATTTCCTCTGTAATTTTTATATCATTGGTAAAAAATGATTTGAGGAAGGTTGGATGTGGCGGATGTCACGTCTTGTCCCTCGTTATGAAGTATTAGGAACAGTTTAAATGGTCGTTTCGACGCTTACCAGGGTTTTATGACTAAATGAGTTTTCAAACTAGGCTTGTTCTTTTCCTGGATCTTTTTTGAGAACTTAGATTTCAGGCGTTGATTCGATACTTTATAAGAAATGCTAACTTGAAGTTGTCTAAAGTTTTGTCACATTTTGTCGAGCCTCTTTGCAAAAATGCATTTATGAATAAAATTACACTTTTTTCCTATAGGGATAGGCAGAAACTACAGAACACCACGTGTGACTAACCTACAACCTTCCGGTAAACTACTCATCAACAGATTTTTCTCTTATGCAAAGCAAACTTAACCAAAACATTTTACTTTGCAAATTATGGGAAAAGCCCTCATTCTTTTTCATTTGTCAACCATAAAATAAATAGGTAGGTATATAAATTCATTTGTACCTATACCAAAATACTTTTGAAAAACCAACTCTACGCTTTCTGAATTCCTGAAATAAGTAATCTTAGATCCACATAAAGCAGATCAAAACTTTAATACGTAAATAATAATGTTGACTCATATAAAATTATTTACAGCGATTATTTATTCTGATACCAACTTTTAATAGTCCCCAGATTATAGTTTAAAATTACCTAAATGCATCTTTAATGGTGGATTTAAAATGAAGACATCTGTACAAAAAACTAAATTGACTTTACCAATTGTTTCCTGTAGCCATAAAAGTACGGGGTAACATTAAAAAAGTAACGTAAGCGTGGAAATGAAATTGAATTTTCGAAAAGTAATATGAGATGTCCGTCCCGAATTATTTTTTATTACCCTTAGCCGCCATTTTGTGTCATTTACTTAACCTGTTATCGACGTCAGGCCGCTGAGACCGATATTACGAAAATACACCATTTTATACAAAGGGAAAACTAACCAAGCGAATCAAAAATGTCCGTAGCGCTGCGACACAGAGGTTAGAATCGATTGTAAAAACGGTTATTAAACGGTTGTAAAACGAACCACGTTATTACTTTCAATCCAGATAATGCTATTGTATAACTAATAATCATGCAGGACTATTCGATTCGTTTATCTCATTTCGGTAATGTGTGTTTGACTCGAAATAATTGGAGGTTAAGTTCCATATTAAATTGCTTTGGTAGTCGCTGTCACTTCGGTAGGTCACCTTTTGTTCTAAATGTTCTGATTGTTTTGAGAATCTAACGAAACTGTTTGCCTTTTGTAAGTTTCCATGCATAAGAATTAGATAAATAACGTTAATATTAACGAGAATATTAACGTGCAACAAATGAGGTGTCTACAGTCTACAGCAACAGACCTAATTTCCTTCTTGGTTCTTCCATTTGATACCTATATTTCTGATCGTTCCACAGAACCGAATCACATACCAAAAACCTTACAACGTTGCAATTTCAAATTGAAAACGAAAATTGCGAGCATACGTAATAAGAGAGGAGAATGCCGGCTACGTGACGCTATTTAGCGTCAAACGACGCAAGCGCGAATTGGAAATCAAAACAAGCATTGATCCACAATCAAATCGAATCGAAACTTTAGCGTCGTGATCGATAACATACCATCCGATTATCGAAATCACGATCATTTGTGTGCAACGTTAGTCTTTCACGAGAAATCCATAAGAAAACTACCATAAAGCTTATTTTATAAGAAAATACAATTCCATCTTCAAACTTGGACTGTATTCCATGACCATAAAGTCGATCAAAGTAGCTGATTCCAATTACGAATAGAGTTGCGATGGCAATTTGATCGAGTATCGACCACATGCTGCAGTTCGAAAACGTTACGAGTGCAACTATTTCTTTGGATTATATTAAATTATAGCTAGCCGTGAAAATCGTCTCGTAATGTGTTGGCGAGATTACCCGTCCGTGGGACTGCGCGAACATATCATTTGGCTCGATCCGCTCCATCTCTAAGTGCGTGTAATGGGGCGTAATCTTTGAATTAGCCGTTACAATTTATTGATTTTTGTTTTGTTTTTACAAATGAATTATAGCTGTGTGTACAATATTTTAAAAATGCATAAATACAAATTTTCAAATTGATGTCAAATAGCATCATAATAAAAATTCAAAGCAATTTATTTTGACATCATGAACGTTAAAAGTGCAAGTTAGGCGTTTTCCATTTTACGTCTGCATCGTTTAAATTGTTTAAAACAGGAATCGAAGTGCCTTAGTTCAATGCTAATACTGGCCTTACGGAATATAGATTCTAAACTGTTATGTCAGGTGGCTGGTACACTTTACGAGATGTTTCGTCAATAAATCGCACGCGACGGGCAACTGACCCAACAATTGCTTTACTTATTGATTCACCTACTGAATATGAATGAATACCTATACAGCATATACTCGTAAGTATCGGAAAGGTGTTGTCATATTTAAGGGTGTGGTACAAACCATCAAACCAGACAACTTTTCTATGGGACCAACCTCGTGATCGCAAAAAAAGAATATCAGCTGTCCCATAGATTTGTTTCGAGTACCTAAGTATTGAAGTTTTGTCTTAGATAGTTGAAAAAAATATCAGTTGTCCCATACATTTGAGCCTTAGGGATTAAAGTTTTGACTGGGACAGTTGATAATTTTTTCGCGATTACGTTGTTTTCCCATTATTCAGTTTGATAGTCTGTACCACACTCTCAAAATATGACCGTACCCTTTCTGATACATGCTTTATTTCGTATTAGATGTTTCTTTGTAACCTGCAGACATTTTCCACGGCTGGTAATGAAGAAAGAATACCATTAGCATCTGTTAAAACAACATTACTGGCGCGATACGCTCGCTTGCCGCGCTCGGAAACGCTAATATTACGAAGTTTACGTAATTTGTGAGCGTCGCCGGGTGCGTAGCGTATTTATAAAGGTTCCGTATATTAGGTACCATGAGATGTAACTTAATTTGGGTTCAGTATTTAATTGCGTGCGGATTTGGAATGAATTCCGTGAATACTGTATGAAACTGCGGCTGGTAGAGTTAAAGTCGATGTTAATGAAGTTCTTGGCCTTTAATTGAAATATTATTGGTGGGTTTGAGATTATAATATCTTATCGATAATAGATTTGCGCAAGTTATACCATTATGCATTATTATGAGTAGCATTATGATGAGTTATGGCCGTTTTGTGTGGACGTGACGCTTATTTTCCATATACTTGTTATTTTTGTGTTTGTGTCTATCCTGCATTATGTTTACCGCAAGTAAAATAATTTCTTTCTTTCTTCTAACCAAGTTGTACAATCAGATAGAGTTGTCATCTGTTTCCTTGTAAAAGTGTACTCTTAACTTCAATTGTTTGCCTTAAATGCCTATGTAATAATGAAAAAAAATAAGTAAGTGCAACAAAAGGTTCCAATTGTATACCTACAATTGAAAAATATTTGGTACCCTACCTCTTTCACAATACGTTGAAAAATTTCTTACCAAACCTAATCATGTCGCTTAAGAGAGCCTTCATGTCAGATTTCGGGTGTTATAATTGTGGTTTAAATAAATAAATAAATTCATCATTGACCTAAATGCATAGGTATTTCTACTCCAAACAGATCTGCTCAAAGTTTTTCTTTAAATGTCATCTGTGTGACTGGATTTTTCGATTAGTGTACAAAATAAAGAGAGCGGAGACCGCGTATCGGCAAGCGTCCGCGTATCCTCAGCGAGATCCGAGGCGAGATGGACCGACGACCTCCTGAATGCGGAAGACGGAAGGTCAGGGAGTTATGGCGCAGCCTGGAAGAGGCCTACGTTCAGTAGTGGACTGCGACAGCATGAAGGGATAAAAAAAAAAATTACGTCATAAAGTTCTCATAAAATGAGGGTGCTAACACAGAATGGTTTACCCTATTTAACTCACTGTACCCTAAAAATGTTCCATAAAAACCTTAGTTGGCACAACTAATGTCGATGTAATGAGCCTCTTATCTCACTAATTAAAAGTCGATTTGGCGCAGGCGAGCTTTCTAATGTCAACGGCGACACCTATACACAAAACGATGTACTAACATAACTAACTGAGCGAATCCTTTTTAGTATATGATTAATGTATAAATAGTGACAGTTGGGTAATTAATGGCACCGATTAGAATTGAGGGTACCTTTTTTATGAGAAAACTATGTTTGGATTCGTAATTATAGTTAGTCGTATGTTTCGGGTATTTAATCGTCGGTAATCGATCGTCATTAGCGATAAAAGTCATCTAGAGTTTGATTTAGGTGAATACGAATAATTAATCATGATTCTTTTGATGGTGTGGAGCAAAAAAGTTTAAGTGATCAGATGTAAGTAGTGGAAGTCGTTAAAGCAAATGAAGAAAGCCACACAGGGTTTTTTCAGAATTAGTATTAGTTACTTTCTTTTGATAATTTTGATTTCATATTACATAGTAGGTAATTAGCATATTATTTTTGCAATTCCTAGGCCCGTTTTCTTCAACAAAAGCTCAGACGTTTTAATCTTTTAGACATGTCCGATGTCTGAAGATTCAAATTAGATTCTGCTGAATAAGCTGACAATATTGTCAATCCCTAGCGGAATGACAGCTCACTTCATCAAAGTTTTGACGGTCAGATTTTTACAAAATAGACCGGCTGTTCTAGAAAAGATGCCGTATGGTTGTGTACTCACCTTTTACTTCGGGTCTCTATTATTCAAGTCACTTTGTTGAACTAAGAAAAACACTGGCTACATTAATTCTGAGGAGGAAAAAGGAAGCCGCACCGAACCCATTTTAATTTGATATTTGAACCACATTATGTACCATCTGACGTACTTGTTCCCACCACCCGCGTCAAGCTATGTAGGGACAGAAAAAAAACACCATGTTTAACTTCTTGACTGGTGAAGCCGAAGCCGAGACCAATCGATTCAGAGACGAATCCGAGTTTGTTTAGTCCACAACCCGACCGAATCTGGCCAAAAAGAGGAGTCGTGAATTGAATCCCCATGGCCTCGCCTCGAAAAAATGTTGAAATGAGATGAAATTGTCTGGTGAGGCTTCACTGCTGGTTGGTAATTGACTTGGGGAGATGATTAACGAAAAAATGCAGCAGTGGATGTGGTTATTCTTTGTCTGGTAGTGTATAAATCGTGTTGTCGAGTATCGACGGACGCACTGAAAAACGCTATCATCACGAGCGCATCCCGTTCGAAAATGGCCATGGTAATGGTATTTGTTTGTTGATTTTCTCTGTTTTCGGCCTGTAACTCGATTTGCTTTTTGTTCTCCCGGTACAAAGGCGACTAAATTTCGTTAGTAAGTTATTTCTCGGTCGTGTTTGGGACTTTGAGAGCGTCGTGACGGTTTTCGGGACGGGAGGATACACGATTCGGGCGTGCACAATCAATTACCTTGTCATTAAAACAAATATTGAGTTAGGATTTAGTCTCGGATTTAGTCTGATGTAGACCAAGCTTGGTATTGGTAATTTAACTTTGATTACATGACTTACTGTTTTTAAATTGTTAATATTATAAATGCATATTTAAAAACTCGCGGTATGCGTTTATCAATTTTAAATTGCTACTATTAAGTGAATAAAGAAATTTTATATCAATTAGCTTTAATTAATCTGCCAGTTCTGGGAATCAATGAATAGAGTTATCAAAACAAACTGACTAACAAGAAACTAGTTAGATTAACAGTTGTAACGTTACAATACTTATCCGAATCGAATCGCGTTTCCTTTGACCGCCAATTCTGTTTAAAGTCAGTGACTCCGTTGACTTTAGCCAATTAACCGTACCTTTTGTAATAAAACAAAGCATCGAATCGAATTATTTGTTCGTTTTGTTGAAAAACCGACGTAAAATCACAATCGATAGTCGGACAAGAAAACTTGACAAGAACTGGAGTGAACGTCCTAACTAATTTGTTTTAAATTGAGTTGGTGAAATGAAAAAACGAAGGAAACCCGAGACAAGAATCAGGGACAGTCACATCCGGAGTACCGAGTCACCGCGGACCGGGGCCGAGAAAAAATATGATGCATTGTGAGTTGTGATTGATTTAGTTAACCGCAAATGGACACAATTGGTCATCAGTTCGACACATTAGCCAGATTTCCGACACCAAACGTTCACACCAAAATAGTTTGTATTTCTGACACGTTTCGGTCTCTTTCACTGTAACGGCATAATAAATTGAGTTGACAACACTTTTTTATTATTCCGCACACTCTTTAATATTGTCACATTAATCGCAAACGCATAATTTTTTATCACGTTCGCATCAAAAACTAATTACCGTTATTGCAATAGCGCAAAAGCTGCAACCGGACCGGATGCGCGTAATTTTTTCTAACGCGTCCGTTTCCGGTCATAACAAAAAGTTGAATATTGAATTTGAAAAAAAAAATCATATCCCCTAACTGAATTTACGCGATCCGGGGCACTAACGACAGTAAAATAACAATTACATCGACACAGATCGTATCTATGTAATTTGGTGCGCGTACAAATTTCGTGTCGCCCGGTAATGGCGGCCGCAGTCTTATTGTGCTATTCACACAAATAAAAACGTTTATTTTTACATTTTCCCAAAATTAAATATGGGCCAATTTACTCTCGGAGCGGGAATTACGTAGTTAGTTATAATTTTGTGTGATTCAGAACTAAATCTGGCTGCAAGGGCGAGCATTGGAGCAACTATAATATAGCCTAACGCTTGTTTATTATTCATGTGTTATTACTTGTGTAATTTGTGTCGCAGCAGTAATTACTCGTGGGAGGAAATCCTCGTTGTTTTGTAATCAGTCGTACGTAATGCGCAATCAGTTTCCAGTGCCTCTTTATCTAACGTTATTATGATGATTGTGTTTCATTATAATACATTTAGATTTGAATATGAACACGGTATTGCAATAAAAAAGGTTAAGCACAACGTAATTTACGGAAATCATGTTTTTCAGCGACGATAACATGACTTTATTTAATATCTGAAGTTGGTTGTATTAAAAATAAATAGTGCGGGGACATGAAAGCGTAGGAAACCTAGATGTCAGAGCAATTTGAACGCTCTAATAAGCTACTAAAGTAATTTAAATTACATACAATGGAAGTAAATTTAAGATGAATTACACAGACATAAACAAGTGCTATATGAAATGAAAACACACTCAAAAGCAACTGGCAGCAATAAAGATGATGAAGTAAAAATCATGCTTAAAGTTTCACACAACACTCACTAAACCACCTAAAGTGGTGTAGTTTACTTTCTACAACAATTTTGAATGAAGCATTCTCCTTTGTTTCAATTTAAAATTATGTTAAACATTATTATGTTACAATAACTACCCGTAAAGCGATTTCATATGATTATACACGGAACTGCACATAGAAGGCTTTGGATTGAGCCAAATGTCATTTTAATGGTTTTAATTACATCTCTTGGGGGAGGCTAATTGCGTACTGATTACTATACCTACTTTAATCTCGTTGTAATGTTTCTTCGTGGAAGATTTTTTCTTTATGAAGCTTAGGACTGTCTTTAAAGAAGCCTATATGTAATTATTTCTTTGAAGGACGTTAGTAAGTTTAAATATGTTTAACAACTAAACAAGTACCTATATATAGTGATTGAAATGTTTCGTCAATTTTGACACCTTTAAAATTGGTACTGGTTTAAAAATACACTGATTTAGGCTAGATTATAAAAAAAAACAATTTACTAATAACAAGTAAGTATAACCTACCTACATATTCTATGAATTATGGTGTAGAGCTGAGACGCTCACGCAGGAGGCTGATCAAGAAGAAGATCGAACTCCTAACGTTAAGATCCGAAGAGATATAAAGATCTTCGATGTTAGAAGAAACGTGTCATAGAACTTGGGTGAGAGTGGACAACTGGCAACGCATGGTGACGACAAGCTGTTACCAAGCCGCGCCCAAAAACTGGAAGAAGTGTCAGCCGTCCGGCGGCTAGATAATCGGATGATATTGTTGCCATGGCGGGTAGAACCTTGATTTGGTTGGAATAGGAGTGTGGAATTTGGCACAAACAAAGAGAGCCCTGCTTCTGCTGGGCGGGCATAGGACTCTTGGGGCTGGGTGAAGTCAGGGTGTGGATAATGATGGTAAAAACTTAAATTTGTTATTTTATTGGTTTTAGACGTCTAAGGGAATCTGGATGCAAAAAGCACAGGCCCGGTCGATTGTGGAGTTGATTGGAGGAGACTTATGTCCAGTAGTGGACAGCTGTCAACTAGAAAATATGCTTATGTTGAATTAAACTGATCTGAACTGACTGTAACTGACGGTCCCACAGCAATTTATCTAGCTTACTAGTTGCGCCCCGTGGTTTGACCCGCGTAATATTGGGATAAAAAGTAGCTTATATGTTAATGCAGAGTGTCAGCTAACTCCATACAAAATTTTATCGAAATTGATCCGGTCGTTTGAGCGTGAAGAAGTAACAAATATATAAACACACACATACACACACACACTCACAAACTTTCGCCTTTATAATATTAGTGTGATTAAAGCAGTGAAGAGAGGACAAGCAGGAGCCCATGGGCCTGAAGTTATGAAAAATGCCACACAGCGGAACAGCAACTACAAATCATCATTAATATTTGGTTCCGATTGAAGTGGCAAGTAGCTTCCTTAGGGAACTATTTTATTTTATACACATATTAATTAGACAACTCCTGAATTGCACTGCAATATTTTCAGGCCGTCAGTATATGAGCTGGCTACGAAATACTAAGGTAGGTACTAATTGTAAAAAAGAGTAGTGCTATTTTATAACACGGACTTTAAATATTCAGTGCACATTAGGCCATTTTTCATTACAAAGTCTTAAAAACATACATATATTTTCATTGCACTGCTCTTACTATGTAAGAACAAGACTAGAAATTAAGTTTCGATGAGTTACTCATGGCAGCCATGATGTATCCTCAAATCGAGTTAAGCCAACATTAGTTCAAATCTAAGATTTATTTCGACATTGCTGAAATACAGAGAGGTCTTTTTTGTAGTTCTCATTTTATTTTAAAATGGTGTGGTATAAACCGTTTCCGATTTGTATTAATTAACTCCTCTGAACGTTTCAATCCATATTGTGAGCCTGTTGAAACATCAAACCTTGGTTTAAAGTTATTCCAAGGCAAGTTTTGGTTACATCAGTCAGATTTATCTTATTTAATTCTAAGTAAAATTGTCTCTATTTAACCAAAGAATTTCCTTTCGCAGTTAATTTAACTCAGATTAATCAACATTTGAGAACCTTAAACATAGTTTATTATCATGACCATAAAATTTATACCACAGAGAATTCAGTTGACTGCCAAAGTTGTATCCGTTAACTAAGTTGCAGCTAGTTGCAATACCTATAGAGGTCGGTTTATAGCGTTACATGCAATTTGCTCAAAGAAGCCGACACTCGCAGATAAATAGTACTCTCGGCTATATAAAGTTTTCATAGCTTCTAATTGGATGCCTAATATGGAGTCCTATATGTCCTACAGGGATAAAGGCATCATTTAGAATAAAAAGTAACCAATAAGGCAAAAAACGGAATCAAAATAGTCAATTCATCAATTTTAATTACAAATGTGATAATGCTGAATTTGGAATAAGAAACTATTAGAGGTAGTAATTAAATTCTAGATGCATTTATTAAAATAAGAATAGGAATTGTATAATATGTTATAAACCTTTAAGATTTTAACAACAAGACCGAATCATGACTACTTTCTTTTATCCCTGACATGTACTAGCTTTTTTTTTTTAATTTAAGGATGGGAAATCATCAAATGACCCCCCCTCCCGCTCTGGGTGGAGCGAAAGGGAGTGTCAGACTCTTACTGACTAAAACCCATCCGTGTTCCTTCCTTAGCCCTTTATATTCCGGGGTAGCGGTAACAATAACTTTAGGGTCTGTAATGGATAGAAAATAATCTCTCTCTAGCTCAAATCACCCATTAACTTGCAGCATACTTAATTACAGCGCTAGTGGGCCACAGTTAGGCTTTTGACACGGCAGACAAACGCATATATCGTGACTTCGGCCAGTAAAGTCAGTTTGTTGATAAAGTCAATTAGCGGTATCGAAGTAGGGACCCGTATCAAGTGATTCAGCCCACCGTCGCGGCGGCGGTGATATCAGCGCGTCGCCATTGGCCGGACGTGCCCGAGGGGAGTGGTCTCTGCCCGCTACTTTTTTGTTATACTTTTTCGAGCGGTGCGTAGGCGACCGTAGCCGGCTTTATTCTCTACCAGTCGATTGAAGGCGTTGGTGTGTTATAGTTTATTGCTCTGTTGTCGTTTGAGACGTCACGGGGTATCATGTAAATTGTGGCCTTTATTGACGGCAATTTATTCGTGTTCTCACTATCTTTCGTCTCGTGCTTATAAGGACTTTATTTCGGAGTTCAGCCGTGTGAATTGAGTGTGGTGAGTGTTTTTCAATTATTATTTTATTGCAAAGATTTAATTAACTTTTTTATTGGAAGAAGTACAATAGATTATTAGCACGTCATTGTAAAATAAACTTTTAATCACTTTCCTATGCATTTTTAATATTTGTTAATAATTTAAAAACTGGGTGCAAACTTTGAAATTATTATTATTTTATTTACCATAAAAATGTACTATATTGCGCAATTATCGAATGGAACTGTTACTGAATTGTAATGAAATTGAATTGAATTTAAAGTGGCCATTAAAATCGTAAAAAAAATAAAAATAAATGTAGGAATATCTATTGAAAAAAAAAAGACATTTTTATAAACATTTAACATGTAATTCCCATAACTAAACGCTACCTGAATTATAAAAATCCGTAAAAGCGTTTATTTATATGACCTGTGAAGTTAATTTTCTAAAGTCACTGAATTGACTCGTACACAATTCGCGTTTGGCTATAATTCACTCTTCGACATCGTTCGAATTTCCAAGTGGTGTTTAGAGAATAATATCTCTCCAGTCACAAAAAGTGAAATTATAATAATTAGAACAAAGTTAATGACATAGTTAGAAATAATTAATGACAGTATCTGCATGACGCTTCCCATCTTTCTAATTATGCGTTACAACAATCTATTAATATAATGGCATTACTATCACAACCGCACCGGCTTTCATTAATCAAAGCCCACTAGGTTATTTGACGGCTGGCATCATATTTTTTGGGAGTCAAAAAAGGCATAATACCTGATATTTTAAAGGCATTTGCATAATTAGGTGAATTTTATTGCTTTATTGAATTAGGGCCGATGTCAGGCTCAAAATTGAAATCAGCATGGTGCCTTGTGTTGTTAATTTTGTTTATAGCTTGTATTATGGTCAGCTTTGAATGTTATTCCCATATCTCAAGCTCTATAAAAGTTGTTAGATATTGTAAAGATGGACAACAATAGCGTATTTATGTTATTGATCTTGATTTTATTAGCCTCCACGGCGGAATGTGTGGGTCATTTCATATTTTTTATCAGCTTGAGCCCGTGTAGTGTTATTTATTTTATTGCCGTCTTGTTTGTGGGCAAATATGTCGTGATCATAATTTGTCCAATTTACATGTCTGTTAATTATAAAACTATAAAATCTATATTATTTAATTGCTATTAAAACTGTAATAAAAATATTGAAACTAGACATATTTTTTGCCGACGGCGGCGACGGTTGGCGCATAGTGTGGTGTAGATTAGGCTCATAATAAGCATAAAACAGAATAGTTTTGCATAAAAAATAAGAAAGCAGTCGCTGTCAGAAAAAACAAAAAAAAAGGCATCCCAAATATTTAAAATGAACGGCTAATATAGGTAATTTACTTTTGTGTTAATTTAAAATTGTTTTTATGGATGAAGGAAAAATAAACAAAAGCGGATAACGCTACGGAATTACCCAAACTTAAATAAGTATAACAAACACTTAATAGTTTTATAATTATTTTAAAACTTTCTTAGAAAAGTTAATAATAATTGCTATGTACTACTTTGTGTTGTAAAGAGTAATTAATTTTGCTCATAGTCACATTTATTACTTCAGAAATGATTTGTAACTCGCGTACAGACGTTAGATATCTTTATTACCCCTTCAACTGATCTCACGTCTACATTGCTGCAATGTTCACTAAATTGAGTTCTCACATCACAATAGCCTTTGGAAAGAGTGATTTTAACCGATTTTTTACTAAAGGGTTGGCCGATCACAATTTGATTAACATCACCAGTCACAAAGACCCGCGTCGCTGCCCGCGTCGATGAGAAATTGATCCGAAGATCAGCATCGCATCGAAGGTCAGAGATCTTCATAGACTAGACGGTACGAAACCTTCGTGATGACTTGCGGATGCCTCCGGAACGCGAGCAGCATTGTTGATTGTATTAGACTTAATTAGATCTTAATTAACATTCTGGTTTCTCATTACACGCTACTCGATGCTACTAGCCGCGTTCGTAATAGGAATGTCCATTTACATCCATACCTCTTGTATCTTGATTATTTTTTTAATGTTCATAATATTAAAATTAAAGATTCTCCATTGTTCGTTATGGGGTGATGAAATTGAATCGGATGTTATTGAGATTGTGATTACGATAAATAATATTAGCTTTGTGAATGTTATGTTATTAGACGCGCAGACGTTTTTTTCCCAAGTTCCCCGAAGAAACGAATTATGTAGAAATGTACACTATTCCAATTGATAATAATTTAGCCACCGACAATGGAGTTACAAATAATTTAATGGAAAAACTATGCAACGCACTAATGCAGTTGGAACAAAGGCATAATTAAATTGAAAATCAAATAAATCTAGAATCAGAAAATCATACAATTATGAATGTTACTGCTTTGTGTTAAGTGCAGTTAGAATTTTCTGAGTGACTAGCACTGGGTTGAGTGAAGGATGATGCGTTAGAGGAATTTCAACTTGTTGTAATAGCATTAGCGTGGTAATGTCAGGGTTATCAGGTAGCAGACAGACATCAGTCAGGGGACGGATGAGTCAGACACTTGCAGCTCTTATCTGAAGCTCAGCGATATAATCCGAGACGCCATTAACACTTAACTCCAGACCTAATGGACAAAAACGTTTAATCCCTCCATTCTTAGAGCTAACGATAAAGTGCAGAATGGAGATTCCAAAGTTTGGATAAATATTTATTTATGTTTATGCTATTGAAGCTGTTATATATTGATATAACACATAATGGAAACATTGTTAGAATACGTTATACAATATTTTATAAGAGAACCGTGCATAGCCATGCATACATAATTAGGTACGTTTTGAAGCCCAAAACAAAAGTTTCGATTGAAATAAATTCAATCATTAATAATTCAAACTTTAAATACGTTCTCATGAGCTTAAATAGATAAATACTTACAATGGATAAAACAGTTGATTATTACCTTATGGCTTGGTACAGACACAAAAAAAAATAATCCAGCAGGCGCCTCTTGGTTCCTATCGCTCCTAATCCTATTATATTATAATTCTTTCACTGTACCCCTGTATAAAGAAAATGTTATCTAATCTGCATACATTAAAGCTCCATAATAGCTTATCGTTGGATCAACGCTACTAAATTGTTTTTCTTTGTACTTTTTTCTATTCAAACCATTATTTTCTGCGAACATACTTTTTTCTGTGACTAAACAGGAAATAGATGTTAATTTTGTAATTGAATTAATAGAATGGTGGTCTTGTGCTATAATATCATGTATTTTATGGAGTTTATTTCACATTTCCATACTTAATCGAATGGTGCAAAGATCCGATCATTTTGTACCTAGCTTAGGGTAACATGGAGGATGTTGTTTAAACCTAGGAAATGATTGTAGTAGGTACTAGGAACTGAGAATTTTGAACTTGTAGTTCATAGTCTACTAGCATCTACTGCTTTCTTAGCAGGTATAGACGCCAGCACATCAAGCTACCCGAAACTGTCAAATTCTCCCAATCAACTTTGAACCTTATTCTTTAGCGATAAAGTTGAAAATCTATCAAAGAAATTTGATAGATTGTAGTAGCTTGATGTGATAGCGTCTGTACCTTCACTTTTCCTAACTTCTTTGTTTCATAAGGTACCTACGTAAGTTTTCACATTGTTTCCCTCCTTTTAACTAAATTTTAAGAGAAGGTTAGAATGATTATATATCATCGTAGTATTTCGCTTATAAGGTGTCCAATTAGTTTTAAATTATCGCCTCTCATTGATTATTCATTTTCTTCTTTTAATTGAGATTCAAGTTATGATTTAGGTGTAACGAACATTGAATGTAAAGTACTTATAGCAACGTCTTGCATAGTCTCTATAAATCATTCATCGCTAATTTCATACCGTATTGTTAGCTCTATAAGGCTGCGTATAAATCATATTATTACACTTTTTCTATATCACACAAGCATCGCCGATACGGAGTTTAATTTATTCTTACAAACACGGTCTACAATTATATCGCTACGTGAATCGATTATGGTGCAACCACTTTAGGCCCTATAGCTTCACATATAATATTAGCTATTCCAAAAGCATGTTCATTTACGTCACTAAACTCTGACATTACAAGTTTTTACATTCTCTATAACGACCAGTGTTATCCAATAGTGTATTAAATTATTACGATCTTTGCAATATTTATTACGCGGGAATTAATTGAAACACTATATCGTATACAAGCGATACACGTCGAGTTATATAATTATATAATTAATTATATGCTAAAACTCGCGTATACCTTATTCACACATTTTCAATTATAGATTGAATGTCATAATTATGTGGAACTTAAAGTATTTTGTTTTGTAAAAGGCTTATTGAAACGAAAGTTTTCTTGAAAATTGGCGGTAATGGAGCAAACAGGCAAGGTTTATTTAACCAGTCGTGGGGCAAACGAACTCGGGACACTCGGTACCGCTAGAAGTAAATAAAAAAAATTGCCTAACAATGTGTCGATTACCCGCTCAGCAGAGCCAATCAGTGGATAATATTCGTCAATATTCGCCACGAGACCGCTGGAGCGTTAAAATTTGCATCTTGATTGCTTTATTTAATTTATCCAAAGTATTTTGTTTATTACATCTCAAAGAGGAAACGCTGGACCGTGTCGGTGGTTAATTCTTTTTTTCGTTTGCTCTCTAACAGTTTGTTCGCGAATTTCACTGTGGCCTTTCAATATTTTTGTATTATTTGGAAGCTGTAATTAAACTTTTTTCGTTGAAAATTTCAATTTCTAGGAGACGCGGCAGTTTTATATAACTTGAAAGTAATCACCTTATTGAAAATGAATTCTATTACCATGGACATCTGAGGACCAAATGAAAATTAGACATGGCTTCCCCTTAGATACGAAAAAAAATATTATTTACGTTGCTCATAGATGACAGGTAAAATGTGTGACAAGAATTTTTCCCAGAAATAACTAAGAAAAGTAAATTGATAATAATTAGGAGTTGATACACTTCTATTGCGGGTTCAAGTTAATAGACAAGTTAGATAGAATATGCTTAGTAATAGGTGGGCCTATAACTCAAATATTTACTAGATACTAATTGATTACTGAATATTCGTAATCCATTTTTATTAAGTTAATATTGGACTAAATCTACCAAAATGTGAGTCAAGGAAAACAATCAGAAGCATAGTTGCCGACTCAGGAAAAAAAGAATAACATTTGTTGGACAGCAATTCATGAAACGACGAGAGGAAGACTGTGTCCCAGCAGTGGCAACGTTATAGGCTGATTGTGTTATGAAACCATAAAGGTCTATTTTGGAATGAATGCCCGACTGATGCTATCTGACACTGGTTTTCTAAAGAACCTTTAGGGACAATTTACTGATCTGTTGTTAAAAAAAGTTTCAAATAAAACGCCGTGGCTTGACGCCTACAAAGAAAATTGAGATTGAAAAATCTAGAAAGGAGAAAGGGAGGCCTTTGCCGTAAAGTGGGACATCACAGGCTATAAATAAACCTACGTTTTGTGTGCAATAGATCGCGATTACCGGCGCGTGCGACAGATGCGTCTGCGCAGGTGTCGTCACGCTCCATAGACACAGCAGATAGACAGTGACCATAGACAGTCGACGACTCCGAGCTAGCTAATCATTCGTGAACTATTACTAATTTTATTGAGGATCGACTTCCAACCACAACTGAACTCAATAAAAATTAAATCTATTCTGAACAAAAATTTAAATGGAATGTTTACAGTCACGCCAAATATTTATGAATGTTCCAACATATGTCATAGGAAAAAAAACCGACTCGTACACGAAGGGTTCCGTAACACCATACAAAATTTAACACTACATATAAAATAACGGCAAAAATACACGTTTGTTGTATGGGAGCCCCCTTAAATATTAATTTTATTCTGTTTTTAGTATTTGTTGTTATAGCGGCAACAGAAATACACATTCTGTGAAAATTTCATGAGATTTGAGATTCAATTTTCGGTTCATGAGATACAGCCTGGTGACAAACGGACGGACGGACGGACAGCGGAGTCTTAGCAGTAGGGTCCCCTTTTACCCTTTGGGTGCGGAACCCTAAAATAGTTTTAAATTATTTGCGGTTTAACGGGACAGTGGATACTTATTCGAATAATCAAAACAGAATGATACATTTTGATATTATTTTCCTTCCTCAAACGAACATCATGTAGTCATGACATAATTTTATAAACAAAACTTCCATAACCTATCCCAAGTTTAGGGTTTTCCTTAAATTACAACATATTGCGTCTAATGGATGAAATATTTACTGAAGTAAAGTAATCATCATCACCATCCTCCCATCCATCCTTCCATTCTCCTGGAGTCCTAGCCTTTTCCGACTGATAGTAAGTAATAGTCTGTCTATAGAACTTAGTATAGGAAGTATTGATTCACACTTAGCTCTTTTGATTTGTACTGTTGTGTCAGTGTCACAAATGACTTTATTTTCCCACAAAAGAATAGTAAATCCGTTAATTGCGAACACACTACAACTACATACACTTATATAAATTGATTTTATGTCTATTGCGTGTCACTCACCGTGAGAAATACTTTCATATATATTGTGTAAGTCTCACCTAATTTTACAATCGCTTAAGCCATCCTAGAAGAGATAACGATAATTACTTTCTGTTTCCTTACATTCAAGTGTTGTAATGTCATCACTTATAATCTTTCTTTTGTTATTGGGGTTGTGACAATCGATGCTATCTCTGGAATTGTAGATTCTTGAATAATCTTCTTGTCTGCTTCTACCTTTTCTAAATCCATGGCTCATCTCTTCCGAGTTCTGGTTCATTTAACTGATTAACTATAATTACGTGTAATGATTCTTTTTCTTAATTAGCAAAAATACTTTACGTTTTTTAATGTATTTCTTTATAACTGTTACATGGTTAATTAACGTTTATTCAACGTGTCTCGAATTTATTGGAGCGTTTCAATCATTTTAAAAGTTATAATTACTTATACTCATAAATTATTTATCTAATCAGTGTCTCACACAAATTCAAATTAAATTCCATTTCGATGATTATTTTGTGTACGAGTATATAGTCTGTTATTGGGTACTTATTTATTGTAAAGCAATGACCCCTTACTTAACTGTGTAGGAAATGTTTTATCACCAAAGCTGTATATATTTATGAATTGAATTATGTGCTACAAAAATGTCCTGCGACCGAAATAACAATCCCATCTAATATCCTAAAATACCTAACTATATAATTATGTTGGTAAAAAAAAACATTGAAGGTTCCTCAAATTAAATGTATAATAAATAATGTTTGTTTTGTAGGTAAACGATGTTGTTGTCATTAGGAAAACGGAAATGGAAAACGAATAAATGAGTAATAACTACCTATTAAATATCATCGTAGTGTCTGTACCTATTGAGCTTTAGTTTATTTCTAAACACGGCAAATATTTATGAGCAGCCAGAAGGATTTGCAGTACGTTGCTGTAAGATTTCTTATTATATAGAACTAGCTTCTGCCCGCGACTTCGTCCGCATGAAATTTCACCCTTCCCCCATTCACCCTCGTAAGGGTGGAATTTCGAAAAACCCTTTCTTAGTGGATACCTACTCTTCACAAAGAACACACCTTCCAAATTGCATGTCTCTAGAACCAGCGGTTTAGGCTGTGCGATGACATATCAGTCAGTCAGGACTTTGATCTTATATATATAGATTTTGTCACATCTTGATCACGTGATCATTCACATACCCAACATACTATTAAATCTGATCATTCGGATCCTCGAGTCTAAGTCTAATGATATGTATATAGGTAAGAATAAGCACTTACTAAAAGTAGGTATATCTTTTTGTACTCTGAATACTGTTTTTCAGCTTATATCATATCTTCTACCTCACAATATCGGGTTAAAGATATATTACCACTGCAAAATTCGCCATGAAGAATCCAGTCTCACTTCTAAATCAATAGGCAAACAACGACAAAACAAAAGACGCTACTTATTAACCACAAAAGGCAGACTAAATTAGTTTTTTGCACCATTTAACACCCAAACGACAATCAACTCAATTACCAAGAATTAAAGCACATTTTAGAATTTTGCTGAATGCTGGAACAAAATATAGCGTTTAATTATTACTGAAATGTAATTAAACACTTGTTTAATTGGATCTCTCTAGTTGATTAACTGTGCTAATTGTTTCTCAGATATAACGAATCGCTGTCGTAGTCTGGTTAGAAAAATATGCTGTAATTAACTACATTACGGTAATTCTTAGTTTTGTTTTTGTTGTTTCATGATCAGCGTTGTTGACGTTGTGTGCTACA
Organism: Gortyna flavago; assembly: GCA_963669345.1. NCBI lineage: Eukaryota > Metazoa > Arthropoda > Insecta > Lepidoptera > Noctuidae > Gortyna > Gortyna flavago. The sequence goes on from OY770128.1 coordinate 16,047,807, forward strand.
GTTCGCTAGCTAATTACCATTACGGAGAGAACAGGAATTTTGTGTCAACGAGATAAAAAGTTGCCAGTTTTTGCTTTGTGCCTGTCGGATAGCCCTCTAAACACAGTTACAATATCAAAGATCACGTTTTCTTCATCAGAATTGACAAAACAGGAAATTACTCTACCAATACTTCACTTTTTATCTTCCTCTTCATAAATATAAAAATATTATCTTTTACGCTGTATTTTATTGCTATCAATAAAAATATTAAGTTAAAATATTCTAAGTTATAAACACTTTTTTCTAACTAAATGGTGATAATTTCTGTTTTACATTGCGGTAACTTCGTTAAGGTCTCCCAAGCGAAACGGTATTAAAAAGCATTTTATTTTACTGTTAGTGCTAATTTTAAATGCAGATGTAGGGGCCCTGGCTATTGTGTATTCCTTATTCGCCATATTTGTGAGTATATTTAGCCATTGGAAACTTACTAATATTACAAACTATTTCAAATTGTTTAGTATTATTGTTTCTTGACTGTTTAGAAAAACATTTATGAATACCATCAGATTGGTCATTATTATCACCAAGTTTTGTCTGACCAGGAGCTTTCCATATAAACATATATATTTCTACTGCGAAGCTGATATGGAGAACCATACTAAATTGAAATTAAACACTAAGTTAACTTTTGTTTTAATATCTGTTTTGAAGACTATTAAGATAATCATTAAATTTCCATTAACGATAACTTTAAACACCATTTTAAAATTCGACATATTTTTCACCACCAGCCATTACTTTCTCGGTTGTCAATATGAACAAGTCCAAAAGCATTTCAGTGGCAGCTATCTCCATCGGTACTTACATTTTATTCTCCATTAACAATGGCGAATGAAGAAAGCGGATGTTTGGTATTGCAATTTAGATGGGCAATAATGATAGACGGTTAATTGTGCTTGACGTTTGATCATAAGGGCTCGACTCGCCCAGGTCTGCCCGACACAGCCCGTTGCATTGTAATAACTGGCAACTCTATCTTTTAATATAATTATATCTTGTTCATAATCAACGTAAATAAAACTGTGAAAGGTTCACATGATAGTAGCGTTTCCAGGTTTAATTACTGATAGTTATCTTTGTACATGTGTTTGTCGATATTTACTACTTGCCTATCAATTTCGCTATTATAAAGTCAAGTTTATGGTCACTTGCTAAGCTCGTAACTTTTTCTGGTGGATTTATCTACCTTTGCATCAATTTCATGACATGCTTTAATTTACTTTCAGTGTCTGATATTTCAGACGTCATCTTTCACTCTGTAGTTAGATTGTTCTTCCATATTGTGGCGGCAGCCACAATGTCACATGTGAACTACACACCACACTGACGTCACGCAAAACCCTGTTTTGCGCAAGCAGAGCTTACCGCGTAACTAGCTAAATGCAACCCCGGTGAAATCTTCGCTTTTCTATGGAGGATGAGAAACTTTACACCCTGTTCCTCATACCTCTATAATCTCATCAATATGATCATCTGATGGATCTCGAAGCTTTATTCCTGCTTATGTACTTCATCCCTCTGTTATCTTGTGGAATTCTTCGGTTTGATCCTTTATTAAAGTACTGTCTGAACATTTAAGCCAATTTTGATTTCCAAGATTAACCAACAACTTTTTTTTTGTTACAGAACTCAATTCCAACTACCTCATCATTTTCTACTTCCCTCACTTCATCATGGGTGTCTCTGAGCCTGGTTCTTCCACCACCCCTGACCTCCCACCCATGGAACACGAGCGTCCAGGGTCTGGAAGTGGTCTGGATGATGAGGATATTCCTCAGAGGAAGCAGAGGAGATACCGGACCACCTTCACGAGCTACCAGCTCGATGAACTGGAGAAGGCTTTTGGAAGGACACACTATCCTGATGTTTTTACTAGGTGAGTTCATTAGATTTTTATGTCTGGATGATTGATTAGAAGATATATAATCCTTCCCATACCTATTATTATAAAGTAAGAAGTTCGCACATGCATGTTTTTTATCGCTTCCCTTAGCCAAACGAAAGTGCTTTCTTGAATAAAAATAAATGTTTATTATTCAAAGGGTTTCCGAAATTACATATCGTATAAAAGCCCCATTTTAAGAAGTAAAAACAAATAAGTGTCTCCATTTTGCGAAATATCAACAACTTTATTAAGTCACAATTTTAATAAAACATTTTTATTGTTGCAGAGAAGAACTCGCTTTGAAAATCGGCCTCACCGAAGCTAGAATACAGGTAAGAACGAGATTATTAATACAAGTTACATGTTTTTTTTTCCGATAAATTAGTAATTTTGTTCTCTGAAACTTTAATGAATTTCGGAATCATCCATATATTCATTGGGGCGATATTATTAAGTCAATCAAAACGTCGGTTAAGGTAAAGTAATAAAATTAAAGCGCGTTTTCTCGAGCGGTGCGACAAAAAGTCGCACGTTAGGCCCCCTGCAGACTCGCGACAGGACGTCTGCTTCACAAGTCACGCTCAGTCGGATAGTTTACACATTCCATACTCTATTAATATGGCACATAAAATTTAGTTGTAAGTACCGCTTTTAATAATTTACACTAGTTAATTTACTCAGTTGGATTCAATTATATGGATATTTAAGATGAGATATTTTCAATATGATATTAATGGGATGTTTCTTATTGAGAATCAGAGGAGTTCTGCTGTGAGCTTCCCACGGAATTAGTCAGAATGGGGTTACGGGGTGAGATGCGTTAAAATAGTTTTTTTACTGATTATAATAATAGAACTTCCAGATGCTTATAAATTATTTTATTTCTGTAAGTAGGTTTAAACAAACAATTTTACACGTCAATCATATTTTTTCTTTAAACTAGTTGAGGTCGGCGTTTCTTATCTGACTACTTTGAGAAGAAAGGACGAAACAAACTCAGAGGTCACAGTCTTTTTTAAAGCCCAGACATAATCTTGGTCAGATCATGTAAACACAACAACCCTTAGTTAATAACTACAGCAACCTGTATCGATTCAAAAACATTCCTTCACCACTTTTGTTTTAAGGATGGACGGCCAGATTGGTCACCGATGTTCGCTCGTTAGTATTAGATAATATTTCGCTTTAACCCGTTGTAATTTTATCTGTTGTTTCTTTTTAGCTAAGTAACTACATAAGTCGTTTTAATTTTCTAAATTATTTAGTCGATGATTTTGGTGCACGGTAAATCCCTAATGAGTTTATGTTGGCACCAACTTAAATGTACAACTGGATAAATAAATAAATAAAAGAAATAATTAAAAACTCGGGGTTTTTTTTAAGAGGGCTAGCTAAGAGTTTCTTTTTCTACAAAAACTCGCTTTCTTAAAACAGATTAATTGTAATTAAATACACTAATAAATAAAACATTTTTGTTGCACTCCATAATCAAGTTTGCATAAAATACATAATTAATACAATATTTACATTTTGTTAATAAAAAGGTACTGATACTGGAAGCGAGTTACTGCTATTTTTTTGCATATAAACATGACCCTTTGCTCTATAAATTAAAAGATAAGTATATATGTAAAAATTCACACGTTACAATAAAAGTTATGACATACGGACAAACAGTCCCACGCGTGTTGCTCCAATCAAGCAACCAGTTCATTTGATTAACATTTTTAACATTATAATTACTCACTCATGACTTTATGATACTCATTTCATTGATTAACTTAAAATTAGCTTGTTTGATAAATTGTTGGATGCATACATATTAGGAACTTCCAGAGAAAAATAAATTAAAAACTGTCCTACTTTTCATAACGATCATATGCAAATGAAAAGCTGATTTATTTCCTAGCTAAATGGAAAATCAACTCAGCCTATCGCATTCCACTACTGGACATAGGCCTCTGCCAGGCTGCGCCACAACACATTGTCCTCCGCCTTCTGCATCCAATCTGGAAATGGATACTAATTCTATCAAATTCTCAAAATTGTGTTTTAGTTTTCTCCAAAATTGCGCACAAAGCCTTTCACAATTTTTTCAAATACATAGTTTCCTTTTCGGCCATTTTAATTGCATCTTAAAAAATCAGCCTGTATAGCACATTACCAAATAAAACTTCTTAAATAGCACATAATTACTACACAGAATAAAATAAACCGCAATTAAGTAAACTATTCGAGTTGTAAAAATTAAATATTTCTCTCACGTACAAAAGTTCGCCCGTGGGTACGCATTTATAACGTTGACCATATTAAACGTTAAATTAAAAGGACAATTTCCATTAAAATACTGGTGCACAGTGCACATGCAATAAACTTTATAAAATTGAGTGTTTTTCGTGTAAAAAATGCTTAATTTTAACTTATTCTGACATTCCACTTTACTGTAATTTTATGAGCTTTTTGCATCGACAAATAGGAATGGACGCCCGTCATTTTATGATATACTAGCTATTGCCTGCGGTTTCACTAGCATCCTAGGGGAACTGCAACCGAAAATTTGTAGTAACTATTTGAAATTGACAGCGCCTTTATGTTGTTGCAGTAAGAGCGATTTGATTTTCGACATCATAAAAGGGCTCGCAACCCGCAAAGCCCCCGGTTCGGACGGTATCACCAATAGGGTGTACAAACTCCTCCCCGCCCCCCTCATACTGCTCATGACCGCCATCTTCAATGGCGCCCTGAGCAACAACATCTTCCCCCAGATGTGGAAAGAAGCCACAGTCATAGGCATCCCTAAGCCAGGCAAGCCCAAGTCTGAGCCCTCCAGCTACCGCCCCATCAGTCTGCTCAATGTTTTCGGCAAAGTCTACGAGAGGCTTATTTATAAGCGCCTCAAAGACTATGCCGAAGCAAAGAGCCTCATCCCCCCCGAACAGTTCGGTTTTCGCACGAAGCATTCGTGCATCCACCAGCTCCACCGCATAGTCGAGCACATTAGCTGCTTTTCAGCGAGGTGCTTCGACAGGCGTCCTGTTCTTCGATATAGCGAAGGCGTTCGACAAGGTCTGGCACAATGGCTTATTATATAAGCTGTACCTGCTAGGTGTGCCAGACCGTCTCGTGCTCATCTTACGAGATTTTCTGTCGGACCGCACTTTCCGCTACCGTATCGAGGGCGCTCTCTCTCCCCCTCACCCCATCCGCGCCGGAGTCCCCCAGGGTTCCGTTCTGTCTCCCCTCATTTTCACCCTGTTCACTAGTGACATCCCGAACAGTAAAAAGGCACAGTTGGCGCTCTTCGCCGACGACACTGCCATTTACTGTTCGGGTGCCAACCAGTCATCCATAGCTCGAAACCTCCAAACCTCCGCAAGCGCCTTGAGCGATTGGTTCCGGAAATGGAGAATCGAGGTCAACCCCGATAAGAGTCAGGCGGTCATCTTCTCGAGACCGCGCAAACAACCCCCCCCCCCTCCCGCGCCCGATCTCTATGTATGGCAAGCCGATCCCCTGGGGAAAGCGAGCCAAATACTTAGGTGTCATCCTAGACCACAACCTCACCTTCAACGAGCACATAAAGACGGCGCGCTCGCGCGCCTCTTTCGCTCTCGGTAGGCTCCACTCCATGATAACTGCCCTCAGCAAATTGTCACTCAAGTGCAAATTGCGCCTCTACACCGCGGTCATCCGCCCCATCATGACCTATGCTTGCGTAGTCTTCGCACACGCCAAGCCGCGATTTCTGCATAAAATGCAAACCCTCCAGAACCGTTTCCTCCGAAAGGTCACGGGAGCCCCCTTCTATGTCCGAAATGTGAATCTGCATCTAGATCTCAGACTCCCCACCATCCAGCAGTCCATGAAACGCCTTTCCAAGCGCTTCTTTGACTCTGCCATAAAGCACCCCAATCCCCTGATTGCGGCGGCCTCCCGATACACTCCCTCCCGCATAAGTAGGATTCGCCGACCAAGGCATACCCTCACTGTCCCCGACGACGCCACTACCCTCCTCCAGGAGAGCAGTAAGGCCACGAGTACTCTCAGTCGACAACACAAACACAAGCTCAGAAATCCGTCCTTCCGTCCTCGCCGCCGAGGCCCGTCGCGACGTCCCGCACCATCACCGTGCCCGCCCCGACCCTTGCTCGAGCCAGCCCGCGCAGCTGAGCCTGTAGTTTTAAATTCGCCCCTAAACACCAATAATAATACCGATCCAGCCTGTCCCTTGCTGTCCTCTTCCAGCGACGCCCTGAGCCGAGGTCCGAACCCCGCAGGGGGTTACCCTTAGCGCTGTCGCTTAGTTTTTAAGTTATTGTTTGCCCTGGCTGGAGGCTTTAATTCGAGGCATCCACAGGAAAGTCCGGTTAAGCAGTAGCCATCCTCATAAAGGATGAACTGCGAGATGCCATTGTTAAAAAAAAAAAAAAAAAAAAACGATTTGATTTTCTCAGTGCATATTTATGTGCAATTGACTGTGCATAAAGCTTGTGTAATATGTTAAAAAGTGTCCTATATTCCTAAGTTTGCATCCAGCGGGGTAATTGCATATCACACTTACAATGGCAATGCCCTTCATTTTGACAGTTCAACATCATTCATTGCGTTATTTATACGTGGTTACGCAGACAGTTTTTTCAAATTTATGAAGCAATGGATTAGCAATATTCTTCAAAATGATACAGATTGATTAGTGTGTTACGCAATTTTGATGATGCAATGGGAAAACGCAGGCTTATAAAAAAAAAACGATATCTACACACTTGTAACAATAACAGTGTCTAGACTCTAGAGGAATTCAATCGCAGTTGCTTAACTTGGATAAACAGATAGCAGAAACAATAATACAATTACTCAGGAATTCGTTAAGTAACCAACGATTTATGATTTCTTTATACAGTTACTTATAAAGCTAATAACGCTCATTGTGTGTTAATATTGTAATAAATATGATTTAGATAGATTTATAATAAGTCAAGCTCGTAGTTTCTTTTATAGAAGTAATAAAGCATCATTATCACATATTTTTTCACGTTAATAAGGTTCATATCAATCAGAATTGTATCGGAATGCTCTTTTCCATTTCCTTTTTGGTCATATTAAATTTGCTAGCGAAACTCCGTAGAGGTGATGTATAAACACTATAGAACAAAATAAAAAAGATTTTCTCTACTCTAACTTCAAGTAACAAAACTACTAGATGACGTTGACCCCCAAAAAAAAAACATCAAGTCATTTTTATTTTTTATTTTATCTTGTTTAGATATCGATCGATACCCATTATGTATGCAAAGTTTTGCTAGCTTATTTAATTTGACCCTGTATACCTACTCTTTGTGTAATGTTATTGTATCAATTCGTTAGTCAATCCCAATAATATTATAAATGTTAAAGTTTGTATGTTTGTTACTCAATAACGCAAAAACGGCTGAACGGTTTTGGATGAAATTTGGCACACAGATAGTTTTAACCTGAACCCGACTGCGTAACACACTATCGATCACAATATGTAGTACGGTACCTAATAGGTTGATGTGTAGCCATGTTTACTACATGCATAACTGCGGTCACAATTCACAACATGGTACTCAATGATACTCAAAAATGAATTCCAGAAAACACATAACCACTTTAAATTTTCAAAAAGGTCACATGATGAGTTAGTTTTTTCATACTTTGCTTAAACTGCACTATTAAAAGAGATTAAAACGATTAATATCTGTCATTACGACGTCGAAATATGGTCACAGTACGAAGTCAAGCTTCCTTATAAGACATGTGGAGAAACGTGGCTCCGCCCGTACACATATCGGTGGAACGACACCTTAATGATCACTTAATCACGGCGTATGCGACCGTCGGATGTTTTCATTAATGTCCGAGTCACTGCAAAATTGGAAATACGACTTTGTTGGAAATTACCAATTACTTAGAAAACGTTGATGGTTTTTACCTGATAGACGGCTGTCTCTAGTAGATAGGGTTTATTTTTTGTTGTTAGTGCGTTGTAATGTGAGTAGAATGATATTCCGTTTGTTGATTAGATTAATTTGTATGTATCGGTTGCGATCTATCCTATTGAAAGCAGTCTAGGCCTCCATAAGGACTCTTTGCAATGTAAATGAGACGTGTCAGTGACATATTAATATTTTACAATTAGTAAGTTAGGTATTTTAATTCTTTAAGGAATGTAATTTCTGTCAACTTTACCTACTAAGGGCTGATTTTACCAAAGTTAATATTTTATCCGTTGCATAAAATTGACGTCGTCAGTTCTAGTATGGAAAAACTGTCAAAAATTTAATTCTTTTTTGTCGTGATGGCACTTACTATAGGTGTAAAAGTTTGGTGAAATGCGTTCTTAACAAAATAACTTTTGTATTTTTTTTGCGACTTGTTTTCAGAAAAAAAATCCTAACCTTAGTTTGATCTACAACATCGTTTGCTCAGGGTTTTCTTTATAATACATCAATAAACCTACGGTCGGCAAATGGAAATATAAGTAGTTATCATGTTTGAACAAAATCTCAATTGACTGCCAAAAATAATAAATTACATACAGATTGAAATCTATAAACTACCATTTCATAGACAGAAGTTACTAAACATGTACAACTTTTATGATATAACTTTTTTTTTTTTAATATTTTAATCATCAAATTGATATAGTAATTAAAATGAAATACAATTTGTTTCATTAATCATTTAAATGAACAATTTAATATGCTTAGAAAAAAACTCTTCGCTCGCGTCACGACGCAGAAAACAGATCTCTCAACAATTTCTTTAATAGACGCCATAAAGTTGATTGTGGCGCCGATATAATTAAAATATAAATAGTTTACACTAAAATAATTATCAATAGATTATACTACTTATACAATAAATAAATATATAATATAATAGTCATGTCCATGTAACATAGCTAACCGCGTAGGTATTAATTAAAACCTTTTTGCTTTCAATAGCGAACCCCAGCTAATGAGTGGACGTTCCATTTATGTCCAGATTAGGCCTTTGCAAGCAACACGCAGTGACTCTTAATTAACTTTGATTTATGTTAGATTTCTTACGTTATTTATATTTTATATTATAGACTAATAACACTGTCCGTAGGTCGTAAACTTTCTACTTGATTGTTTAATTATGTTCGTAGAATTATTAAAAACTCCTAGAACTAGAAAGGCAGCATATAAATCTATGTGGAAATTGATTAGCCGTACATAATGAGTGTTGCCATCGCATAATACGATAATAATTTTGGAATTGAGGAAAAAGCGGAATGTTGCCAGATGGTTATTCGCCCGTTTTTAAAGTTCAACCGTGGCTTTAGCATAATGATAATTACATTTAACACAGACACAAGGAATCTTGTGAGTCTTAAGTGTGAAGCCATTAAATTAATTTTGTTGCAAGTGAAATTGATTATTGACGGTTTTTTCTTAAAATAAAATTTATATGTTATTACGATGACAAGTTATGTTTTGTTTTGACAATCTCTTGAATCCGATGAGTGTTACATTCGTTTTTCTTGCTATTTTTAACATAACTTAGGGTGTAAATAAGTAATAAAATAATTACTGTAAAATCTTTAAAACCAAGTCAGTTATCGAAGAGTCCAATAAACTTTATTTTGTAATTGATTTATGCAGTGGTCTTTTCATAAAACTCGATTAACCAAAGCACTTTTCGAATTTTTTTATCAGTTCAGAACGGTGTTTCTGTGCGTGAGAATTAGGAGTTGTGCTTGTAGACTAGCGTCTAACTGCTCATCACTGATACTAGCTCTGTCAGACACGAAGCCAGGTGAGACAGCGTGCTTTTTGGCCATGCCCACCAGTGAGTTCGAGCTCGCGATTAGTTTACTCTTAAGGAGGCGTTTACGAATCTAACAAAAATAAGCAGTTTTTCGGTACATTTTGCGGGAAAATGATACGAAACCAAATCTAACTAATAATTACCACAGATAGATTGCTCCTTCATCTTCAAATATGGCTAAATTTTTATTCGAAAAGTTTGGTTTATAATATTGTAAAAAATTATTTCCGTCGCCTCTTCACACAAAATTGAGGATATCGTAATGACTTTAGGTACATTTTTCTTCTATTTATTAACATAAATTTATGTATTTAAAAATATTTTATGTAAGCAGACATGTTCAACTCAAAATGATTGTATAAAGAACTATCAAAATGTTACCAAATGGCTCAGAAAAAAAATTAAAATCGAGTCTATTTTTTCACATATTTAGCTGTAACATGTGAATCTTAATGCACTGTATTAAGGGTTATTTTACTGGTCACTGTCTTGCTTTATTACACAAAAATTTGTAATGAAATATTAGTCTGCGCTCAGCCGCCGTCGTGGGTGGACTCTGTGTCGGTTGTAAGCAGCAGCTTGTGCTGAAAAAGATCGCTGTACGGATAGAAAATATTTGACATACCAAACTTGATACTTCCCGCATTCTGTATGACTATCGTATGAAAGATTTTATTCACAGTCTTATATTATTTTTTTAGAAGTAAGTAGGGATTATTCATATTTCGTTTCGGTCATGATGGAGTCACCTGAAGGTGTACTTCGAAGACTGCTACTGGAACTAAAAGACGAGCTGAGCTAGGTGTGCCGAGTTTGGGCTCGTCTTGTTAGTTATGTTGAGACCTTACCTTCGGAATTGATGAAGTGACCTGCAGGTGTACTTCGAAGACTGCTACTGGAACTAATAGACGAGATGAGCTAGGTGTGCCGAGTTTGGGCTCGTTTTGTTAGTTATGTTGAGACCTTACCTCCGGACTTGATGCAGTGACCTGCAGGTGTACTTCGAAGACTGCTACTGGAACTAATAGACGTGCTGAGCTAGGTGTGCCGAGTTTGGGCTCGTTTTGTTAGTTATGTTGAGACCTTACCTCCGGACTAGATGGAGTGACCTGCAGGTGTACTTGGAAGACTGCTACTGGAACTAATAGACGAGAAGAGCTAGGTGTGCCGAGTTTGGGCTCGTTTTGTTAGTTATGTTGAGACCTTACCTCCGGACTAGATGGAGTGACCTGCAGGTGTACTTCGAAGACTGCTACTGGAACTAATAGACGAGCTGAGCTAGGTGTGCCGAGTTTGGGCTCGTTTTGTTAGTTATGTTGAGACCTTACCTCCGGACTTGATGAAGTGACCTGCAGGTGTACTTCGAAGACTGATACTGGAACTAATAGACGAGCTGAGTTAGGTGTGCCGAGTTTGGGCTCGTTTTGTTAGTTATGTTGAGACCTTACCTCCGGATTTGATGGAGTGACCTGAAGGTGCACCTTCCAAAAAGTTATTTTTTACTTTGTAGTGTTTTTTTTGAAAGTCCGATATTTTTTTTTTTTATTGGAAAACAATATTTATTTTTCATTTTTTATTTGTACACACGGCTACACATCAAGCTATACATTTCCAGTTTTAGCTGACCTCACATTGTATAGGTTTTTCGTACAATCAGAAGTCAGCTTATACTGGTTATGTATAGCTTGATGTGTAGCCGTGTGTACCTGCCCAACACAAATTTAAATTACTTTAAGCAAAATTCATAAAGCTATACCTCATAAAGGTATACCTTATCCTGAGGCATACCTAATATTTATTCCTCATTTTTCATTATTGCACCTACCATTGTTTGTCTCTGCATCACCCAAAGGTAGAAAATGCCTATGGCATTAAGTCCGCCTCTGTACATTTTTGTGTTTGAAGTATTAAATAAATAAATAAATACCTTATCCATTAAAAAATGAGTGAATTTGCAAATCCGTCTATAGATATATGAAGGAGCTATGCCCGAACATACATAAAAAAAAATACTCTTTATTTGAAGTCGGTTAATTATTAAATCAATTCATAAACAAAAAGGCCGTCTATATATTATTATGACGGAGTTATCTAACCTAACACCCTTACATAAAAAAAATATATGTATAAGCATCCGAATTGAGAACCTCCTCCTTTTTTGAAGTCGGTTAAAAATACTAAATAAAACGAATATAAATAAGCTTTTTTAAATTATATGTTTTCAAAAAGCTTGTCGCGCAAATTGTTAATACATAGGTACTTTGGCATGTACTTGCTTACCAATCAAGTAAGTAAATGGTATCTACTTTTATGAACATTTCACGGTACAAACTTTTTGACAACAACGCATAGTACCTAAGCTTAAAAAAATACATGCCTAAAAATTAAATAAAAGTAGGCTCAAGTATCAAGTCGTGTCAGTTTACTCATAATTTCGCCGCTTCGCGCTTCGCGCATCGTCGCTGTGTGTGTGAGCCGTGCACGTGTAGTAGTAAGACTCAATACCTAAAATTGAAGCGCGTCAATTCGTAAACGCGTCCTTAATACAGGTTATTGTTAGGAGACCAGCACTTCTCCCACCTATTTGATGATATATCTGTTACAGTTTATCTAACTGTAATAAGTGATAAATAATTTTATTTCTAAAGTAGGTTTGTACACGTCAATCCTATTTTTAAACCCAGCGTTTTCTATCTGACTATTCTGAGAAGAAAGGCCGAACCAAACTCATAGATCACAGTCTCTTTTAGTACCTATTCTGTTCAAGTATCTATGGCGAATGTGTAACATTATTTGTATAAAACTTAGTATCATTTATGTGGTGGAGAAATAAAAATAATTATTACATTGAAAAAACATCTTGCGTATATGAATCCTCATAGAATTCCATTCGCAGCTAATCTAAATTCCCCTTTGCTTGTCAAAAGGTATGGTTTCAAAACCGTCGTGCGAAATGGCGCAAGCAGGAGAAGGTGGGTCCCCACGCTCACCCCTACAGTGGCTACCTGGGGGGCTCTCAGCAACTGCCCACGTCAGCCACTCTGCCTGGACCACCACACCCATTGTCACAGCTTGGCTTCGGGCTGAGGAAGCCGTTTGATGCTGCACTGGCTTCGTTTAGGTAAGAATTTAATTTCACTCTTTTATTCAGTTTTAGTAGTATTCTCAGTTAATTTTGTTTCTGGGTCGGTTTTTACAATTGGTTGTCAGTGAAGTTCAGGAGGCCTACCATGAACTATTTAAAAACGATTCAAAAGCAAGACATTTCAGTTTAGGTTCTTAAACTGCATCGTTCACAGTCGTACCATGACGTCCAATACACTCAGAGGCATTTGGATCGTTAAAAGTGAATGAGCGTTAAGAGCTCGTGGTAGGTATCCAGATGGCACGGCCTAAATTGAATCGTTAAACTGACGTCATGGTACGAATTAGCAGAACAGTTCAGTTTAGGTCCTAAAGTGGACCGCGTTAAGAGCTCGTGGTAGGTATGCAGTTCAAATCCCAAACTCAGAAACCTTGTCAGTTGTGTCTTATTTTTCTAAATACTAATGTTCTTTTTTCTTTCAACAGGTACGCAAGCACACCTCTATTTGGCGCCCAGTACTTACCTCCGCTATCGCGCCCGCCTCTCTTCGGGGCCCCACTCTACGCCACATCGCCTGCGCATTTCCACTCCCTCTTCGCAAACTTAAACATCCCCGAGCCGCCCCGACTATCCCCAGAGCAGTCCCGACCGGCACCCGAACTGTCACATCCATCTCCCGATCTCTCCCGTCCGTCGTCCGATCACTCCCGATTGTCGCCCGAGGTTACCCGGTCCCCTGCACCTTCCATGTCTCCGCCGATATCGCCAGGCAGTGAAAGCTTGCATATGCACCCAGTAATGGAGGATGTGCGTACTTCTAGTATCGCTGCCTTGAGACTAGCGGCTCGGGAACATGAACTTAGACTTGAATTGTTAAGGCAGAGAGCTGATATGATGTGTTGATTATGAAAATACTTATTTTTTATATAATTTCTTTATTTTAATGTAAATATTTCTCTATAGATTTAATTTAAACATTGATTTGGTATCCAGACGTGTAAGTTTTGATTTTGTAAATAAGTTTATAGTAAGCATGTTATTTTAGTATTTAAGTTTCCATTTTCAATTCATAAATCCGTCCTTTCATATGTAATTAAGTATTACTTATAAATAAATAAATACAGTTATTTTTACTATAGATGTTTCTTTTGCCTACCACATAATAAATCTACTCACTTAACATACAAAAATACAAAAGAACATTTTCTTCATTTTAAACGCAACACAATGGTATCGATGTTCTGAAAGGATTTAAAAGACGAGGCACATCACTATTCTTCATTGAGTTCAATAATTAAGATCAAATGAGGTGCAAAAAGGACCTACAACCAGAAAATGCTAGAAAGAAAAACAATTGAACATCAACTACAAAAAAAACTTATAGAAACGGCCACTTTAAACATAGAGAAACGACTCGTCGGATAATCCGTCATTATCCAATTCCAATAGAAAAGGATGAATCGAGGCCCAAAGGTCATCAATCGTTTCTACCCATGGATAACCATATTATGGTCTAAAATTCACCATGACAGCCTAATGTAATTAATATCAACGGTTTCATCCGCAAAATATGGCTACGACCAATCTGTTCGACTGAGAATTACGTGGGGATGAGGTCTTGTTGGTAGCGAGTAACAATTTTACAAAGTATGTGTACTCGAGCTTGCGTAGGCATTGACCGGTTATCGGCTAATTCTGTAACAATCTTACTTAAAAAACTTAGATGAAGGGAGCTGCCATTCAAGACGCTAGAAATTGACACTAATGACATCCATCATCAGCCTACAGCAGTCCACTGATGGACATAGGCCTCTCCTATTGCACGCCATTCAACTCGATTTTCGGCAACTGTCATACAGCTGCTAGCAACCATCCTGCGATGATTGTCGCTCCACAGAGCCTGAGGGCGTCCTACTCCTACCATACCTTAGACGATTCGCGGTCTCTACTCAAGATCACGTCTACCCCAACGGTCATCGGTTTTACGGCTAATATGGCCGGCCCATTGCCACTTTAGCTTGCTTCACTAATGACAGCTCACTTCAAACTACCGTCACCTAACTTTTTACGGTGATTGGTCTTCGAATCTTAAGTTCATCTAGGAAGGAGGCATAACCACGCTACAGATACGCGGACGCGGTCGCCACTACATAACCTTTCGGCCTCATCCGTTCTGCGTGTAATAGTTAAAGATACAATACATTACCGGCCTTTAACGTTCCATCCATGCAAAATAACGCGGGCTAATAGCTTTCAATCTGCCTAGTCTTTACCCAACTATGATGGGGTCGGCTTCCAGTTAAACTAGATGCATCTCAATACCAGTATTCCACATGGAGCGACTGCCTGTCTGACATCCACAACCTAGTTACTGGCTATCATGATACCCCTTGGTAGGACCGGTTGTCAGACTTTTGAGCTGCAGACTATTCATGGCTTAACATGCTTTCCGAGGCACGGACGGCTCTCGATGTGCAATGGATGGTCCCATCCAGGAACCGACTGCGGCAAGCGTAGCTTAACCATCGATCGACATTTAGTAACGAGCCAATACTTGAAATGCCTGAATAAAAACGACTCAAAGGAAACTGACTGATAAAATAAACGTAGGTCAAGGTTATGACGCTTTAGGCGTGAGATGAAAATAATGCATAGTTGAATAACCTCAGTGCACCTCTGGACTCTTTGGCGGTCAGCGTGTTTCACGGTCTATCAAGAAAATACTTTTGTAGTGAATTGTGTTCGGAATCATAGTATTAAAAGTAGGTAGATATTTTTAGTTATTGTATCACCAACAATGGCAAAGGTTACAATTTAAACCATTTCATATTTGATTATGCTTGAGAATTAAAATCTACTAATACAAACATGACTTCTATACAAATTTATTATGTAATAAATTACATAGGTTAAAGTTATAGTAAGCTTGCTTGAGAATCGAAATCTGCGAGTATTAGGTATACATATTCACACATACGGTTACAGACTTCCAACCTAAACTGTAATTGAATATTGTTCAGGGCGTTAGTTGAACGGCCGCCGTTTAGTTAAAAGGCTAGGCGGTTAACTGAACGGCTAATTTAACCAGTTGGCTGCGACATGTACAAGACATGGAAAAATGGTAGGTACTTACTTATCCATTACTGTTCCGTTGCCGTTTTCACCAAAAATCAGACATGACTCTCTTCAGAAAAATAGCCAGTGCCTCATCTGATTAGCTACCTACAATATTGGAACGGCGTTCAAGAACATGCTATTCAAAAAACCGCTTAACGCCACCACTCGCACCCCGCCCCATCACAATCCAAGTCGCAATGATTCACCGTCAATCACACACAATCATCACCACTTTGGCATTAGTCACCCAAGGCCGGTGAAGGGACGGCTCTACGTGCCGCAATTAGGCCTGACCTCATACTGCATAGGGAAGATACTGCGGTTTGAGCTAAGTCTAGATTGTACGTAAATATAGCTCTAAGTGTGTTTTGGTAATTGGTCTGGTTTTATAGATTTAAATAGCTTTGTGATGATTTGGATTGTAATGTTTGTAAGATGAACTTTAAGGCCAGATAACAACCAGCCTATGATGTTCGTACAACTGAGATTCAAGCCTCCTCTCTTTGAGATGGAGTCATAATCAGCCTATAATGTTTCCATTTATGTATCTATAGTTGTCGTAAAAAAAAAACCGTCACCGTAGCCGAAATCGGCGGACCACGCACAATGAAGGGTTCCGTAGTTGGAATGAATTTATCCCAAGAACAAACTTAACATTGTAGTTGAAAAACATGTTCTCCTATACATTCCAACTGAAAATGTAAGTTTGTACGCACAATATTGAGAGATTTACCATGTTGTTTCAAGATCATAGACTTCTTATTAATTTTCCTGTAATCTATAGGTATAGAACTATTTTCTATAATTTTTTCAAAATTTTAGGCTCAGTAGTTTCGGAGATAAGGGGGGGAATGGTAAATTTCCGTCTATTGTCTTCAATAACTTTAATACAATTTATTTTAAAATTATGAAAAAAATATATTTGAGATCCTCACGGTAAGCTTGATACGTTACACGGTACAGATTGCGAAACTTTTTTTTTGAATTGTCTATTTACCCCTCAAAAATGACTCCCATTTTTAAAACTCATTTATTTCCGTTACACGTCTGTGTTTGGGTCACAGAGATTCATATGTATACCAAATTTCAACTTAATCGGTCCATAAGATTCGGAGCAAATTGGCTGTGACAGACGGACAGACAGACAGACAGACAGACACACGAGTGATCCTATAAGGGTTCCGTTTTTTCCTTTTGAGGTACGGAACCTTAATAATGTTCCCACTGCTGGGACACAGCCACAGGGAGTGGACTATAATCCACCCCGCGGGCTCAGTGCGGGTTGGTAGATGTCACATGTCTTCGAATTATTGGTTCTAGGACATGCCGGTTTCCTCACTATGTGAATGGAAGCTGGGCCATTGTCTATGGGGAGGTAACGCATACGCACATGAGAACTGAGCATCATCTGTGGTTAATTATGTACCCATATAGACAAACAGCTGAACCCGGAACAGCTTTTCGTATGCCATGCAGATAGCCACGCTTTCAGTAAATTAATCAAAGATGCAAAAGCATACGTATAATTTAAATGTTATTACAACTAATAATAATTTTAAATTGATAGTTATATTATTAATTTATTACCATAGTGTTACTCATTGCGATTACAATGCATTCAGCCATTCAGCTGAGGATAAATTGTTATTTTAATGGTTAGACCTTTCTAATAGAATTTCGTACAAAGTAAAATGTTAATAATCTAACGACTCTTGCCAAGTTACGTGTCGACGACTGTATGGTAACGAAAAATGTCCCATCAGCATTTCATAAGCTAATAAGCATATTCACCATTTTGTCAAAGTATTATTTCTTTTCTTTTCCACAGATATGTATTTAATTGATGATTTAATAGGGATTTGAATACAAATCGATATGATCATAGGTATATTTGAGTTTTCAAGTTTTGAAAATAAACTGGTATCTACCTGTTTTTAATTAACAACAAAAGTGGTTGATCTATTCGTTGTGTTTTATCTAATAATTATTTTAATATTTATGAAAATTAATTGGAACTTAATCAAATATATTTGTATAATTATACAAATTAATTTGTGCAATAAATGCACTTAAAGTAAGTAGGTAGTATCCTCAATGGCTGCCTAATTTTATTGTACGTTCTAAGTTTCTCATGGACTTCACCGAAATCGTGAGGAAACCGGCATGTCCTAGTACCTACTAAAAATTCGAAAAATGACAGACAGAGAGACATGTGACATGTATTACCACCACACTGGGCCCGCGTGGTGGTTTACGGCACACTCCCTCTTACAGAAAGGAGACCTGTGTCCAAGTTGTCAGAACATTATGGTCTGATTAATGCTAAATACCCACTGTCCAAGACTCTATTCTGAAGATGCACATGGTCCTCGTTTTGCTAAAATAAAAAATCTTGACATCAATTATAAAGCATGATGACCTGACATCGGTGAAGGAAAAATATCGGGAGGAAACTAGGATTTACGTAAGTATAAAATCGAGAAACCCGTCTTGAGTTAGCTTGGTGATCAATGCGTGTGCTCATGAGAAGAGGACCTGCAGTGGGACAACATGCCTGGTATTATTATTTTATTTTACTTTAAAACTAATTTAGTTATGTGATAGGGTATGTTACTATTAGTTGAAATTGTGCATTTAAGAGTAAACTTATAAATATTATTTCTAATTATTTTACAGATTAATGAGAAACTCACAGAAAGGAAACCATATTTCATAATCACCCTTTCCAAATACTCATCTCATTATGTTTTAGAAAAAAAAAAAATTGTCAGACAATCTCACACAACTCGACCAGTCCCTCGACAACCGACTACGCAATCCCTAAAGCACTATTTTCTTTACGACAATCAAGAAAACATAAAAGGGTCCTTTTCAAAATTATATTTAATAAACATCAAAATTTTATTAGTATTTATTTGACAAACAATTACACGCATCCTTTGTGATGATAATGGCGCTTATCATAACATTTTACGAGCTCCACCGGCCAGCGCACCGCGATTAGTGATGGGAATTGGTATCGATTTCGATTTGAGATGCTAATTGTTAGATGCCTTTTTGTGTAGGTAGGTTCTTACCTGTTCTAATACTACTGATTACTGAAGCTATGTGTAATGCTGATTGTTCTGTATTTAAGCAGTAAGAGTAGGTAAAGAGAAGACGGACGGGAAAATAAAAAAATGGAATCCAAATCTACATTTATGTGAAAACGTTCGCGTTCTACATCAAAGAAACAGCTCCACAAAATATTTAAAAGATCAACTGAATAGGTAAACTAATAAAACGAAAATTGCTCCAAAGGTCACACATAGTTATACCAATTTCCTAAATTAAATTTAAATACTCCTGTTATTATATTGAATTTTCTTACTTATACAGATTAAATAAGTGGCGTTTCAAATCGATTTCCACGACCATTCGTGGTATACAAATGTTTATCGATACAATTATCGATAATACACCATTGCGTTTGATTTTTTAGTGTTGGATCCTCGGCTGGTGCAAGCGCCTGCGCCTGGCTAACTTTTATTCACCGATCTTTAGGTACCCGAGTTTATAGCTTGTCGTAAATTATACGAAGGAATAAAGACGTTTTGTGAACGTGCAACGATGCTGGGACGTTTCCATTTAAATTATTTTAAATACACTCACGGTTTAATGCGGCCGTATTTATAATAAGCTTTGTGTTGAATCAATTTCGCTTTAATATTTGGCATCGTTGTGTGTCACGTTCTAACTTATGTGTTTGTTTTCTTCCTCAGTCGTAAATAGCTGTCTCGATATTTTTCCAATTTCGCTGATTTACATCACTGCTTCGAATTTTTATTTTAAAAGATCACTTAAAAAGGAGTTACGATTTTATTACACACCAGTTCAATCAGAAGTTGGATTTTAAATAAATTATGCAAATCTTATTTCTACTTTTGAATCATTAAAATATTGCAGATACGTCACCATTTTCGCTTGAAAAAAGAATTTATAATTACTATAAGTTTATATGCTGCGTAACTGCTAATTAGATGAGTTTAATTTGAAATGAAATGAATATTTAATTTATTTTACGAGCCTGACGACGGCTTAGTATCACCAATTAGGTGTGAAGTCCTGATGGTTATCAGTTTTTGAACTATAAAGTTAAATTTTTATTGGAAAGCGATTCGATGCTAAGTCAAAAAAAGCACCTTTTTTCAATAGTTAATCACCCTAAAGATGTGTTTTGAATAATTCGTTTCAAACCTTTTTTATTGATAGAAAGCGAGATGCGTCAGGGTAGCCTGCGAAATTTAAATTTTCTTACGTTTTTTGAAATTTGCAGATCAGTATCGGGTATGTAATGTTGAACAAAATATGATTCGCGACCGTAAATAGTAAGTATGTATTTATAGAATAATAGTCATTATCATCATCAATACAACCCTCTAAGTTCATATAACCCTCTTGAATGACTATTTCATGAAATATCATAATCACCCCTATCGCTACCCTATCGCTTTTGTCTTGACTTTGTGCATTTTCACAATTTTTAATTTACCTACAATTAATGTTATTGTCACTCTCTGATATCGCCATGAGAAAGCTAGTAAACCAATACCAAAGAAATATACCCTTTCCCTTTTTTTTAATGCACAGCAGCTAAGGGATGCCATAGGTACTTTGTACATACCTATTTACAGAAATAAAATCATTTATCAATTATCATCTAAGTGTAGACAGATTGATATAATCTCCCATGCCGCCATATTGCGCCAAAAACAAGTACCCGATTAAGTCATAATACATATAGAAACACTAATAATAAGCAATTAACTTCAAAACTAATAGTTTTACACAATACACTAGTCCGACCCCAATCAGTCGTAAAATTATTTACAGCATACCCAAACATAAATTTTTATTGCACTATACATTGATTAGTATAACGAGCAAGATACTGTTTGATGATCGAATTAACATTTTATAGAAATTAATCGATTCTCTATTTATATCGATTATTGTATCGATATGCCATAAACGTCTAGTTATCGCTAATGGTAACATATGGTATGTGGCAACTGTTATAGTTTCCTGTTTGTGTTTTAATCAGCCTTCTTTTTGTGAAATGGAAGAATTGTTTGTCTCATTAGGAGAAAGACATCAGAAAATATGAAATGTTTTTGAATGTATTGTCAGTTTATTGAAATAGATAAGATTTTGTTTTGTTTTTTACGGCCCAACCATTATAATTATTATTTATTCTTCTAGACCAAATTTCAGCCATTGAAGCCAATCTCAGTGGAGACTAGCTTCCAAATTGGATAAGAAAGATTTCAAAACAGAAGAAGAACTAGCAGGGGTACGTTTGTGGAGGGGGCTCAGGGGATCAGACCGGAATAAATCCTTTCGACGCAGGAGAAATTACAGTGCACAAGTGTGTGCGTAGACACAGGTGCACTCTCTCTTCCCTCACTGTCATTAGAGTAGTGGTGGCCCAATGGAAACGGGATAAGTACCTACTCCCTCTCATGAGTGAAGGCCTGTGTACCAGCAGTGCAGTGGTAACATTGTAGGTTGATTATACTTTGACCGAACCGTATAATTATAACAGACGTTCGGTTTAGGCTGTACTCTAGTTAGCTTTAGAAGGGTGCTTCAACGTTTTAAGTGTCCTAAAAAATTCCTTTCAGAACTCTAGTTATTCTGTTTGACTTTAGGTAACTCCGGGAAATCGAAACCATTTAAAAAAACTAGTCCTTGCAGGAACAACATCGCAATGACGTAGGTACTTTAGTTTCAAACTTTTATTTTATGTTTTCATTGAACGCAGTTCCTGGTGCCTAAAATGCAATGTTATTTCTGTTCTAAAAAACCTTTTTTCGTTGCCAATTTGAATTTGATTGACGTCAATCCTGAAACAATGTATATTTGCACTTTACATTATTTACGGAAAAACCTTGAAAGGCCAATAAATAGTTTGATAACTATTTTGGCTCTTCAAGGTTTTTCTCTCCTTTCATTCTAGATAATTCTTAAACGAAAATCCACTAAGTAGTTCAAGATCGTGAGGAGGCAACTGACATCTACCAAACCCGCACTGGGCCCGCGTAGTAGGTAAATTACAGTATTAAATTACTCCCTCTCTCAGAGAGGTGGTATGTGTCCAAGCAGTGGTAACATCAGGAGCTTCTTCTTCAGAGGCAAATAGTTGTGACAAAAAGAAACAGGGAGGAACAAACAAGCTAACAAGCTAAGCTTTATGTAATTTATTTATTTATTTTAACTATACTACTGCTAGAACGTGCTCAAAGAGCAATTCTAAAAGTCGCCACCCCTCGTGTCCTTTCAGATTTCCCACACACCACCTATACTATATGGCATGCAAGGTGCTAACAGTTCGACACCTTTTGTTTTAAGTATAGTTTTACTGCAACACACTGAACTAGATTTTAAACCTATACCTTCAGACAAGAGAAGAAAGGATCTGGTTTGCACGAACCCTCAGACGAAACATGCTTTCTCAAAAAGATTCTATTTATTTCTAGGACCTTTCTTAAATATTAAATTTAACAAATTCCTTAATATATATAATGTAAGATATAATAGGTGTAGTATAATGTTATTCGATTATTTAGCAAAACTAAATTACTCGGACACGGTAAAACTACTAGAGGTGCTGAACTAAACTAGCTGTACCTAACCGTATCTGCTTAGATACTGATAATTTATGTTAATTTAATTCACTGACTGTCCTATTTAACAAGTACTTTCGTAGAGAGATGGCCTGATACACAGGTTTATATAAACCTAGATCAAGCAACGCACTACATAACCTTCAGAGTTCTATTTTTGACTGTAATCTCATATTTCTCATACCATAGTCTATATCCAGATTATTATAATCCTATTATAGGTCTAGATTAATATAAACTACTGAACCATACTCGTATGTACACTTTTTGTAAACTTATTATTTAAATTTTATTTTATTTTATCACCAATGCTCTCAAAAACGGTGAATGAAAACATCGTGAGCAAACCGGCACATCCTAGAACTAAAAATTCGAAGACATGTGACATCTACCAACCCGCACTGGACCCGCGTGGTGTAATAGGTACGGCCCATTCCGTCTCACAGAGAGGACTTGTGTCCCAGCAGTGGGAACGTTATAGACTGTTTATGCTCCCTGAAGCCATTTTACCCTTTCTAAATAAAATACCCCTTTAAATGAATAAGTATTACTTCACTATATCATTTACAAACTACTATAAAATAATCAGGAATTTATTACCAAGAACATTAAATAAAACAGCCAAGGTAAACCAACAATTTCTTCACATAAAACTTCTTCCATAAATTAACTATTATCTCTAATAACACATTAGATCATTGACTATCACAACAATGTATTTTCAAGGCGCTTTTTAGGGTTCCGTACCCAACGTGACCCTAATACAAAGGCGGTTTGCCCACCGCCACGTCAACGAGAAATTAACGAGAACGAGATGACGGCGCCGAAGGAGCGATAAATATTTACTATAGCCGCGTGTCCATCGCAAGCCATCACCGGGACGTCACGCTCGGTTCGAATAATCTCGTTTCTCGTTGACGCCCGGGCGGGTGGACAATCGGTGTAAGGCTCTGCTGTCCGTCCGTCTGTCACAGGATTGAACTGTAATAGGTAGAGTGGCCGTTATAACAACAATGAATAAAAATAAAATAAAATTGACACATTACTTATTTAAGCCATTAGGCCGCGCATTATATTATTTAGTGTTCGATTTTTTTTGTTATTTTTTTTTGTGGTGTACAATAAAGTATATAAATAAATAAATTACACTTAAAAACTACACCATACAAAAAACGTGTTGTTTCGTAATTTTTTGCTCGATCTTAATAAAAAATATGTAGTGTTAAACATTGTACGGAACCCCTCGTGTGCGAGTCCGACTCGCACTTGGCCGCTTTTTCTTGTAATAATTACCTGCAATGTGCAAGTTTAGTAATTAATCGGCATGGATTCAAGCCCTATACTTGAAAGGTACCGCCACCTTTACTTAATCGTAGGTACAACAGCCATTAGCTACATGTGTATATGGCCGTATGGTAATAACTTAGAGGTTTATATAAGTTAGCAATAGCTTGGCAAAGGTCGGGTTTGTAAGTCTACAATAATATTAAAAAGAAGATGTTGTTGCATCCCTGTAAAAAATGGCGGGACTAGCTGGAGAAAACATATGACCAGAGGTCCACTTTAGCCTTAGATCGAAAGAGCTGGAAGTCATGGCCTTTACCCAGCAATGAGATGATACAGGCTAACAGTAAAGTTAAGTTTGGATGTCCAGGTAACCTGTGGAAGTACCTACTGATCCGACTTCGAATATTCTTACACTGTCAGAAAATTATTACCGAGTGCCATAATATCGCTCGTTTGGGGAAACATCGACGAACTGGTACTTTTTTTTACGTCTGTGCTTTCCTAACGTAAATACGCTTTCTAAGTGATTTGGCATATTTAACCCATTTTTAGGAAAAAATACATTTACGTCGATGTTTCTCCAAATGAGCGATACGTTTATGTATTTATTTGATTTTATTCGGGAAACTTACAGCTAACTTATACAGTATTCTTAAACAATATGAAATTTAAGGTCTAGTTTCCACTAATAAACATTAAAAATAAAAACGAAAAAGATACCACATACATTGATACATTGATTGGTACAGAATACCAATATCATAAATTAGGAAATAGACGTATAGAAGTACACTATCGACAAATACAAACTAAAAGTCATTTATACTTGTTGATATTTTTGTAAGACAGTGCCCAGTGCTCTAGCAAGACCCTCGCCACATGAATGCGAGAAGTAAAACTAACGCAAATTCTAACGATTTCATAATGCCAGTTCCTCAAATAACATTTTCTTAGCGAAAGTTTGTGAGTGTGTTTGTATGTTTATTACTTCTTCACGCACAAACGGCTGGACCAATTTAAATAAAATTAGGAATGGAGGTAGCTGACACCCTGGATTAACACATATGCTACTTTTTATCCCGATATTCCCACGGGATCGACACTTATGCGGGTGAAACCGTGGGGCGCTGCTAGTTCATATCTAGAGGTAATTGTGCTTGTTGAAAACATTAAAATACTACAGGATAGTTGTATTTTTATTAAAGAATCGTGCGCATTTACGTTAAGTTTACGTAGCGTTGCTCTGGGGGTACATGATTACAGTAACAGTTATTGGTAATACCTAAATGCTAGGCGGCCAAGAGGTCACGGGGATAGAATTGCGAATATGCAAAAATAGTGCTCATGAATTAATCAAAATGTACAAAATTAGCATATTGTTATTGTGTAGTGTGCTGCGTAGCTAGAGGTAATGAACGTACCTACGTATATGTACAGACGCCACATCAAGCTACTACAATTTGTAAAATTTCTTTAAAAGATTTTCAACTTTATCACTACAGTTCAAGGTTGATTGGGAAAATTTGACAGTTTCGGGTAGCTTGTTATGCTGGCGTCCGTACATACAGGGTGGCTTACATCGTCGCGCAAACTGTAACCATGAATCATTAATTCAGCACATGGTTCTATCTAGACCCCATAGCGGAAAAAAAAAATTTCAATTTAAAAAAAATTCGGTTGTTTCTTATACAAGTGCAATAGGTACGCGGTTAAAATGTATGGAAGAGCTTTTTTTTAATAACCAACGTAACATTCCAACGCAGGGGTGTTCAGAATTATGTAATGAATCCATTGTAACAAGTTGCACGTCGATGTTCCTGTCACCCTGTATCGGTGCTTCAATTAAATGATGTGTAGTACAGACGCCAGCGCATCAACCTACCCGAAACTGTAAAATTTTCCCAATCAACTTTGAACCTTATGTTTAAGGGAAAAACTTGAAAATCTATTATAGAAATTTGACAGATTTTAGTAGCTTGATGTGCTGTCTGTACAATTAATATAAATTATTACCGAGTTTTTACAGTACCATAGTGAAAGTTTTTTTGTGAATGAAGTGTTCATTCACACTAGAAATTTGCAACAATGTTTGATTCAAAACAGGCATTTCTCTGTTTTCATACATTTTAAACAATTTAGGTACCTAAGTTATTGACATAGACTTATAAAAAAAGATGGACTCTGCGCCACGCATATCGAAAGTGAAGCACAGTAAGTATGCCGACGTTGCCGACCGGCCGCCATTACGTGACACGACAGCGTCAATCGTCAATCACGCACACATAAATCGGTACGGTGCTTCACTTTCGATACGCGTTTTTTTATAAGTCTATGGTTATTGAATAGTTTTCTAAAAACGTACCTACTTAGATATTATCTTATAAAAACGAAATTGTCTAAGCAATCTTCAATGGTATCTACAGAACAGACGTTAGTACTAATACCTACTTACAAAGAAATAGCAAGGTGCTGTTAATAGGCAGTTTCGGTTATTCACATTACCTTCGTGTGAAAACATTTAAGAACACATGGGTTGCCTTTAACCGATCGTAAAATTAGCTACTTCGCGAACTAGCCGGCTAATCATAGCTTTAGCTGGGTATTATGAGTCAAACAATCAATCAATCCAATCAAATCAAACAATCAATCAATCTTCAAGCAATCTTCTTCTTTCTTCGTCGTATCGATGATTCCATTTATAAGTTTCGACCAGAATTCGGAGACTTCGAAAGCGTAAAATCCTATGTACACACACGTTTTTATTACCGTGAAAATCTACGGTTTATTCGCCGTGTGGACGGGCTCGGTCGTCAGTGTTGTATGGATAATTAAGGAAGCTTGTACACGGACACGTTATTTCTTCGGCGCTGTTTATACGTCATGAGTAGACAGTTTCGATGAAAGCTTGTTGACAGACACGTTTTTCATACACGTGTTAACAGCGCCGTAGAAAAATCGTGTGGCATGGTATACGGCGACGGCGCCGTGCTGTAGTGCCGCCGTGTCGTCAACAAACTGTCATAGTGATCCATACAACACACACACGGCGAATAAATCGTAGTCTTTCACGGTATGAACAAACACGAGTGTGAACAAAGGGTCTTAGCGTTGGCCTTGCAAAGGTCTTCCACAGTGAAGGTGTAAAATTGCACAGAGAGCACGACAACAGGTGAGGCATCGTTTGCGATGTGGCGCCACAGTCGCACTATGGCTCATCGGAGTACCTCACTAAGTTTTGCCTGCAGCAGCCCTGCACCGGCTTCTTAGTCGGTTAAGAAATTTCCAGGTTTACCTGGAAATGGCAGTTGGTGGCCCGCTTTTAAATTAGGCTATTGTTGAATTAGGGAATAATAAAATTTGATTAACATTTTGCATGACGTATTTTTAAAACATTGAGTATTTAGTTTCAAAATAAGTTACTAGAATTTCCTGTGGGAATGAATTATTTCTTTATTAACAAGTCTAATTGACGAGAGTATTTCAAAATAAACTATTTGAATACAATGCGTAAGTATTATTCGCGTCAATTGCTTCCAATTAACTATGGTTCGAGAAGTTAACCCTCGAATTTTGGCATTGGAGATGTTTACGTAACACATATATTATACACTCAATTCTGTTTATTGCGATACTATATTATGAATAAACAAAAAAATTGATTACCTACTCATAATCAACGTGGATTCACCAAAACGAATGATCGCGTTAGGGTGTGGTTACACAGAAGACGCCAAGCTTCGCAGGCTTAGGAAAAGTTTATGGTATGATTTATTTTATTTAATAGCTTTCGTCCGCGTGAAACTTGTTGCCCGACCCACCCCGTCGCATCGCATCGCCTGCCCGCGCTATTACTTCGTTTTCGCTTAGCGTTTTTCCTGACGTGATGTAACGTAGCCTATAGCCTTCTTCAAGAATTGGACTATCAAATGCAAAAAAAAATGAAAACAAATCAAACAAATAAAATCTTCAGCTTTATTATTAGTAGGTACCTATATTTTGAGAAACAAAGCACTTCACCCCACACCAAGTTTTCCTTTGAACAAGTTGAACAGAAATTACGAAGTGTTACAAACCATCTTTAGGTAGGTAGGTACCTTCATAGTTTTTAATTAAAATTCTAGCTAGTTCTTTTAAATTTAATTTCTACGGAAATAATTGACGAAACTACAAAACACTAGGGGGTTTATTTATAAACGATGATTAAAGTTATCTAAGTGACGCTTAGACGTCAAAATGTATGATTAAACAGTCCCTAATCACTACCTCCTAACTTTAATAAGCAACATTTATGAATAGAGGGGTTGTGTTAGTTCGAATACGTAGCTTATTTCTTAATAAGCTAACGGCTTAACGGCTTAACTCTTGTTAAGCCGTTAAGCTAAAAAAAAAATATTATTACAACATTTATTTTCATGTAGAACCTCACCTAGGTTGAATATGTTCCCACCTTAACAAGCGGACAAGATGAATCCATAGCCGAGTCGTCATCGGCCAAATTAAAACTAATTTATGTTGATTGAATTCATAATAGAAAACTATCAACACTGCTCGGAACAGCGCTTATAAGTTATTCCCAAATAAGCCACGGGTTTTTTATTAGTCTCACTAAACCCTGTTACGGTATCTATTAGGTAATGTAGTTTTATGAATTGGAAAAACGTCAGTCTCCAGGCCCAGTCGAAACGGCCACACGGGTACAAGTTGTAGGTTCGAACCCATACAAGCGTTTTACTTTGTGTAAATTATTTCATCACCAGTGCTCTCAAAACGGTGAAAGAAAACATCGTGAGGAAACCGGCACGTCTTAGAATAAAAAAATTAGAAGACGTGTAAGTTACTAAACCGCACTGGGCCCGCGTGGTGAGTTACGGCCCACTCCCTCTCACAGAGAGGCGGCCTGAACATTATAAGCTGATATAGTCCTCCAGACCGTATTTCGGCCATCGCGGCCAATCTCAGCGGAGGACTAACCTTCGCCGCAGGGTAAATTACTTATACTGCCCAAATGTGTTCCCTCACTTTTATAGACCGATGGGACTGCACGAAATCATTCTACCGGAGAGAGATTAGGTGCAGGGCTTAACGTGCTTGTGCCAACGGCTTAACGTGCTTTCCGAAGCACTGGGGTACCACATCGCCAATTTCCGAACACCAGGCTGTTACAAAAAAAAAATCCCTAATGTAAAAACCCAATAACAATTTGAATCTAGGACCCCCTCCCCCCCTCAGCAAGTCAGCAGTCGCGCTTGCAAACACGAGACCAACGAGGCAGTCGACACTCGACGTGTCTCTCCACAGTCCAAACTTTAGGTAGTCATGTTTACCATTTATTTATTTGCAGAATTGTGAATGAACTAATCATGGACGTCGCTTCGTTAACAATACGACTGTTTTGGCATGTGAAGATCTTTGACCTGTCAGTATTACATGTGCATATTTTGGGTTTGACGTCATTGTCAAAAATTAACAATGATTTACTAATAGGTACGTTTTAACTTTTAACCTTTTAATCATATTTAATTTGAATTTGATTAATGTGCTATCCATTGTTAATGTTACTTCGTTAGTTTGGGTAGGTAAGTAGATAGGTATCTACCATATAAATGTCCGTGCAAATATCGCAGCATAAAGCCCGGTTCCCACCGCGAGCGGGGCGGACCCATTCATTACTTATTTTTACCTCGCAAGAGAAAACTGCTTAGATGAGTTTCCACCAACAAAGAGTCGAGCGGAAATGACTCAGTGACAGACTCAGACTCGCAGCTCGCTCATTTCTAGAGAGCGGAGCAGAGTCATTAATGACTCCTTTTACCTTTCAATTGAAATACATAGTAATACTAGCTGCGCCCCGCGGTTTCACCCGCGTAAGCTTCGATTTAGCACCGCACTTTTCCCACCCCTCACAATCGCACTGTCGAGTGGTACAGAATCTGCTTCTGTACCACTCGACATTGCGAATTGGCAACAAAACACGATCGTTCGCAACCAGTTCAAAACTCTATTTCTCATTTTCCGTTCAGCTCGCTCTGCTCATTCTTTTGTTTCACTTCTCTTTTGCGGTGGGAATTAGACGACTAAACTCTTTCTTGGTGGAAACGCAAACCTATTTCATGAAAACGAAGTCCGCTCCGCTTAGCCATTTCCGGCTCATTACTCTTTCGCGGTGGAAACCGGGCTTCATGCTGAGATAGGAGCCATTTTGGCCTCGCAAAGGTTGCTTTTTTTCAGTTTTGTTAGTTTTAAAATGTTCTTTTTTATTGTTGTATTTCCTGTGCGGGTTCCAGATAAATATTTTTTCTTTCTTTATATCTTTTAGAGGATCTTTTAACCAGATTTTATATTTTACCACAAACCTTCCGGAATAAATTCTCTAAAAGACTGAAAACCGCAATAAAATTTGTTGCGTAGTTAAGAAGAAAAATGCAGTCACACAGAGAGACACGAAAAGCTACTATAATGCGAGTATGTATATAAATATACAAAGTAACTTTCACCTAACGAAACAGTGATGCCAAAATATGTATTATTTTTTCTGGAAAGCTTTACTACACAGTTTGGTGGCAAAGTCAAAGTCAAATCATTTATTTCAAATACGCACATAAAAGGCACTTTTGAACGTCAAAATTTACAAAAAGTATTATTGATTCTAGTTGCCCCTTCCAAAAGGTACTTTCGTACGCAGAATAATGGGCAAGAAACTCCACCGTTACTCTTTTAAAATGTTCGTGATGATAGGTACCACCTTCCATATCTAAATCTTTGTCACAAAAATCCTCAAACAGCCACCACAGGTCATAATCACCGTCATTATGCCACAGTTTCAGCCGGTCGAGTAGACTAACCGCAACTAATGGCCGCCTAACAACTGGGATCCAGCAATTTGGACGCAAACCGCAGCCGTTGACTTGTGCTAGCAGTTTACCTGATTAACTCGAAACTGGAGTTAGTATGCTGAATGAGACGTAACTGTGTCACGATTTTTTGGTGGTAGAACAAGAAATAGGTGTATATTGTTGTGTTATTTGTGTTTGCTGTTGAGGACAAGTGTTAGATTTATTCATCTTCCGTTGAATTAACGGGGTAATTGCGTAGGACACGTACAATTGCAATGTCTTTAACTTTAACTATTCAACAACATTCATTACGTTATTTACGTTGACGTGCAGGTGAATTTTTATTAGGCATTTTATTTATAATTCTTTAGCTTGTGTGCAGGGGACCTAAAAAGGCCACTTTGGCAGAATCATAAAACAATTCATATCACGCAATTCATCTGTTTGACAGTTTCACACCTATAGCATTTTACGAATCTCCATACAAAACTGTCATACAGATGAAATTGCGTGATATGAATTGTTTTATGATTCTGCCAAAGTGGCCTTTTTAGGCCCCCAGGTCAGTTCCTATTGCCAACAACCGAGCACAAAACCAGACTCTCTCCAGATTTAAATAACAACTTGAACATTTTAAAATATATATGGGGTGATACAATATTATAGGCGCATATAAGACAATATTTGGCCAAAAATTTACCTATTAATGAAAATTTAATTTTATTTATAATTAATGAAAAGCATTTTATTTTTTTTAGCGTTTATAACGCTGAAAAATCGACAAAAAGGTGCCTTCTAAGCAATGGAAATACGGTTTTCGGTTACGGGTTCTAATTAATAACGGATAGGTAATATTAGAAATCGAACAATAGAATGAAAATAAAATGGTGTATACGCACTGACGAGGTCATTTTACACCATTGTTTTGTTATTTATATTAATTACAACTTATTCCTTGTACGATATTCTATAGCACCGTTTAAGAGGTCAACAGGAAAAGGTAGATTGCTTTTAAAATACTTATTGAAGTAGGTATGTACCTATAGATCTAAGTACCTTTTAATCGAACAGTTAAAATCTTCTGATCAGGAAAAACCACAGTTGTTATTTCCACACTAATTATTAATGTGTAAATAACAACACTTTGAACAAACGATTCTTTGTTAATTAAAACTGTGTAAACAAATTAACCCTTTTCTTTTTCTTTTTTTTAATGTTTTTTTTTGTACTTACTAACATTGATATTCATCGCCTATTTCAGGACATCGTGCGGTTGGTCGACTCTTCATTAACCAGAGGGCTGGCCTATTTTAGGTCAAAGAATCAGCATTGCCATACAACGTGGCAATAAAATATTGGCGTCAGATCTGGCAACCCGTTTGCTAGGGTCTTGTTTGTTGTTGGTAGGCTAGCGACCTGGCAGCTTGCGTGTTTTTTTTACCTTTTGTTCTATTATTGTGATCTATATTTATTATACCCAATTGCACCTTACCTGACTTTAGTTTGGTGCCTAACATTAATAACATAATATGTGGTGTATATTACTATGCGTTATTTACAACGTTTTAATAGTGTTTGTTAAGGAATTTACGAATATCACCAATACTGATATCTGTGAAGCTTCGAACCTAACTACAAAAAATACTGTTGTTATAACAAGATATAATACATAGTGTATTCTCCTAGAGCTTTCTAAAATGTATTACCCACTAACAACGCGTTACCAGGCTTCACATGGGGTGCAATGGTGATATCGAAATGTCTGAGCTAGATCTAAGATTAATCCTAACTAAAAAAAATCGGCTGAAAGGATTTGGATACAAAAAATCTCAACATTACGAGGTCAGTTAAAACTGGAAATGTATAGCTTGATGTGTCGCGGTGTGTACCTTTGTTGTTATAGCAAACAATATAGTTTTTGTCTATAGCGTCTTTAGCGCCAACTCTACAAAAAACAGTGCTAAAACTATAATCCATCTGAGCATAAAATTTCACAACTACAAATAGCCATTTCAAATAATCCGTTTGCATAACGATAATTTTCTATAATAATTTTCATGTCTTAACAATGATTCTTATTTTCTAATGGCTGCCGATCGGCAATTGTTTCGCCTCGATACACAAACCGATATCATTGTGGTTTCATAAATGGTTTGCGTTACGTTAAGAATATTGGAAAAGGCATTTCTTTGTTTATCTTACAAATAGATCTACCTGTATTTAAATGAGGATTTTGTAAGCTATAAGTGTGTTTTGTTAACAGGAATGTAATAATCTTTTTCCATTTTAAAGAAGGTTGCGGAAATTGTTTTCAATCTTTAACTTTCATAATACACTCAATGAAGCATGATTATGAAATTCAAATTATTCAAATATATTTAAATTTTTCGTTGGTTATTAAAGAAAGAAAATTTATGTTCCATGCATGTTGATTTTTTTTTAATAACCGTCTAAAATTTTCAACGCACTGGCGTCCAAAATCATTTACTGAATCCGAAAGAGATGAGGTCGTACGTCGATGATCCTGCCACCCTCGCTGTATTTATGTGTTTCAGTTTAAAAATGTCGCTTACTACATTATTTATTGGCACATGTAATGTGTCTACTCATTTACCGATTAGGTAGGTACACCAATATAATACCTATGTCTAGATTAGATCAATAGGTATGCCTTATTGAGTTTACCTAAGTCTTTATGTGGACGAAATCAGCAATCCATCGACATCTTTATGTATTTAAAAATACATACAACCCCAATCTGTGTTTTTCAGGTAAGAGGAAGCAAAAATTTCTGAAAAACAAATCAACTAAGTAGGTAGATACCCATCTTCAAATAGTACTTCGAAATCAAATCTATTTTCAAATTATTTATCAAGGTACTCAATCGCAACATTTCGTAGCTCACAGTAACAATTACGATTGCGACCGCGATCAATTGCCATCGCACGCGACTTCCTCGGAGCAACCACAATCATAGCGCCAAATCGATCGAAACCCTCGAGATGTTTGCTTTTGCTCTTATCTGTCATTATCTGTGGTGTAAAGTGCTTCTACTCTATGACTATTGACTATGGGTAATCAAGTACAATGGGTTTGAATTTCTCTTTTTTTTTCTTGTCTGAATTGCACGTTAGGAGATTTGATACGTGTGTGTGAAAATAACTTCGCAAAGGCACGAATTGGGGGCAATCTTCCGGGCAGTTTTGCCATCCATCTTTGCTTAGTCACTAGTTTAGCATTACATAGTAACCTCAATTAGCATAAAACTGAAATCAGTGTTTTAAATCTTAGAATTGCTCATAAACAACAACAATTGGTAAACATTTAAAACCATCAATTTTTATTTTGTGGTTACGTGGCCAACTTATCAAAAGTCTAGACGCCATTTGTATCAGCCGAGACGTTCCGATTTCAAACAAATTTCAAATCGAGTTCTTTATAAATGTCATTTG
The DNA here is from genome assembly GCA_963669345.1 of Gortyna flavago. NCBI lineage: Eukaryota > Metazoa > Arthropoda > Insecta > Lepidoptera > Noctuidae > Gortyna > Gortyna flavago. Next base: position 16,081,994 of record OY770128.1, read on the forward strand.
TTTGTCGACTTCGGCGCGTGCCCGCTAATGGAAAGCTTTACCCAATGGTTCGTTTTTGGAAAAAAATTAAGAACTGTCACGAACTGCTTTTAGTAAGCTATTTTCGAATTTATTTCACAAAAAATAAGGTTAGAATTCGATTGTGTCTAATGTACAGTTTGGATGATTCGGCCCGGGTTCGTGCTAACGTTATCAGCCAGCATTATTTGTTTCGAGTTTCGATGTTTCTTTTAACCTTTTATCGAATTCCCAAAGAGTGTTTTGAATTAAAACATTATTTGCGTGTTGTGAGCGAATTTAAAGTGCTTCGCGATTAATCGAATCGAAACACAATCGTGTTTGATTTAATCGATATTTATTTGGAATTCGTTCTAAATTACTTTGGAGAAGTTTTATATCTACATTTAGATTTAGGTATAGTTTTTTTTACATTAGATCTACCGGAATAGAGGCGTGCTAATCACCATTTCCGTAAAACTAAAAACAAACAGCAGACACTGCAGTGTAGTCTCTTAATCAGTCTCAGTCAGGTATCGAAATATTTCTTGTCTATTTTGGTTAAATAATTATGATGACATCATAATTATAGGTTTCCTGTTAGCTGATGTCATAAATGATTAAAAAACTAAGTTGACAAGATAATAATTTTCAATTGTATACTTAATAATTTTAATAAAGTTTCCTCATTCACTATTCAAATCAATTATTGGGTAATAGATCGTTATTAGCACATAATATGTTTTATTAAAATATTTGTTAGTGCAATTTCGCCAGCTAAGCATGCACTTGGAAAGTTCTTTGGCTTTCATTGTAGACTAGCTTCGCCCGCGGGTATTTCGGAAATTATTCCCAGGGAACGTAATACCGGGACTAACTGCAGTCCATGTCCTTCCACAGGATACCATCTATCTCCTTGCCAAATTTTATCGAAATCCGTTCATTGGTTTAGGTATGTGAAAAGTAACATACATACAGAGTTACTTTTGAATTTATAATATTAGTATGTATTAATTTGGGAGCCAAAGTTCATATTCAGTTTTTATTGTTATACGGCCAATTAAATACATAGGTTTACATTCGATTTACATAAGAAACAGTCAATGAATATAATTATTTCTATTCAATTCAAGTTCCAGGTAAACAAATAGCAGTTAGCGAAAACTTGTATTCTCACCCTCGCATTTTCTGTCACTAAACTCCTTCTGCCTTAATCTATCCAAAGGTTGTCTTTAAAAGATCGCTTTTGGCGATAAGACCGCCCATTATGTCACACCTTGTAAAATTTCTACATTTATCTGTAATACCTCTCTCACGTAAACTCTCTCTTTCTGTCTCTAAACTTTTCATAACCCCGTGCATAAAGTACCTAAAGATTTTCAAAACATCATAAAAACCACATTATTTATCTCCAAGCATTAAAGTCTAAACAAAAATTCAATCAGCGACGTCTCAAGGCCAGGTTTGGAGTCATTAAACTTGATTCTTCAACAAAAAGCCGTACGACGAGCGATTCGATCCACAACCCTTGCCTTCACGAACATTCAGCAAAAAACCTCAGATCTTCGATAACTCAATTTGGACCAATTTATTGCCGGACGGTAATAGGTGCAGCTACCTTGCTTTTTCTTAATTAGTTTTGGATGGACGTGACGATATGGTGGATTGTTAGGTGTAGGTTGAGTTTTGGTGCGTATACCTTAATTTTGAGTGTGAGACAGAGGCATAAGTTGTCCTATAGGTAGGTCTTAGTGACGAGCAGAGCGTTGTTAGTTTCGACTTGATTTTCAGACAATTATCGCATTTCTAGTGGCTATCATAGTACCTACCTAAAGGTACGGTGTTATTCTTGGATTAAAAGCTTTGAAATTCTCACATAACTTTGGATAATGCCCTTTTTTTCCTTGGGAAAATCCTCATGGATACCCTCCGTCTAGGGAGAACCGAGGGTTATGTCGGACTACTACCGATTAATAACTCTATAGTTCCTTCTACTACCATAAGTCGGGCCTGGGTATTAGGTATGTGATTAGAGCATTTGACTCTAGAACAGTCAAATGACGTAATGATTAAAGACCAGTGAACGAAATTTTCGTTCACTGTTAAAGACAGCCTTAGACTGAACCACGTATTAAATATAGAAAACTTCATACAATTGGCTTAAACAGTTTGCAACTCTAACGAGATTGTTTTCAGAAATCATCAAACGGAGGACGCGAGACGTATTAAAGAAGGGTTCAGTAGGAAGCTTTATATTATTTTCTTAATGTATCCAAACAGGAGCGAATCTAGGATTCTTTATTCATTTTTAATTTTGGAATTGTCAAAATGTAACCCATTGCTACTGATAGTGTGTTACGGAATTATCCCGCAGCAGTGGACAGCGATTGGCTGAGTTGATTGAATTCAGTCTCAGTCTCCATTTCAAGATAGGTAGGCTACACATCGAGCTATATATAACCAGTATAAGCTGACTTCTGATCATAAGAAAAACCTATTCAATGCGAGGTCAGCTAAAACTGGAAATGTATAGCTTGATGTGTAGCCGTGTGTACTATAAACTTCGACGTATGAACTACTTACTTATGAATAATACAAGGCCGGAAGGACATCGACGCGCATCCTGTAAAAATGGTTGTAGTAGGTACATAATTCAAATCTTCGTTGACATTTTTAGAAGGTTATTAAAAAAAAATGCTATTCCATACATTTTGAACGCGTAGGTATTGCACTTTTTTTTATGAAACAGCAGATTTTTTTTATAACCGACGAAAATTGTCTACGCTATCTAGGATCATGTGCTGAATTCATGGTTATATTTTGCGCGTTGATGTCCCTACGACATGTATATGGGTGCGTTGTAGGACGGGCGGCGCCGGGTAGTCGTACTATAATAATTACCGAGCTTAATACTGGCCGACAGCCTCTTGTTTCGCAAATCATCGTCGCTCATTTATTCAAACATTGTACTGGTGGACGGTCAAGTTTTAAGGTGTAAGCTTTGTAAGTTTAGCCGGGGTATTCTGTAAAAATCTTACCGTAAAAAATTAGATGAAGTGAGAGTGTCAATTTCTAGCATCATGGCGGATGAGAGCTCACTTCTAGCTTACGTCATACAGTTTTTAGCTAGCTTATGCTAGGGATTTACACTATTGACAGCTCACTTCACCTACTCCAGCTACTACAATCCATCACATTTCTTTAATACATTTTCAACTTTATGGCTAAAGAATAAGGTTCAAAATTGATTGGGAAAATTTTATAGTTTCGGGTAGCTTGACGTGCCAGCTGGCATCTGTACATTTTTACAGAATCCGTACCGTCAGCTGAAGTTGTAAAAAACTAAATATTCTGAAAACTAAAAAGTATGAAAACAGTTAATAACATTGTTGTGAAACGTTTGAAAAAATGTCACGAATCGTGCATTTAGAAACATTTTGGTCAACTAGATAAAAAATAAAGAAAAATACCTAATCGGGTTTATGATCCTCAACCTCACACGTATATAGCGTGAAGCTTCTAAGTCAATTTTACAGTTGCTTATACCTCCGCGTTTTTGTCACCGCAGTGAATTATCTATGGACAGCGGGATTGTCCGAAAGGGTTACCGCTACCCCGGAACATAAAGGGCTAAGGAAGGAACACGGATGGGTTTTAGTCAGTAAGAGTCTGACACTCACTTCCGCTCCACCCAGAGCGAGAGGGGTCATTTGATGATTTCCCATCCTAAAAAAAAAAAGTGAATTATCTATACCTATAGATATTATAAATTAAAGTCACTTTTCTTGTTTGACGGATTTTGATGCGGTTTGTACCGTTATTTATAAAATTTATTCCGGAAGATTTATGTGCATAATACTTAATTATTACACTTCCTAAGTATAATAAAGTAAATAAAATGAAAGTTAAATAAAATGTTGTAAAAAGAATCAGCGCCTAAACACAATAGTGTTCGACTGTACAGTAACAGAGAACGATGTAAATTGAATTAGGGGGCGTGTACACGGCGCAGCGATGGCAGTGCGGTACTGCGGTACCGGCCCCATGTGAGGACGCACCATTACACGGAAGCAACCATTTATTATATGTAATTAATTGTTGAAAAACTAATTATGGCAATGATTAGCTACCGCTATGCCAGCAAGGTTAGCTCTAAAATCAAAGAAACGATGGATGGACTGTTTGAAAGATGATATGGCTAGAAAGGGGGTGACTGCCGAGAAGTATGGAAGAAAAAGTTGAGTTGCACCGACCCCAAATAAATTGGAATAGTGGCAGTAGAATGATGATGATGTCTAGCCCTGAAATAATAGGATTTCTGAACTAATTGTCCTTTACAAAACTCTCGACTACAAGATTATGGAACCATGTAAGGTCGAACAAGCTATTTGGTATACAGACAGCTAACTTGCAACTACTTTTAAACAATGGTGTGAGTATGCTAAGTAGGCAATTATTTTACACCACTCTATTAAGGATGCCATAAGTGGAAAGATGAATATTTTTGCCTGTATACCAAATAGCTTGCTCGACTGTACCTAATGGAAATTACATAGTGAAAGTTAGATCTTAAAACAAATCATTATTCCTCCAGGATTCCTATTGAATGCTTACTAATAAAACTTGCTGACTGAGGGGCTTGTGGTTATGAAATAACAGCCTTACGGGTCGATCGATCAGGTTAAGCTGCGGTTACCGCTGTTGGTTCGTGGATGGGTGACCATCATTACATACCAAGACCCCTCGGTGCCTCGGGAAGCACGGTAAGCTTTTGGTCCCGGCTGTCATTCGTGGATCTTTGACAGTCGTTACGGGTCATCAGAAGCCCAAAAGTCTGACAACCAGTCTTACCAAGGGTCGTATTATCCAATAACTGGGTTGTGGAGGTTAGATAGGCAGTCGCTCTATGTAAAAGACTGGTAGTCAGCTGCAGTCGGTTAGACTGAAAGTCGACCCTAACATGGTTGGGAAAAGGCTAGGCAGATGATGATGACTTATTATAAAAATTTCCTTTTTTTACGAACCTTACTGACGACAGCTTTAAATATATCGTCAATACGGTCATAAAAAACACATATTTAAACTATGAGGAGTTATTTTTCCATCTTCATAATTATTATGATGACAGCCCAAATATAATCGAATTCATGGAGAACATTCACCCACAACATTGTGGTACCACGTATTAATGTAAATTGAATTAGTGGGCGTATACACGACCCGATGTCGGTAGACCTATATACATCAGACGTATATGTATATACACGGAAGCGATCATTAAAATTAACCGTGTGGATGTTTGTGGATGCTGAGATTAGCTACCTCTTTTGTGGTAGATTAATTGAAATAAATCTTGAGTAAGTTTTATCTTGATGGGCGGGTACAACCTTTTTATTTTGTTATTCGTTTTTAAGCAAGCTTTCTAATGTTAAGACAGTAATTTATAGGAGAAAACAAATTAAAAAGGTGTTTTGAAGTTAATTGGCAGAATTTGATCTTTCAGATACGACATAATACTGACTGTAAGAGTAAAAAAAGAAGGAAATACCTACGTGAAAGTGTCCGAAAACTATTTCTGTATTTTAGGTTTTGCATCTGCACATTCAGCAACCTACGAATAAGTGTGAAAAAAGGTATATTTTTAAAGTTTTCTGGTAGGTAAAAATTAGAACTACTTTGAGGTTAAGAGAAATCGATTTCTTCGCTCCTATAGAAAAGATTGAGATAACAAAAGAACTGAAGAACCGTGTCAGATAAATTTATAAGGTTGGTACGTGTTCGAGTCTTTCGTAGGGTCTATCGAATAGACCCTACGAACGATGTTTGGTAAACGAGTCCCAAATTGATGGTGTCAAGGCTTAAAATACTGTAATAAAAAGTACACTGATACAGCCTCAGATCTTTGCCGAATTACCCCAAATTAATCATGGGAAAAAATATATTTCTTCCACAATACATTCAATAATATCAAAGAAACCTTCGCGCTCCCAAATATCCGCGCATATATTTTGACATGTCATGTGATTTGAATTCGGAACACGTCTCGAGATAAGCTTATAGAATTTCTTTAAATAAAGCGTTGAACCATTTTATTTTCTTAATATATCGCTTGACAGTTAATTAATATTAACTTTTGATTGTGTGTACGAATTTATGTTGCCATACGTTTGTATCTTTTTCACGATCTTCGAAGTGCCAATTCGATTTTTTGTGATTGTTTTAGTATCTACTTTTCGATTACCTACCAGTGATTACTTAACCAATTCCTATTTTTAATTTCCCTTTTAATACTTATTCAAATTTTTGTTTCTTGACTTTTTGTTTTTGTTTGTTACCCGTCTTATTTCGTCTGTTTTAGTTTAGTATATTAAATTTCAAGGCATCAAGATATTGTAATCAATGCTATGTACGCCATAATTGTTATGTACATTAGTCCTTTAGTTATTAAGATTATTTTTAACATAAGTTTAATGTATGTGATGTGGCTGTGCTTTTTTTAAATAAATAAATACACCTGTACAACCAAATCAAAGTGCACTCAAAAGAAATTTACATTTTAAGGATTTGTATAATTAGGTAAATGTAAAAAAAAAATATCTTGCCAAAAAACCCGTGACAAATTGAACAACCCAAAAAAACTCAGCTACTGTTAACGAAAAGATCATTAAATAATTTAAACAGAAAATTAGTTTGGTCTATTAAAAATTAAAAATCCCATTCACAAACTATCCCATTTTTCCTAATTACAAAATTCGCCACATCGTTACTGGCAACACAGAGCGGTTCAATATTTTGGCGCCAACACGAGGCGGCGTTGTTTGAAACAAAGGCGGCGCGGGCGCGGTTGATTGCGCGCCGGTGACTTGCGCGTTGCGCGGGCGCCTGCGGCTCGCCTCGCCGTGAAATTGGGTACACCGTACAGTCGGTGATCCGAAGTTAGTATCCACCTCGAGAGGTAATCTGCTAGGTAGGGTGGATACTGCTCTCGGTCCTCCGACTCATGTTCCATACACAAATTAGGATAAAATAGAGACTATACTCAAGAATGTTTCAATTTTCTAATGTGTAAAATTTTAAGGGAAATTGATTTCTTCGGTCATAGAAAGGATAGAATGCAATTTGTTGCGCTCGTTTTGGATTTTAATTGAGAAAATGGCGTTAGACTGCAATTCTACAGACGGTTTAGCCTTACCTTTTTTGGGAACATATATTATTATTATTATGGGATTAAAGCGCTTCTGAGCCCATATCAGAATCAATCATAGGTAATAAAAAATGAAATGCTCTTCGCTGGTAAGCGCATCACTTCAGAATGGCTGGACCGATTTGGCAAATGATTTAAAGGTTTTTTTTTTCTGTCGGTTCATAAAATCTGTACCTACCTATTAAAATGCATGAACTGCGTTGAGACACCCTTACTGGATGTAAACATTTTAAACAATGTCTAAAACCGATACTTTTGGTACTCGCTCTACAGGGTCCAATTAAATTAGCTAGCGAAACTCTGCAGAAGTGGTGGGTTGACATCTAAACGCTATAAAATAAAGAATTTATGCTTTTTTGAGGTTCAACGACCGCTGAATATTTTGTTACTTCAAGTATGAGTTGAGAATATCTGTTTTCTTTAGTTCTGTCGTATTGAGATATCGATATCCATTACGTCTGTGAAGTTTAAGCAGAATTTTAGGATTCCGTACCCAAAGGGTAAAGACCCTATTACTAAGACTCCACTGTCCGTCTGTCACCAGGCTGTATCTCATGAACCGTGGTAGCTAGATAGTTGAAATTTTCACAGAATGTGTATTTCTGTTGCCGCTATAACAACAAATACTAAAAACAGAATACAATTAATATTTAAGGGGGGTTCCCATACAATAATCTTGATTTTTTTGCCGTTATTTTATATGTAGTGTTCAATATTGTATGGTGGTACGGAACCCTTTGTGTGCGAGTCCAACTCGCACTTGGCCGGTTTTTTTAAATTGTTAATTCAAGTGACTGCACCAACAACGGTTGCTGACCCCACAAAAAAAAATCGTCAAATTAACAATTTTTTTGTTTTATCGTATTAAGATATGGATACCCATCAAGTCCGCAGCTTTAATTAAATAAATAAATTGTTTATTCATCATCATAAAAAACAAAAAAAAAGTAAATTAACTAGCGAAACTAGCTTAAACGACCTTGTATATTCCAGTTACTTCTTGAATGAACTTTATCAAAATCCAATCGAAATTCCGCTTCTTCATTTTAGTTTCCGACCCCAAAACTTAATCTAGTCGGCATATCGCTTACAGAGTACGCCTTCTTAATCTATTTATTGATTCAATAGTGGTTCCCTGCACCACAATACTGACAAATAAACAACGGTAGTTCTTTGTAACTGCGTCGGCTCCTTTGTGACTAACTAAACGTCGATGACTATACGTTTCAGTTTAATATACACGATATAACGCCATATATAAAAGAATACTTATATACTACCGGCAAAAAAGTCTTGAACTGCGGCGGAATTTGGAACTACACTGAAATATGTATTGAGTTTTGAAGTTTGCCTTTGCAAGTGGCGCCCTCATGATATGTCAACTTATATTGGCCGGCTTGTACTTTTAATGCATTGTGGTACCGATTGATATTATAACTAGCGGTAGCCTTTTTTATACTTAGTCGCTGACTATATATTTTGGAGTCGTATTTTTTTGTAGTATCGAAAATCGTTCATAAATTAGACTGCATATGAGAGCGTAAAAAGAAATGTATTAGTTGTAGAATAGCGTTAAATTAGGTAAGTAAATATATGTTTATAGTTGGTGTATAAAAGTAATTCTGATCATGTTTGTGGTTACCTCACATTAATGACGATGGCAACGTAATAATCTAATTGTTTAAAATATATGGAACTGGCAGCGGCCCGCGGTTTACGCGGTTTCGCATAAGTGTCGATCCCAAGGGAATATCGGGATAAAAACTATCCTATGTCCTTTCTCGGGACTCAAACTATCTCTATACCAAATTTCATCTAAATCGGTTCAGCGATTTAAGCGTGAAGAGATAACAGACAGACAGACACACTTTCGCATTGAAATATTATTATGGATTTAAATATAATAAACACTTTCATTTACTTAAAAAACTGTAATTGATTATTATCATTTTTATTGAATCGAAATTTACTATCGCTCAATTCACAGTCCTTGTATGTAGTTGGCTGAATATAATGATATAATACATCTACATGCACAAAGAGATGACCTCTATTGGTGTGTTTAGATTTTCATTCTCAACTTTAGACATGTACTTCTTATAGGTCATTTGCAACTCGTACTGTGACATACTTATATGACCAAAATCAATGTTATACCTACTGTATTTTTTGTAATTTTTTTGAGTCTTTGATTTTTTGGTTCTAGGACATGCTGGTTTTCTCACGATATTTTCCTTCAACGTTTTGAGAGCAATGGCAATGAAATAATTCACACAAAGTAAAGAAGAACCAACATTCGAAGACTTGTTAGATTCGCCAAACCGCACTGGGCCCGCGTGGTGGATTACGGCCCGCTCCCTCTCATCGAGAGGAGGCTTGTGTCCCAGCTGTGGGAACATTATAGGCTGATTATGCTATATTGTGAGTATTATTATTTCATTAGCCGTTCAAAGTCCAATACAAAATATTAATTTTATGTATACCTACCAACATGGGCACATAAGATACATCAGAAGGTGCACAGTTCTGATTGGTCGTTTCCTATGGAGAAGAAGGAAGAGAAGAAGCGGGCCCATTTAGCAATAAAAAAATAAAAACCGGCAGAAAACTCCAACTCAGCTCAACCACAAAATACAGAGAGTAGCTCAACATTGTAACAACCAATTATTTTTAGAATAATAATTCTAAAAATAATTGGCTATTACAATGTTTTCAAATTACACTGCTTATAAGGTACGAAAAACTAGGACAGTGTTGGCCTGTTGAATCTGCAAATCTTTACGTACCTATGCCATTCACATATCGTCAGGTCATCAGGTGTAGTATTTGTTTGTCGCCCTTGCTTCTGAACAAGATAGATGGGTCTTTCTTGTTTTCGTGGTGGGCCATGACAACACAATTAAAAACTAACCCCATCACTTCATCACCACCAAACCAAGACATTAGGATTCTAACCCTCTCTCCACATAAATCGGGGACCCACCCTTGTTCTCTTCAGTAATGAGAACATTAACATACAAATAGAACCTCACTGGCTTAGCGTATAATTGGGTACCGCACCCCGCTGGCTCGGAGGCTTTGAGCCCGCCGAACGAACGGACACACGGACTGCAATATATGTATATGTGAGTGTTAGACGCAATGATTGCTTCACAAATATTGGTAGATGGTGATTAAATATGACCATATTTGTTTATTAGGAAATGTAGATCGATAGAGCTTTATGTAAAAAATGTTATTAGCTGTATGTACGGATGGGTGGACTATGTAATTAAAGTGATATCAATAGAAATTGCTAGCGTGGTTGGGGTTATTAAGTTTTCTGTTTGATGTTTTTTTTTTATTTTACTTTGAATTGAATGTACTTATGGTAAAAGTGTGCAGACATGCTGTCTCCGTCACGTATCATAAGTCTCTTGCCTTTATCCCAATTTATTTGAGGTCGGGGCAATATGTCTTTTTCTTCCATACCCTCTATTAGTTACAAACTTTCAGTTGATCCAGAATTCTACAATCTATCCTCTAAGACTTTTCATTTTATTTCTTTCTATTTATTATACAATTCAAAGTTCTGACTGACTGATATATCAACGCACAGCCTAAACGACATGAAATTTGCAGAGTGTGTTCTTTGTGAAGAGTAGGTATCCACTAAGAAAGGGTTTTTCGAAATTCTACCCCTAAGAGGGTGAATGGGGGTGGGTGAAATTTCACGCGGACCAAGTCGCAGGCAGAAGCTAGTTTCATATAAAAATGAAAACTAACAGTAGCGTTTCCTCTGCGTAATCTAGTTTGCTATTGACTTCATCGTAAGTTCCTTTGCACTTTCGCACAGCTTTTATGCAACGCTAATACCGTGTTACGACGATACTGTTACGCAGGGTTCCTACGACGCGCCTACGCGGGCTATTCGAGGGTCCTACATGGTCTCTACGACGCTCCTACGCGAGGTCTACGACAGTCCAACGTGGGGTCTACGACGCTCTTGCGCGGGATCTTCGTCGCACTTACGCGGGGCACCTACTATGCTCCTGCACGTGCTATACGATAGTCCTGCGCGGGGTCTACGATGCTACTACGAAGCTTTGTCGGCAAAAGAAGAATATAAAAATTGTAGTTTATTATTATTTCCAAGCTTATTCATGAAAATGGAATCGAAATGTATTATTTATTACATTCTTTTTTACACAATTAACAGGAAATGACAATAGGCAAAGTACAAAGGGTGGCCTTAACGCTAATGTAATTTTATGCCTTAATCAGTAACAATCAACTTGCAAAATCAGGCCTAGTTTCGAACAACAATAAATAATAGCTAATCAAATGCTGCAATTATCTGTATTTCCATTAACAGTGCCATAAATATTGGGGACCGATCGAGCGACAGATTTCAGTAAAATCCTCCATTGCCTGCAGCGGTTCCGTAGACGAGGACCTAACTAGAATTTATTGCTAGGGGACAAATAGAGAATGTTTAGGGCTTGGACAATCGTATTTTATTCTATGAGGGTTACCTGCTTAAGTATAAGTAACAACAAGGAATTATGCTTATTTACATACTGCCTCGTTGTCGTTGGTCGCAAGCTCTACAGACTGCCGAGAATGAGTTGGGCGAGAATGAGGAGAACGAGGATGAGTTGAAGAGTTGGACTGGATTTGTGTCAGGTAATGATCGCAATAAATAAATAAATAAAATAAGTTTAATTCAAGTAACAAGACTCATCTACAAACAGATACATAAAAGGATACAGACAGGTTAACAAGCACAGACAAAAACTAACACTCACAATGCAAATTTAAGCCCCATGAAATAGGCTTGCCTATTACATGGGACTTAAACATAATTGGCGAAATGTAGATGAACCTACTCGTACGCCAGCACATCAAACTTCCCGAAACAGTAAAATTTTCCCAATCAACTTTGAAACCTATGCTTTAGCGATAAAGTTAAAATCTATTAAAGAAATTTGACAGATTATAGTAGCTTGATGTGCTGGCGTCTGTACTATAGGTACAATATCTCTTCTTACTACAAACCTTCGACGATTACAGATGTGGTGTTATGTAACGAGTTAAGCTTAATATTTCTATATCACCTTTAAAATGCCGTCTCGTACCTATCTCTCTACTCGTTAGAAGTCTCGTCCAAGAGCCAAGAATCTAATTCTGTTAGCAAGGAATTAAATGACCATAGACACGTTTGCTTACGCTGCTGTCTCTCAGTTCGAAGGCAATTTGGATGTATTACCATGTTTTTTTTTTTAATAAGTTATGGGCTAGCTCTTGACCTCGATCTCGCCTCGTGGAAAGCGATGGATGAAGTCTTTCTAAACCTTTCGAGAATTTAGAACCCAGGAACTGGGTTGTGGAGGTCAGATAGGCAGTCGCTCCATGTAAAATACTCGTATTCAGCTGCCTCCAGTTAGACTGGAAGCCGACCCCAACATAATTGGGAAAAGGCTAGGCAGATGATGACTTTTTTCTGCCATTAACCTGCTCTATTCCCGCGTCGTGAACAGCGGCCTCTCTGTGAGCCGGCCATACCAACCTCCTCACACAGAGAGGATTATGTCCCAGCAATGTGAATGTCGTAGGCTGATTATGTATGTCATGAACTCCTGGATTTCCTGTACATTCTGTACCTTTCCGAGAACTAGAGTCTGATCAAGCATGACCAACGTAAAAGTCTTCCTTTATCTCTTCAGTGCCATTATTTATGTTTCCTGTAGTTTTTCATACGTGAAAGACGTACTGGTACGCATGTGACATCCGCCAACCCGCACTTGACACGCGTAGTGGATTACGGCCCACTCCCTCTCACCGATAGGAGGCCTAGGCAGAGGGAACATTATAGGCTGAATATACTTATGTTATGCAAACGTTTATTGTCTCTACTGAAGTTCTATAGGTACTTACCCCCTTGCTAATAAACATTGTATAGTTACACAACGCTTTATCTTCTTCTTTCGAAAGTCAAATTGTTGACGAATGAAAGAGAGAAATCGGTGTGTAACTATTCATCTGATATAATAAGTTTATTAGTAAGAGGGTAAATTGCATTTACCTTTTTTATTTGACAGTAGTGCACGAACAAGGAGCTCACTTTGTGAAAGACTGCGGGGTGCCTAAAGCAGGTTTATATATCTCTATAAAAAAATCTCTATCCTTTTCTTAGAACAGATTTCTTAGACAACCCTATTGACATTTTGTTCATATTTCTCCTTCATTCAGTGTCGAAGTTGATTTAGTTAGGGGTCCCACGCTATCTCAATTTATGTTTGTAAATTAAAATAAACGGATAGCGAATTTGTTACCGCTAATTGTGAATTGAAACATTATTTATTGCCTACTTATCTAAGTAGTAAGTAGGTATGCATTGTGTTATTGTTACTCTATCAGCCTTGTTGCATTTTAGTACTTTTCGATTAAATGAAATGACACGAAAACGAATTTTGTTTTGTAAATAATTGTGTTGATGTGTTTAGAAATATAGGTAAATCGTTTTTTAATTTACACGTGGCTGTTACTTTTATGGTACCTATTAGACAATCTATATTCATTGGAAAAAAGTAAAAAATGAGGTTTTATTAGTACATTAACATGCCAAGCACATAAAGACGGAACACTAAAAAAAAATGACTTGACAAAACGTTCCATTGCTGGGTACCTATTACAGAAGTATTAATATTTTTTACCTATCCTCATCAAGCCGGGGGTGGCGGCTTATCTAATTATAATAATTACAATGACACTTACTTACGAGCCGACATAATTATGTCAATACAACTAGACCGCCTAATAAATAAAAGTAACACAAAAACGCCAACACATTAAGAAAATTGCGTCAACCGGTGTCTTTTGAAACCCTAAGCACTAGCACTTATCAATAAACGCAATTAGAACTCATTAGAACAAATCGATCGGGCGGAAAAAATCGCGCAGTAATTGAAGTCATTGACGACGAAAAAGTCGCTCGGTCGCAAGCGAGGGGCGTAGAGGCCCCGCCTTCGGAGGCGTAGGGAGGGCCGCGCGAGTGCGACGGCCGAAGAGGACGGAGGACCAGTCGGCCTCACCACCGCGGAGTCACCGCGCGTTGCGCGCGTCTGTCGCAAAAATTCGCGCAACTACACAACATACGTGCCTCCAGTGGAACCTTACGCTCTTATCATTCGCATCCGAATATAACTTCAGTGATTAGACTGTGGCAATCGAAATAATAAAAACGTATGCAACTTTAAAAAAAAAATTGAATTTGCCAACTGTTAAAACATTAGTGGTGGCCAGTGACTTAACAAGTGCAAAAATCTTACGCCTCATTAAAAAAATTGCAATGAGTTCCAATTACGAATCATCTGTCAAACTTTCTCGCGCTGCGTGACCGAAGATGTCAAATAAAAACAAAAGTACTGTTCTGAGAAAATTGTTTTGTGCCAAGGAAGCTGTCAAAAATGGACTTGACCACTCGTCGCGGGGACATGTTGGAAGGGACCGGGGACGTTTTATCTTTGAACGGGAATGAACAGGTGTGCCGGGAGCTAGTGAACGGAACGGACAGCGGTTGTGACGTCAACACCGTGACACCGGAAGTGACGACGTCGAGGAAGACGAGCTCTTTCAGCATCAGAAACCTCGTTGGGACTGGAGACTCGGATAGACCTTCCGACAATACGCCTACTTCTAGGGATGGTAAGTGGAGCATATTTTTATCGTTTTTTATGTGCGTGAGCAACGGATACCATAGAGATATATGTACACGAGATCTACCTATAACACCAACACAACTTCAATTTGGAATTCATTAATTTGTTTGCATTGGAACCAGAATTAAAAAGTTTTCTTACAAGATTCTCTATAAAAACTTATTAATAGTAGTAAATACAAAAATAAACCTTCCCAGGATCATTAATTAAATTGTTGACATGTGAACTACTCGTATTTTGCATTTGCACTGAGCTACAGATTTAGTATAAAAAATTGAAGTACCTAATCCAACATAATATTATATGAGACAGGCACAAGGACACCTACTAAATTTGCATTATTTTCAAATAATTACATTACATGTTTTTAGTTCTCATGACATTTAGGTTAATTTTAATTGTATGATTACACAGATTGGTTCTGACATTTGATGCCAATTAATATTCTGATTAATCATAAACAGTAATTTACTTAAATTGATCATAGAGCGGCAACTTAGTGTAAATGGCAACTTTGTGCAATTTCTTTAATCACCACTGCTTTAAAAAACGGTGGAGGAAAACGTCGTCAGGATAGCTAAGCTAACCCTAGAACAAAAAAAAAAAATAAGGCATGTGACATCCAACAATGAGAATGGTATACACCCTGTGGATTACTGCTCACTCCCTGAAACCATTATAATTAAGATTAAGATAATTAAGGGATTAAGAGAACTAGCGGTGCTGATTATGATTGAATAAGTAATATGCCTAAGTTTGCGCATGCGCATACAGACTGTTGCGCAAGACTTAGTCGATTTAATTTTTGATAGTAATCGAGTTAATAATCGGTATGGACTTTGGCAATGCGATTAAGGTAGCCTTAAATTTATATGGATCTATGAGGAGAGGTCTTTGGCCTGCAGCTGGACAATAATAGCATAACCGCTTTGACAGTTGAGCGGATAATCAGCCTGTAATGTTCCCACTGCTGGGACACAGGCCTCCTCTCTTCGAGAGGGAGTGGGCTGTAATCTACCACGCAGGCTCAGTGCGTGTTAGTAGATGTTTCATGTCTTTGAACTTTCGGTTCTAGGACCTGCCGGTTTCCTCACGATGTTTTCCTTTACCGTTTTGAGAGCAGTGGTGGTGAAAATATTGAATAATAATATAGGCTGGTATTTAGGTCGCTCCAGGTAAAATACTGTATTCAGTTGCATCCGGTTAGACTGGAAGCCGACCCCAACATAGCTGGGAAAAGGCTAGGCAGATGATGATGAATATAGGCTGGTATTTATATGTATTTATTTTTATGCGAAAATGTTGTATGAACAGTCTGCATCATGACAGGAGCTCGGAATCGTCCACTGGTAATCAATGTTTCACGATGGATTGAAATGTTAAATTATTGACTGTTGGAGGCCACAGACATAATTATGAAGCCCTTTCATACGCGTTTCTTGTCTCAGCGGCCGCCGGTAAACAAGTTGGAGTCTGTTACTGAGCTACTTTACATTAATTGAATGCAAACCTTCGATTTGCCTAGGTATTAATATTATACAGGATGGCAGGAACCTTCTGTATATGATACTGAAATGCACTGCCTGTTACCGCTTATTTAATTCTAGATGCCCTAGTGTAGACATTTTGCGTTGGTTATCAACAAAACAATCAGCTGTTTCATAGAAAATTGCAATACCAATAGGTAATACGGGCTGGGGGCCTAAAAAGGCCACTTTAGCAGAATCATAAAACAATTCATATCACGCAATTTCATCTGCACTACAGTTTTGTATGGAGATTCGTAAAATGATATAGGTACACCTCTGCCTAACCCTTATAGGTGTGAAACTGTCAAACAGATGAAATCCGTGATATTAATTGTTTTATGATTCTGCCAAAGTGGCCTTCGTGCACCTCAATTCAGAAGGAGCTCAACGATTCGACGAACAAAGCCAAATAAAGGACATTTGGGTAGTCTGCATAAATTACTCAAACTGACAAAAATTACCCACATATGCTTCACATTTACAATAATTAGAATAAATAATATAATACCTGTCTTGTTTTGCTTGCTATACTAATGGGTTTGGCTAACCAGACCTACTTGAACGTATTCAATACTCCGGCTGTTGAATACTTATTACTTAAAACAAGATCACGCTTTCCCTTCAAGATATGTGAGGCTTTAAGTTGGTACACACGGTAAAAGAATTAGATATACAATATAAATACATAACCCTCAGGCCGTGATTAACCAGCGCTCATGGTTTGTTCAATGAAATTTCCAAACGGCTGGTTGACACTTCTCATGACACAAGGGCTGGCTTTCACCTTGGCCAGTGGCTAAGTATTGCCATACAACATGGCAATGCCGCCAGTCTCTTGTGTACATTACCAATCGACAGCGATGAGGAATTTTTCGATGTTCTGTTAGGATATTATATTTTTATTTTATCTAATAGTTTATTAGTTTTTTTTTTTTTGTATTAGAGGTTTATCCAGTCAGTGTATATATTTTTATCCTACTATAATAAGTAAATGTAATAATTTAAGACTATAATAATTTTAGAATATTTTTAATAATATAATACACAATATTGTTTTGAGTTCAAACCTTCACGGGTAGCAGACTTTCAATTGTATCGGATTGTGTTAAAAGTCAATCATTGATGGAATATCAGTATAGTCAATTCATAGGTTAACTGATTCGTTGTCATACATGCATATATGAACTCACACCTTCTTCACAGGGGGTGAGCATAAACTACAGAACGCCACCTGCTGCGATCCTTTCATACCTACTCCTTTTGCTTCGTATTCCTATCCATCTTAATTTGCGTTCCATAATGACAATGGCTGAAAACTAAAGCAGGTTATAGCACAGCAAAATATATATATATAATTTGCAATTGATTAATTTGAATGAATGAAGAAGTGTCCCAAGGTTTAAAGAAGACACAAATTGCACATAGAGTTTTCATGTCTTTTGTTCGGAACACAATACACAATATTGTTTTGAGTTCAAACCTTCACGGATGGTATCTACATTTTCATTTGTATCGAAATATGTTATTAAAATGAATCATTGATAGAATTTCATTATAGTCAATGCATAGGTCTTCAATTTCGATGAAGACAGGTTCCAACTGCCATAACTGACAAAACTTCCACATACAGTCCTTTCACAGTTATTTGACTTCTGACGGCATGTGCAACAATAGCCAACAAGCCAACAGCAACCTTATTGTATTGAGAATTAAGATCACCTGCATACCCTAGTAACAAGCCTGCATACAAATCTCCTTTGCTAACTGTACATAGAAATAGTTGCTAATTCTAAACTGTTACAACTTACAAGTTCCCACTTAGAATTAGAGCCACTCCTTAAGTAACGCAATAAGTGTATATGTTATTTATGATGTTGTTACTCAATAACTAAGCAACTTCTTGGCCAATCACAGACTTGTAGATACAGATAAATTCTTTGATCTATGTTGATGATGTGGTTTTCATTATATTTTCACCTTGTTAATCAAGGCTGAATAAAGTTATGATAAGTGGGTATATTTAGTATAATCAGCCTATACTGCTGGGACACAGGGTTCCCTCTTTTCGAGACGGAGTGGGCTGTAATTTACCACGCGGGCTCAGTGCGGGTTGGTATATGTTTCATGTCTTCGAATTTTTGGTTCTAGGGCATACCGGTTTCCTCACAATTTTTCCTTTACCATTTTGAGAGCAGTGGTGATGATATTACTTACACAAAGTAACGCGCCTGCCTGGGTTCGAACCAGGGCCGTTGTCAGTGGCCCACCGCTGTTCTTATGCAGATTTCGCTAATATTCCATAAATTACTGGCATATTTCATAGCTCGACTAACTTCTTCATCATCATTAATTCTTCATCTTTCATTCTAACACTTTTCCTTTTTCGCCTAAATCCTGCGGCGGCGCCAAGCCACGCCCCCCTAAAGTTTCTGCCTATTAGGAAAGCGGTAACGCAATTACATAGTTGCAACCTGCACTGCGCAGCTTGGTGACGCATCACGTGTACTCCTTTTGTGAATTTTACGGACAAACTATTAGACCTTGGCATGCTTACTAGAGAGCACTACGAGTTTTATAGTGCAAGCAAAAATGAACTTGGTGGTGGTCAGGCGGAAGTGTCCGCGATAGTACATCAAAAGTTTAATCAACCGATCAACTCAAAAGTGAAAATATGAAACTTTTTTAAATGAAACTAGAGGCCAAGTTTAAGGCACCTAGTTTCATGTTTCACGTTTTCTGATGTGTTATATCGACGCATGAAAGGCAAAATTGACTAAGGGCTGATTCCTCAATAGTCAGATAACTTTTATTTGAGGAATAAAATAAATATTGCGGTTTGACAGCTTTTGTAAAGAGAATATGTCAAACTGTCAGATTTATTCTCT
Organism: Gortyna flavago; assembly: GCA_963669345.1. NCBI lineage: Eukaryota > Metazoa > Arthropoda > Insecta > Lepidoptera > Noctuidae > Gortyna > Gortyna flavago. Next base: position 16,101,309 of record OY770128.1, read on the forward strand.
ATATGAAAGTTATCTGACTATTGAAAAATCAGCCCTAAGCGACATAGGGCTAATTTTGCAGCAGAACAGTTTAAAGTATCTACGAGTATACCTTTCTGAAAAAAAAGAAAAAAAAACATCAAGCTTCGATATTATGGTTATAGAAACTTGCGAAATTGTCACCTCTGCTTAACCTATTAGGGAATATACCTAGCCTGATGTTATAATCAATCATACTCCAAACAGACATCTGTAGGTCATTCAAATAAATGAACTGATGCGGGAAAGAATTCCCCTGGTAGTACGTCATCGAGGTTGCCATTGTCATCAACTATCATCAACTAAGTACCTACCTATAATTTATAAATACATTCAGTACAGCGGTAATGAAGACAGACAACATACATTACCTACCTACATACTTAGTACCGATGTAAAACTGTATTTTCCGCAATAATCCAAGACCTTAATGCCTATATCGATGGTCTTTTCGACTAGAGATTTAGAAATTTGTTAACCAGGTAATCCAACCCACAACCTCACGTTCGATAGCCGTACCTTTGCGGACTTGTCTAGTAAAAAAAGTAGACACATCCATCCTACACAGTGTTTCAGGTTACCCGAGGGACAAACTTTAAGGGAGTGTAGTACTCATGAAAATGAACAACTTTTAATATGGGGCGGACTCAAAAATATGAAAAAAAAAAAACAGCTGTTCCCTACATTTTGTCCAGTTATGCGAACATAAATGTATAGAGCTGATGGATTTATTTTCTCGATTTCAGTGTTGGTCTCTTTGTAAAAGTTGTTCATTTTCATGGGTACTACACTCTCTTAAAGTAAATGTCCCTCGTTTAACCTGACACACTGTATAATCATTGAATTTTGAATTATTAATTAGTAATTATTATTAATTACCTGACGTAGTAAGTATAGAGCAGTGGTGTCCCGGTAGTAAAGGCCGCGACTTACGAGTTGTAGGTCGTTGGTTCGAACCCTGACAGGGCGCGCTTTACTTTGTGTAAAATATTTCATCACTGCTGTTTTCAAAAACGATGAAGAGAATCATTGTGAACCATGGGATGTCGTAGAAACAAAAATTCGAAAAAAAAAATACATCTACCAACCCGCGCTGAGCCTGCGTGGTGGATCCTCACTCCCTCTCTCCGAGAAGAAACCTGTGTCCCAGCAGTGGGAACATTATAGTCTGATAATGCAGTGGAATCCTTAAGCAGTAGGATCAACCATTTGATATCGCAACCTCCACCACACCTACTCCATCAGCCTCCAGGGGCTAAAAGTTAACGGTAGATAATTAAAATAAATGTGTTGTTAGCTTTGGAATATCAACGAGTGAATCTAATTGGGCAATCGCTAAGTTGACAAACACAGAGTACCGCGTGTAAAAACCTTGTTAACAATTACAGTAATAAATAGAATATTACATAAAACATAATAATAGTACACAAATCATTTAACTTAATTATATATTTGCATACTTACTAATTATATGCTTGGAAAAACTGACTTTACGATCATATTATATTGGCATCGCCATCATAAAATCATGTCAGATGACTGATGACATCATGTGGTCCTTGTTACAATGATTTTATTGTGTTTTTATGGTCACAGAACTGACCATAAATGTACAATGTTGGCAACATATTTTGCAAATTAGTTGAAGACATATTCAACATAACGTGATGTCATTTGCAATTATAAATTATCATTTATAATAAATTACAAATTATAATTCCCTTATTTTATCGATTATGTTTTAATTTATTATGTCGCAAAGTTGTTTTTATAAGAAGTACTTGATTAGCCTTGATTTACATATCTGTAATGATAATATAATGTACCTATGACGCGTTTGCGCAACCGTACCAATTGATAAAACGTTTGCGACTATTTTCATTAAAGTAAAAGCTTTAGATTAAGTATGCAAAGACTAATTGACCAAGGGGTATCGTATTACCCAGTAACTGGATTGTGGAGGTCAGATAGGCAGTCGCTCCATGTAAAATACTAGTATTCAGCTGCTTCCGGTTAGACTGGAAGCCGACCCCAACATAGTTTGGAAAAGGCTAGGCAGATGATGATGACCACTGGACCACCACTGCTCTGAATTAGGTATAATTAATTATTACGACCCCATAATTATTGTGACTTTCAGTTGATATAAGTATGAAATCGCCAATCCGTCTTGAGTAAGCGTGGTGATCAATCTTCGTGCCTTCTCTGTAGGAGAAGAAGCCTTTTGCCTTGCAGTGGGACAATAATAAGGCCTATTCAAACGTAAGCGGTATTCGCTACCGTCTGCGATAGAGAAAACCGAGTGGGTATGCGGTAATATTACTGTTCACACCAAAGCGGATTTCACGCTCTAGCCGCGGAACTTGATACTAAATACCTGAGCGAAACCCGCGCGGTATGCACTTCTACCCACAGCGGCAGTGAATACCGCTCAGGTCGCTCTAGCCGCGGAACTTGATACTAAATACCACTGTGCGAAACCCGCGAGGCAGCGAATACCGCTTAGGTTTGAAAACCTATTAACTGGTATTATTGAAACCCCATGACGTAATATGCCCAAAAAAAGATCCTATTTTGATGCCATGCCATGCTGAATTTTGATTAAAATAGAAAGCAGTAAGTAATTACATCAATACATATACAGGTTGAAATTGAATACATGCGACAAATCGAAATAGGAGATTGTACTCTCATTATGAACAACTTTTGCTATGGGACCAAACCTGAAATCGCGAAACAAAAAACAGCTGTTCCCTACATTTTGACGAGTTATGTGAACATAAATGTAGGAAACAGCAGATTTTTTTTTTTCGCGATTTCGTTTTTGGTCCCATAGCAAAAGTTGTTCATAATGATGAGTACAATCTCCCATTTCGATTTGTCGCATGTTTTCAATTTCACCCTGTATATCATAGGTACTTAGACACACATTAAGTACAATGCTTGTAGCATAAGCTAAGCATGTTTTGATCTTTAAAATTATTTGCTTGCATGTGCTAAAGGACCTATTAAAGTATTCAATAAAATGCAATTTAGATATTTTACGATGCGCGCATGGGCCACTTTATCAGTAATTTGCTAACGTCGTTGAGTCAGGGATTCGACCTCGTTGGTCAAAACTGTTTAGTATCCTTTTATGGGTTTATTGATTTGGAATAAACTTATTAAACATAACTATGTAAGGTATGCTTGATTAGCGTGGTTGAACCTTTTTTGTATATCAATCTATATACAGCCTATCGTAGTCCACTGCTGGACATAGGCCTCTCCCAAGCTGCGTCACAACACCCTGTGCTCCGCCTTCCGCATCCAGTACAACCCAGGTCGTCAGTCCATCTAGCTATTTTTTGTATATATTTAGCAATAATTGATTATATACTGATATTTAATACAGCTTAACTTGAGGTATTGGGTTCGATTCCCAGGTCGGGCGAAGTGTTATTGGGTTTTTCTATCAGAAATTTGTCAGTAACAGCCCGGAGTTTGGATTTGTGCCCGGTTGATGGCAATAGGCTCGCCCCCATTACATGCAACTTGAACATAATTGGCGAAATGAATGTGGATGTAGGTACTATAGGTACACCTCTGCCCATGACGTTATTTTTGAATGATTGATTATATTGTAATTTGATAGCAAAGTTCTCACATCCGTCACTAATATTTTGGTTAAGTTATTAGACACAAAATTATGTTAATAAGGTTAGCAGCCTAAGCATTGTTCCCAATGCTGGGACGCAGGCCTCCACTCTGTGAGAGGGAGTGGGCCGTAATGTACCACGCGGGCCCAGTGCAGTTTGGTAGACGTCACATGTCTTCGAATTTTTGGTTCTAGGTCATGCCGGTTTCCTCACGATGTTTTCCTTTACCGTTTTTGAAAGCAATGGTTATGAATAAATTACACAAAGTAAAGCGCCTGCCTGGTTTCGAACCCACGACCTACAAATCGTAAGTTGGTGCCGACCACTGGGCCACCACTGCTGCCTACCCTTATAGCTTATACATAATTATATTGCTGTCACGTAATAGGTAATTTAATTTAATATCATAGTTCTGACTGACGCTGAAGGGAAACATCCTGAGGAAACCCTGGACTTCGGTCTGAAATCACCAACCCGCACTGAGCCAGCGTGCTGATCAAGTTCATTCCTTCTCTGTGTGAGAAGTGGCCTTAGCCAGTTAGCACGACACCCGGTAGCTGGGACAGACTGGATGCGGAAGGCGGAGGACAGGGTATTGTGGCACAGCCTAGGAGAGGCCTATGCCTCACACTTTTTTTCTGTTAGTTTTTTATTAAATTTGGATGACATGAGTTCATACTAGAAGTTTTACAGCAGAGAGACTCGATCATTAAGAACAACAGTTTTATCATAATTTTATTGCTGAGCTCGCGTCATAAAAAAGTGCTTATTACTAATTTAAATCAAACCAATACAACCACCCATAAAGTCCACAAACCGATTAGCACCGACTTACCCTCAATGTCGGTAACTCGGTACCATCGCATCGTGACGTCACTTCCCCTAACCAGACGCTTCCGGGACTAAATTGAACACTCGGCAGGTGAACTTTACGAGGAACAATCGATTCGTGTTGTTCCATGCTTTGTACTCATTTGTTGGTGTTGAAGTTAATTTTAATATTGATAAGGAATAATTATTAAGAATTAATAGGGCGTTTATAGCAGTAGGTACATACACTGCAATATACAAGGTGGAGACGATTATAATACGACAATAAATTAAACATATCTTATGACGTTCCCAGACTGCTTACAAAAAATCTGTCAAATAATAATATATTCGGATATACTAGTCTCATTTTTTGTAAGCAGACTGAAATCTAGTCTCAAACTTACCTAGTTATTGCCAAACCAACCTAAAATAGGACTGATGGGCCAAATATGGGTTAACTATTGGTAGTTTAGTCACTAAAGCTGGTCAAAGATCGGCAAAACCAGAACCCATAGTTGGTCCATCACTATTATTTAGTGTGGTTGAAAAAAACTAGTTTCAGATTAGATTTTGAACATTTTTTAAATACAGGAATTGGCCTTCTGGTATTAAGTTTTTTTTTTTTTTTTTTTAACTATGGCATCTCGCAGTTCATCCTTTATGAGGATGGCTACTGCTTAACCGGACTTTCCTGTGGATGCCTCGAATTAAGGCCTCCAGCCAGGGCATACAATAAAAACTAAGCGACAGCGCTAAGGGTAACCCCCTGCGGGGTTCGGACCTCGGCTCAGGGCGTCGCTGGAAGAGGACAGCAAGGGACAGGCTGGATCGGTATTATTATTGGTGTTTAGGGGCGAATTTAAAACTACAGGCTCAGCTGCGCGGGCTGGCTCGAGCAAGGGTCGGGGGGGGTCTGGTATTAAGAGACTCCATGGTTTAATAAATAGTCTTATCCTTGAAGAACAAACTGCATAATTTATAAAAAACAAAATGGTGTCTTGTAGTTCTCAAACGGAGCTTGTAAAACGTGACAAAACTCTTAAAAGGTATTAAACTCTAAAAACCTTGTCACGATACACACGATCGAGGTGTACGGTTCAGATTATTAAGATTATATCTATTGTAATCCTGTAAAATTTGTACATCTCCGTTTCATTAAATTTATGTAAATCACATGTAGGTACAAGTCGATTGATGTGGTCTATGGCATTTGACAACACCACCACATGTGGTGTGTCAAACAAACATCTAAATTAAAAGTTATTTATTCAAACTAGGCTGGGAATGAGCACTTTTTGGATGTCTTAATTAATAATAGAGTCCCCAAAACGCCCACCCATCACCACTTCCTAGTGCTTTAACTGGAAAGATTAGATTATTTTATGTAATTCGAATAGCGCAATAAACTCTCCAGAAGCACAGCTTTCTGCTCTGATCAAAGTAAATAGTAATAGAAAAAATTGATAGTGATCTGTATGAAAAGCAATTAACATTACAAGACATTTAATTAAATTATTTACCATATCGTCGTATTAGCTACAGAATAAAAGGCGCTGGTTCGGTCGTAAAACAAAGTATAATATGTCACTCAAAAGTAAAAACCATAAGGTAAAGCATAAACAAAAGATATAAAAAGGTAAAATATCAAAAAGAAGAAAATGCCTTGCACACGTCGCTTAAGTTCTAACACCACGTAAGTCACATATAGCAACTTTACAGGAGAGTGAAAAACTGCATAAATTTACATAAATGGTGGATCCCGTGTTGTTACTTTTGACTTCATTGTATAAGTTTCTATTGGACGTTGCTTGTTTCTGATTGGCTGAAATAAATTGTCTTCCGATTCTCTAGCAAACGGCATCAAAATGTCAAAACCACCAAAAATTTTGTACACACGCCAATATATATACCAAAAAGATTGCAATATCCCTTAAAATTACAGTTCGTACTTGTAGCCTGTCTGTGTACCTTTTGTCCCAATCCACTTTTAGCAGCCTAGTCCCAAAGATATCCTATACAAGCAAATCAAACATACAATTTCATTTACGCAAGCCATTCTGTAATTACCTAATATTGATGCAATTAGGACTTATTACTCACTTTGAATTACGTGGCTCGTGGCTAATTGGTAAGCGAAGTTGATCGATCAGCTGGGGTGATGCTGGCTCAGGAACGTTCATGTTACATATAAGTTTAAGTTCGTGGTATCTACATCGATATTATCGTCAGCTAGATACCAGAAGGCCAATTCTCGTAATTTAAAACGTTCAAAATCTAGTCGCAGCCTCATCTCAGCGACAAACAAATGTCAAAAATGTAGGAAAGTTATAGGTATTTTTGACAGATTGAGACTGAGATCAGACTGTGAACGTTCTTTAAAATTACGAGAATTGCCCCTTTGGTAATGGTATCAAGCTTCGACTAATGAGACACAATTAGTTTTCTATTGTTCGTGGCTCTATTTTATCATCATCGGCTGCCTAGCCTTTTCCCAACTGTGTTGGGGTCGACTTCCCGTCTAAGCGGATGCAGCTGAATACCAGTATTTTATATGGAGTGTTTGCCTTCCTGACCTCCACAACCCAGTCACTGGGTAATACGACGACCTTAGTAGTCAGACTTTTGGGCTAGTTCGTCGCTTTCTCGGGAGCTCGAAACATTGATAAATGATAAATGATAAATGATTTTATTTTGTAAGTAGGTTTGTACAAACACTTTTACACGTCAATCATATTTTTTATAAAAAAAACTAGATGAGGTCGGCGTTTCCTATCTGACTACTCTGAGAAGAAAGGCCGAAACAAACTCAGAGGTCACAGTCTCTTTTAAAGTCCAGACATCATAATCTTGGTCAGGTTATATGAAGACCATGTAGATCGATGTCTGAGATGGTCTTTTGAGGAAAGAACCACACAGATTGAGAGGACCTGTCCAGTCAGTGCACGCATTTGTCAGAAATCGTGTAGCTCAACTCAAAACTTAAGGAGCTCAACGATTCGACGAACAATACCAAAGAAAGGACATTTGGGTAGGCCACATAAATTACTCAAACTGCCAGACCTAGACAAAAACTAACACAACAGAGAGAATAATAAAAATTAAAAAAATGTGACCCACATTGTCTTCACATGCACAATAATTAAAATAATATAACTAATACTTTACAAAGTAAGCAAATGTCATTGTTTAAATAAAATTCATTAATGTCAATGTGTACATAGAAACAAAAAAAAATAATTAAAACATTCAAAATGTTAAAAAAAAAAAAAAATTGGAAGCAGCTCAATCCCAAGCCTTTTTGTCCTCAATATAATCTTTAACGGTATAAAAAGCTTTCTGGCACAACTTACGTTTAATGAATGATTTGAATTTATTAAGGCTTAGATCTTGAACGTGGCTTGGTAGTTTATTATAAAAGCGTATACATTGGCATCTGAACGAGCTACCTATTTTCTTGAGCCTTGTTGTAGGGATAACAAATTTGTGTTTGTTCCTAGTATTTATATTATGGACATCACTGTATTTTTTAAACAATTTTATATTTTTATGGGCATATAAAAGATTTTCATAAATATACTGAGAAGGCACAGTCATTACATTAATCTCTTTAAATTTGTCTCTGAGAGAGTGTCTCGGACTTAATTTATAAATTGATCGAACAGCTCGCTTCTGCAAAACAAAGATGGTCTGAATATCGGCGGCATTTCCCCACAATAAAATACCGTACGACATTACACTATGAAAATAGCTAAAGTACACTAAACGGGCAGTCTCTATATCAGTTAAATTACGAATTTTTCTAACCGCGTATGCTGCGGAACTTAGCTTTTTTGACAATTTATCTACATGTGGTCCCCACTGAAGCTTAGCATCCAAAGTTATGCCCAAGAATACTGTGCTGTCTACAGGATTCAATTCCTCGCCCTTTATCAACACATTAGTTTTCACCTGCCTAACGTGAGGTAGCGTAAACTTAATGCATTTGGTTTTTTTCTCGTTTAGAAGCAAATTATTGACATTGAACCAATGGACTACTTTCGAAATCGCGCTATTTACATCGTCAGTAACCAACTGCTGACGTTTAAGTTTAAACAAAAGTGAAGTGTCATCTGCAAACAACACTACATCATGATTATCCTTTATAAGGTACGGCAAGTCATTAATATAAATAAGAAACAAGAAAGGGCCAAGAATTGAACCCTGTGGGACTCCCATTGTTACTATAGATCCGGGTGATCTTTTCCCGTTAACGTCAACTCTCTGAATCCTTTTACTCAAGTATGAAGTAAGAAGATCCAGAGCAGAATTCCGGATCCCGTAGTGGCGGAGTTTCCTGATTAACGTTTCATGAAGAACGCAATCAAATGCCTTGGACAAATCACAAAAGATGCCCAAGGCATCGCATTTATCTTCCCATGCATTATAAATATGTCCTAAAAGTTCAACACCGGCATCAGTAGTTGAACGACCCCTTGTAAAACCGAACTGTTTGCTATGTAATAATTTATGTTTATTAAAAAATCTTTGCATTTGATCTAAAATTAATTTCTCAAAAATTTTACTAAAGGTAGGTAGTACAGAAATAGGTCTATAATTAGTGGGGTCCGATGTACTACCTGATTTAAACAAAGGTATTATTTTACTATTTTTCATAAGGTCAGGAAACTCCCCATTGTCAATACAACTATTAAAGATAAGAGCTAGAGTAGGTGCTACAATGTCAATAATAGACTTAGCAACTTACAGAATTACCCCACAGATCTGCTGTCTTTTTTACATTTAAAGTGTGAAAGGTTTTAATTATATCTTTACAGGTAATATATTCAAAATGAAATTCCGAATCGCAAGCATTAACATTTTCCTTAAGCAAAGACTCAGCAACAGAAGGTGATGAGTTTAGGGATTTAGTAGTTGAAACGGGAATATCTGAAAAGAAATTTTCAAATGCCTCGGCGACTTGAGAGTCTGATTTTATTATGTTGTCATTAATAGACAGGCTGTAGTCAGTATTTCGGTTACTAGACCTTCCCGTTTCACTATTAATAATGTTCCAAGTCGTTTTGATTACATTACTGCTGGTTTTAATCTTTGAACCCAAATAACGTGACTTGGCCATATAGCAAACTTTTTTAAATAATTTTGAATAATTTCTAACATACAAATTAAATTCATCAGTTTTAACATAAGTCCTTTCATTGTACAGTTCATAAAGCCGAGTTCTACTTTTATGAATACCAGTGGTAGCCCAATCACTGAACGATGCATTACTATTAACCGAGATAGTCTTGGGAATAAAGGTGGAGTCAAATTGTTTACAGTATATATTAAAAAAATTATCATATAGATGATTAGGATCATCATGAATCGACAAAACTGGTAATTTATTATTTAGTTTAACTTTAAAAGCCTCCAAGCGACTTGCAGTTTTGGGGTTAACAGTGATATCCTTTTTAGCCACTTTTTTGTTTTCTTCTTGAATAGTTATCCTTTGCCCGCAATGATCAGAATCTAGTAAATTTATAATTTCTTTGTGGCTTGGTATAATATCTGTATAAATATTGTCTAAGCATGTGGCACTAGTAGGGGTTATTCTTGTGGGCTCTAAAAATAGGTTTACAAGATTGTAGGACTGGAACAGACTCAAAATTTTTCTACAAGTACCTGAGTTTTCTAATAAATTGACATTAAAATCACCACAAATGATAACGGACTTGTTTGAGTTACAAATCCTGTGTAACACTTCATCCATTACCTTTTCAAAGCAGTCATACAATCCTGAAGGGGGTCTGTACACACTTAATACAATAGAGTGCTCCAATTCTATACAGGCAATTTCAACTGTTCGCTCAACAGATAGGCTCACAATATCGGTACGGTCTTTAAATTTGAGCTGGTTATTTACTAAAATCAATGAGCCACCATGTATAGCATTTATTCTGCTGAACGAACTACCAACCTGGTGATTATTAAAATTGAACAAGAACTGGTGGCTTTTCAGCCAATGTTCTGTTATACAGAGAATATCAATACTATTAAAATTCATAAATAATTCTACTTCTAAATCTTTGTTCATAAAACCTTGAATATTTTGATGCACCAGGTTGATACTATTTACTGATTTAAAACTTTTTTTTGAATAATTCTGTACATTATAGCTAGAGGTTGCCTCTATTGTCTTAATTTCTAATTTAAATTATTAGCAATGTCACTAATTGTAACCAAATTATTGACAGAACTATTTAAAATGTCATTGCATTGCTCAAAAGAAGCAAGTTGTTTAGCCAAATTTTTGGCTGTAATAGAAAAAAAATAAGATAGCGACACAGCTATCTGTCGTTTATAATAGTTAGTAAGATAGTACATAACAATGTTATATCTATCTTTTGTCAAATAGAAATTATTACTAAGATAGTTGTTAATATCAACTAAATGGAACAAGTTATTATTAAATGTCAAGTTATGCAATGTCATATTCAATTCAAATCTTAAGCTATTTTCTTCATTAACCTGAAACGTGGTGTTACTTTTAAATACCTAATTAAAAAGAAAGGTTCTTTTTTTATAATAAACTTGCCTCGACACTGAATACTATTCAATGTAGTTTTAATACAGCATGCATAAAAAGAACTTACTATAATTATATCCCCTTTAATTTGTTCAGTAGTAGTTCAATTATTAGATCCACAATCAGCTAAACAACATCTTCAAATTTAAACTCAAACCTTACTCTTGTAACCTCCCAAATGACTGTACCTACTCGTGTAAGTACAAACATAAACACAGATGCGAAATAATTTCAGCTGTAATTTTAATAATATACAGTAGTACGTGCGCCTGTTATTAAAGGCAAGTAACAACTCTTACATATACGGCTGGCAGGTGCGTACGCGCAATCAATTAATAAGTATTTCATTCGTACTTGAAACATGGTTCCTTGTTCTTGTATTATTGGGTAGTTTGGGAATTTTTTTTCAAGGAGGCAATCAAAATTTAAAGAATAGCCTTTGGGCTGCCGAAAGAGAGGTTATGAGTTCTAGGCCCCTTTGTTCTACTGTCTACATTTAAAGCATTGTTTTAAAGAATTTTATTTCATATAAAAATAAATTAAAGACTTATCTGATCTGAACCTTTTATACAGTTAAAGATTATTTAGACGATAAAAAAATAACTTTTTCAAGTTAAGTATTTATTAATAAAAGATATTAAATGCATGCAAATTAATTTTAATTTAAAACATATTATACAAATCAAATAAATACTGCCACAAAAAGTTATTATCTTAGCCAAAATTAAGTTGTAACCATAATACTGATAATCTTTAAAGAATACCTACTACATAAGCAATAACTAAGTACATAAGATACTTTTTTTAATGGACACATTTAATAGACATACTCACATATAAAAGCTAATACGACTGACAATGATGTTAATTTTAATTTGATGTGAATAATTAAAATTATGTATGTACATACGTATTCGAAAGTAATCATTAACATTTTAATAACTACCTCATAATAACGTAAGAAATTCTTATTTCAACGCCAGTAAAACATCTTTATAACATTTTATTAAAATGTTACAAACTGTAATACACGGTTTGAGGGAAACAACCTATAATTGTAAAAATTCTTAGAAGTATGCTTTGAAAAAACCTTTGCTCTAGTGAACTTTAATATTATTTAGAAAATTATTGCAGAATTGTATTGAAGACCATTATAAACTGACCTCCGCTTAACCGTCGGTCCAATGTAAGTTAATCTAAGTGAGGGGTCTTATAAAAATGGTGGTTTGAAAAAAATGCACGATTTTGAAAGCGTATCCTGATATAATTCTAAAGAAAACTAATTATGAATGAAGTTATCGTGTAAAGGTGTTGCTTCAAAAGTACGTTTTGTAATTAACCGCATTATGCATTTACTACCTTGTAAAGTAATCCTAGTCATGCTCAATGAGTATTAAAATGAGGATACGTTTGAAAAATATACTCAAGTAACGTATTTTGTATGATAGAAAATGGATAGGTAACAGAATAACCAACGGGCGTAGTTAATATAATTAAAAAAAATATTAAAATGTTAACTTAATCATGTGCAGATGTTAATTAGTAATGCAAAATTAGTTTTGTAGTTAGAAAATATATAAACGCGAAAGTTTGTGAGTGTGAGTGTTTATATGTTTGTTACTTCTTCACGCTCAAACGGCTGGACAAATTTTGACAAAATTTTGTATGGAGGTAGCTGACATCCTGGATTAACATATAGGCTACTTTATATATCCCGATATTCCCACGGGATCGACACTTATGCGGGTGAAACCGCGGGCCGCTACTAGTTATAAAATACATAGTAGGTAAGTAATTAGATATTAAACCATTACATAATAGTTAAGTATTATATCCCCATTTAATTTTACAAAATGGATATTATATGTACATTTTCTTTAAGATTCCTACTTTAGTATGCAACCTTTCCTTTTTCCTTTCTAGTGTATTGTGTGTATTTTAGTCTGTGCTAAATAAATGTATTTTCTTTCATCTAATTTTACTTAGCTTAACTCACTTTTCAACATTTTATTGATCAGCAAATAATTTTAAACAAAACTGAAATATCTTTACTTACTAAGATTATAAGTACCTACTACTCCTTATTAAAGGCAAAGTAACAAAAGTTGAGAGTTTTGACCATCACAGTCGCAAAGACAAGGGGCACTAACCCTCTAAAGAAAACATGTCCCAACGTTTATTGGTCTACAATCCAATTATTCAAAAACACGGCTCCTTAACTATCACCACAATAATTTACAACCACAACGAAAACATTCAAAAAATCCGAAGCACGCGCACGGAATCAAAAAACAAACATTTTGATATTCAGAAAATCTTGCCTCTAAATAAAGTGCTGATAACTTAACAAATGACTTATGTTTTTGGAATTTAAAGTACTGCACCAATGCAAAAATGATATCAACCCTATTTAGAGAAGGATAGGGGTTAAAATCCTTTGTTCTCGAAAAGGACTTTACACAGTGACATGGATTTAAAAGTGAGAGTTATCACGGGGTCCCATTTGAGGCGCACGCGCGGTCCCTTGCAGTAAAATAAATAAAAAAAGGATCACTTATGAAGCTCGTAAAAATAATGCCGTCTGACCATTACACAATGGTTGATGGAAGGACTCCCGTACTAGCTAGGTGATAAGGGATAGTGGTCAGCAGTTGAAGAATGTTAGGTTCGTAAAATAAAGTACCATAGAGGTGCTAGCTTAAGTCACTCATCTACTCCTTGTAGGTGAGCGACTGTATCTACGTTATCTGTTGCAATTTTGTTGAGAGACTCAAGTACAGGGGGCCTAAAAAGACCACTTTGGCTGAATCATAAAACAATTCATATCACGCAATTCATCTGTTTGACAGTTTCACACCTACATATCCCTAAAGGGTTAAGCAGAGGTGTACCTATAGCATTTTACGCATCTCCATACAAAACTGTCATACAGATGAAATTGCGTGATATGAATTGTTTTATGATTCTGCCAAAGTGGCCTTTTTAGGCCCCCAGCCCACTCCCCAAAAATACTAGAAATAAATATCGATTGCTTGGACTGTTTTGATTGATGGTTCAATAGTGAAACTAAATGAAGGCCTTGTGTCCAAATAAGTAATAGCTACGAAGGTCAATATGATGGAGATAAAAGCTGCGCTAGTCGCATTTACGCATCAAGACCCCTTTAAGCCTCACCTCTAATGCCCGGTTCCTATATCAAACGACTCGTCATACGTAAAATTTACCATCCGTTTTCTAGTTACCATTAACGTGCCGTAATTGGCGTTCCTATATTTTTTGCATCATAAACGAGCTACGAGCCGTCGTCCGTTTGTTTGTTACCGAAGCCCTCCCTGGCGTCGTTCTGCGTTTTGTTAATACAAAGAAGCTTGTTTTTGTTTTGAAGTAAAAACTTATGTAATTTTGTTTTATTTGACGTTTTGTGTTTTGTAGATATTCATAAAATATTAATCATTAATATTTTATTATATCTTCATGTTAAATATTTATTTTCATAAAAATTATCATTCGTATCGAAAGTAACAAAACGCGTTTTCGATGACTGACAGCAGCCCGATGCGAATGCGAGGAAGTAGTTTTTCGTAGGTTATATTGTTTGTTTGTAAACCAAAATAATACTATTTATTTATACTTTATTAGTCTTTGCTATTGATCAAGAGCTATAATGGATGTTGCACTGGTAAGTAAACTACATATTTTGCTAACGTATCTGCTTATGTCTCAGATCTGGTGGGTTTTTCACACAAACCAGTCAACTAGTGTTGCATGAATGTTGTATTTACTTAAAATAATTTCTAATACCCTTTTATGTTATGATTTATAGAAAACTAAGAAGGCGATGAGCAAGGAAGAAACTTCCTTATTAGTAGATTTGGTTGCGTCTCATCCTATCCTCACTAAAAAAGAAACCAATGCCACCACCAACAAAATGAAGGAAGAAACGTGGACTTCTCTTACGTCCACGTTCAACGCCAAGTGTGGTAGCATCCCCAGGACCAAAGACCAGCTAAAATTAAAATGGGACAACTTAAAAAAGGCTGCCCGTAAAAGAGCCCAACAAATAAGGATGAATCATCTTAAGGTTAGTATTTACATACTGGTTTTTAATATATATAGGTACGTAATTTAGTACTAACAAAAAAATAGACTATATAATACTATTGATATACATATATATTGACCTATGTACTTATTTATAAATCTTTTTTTTAGACTGGTGGCGGTAAAGGAGATTTCATTCCTCCAGATGAAATATTAGAAAAGGTGTCAGGACTACTGGGGTCTACTGTCACAGGCTTTGAGGTTCCTTTTGGTGGTGATGGCATTGGTTGTGAGAGTTTTGATCTGGATGGCGACAGTGTAGATGTTTTCCTTGTATCGGGGGAAGAAGTTTCTACATCTAACGATGCAAGGACAAATGTTCCTAATGATGTGGATATTATAACTCCAAGCGAAGGTTACAATTTTTTTTTATTATGTATACTTTCACTGATGCACACGCATGTAGCTATCCACTAATAATGATATTTTTTTAACTTCTTTT
Source organism: Gortyna flavago (assembly GCA_963669345.1). Classification (NCBI taxonomy): domain Eukaryota; kingdom Metazoa; phylum Arthropoda; class Insecta; order Lepidoptera; family Noctuidae; genus Gortyna; species Gortyna flavago. The sequence continues at coordinate 16,116,886 of OY770128.1, forward strand.
ATTCATTTGACTAATGTATTGAGCCCTACCTTACTTTTCTCCTTACCATCTGTGACATTTACTGGTAGAAAATGCATTTCACCCTTTATAGGTACAGTTTATTTTGTGGAAAGAGTATTAAGTACATAAACAAGTAAATTTTTAGGTCCACAACCCAAAAAACTAAAAGTACTGGATATAAGTGAGGATGTTATTGGAAGTTCGGCAGAGAAAGAGAAGTACAAATATTTCTTTGGTGCCCCTATGTCCAAGAAACTCTTTGCAACACCAACAACCAGTAAAGGTAATAAAGTAATTGACTTCAATTTAAATATCAAATTAAGTAAGTAATACTATATAAAGAAAGGGCTCTACCTGCATGTTTTGGGCAACTGACTGTAGCTCATTTACATTTAGAAAAAACATTTTGATCAAACCCACATTTAACCCTTGGTAGATGGTAGTTGGTAGCTATCTACTACATAGTTGCATAATGTAATGTGGCAATGGGCTCACTCACCCTCTCTACTGATTGTAATATGTCCCCATAGTAATATGTGTATTGAATACGGACTGTATTCAATACACATTCCTTGAAGTTGTACTTCACTAGTAAAATGAATAACGTTTGTGTATGAGAACTGTTATACTATCATAAATTGGTATACATATTGATATGAAATTAATATTTCTTTTAAACAGGTAAAAAAAATGCTGGCAACGATGGACGTTTAGCTCGTAACCTAGCTATAGCAAAGTTCTATGAGAAGAAAACGGAAAAAATGGAACTAGAAATTGAACTTTTAAAAATAAAATTAGAAAAAGAAAAAAATAATATTTGAAAATATTGAAGAGAACCTGAGTAAAATAAATACGTAACTATGTTGCTTTATGTAACCATAATGCCAATATGTAGTTATTTTTATGTTTGACTTTGTTAATTATTAGGGACAATAATTATAAATAAAAAAACGAATAAGTATTCATTATTTTATTAAAGTTTATTAACTTCTCTTGATTGAAATCAAGAGAAGTTAATAAACTAATTTTAATTAAAACTATTTTTAATAATCCCATTTTTTAACCTCCAACACAGAGCAATGCACTGGTTTCTATAAACTGAAACAAAATAAAAGCATTGTTAAACAACATAAACATTAAATTTTTAACATATTTCAAGTTTACAACAATAGATTGACAGTTCTAAACTCACTTGTTAAAGTAATTTGATATGAGTATTGCTCTTTCTGTAGCATTAACATCTTCTGCATTATTTTGAATCGGCACTACCTCTGGGTTGGGAATTTCTACTTCCGGTGGTACATCAGCTAGACAGTTCAGACGGCAAATATTGTGCAACACAGCTGTCGCTATAATAACTGCATTAGCTCGGGGTAAACTTAATCTCATTGTTAAAGCCACAACTGGAAATCTCCTCTTCCATACACCAAAACACCTAAAAATATACAACATAGGTAAATAAAGTAACATCACTTTAGAAATACCTACTTATTTTTAAAATATTAACAAAATGTTCGGACAACATACCTTTCAATACAGTTTCTTGTTCGAATTTGGGCTTCATTATAAAGCTGTTCTCCTCTAGTTTGGGGGTTTAACAATGGAGTTAATAAATATGGCTTTAGGGGATAGGCACTGTCTCCAAGCAACCACTTGTTAGCATACAACCCACTCTCACACTGAGCTGGAAAAAGTAGGTAGTTAACATAATAAGGTACTAAAAGGGGCTAATGCAAAATACAGACATAATAAATGTTTAATAGTTACCTCTTAGTTCTGAATTATTAAAAATAGTGGCATCATGAGCTGAGCCAGGCCAACGAGCTACCATATTCATAAATAATAACTTAGCATTACATGCTGCTTGTACATTCAAAGAAAAGAAGCCCTTTCTATTCCGGAACTCTTCACCTATTATTGAACCTGTAAAAAAATTGGTATTGTAATTGGCTGGAGTCATACTAAATTAAGTAGGTAATGTTAGATGGGGACTGTAAATGCCTGTGAAATAAGATAAAAAAAGGCAAGTACTCATTACACTAATAATTCAGGCTAGTCCTACTAGCCTGGTACAAGGCTTCATTATTAGGTATATCTCAATATAAATAAGCATGTCAAGTAACTGAAAACTTACATGGGGATTGAATCTTGATGTGTGTACCATCAATTGCCGCTATAACACGAGGAAACCTAGCAATAGCAAAGAAGTCCTGTTCTGTGTCAGTGTGTATATATATGTATTGGCTATATAGCTGCGCTATAGCACAACTGATATCACGCACTATCCTGCAAGCAGACGATTTTGACACGCCAGCAAAGTCAGCTACTGACAACAGCATTGTCCCCAATGCATAAAACCTTAAGGTTAATAATAACTGGTGCAGTGGATGTATTCCATAGTTTCTAAAACAAAAATTAATTGAATATTACATAAATACCTTTAAAATTTGCCATGTCATAAGTTAGTGTAGGTACTATTTTTCTAAGCATATTCAATTTAAATTGGTAGGTACCTAAGGAATCCTACATACCTGGCTCCTTTCACCCTCAAATAAGGATGTATTTCCATGAGTAGCCGTTCTACACAGGATTTATCCAACCGAAATCTGATAATAAATTCACTAGAATCCAGAGTCGTCATATGGTCAACCCTTGTTTGGTACCTGCGACCACTGTATTCTTCATCTGAATCCCAGTCTGATAACATTTGTAAGTCGCTTAATTCAGAATCACTAGAGCTAGACATTTTTCAAACAATCACCAAAAATTTATAAAACTTAAACTCAAAAAAGTTCATTTTTTAAACAGCAACCGACAGAATATTGGCGGTTAACAAAACCAGATACGCCTCGTATTTTGACGGCTCTTTGACGTTTCAAGAAATTTATAGGAACGCCTTGAACTGTCATCACCATACATTATTACTACGATCCGTTACAAGTTATCCCTCTAGATCCCTCCCAGCGGTAGTTGGCAGCCATCGGTAAATGAGGCTACGCCGCGTTTGTTATAGGAACGGTAAATAATTACGCCTCGTAGAAAATGCTACGAACCGTAAGCAAAACGAATCGTTTTTGGGATATAGGAACCGGGCATAAGAGTACATCTGCGACGGCCATAGCCGGCAGCCCGAAGCCTGAAAGTCAGCCGAGGGCCTACACAAAGTGACATTTTATCAGCGACAACGATGATGGAAAAGTCGAAATATATGGGACTGACACAAGCTACCGAAAAGCTTCATGTCAATCCTGTTGAAAGTGGTTGTAGAAATACGAAACACTTTCAGAGCAATTGGCATTTGTCTTAGAGGCCCTCTAGTTAGCTAACTTAGTGACGTATTCCACATTGGGCACCCGCTTAAATGGCACCTGAGTGAATGTGCCGCTGTGTGTCAGATGCCATTTAAGCGGGTGCCCAATGTGGAATACGTCAACTTAGTTGTGAAAGGCTTAGCGGATAGAGTACCTACTTTACGGGCTCATTAACTGTCATCATAAGGCAAGCAACGGTTATTAGCAGACACAATGGAAGAAAGCTTTCTTAAACTGTAATGAACTGTCGTAAGTAGAACTATTGGCCTAAAAATCAATCATGCAAGTAAGATTTTAGTCAATATAACTGTAGCTAGGTATGCTTACAAGCTTGTAAGTGACTACTTTTTAACCGACTTCCAAAAAGGAGGAGGTTATATGTTCGACTTTATGTATGTTTTTTTTTTTTGTATGTTCACCGATTTCTCCGTCATTTGTGGATCGATTTCGAAAATTATTTTTTTGTTTGAAAGGGTATACTCCCAAGGTGGTCCCATTGTCAGCAAGTTGGAATCTGATTAGAGGATCCCATGGAAATCGAGGGAAACCCTCAACTTTTTTTGGCAAACCTATAGCGATTTGGATATTTTTTAGAGTAACTTGAGCATTTGCTCTCGGAAATCATCATTTGGTAAAGTGGAGCTGATGATGAAGACTACAGACGGCCATCGGAACTAATCAATGATAAATATTTCACGGGTTGCGATTCGATTACTTTAATATGGTTGCTAAGCAATTTATGCTCGTCACAAAGCGTGTGGTGGTGAAGTGGAGTTCTTCAGGTTCTTACCAGGCGAACTCCTCAAAAATTAACGTCCCAGCATCGGGAAAAGCAATATTTTGTAAAAGGTGATGAGCAGTTGACGTTAGGCTATTGTAACTTAGATAAATTACAAACTCTCTCACTAAAAAGTAAAAAATAAAAACTTTTTTACAAAAAAAAAACAACCGACTTCCAAAAAAAACTACAAAGTGATAAATAACTTTTATTTCGGAAGTCGGTGTCAATAAACGAAAATGCAGAACCAACGACACCGACTTCCGAAATAAAAGTTATTTATCACTTTGTAGTTTTTTTTGGAAGTCGGTTGTTTTTTTACTTACTCTTTTACTGTATCCACAAAGCATACCACACAAAGTTCTTTGAATAGCTGCAACTAAACTAATTTCAGAAAAAACTGAAGATCATACGTAACGTAAGTAGGTAAATGAATAAAATCGCATTACATCCACATCAGAATAATCTCCATCGCATACAGGAAATTAAATGATGTAAAAAATGTACACACTAACGTAATAGAATGTGTATAAAATATTGTAAAATGAATGCGTCTGATGACTGCCGCTGCCATCTTGGATTGAGGTCTCATCGTAAGCGGGCGGAAATTTTTGTCTTTGGACTATGCATCAAATTGATACACGTTTATAGTAGTTTTATTTAGTTCTGCATTGCTGTTTTAAATCAATAGGGATATTGCAATTTTTCTGATTATTATTTTCACTTCCTGGGTGATCATCGGGTATGATTCCATTGCCAAGTTTGGCTTTCCGTCTTGACAGTTTCTTGATTATGGTAAAGATGCTTGTGCAGAAGCAGCTGATTATTAGGGGAATGATTCTAATTTAATCCAGACCACACAACAAACAAAGTACGTATACACTGATATTTTTGCAGTTTTTGCGACGATTGACTCTAATAAATACAATGGAGGTAATTTTAAAGTGAATTAAGCTGTTTTCCATGTAACTCAATGCAATTATATCCTCAATATCATTGGTTTTAAATTATCATTACGGTAGGTAATTATTTGGAAATGGTTCTTCCAATTGATATCTATTAGAAAATATAACATTATTGGCACCAGAATTAGAGAAAATGTATTGTTTTTACTAAAATATTGAATATTTTCCTGCTCAAATTTATAGTGTAATGTACTCCAATACTATTTCTTAGTATATCATTAATATATGCACTTTGCTTTCAATGAGTAAAGTAAAACGAACCATCTCTATTGTATGGTTTTTTTTTAAATAAAAATGGCATTCATACGCAAATTTCCCGGGTCCACTGTTACTTTTAGATTTCTTAGACCATCTCTGATCGAAAATTTTGATCTCAATTTGTATTTGATAGCTTTTTATTAAAAGAAGACAAAACTCCTGACACAGAGTCGATACAGATAGTATACAACAACAAGTTTTTAGTGAACTTCAAATGAAATCACTCCATTAGTCTAAATCGCTCTCGCTGCCACCTCACACGTTTTCCGGTAATTTAAAGTACAAGATGCACCATTAACAGATAAGCAGAAATAAAATAAAACAAACAGCTCCTCAGGTAATTTGCTAGCTAATGGCGAGTCTTATCTGCCTAATTAAAATGCGATTTGGCACAGAGTACATGAATGCCGACTTACGTGATTGTCACACTGTTTCTGATAGCAATCACTTGATTATTGTTCTTCTGCGCTAGGGCATGTTTTCCGTTCGGAATTATTATTAGTGTCAAGAGTGCACATAGTAAGAGCTGTGCTTGTAATTAAATACAATTGCGATGTTAATGACGTCGCACATTTGTTTTGATTATTTGCTGTCATTAGGTTTTTAATGTTATTGTCTTGTGTTGTGTTAACTAGCTTTGGGTTCGCTCATTTGAGTCCCAGAAATCTAACGTCTTGTTCCGCCACCTATGGTACTTATTATTTTTATATTTGGTTATTTTTTCTGGCAAATATAATTCTTATTCTTCTTCGTGTCGCTGGCACGACTGTATTTTAGATGTTTTTGGCCCAAAATTTTGCCACTTCCACGGCGTTGTCAGTGGCAGCGCAGAGGTCACTTTGACTGCATGTTTTGGGACACAGAGGGTGGACATAGGAGGTGGAGCATGGTTTGCGACATATCTCCACAGTCACACACTACTGCCGTTCCGTCAAGATAGCCCCACGTTACCAGGTTAGACTTACATCTTCCCACTTGTGTCCGGAGATGGTTCAGGGACTTCCAAGTGGACCACGGAAGGTTAATTTGGTAGACTAACTACCAAATAAATTGTAATTGCAAATTGGGGCTTATCCGGAAACTGTAAAAGTTTTAGTCTCTTTAGAATTGTATCTATTTCAGAAATCTAAATCCAGACCAAATTAAACATTCAAAGTTTTTACTTAGGTAAATACATTCTCAGCGTTCTAGCACTATTTTAATTTATTTTTGTTTGTTTGCTAAATTGGTCTGTATTTAAAATAAATAGCAATTTAAAGCAACAATGCGTTATAAATAACCCAATCTATTTAATTTGGTGAAAGAATTTTGTTAGATACCTAAGGTATTTACCATGTCCAATACTTGTAGGTACAGACGCCAGCACATCAAGATACTACAATCTTTCAAATTTCTTTAATAGATTTTCAACTTTATAGCGAAAGCATAAGGTTCAAAGTTGATTGGGATAATTTGACAGTTTCGGGTAGTTTGATGTGCTGGCGTCTGTACCTACTAGTTTTTCTTTGCTCTAGAGCTCTAGTTAAGTAGTAAGCAGTTGAAATAGTAGGTACCTATCATTTTAATATAATTTTACGGCTTAGATATCGTGAAGGTAACACATTGGACATAATTTAGTTAGACTGCGGCATGATTTTAATCTAAGTACCTACCTACATATATCAAATTAACTTGTAGGTTTACAAAGAAACCGTATATGAAAAGAAATCTCTTTTTACCTTTTTTATTTGTTACCCCATGAACATGACCATGAATCGCCATTTGTTAGACCACAAAAAAAACATAATAAGCATAATCACGAAATCGACCCTAAAAACTTTCAACCCTTCCTAATTCGTGTACGGAACCCACAATAAGAATCAATTTGTGGCACCTCACTAAACGCATGGCCATCGAATTACAGGCCTTTGTGTCGTTACATCACTATTAGTTCGGAATACATTCGATTTTATTTTTTATTGGATATACATAAGCAGCATGATGGCTTTGGACAGATGGCTGAAAATGAACAGAATGAGGTATGCATCTAGTTTCAATAAAGTGAAGGCAGGTAATTATAATAAATAAGACGTTTTTCTCACAAGATTACGTGATTGCTGAGCTCTATATGTTCCAATTATGATAAGTGTAAGCATTCAAAGTCAAAGTCAAAGTTAAAGCATTTATTTCAAATAGGCACATAAAAGGCACTTTTGAACGTCAAAAATTACAATGAAATAGAATTGATTCTAGTCGCCCCTTCCAAAAGGTAGTTTTCGTATGGAGAAGAATGCGCAAGAAACTCCACCGTTACTCTTTTAAAATGTTTTACAATATTTTGCATACATTAATTAAATAATAAAATAATATGTGAAGACGATGCACCTAAAATAAAAAATTACTATACCACAATAGGTAAAAGAATTAAAAATGAAACCATGACATATAAATTAATAATCTGATAGATACATGGTGCTCACATATTTACAAAAATGGAAAAAGTAAACGATTTTCATTAAAAAAAAAACATAAAAACAATTTTAACAAGTAATAAGTCAGGGTGTGAGTTAAGGACACGGTGGTGCACACGGTGGAGGTCTGTCCCGCTTGGGCAGAGCACCGCCGTGTCCTCGTAGAGGCGATCGGCAGCGGCGGCGACCTCTCGCGCCCGGCCCTGGTCCAAGCCATGATCCGGGGCGAGAGGGAGTGGGAGGCAGTCACCTCCTTCTGCGAAGCAGTCATGCTAGCGAAGGAGGTGGCGGGATGGGAGAGGGAGAGAGCCGAGAGGGCCGCCCGTCCCAGCCGCCGCGGTAGACGCTCCGGGCGTCGGGAGCCGCGTGACGACTCCCGGCCACCGTAGGCGCGGGCCTGCGGACGGCGAGTAATGGGTAGCTCGCCGTCCGATCAGGACCAGGCCCGTGCCGGACGGCGCGTATGTGTTCCACGCGCGCCTCAAAGAGATGTCAGCAGACATAGAGGGGCCCGTTAGGGCCGAAGCCTGCCGGGGCAGCGGGATTGTCCGAAAGGGTTACCGCTGCCCCGGAACATAAAGGGCTAAGGAAGGAACACGGATGGGTTTTAGTCAGTAAGAGTCTGACACTCCCTTCCGCTCCACCCAGAGCGGGAGGGGTCATTGGATGATTTCCCATCCTTAAAAAAAAAAAAAAAAAATTTGCAACCAGTTTGATTTTGTCTAGACTCTAGATTGTCCTATGGAGCAGGACCAGCATGTTTCCAAGCGTTGTTATCCTGGATATAATCTTCTAATTTATAGTATGCTTGTTTACTAAGTGTACGTTTAATGCAAGTTTTAAATTTTCTTTCATTTAATTGCAATATATCACAAGGTATTTTATTGTAACATTTAACACAGTACCCCATAAAAGATGTATGTACTTTGGCTAACCTGAAAAATGGTTGATGTATTTTATCTTTATTTCTAGTATTAAAATTATGTCTATCGCTTATTTTATTAAAAAGATGTAGATTTTTTCTTATTATTCCTAGTCAAATCCAACTACTGATCTTCGTTAAAAGTAGTTAGGGATTGTTCTTTCTGCAACATTAGAATTTTTACGTAAAGCTCATCGAACGGAACCAAAGGAAACTAAAGGTTCAACTTTTTATCTTTTCTGAAATAATTAACTACCTACCTTTCACTGACTTCGTTCAGATGTCAGTAGAAGGCAGATTCTGTTCTCCCAGGCGAGAAAAATCGTTGACTAACACCAATGTCTAATTCTTCTTTCTAAGGCTGGAATTCAATGCAAATTATCTCAATGGCTGGACATAGCTACTACGAGAAAAAATCGTTTAATTAACAAATAAACTTTTGAAATTGCTGTCACACTCTTTCGAAGTTTGAAATTCATTGCATCTTAGTTTAATGCAGTACCTTGCTGGACGTAGGCTCTTAATAGTGTCAAACACACAAAAATTAATAAACACATAAAATAGTCCTTAAACATAAAGCTCCACAATTGAATTCAAAACACGAGCCCAACCAAAAAACCACATTTATTTAACCCTTCCTTCAAAATGGCGACAAATAATTAGTTAGCCATTAAGCCCCATGCTTTGGAAACCAAATGGCTTTTTTTCGCCATCCAAATTGCCGTGCACTGAACTATCCAAGTATTAAAAGCACATTAGTTACTGCTTACCGTAACAGTTGACGATTATGCTCCTGTGTGATAGAATTATGAAGTTTTGGGAATGATTATAGTGGCGTGCTTAGGAGGGCCGAAAGGGACTTAAGTTGTTATAAAATGTTCTAAGAGTAGTTGGTCTGGCATTTTGTTAACGACAGAATTAAGTTTCTTAATGTTATAGGCTTATGTTCTAAAAAAACTTGGAGTCTTCTAAACAAAATCTTAATATTACTATGACCTATGCACTTACACTTGGCGACAGCTAAATGACTGAAAATCCAATTTCAACTTTCTGCGCCACCAGAGTGTTGAAAATCCAACAGCGCGCTTTTATTTAGACAATCACTTAGCTGTCGTCCAGTATCACTGGAAGAAGGGAAAAGACTCGAAGATGTCTTTTCCGTAACCGCCGTTGGTCAGACCAACTCACCGCCCTCACTGGTCTCTATTACGACGACCGCCCTGAGAGAAGCCGAGAATCGAACGAAGTGGGCACGAAGCCACGAAGGCACTTCAGGGACACGGCCTTCTGTAATGAAGTACACAACCAAGAAGAGAGTGTGAGTAAAAAGGGGTATTATGGAATTACTCGATCGAGCAATAGACATAACCTGTAGCCTTTAAAGGGAAATCATTCCACAAAGGGTTAAGTGCTGAACGTTATTTCATTTCTAAACTATGAACTCGAAAAGTCATCATTATCTACAAAATGGCGTGCGATGGTCCGATTCTAAAATAACGCTCTCTGCACACACTCATTGCGAAATTAGACCTCTTTACGGACGCTGTCGAAACAATACAATAATCACATAATATTCGATCACAAACCAATCCAATCTGGACTTATCATAACAACGATCAAAGAAATAACACTAATAACATCGTTATCAAATATATTATTACCCCTGTTATTGGATTAATGGCTCCCAAAATTGCTTAATAATGCACAACCATAGTAACTATTGTCTGAAAGTTTGTTATAGGCTTTCGTAATATCACTTTATTGAGGCTATAAAAATAGTTGGAAGATTAGGCATTGGACTGGCTTTTTGATTGGCTGTTGGGATATTGATGTATGAATTTTTGTATCTTATTATAGCGATGTGGAAATGTGGTAGGATCTATTTATAGTTCCTACATGTTTAGACCGACTCGTGTGATCGAGAATTTTTTTTTTTCTATTAGAGAATTTAAAAATAATTACTAGTCGTCTTGAATCCACATCCGTTTTTGAACAGTATGCCTCCAACAATAAAGAAAGACCGACGAATAGCTACGACGATCCTCCGACCAAGGATTTACCCAGAGAACCCTGGCAAATGAGTTTTGCCTAGCTATAAAATTAATATTATAGGTTCAGTTTTTTACTGCAAAGTGTCCGTAGGAAACAAATATTTTCTTCAACTCGTAATAAAATATTTTAATAGTTACTTTTATGTGCTTTTAATATCTACTAGAGAAACTACGTATGAAAAGCAAAACGCGATGAGAAATATTAGAAACACATTTATTATTATTTAAATCTTTAATACAGTCACGCGCTATCCGAAATTATTTATGTCTTTCATAAGTTCCGATGGCAATTAAAATGAAATGCCACCTTTTTTATATTAAACTACAAACATAATAAAATGGTAAAAGAATAACATCGAACATAGTAATAAATAAATAGATTGTGTCGGACTAAACGGAATTCACACTTTCGTGTGCTAAGTGCTTTCGAATAACTTGTTCTGTTTTGACACGAATTTTGTATTTCAAACGTTGAGTTGGTGAAAATGTCAGAACTGAAAGTGTTGTTCAAAATGTAAAATTAAAAAAAATTGCAATGCAATGTGCGTGGAGCCCTGACACAGCTAGCTAGAAGGCGTCGCGTCGCGTCAGATCTCGTAGATGGCGGGACGAGCTGGAGAAAACAAACGACTAGTGGTCCACTTTAGCCTTGGATCGAAAGAGCTGGAATTCATGGGGAAAAACCTATATATAGGGCTCTTGAAACTACGGAGTTCAACTGAGGATTCCGAAAATCCCATAAATTCAACAAATTAAAATCTAAAAAAAATCCTTTAATTGTCTATAATGCCATGGTAGAAGGAGCTTTTATGGGTTCCTCAAACAAATGCCCATCGGGTGTATTTCCATCGGTTATTGTCTTTACTGCATAATTTTAAAACTCCTTGCTATAAATAGCCTTTAGGGCCTAGACAAATTGACACTCTGATGATAGAAAAGTTAAAAATGTATTGAATTGACATGAGCTAGCGAAAACTTAAGTAAATCATGTTGAAAGACGTTGTAGAAATCCGAAACGCTTTAAAAACGATTGCCACTTTTCTAGGCCCCCATCCAAAAAAGGAGCTCACCCACATTTCAGGCAAAGGAAACGAGGAAATAACAAATTGGGCGTAAAAAAAGAAACAACAAAAGGTAATCGCAACTAATCCCTCAACACGTAACAACCTCATTTGATCAAGGACTCACTAAAATAAGTCATTACTTCGCTGACCGCCACAGGATTGTATTATGTCTATGTTATGTTAATGGCCGCCAAGCACGGATATACAGCGAGTGCCACAGCAATAACAATTTAATATTTATAGACATGTTACATCATTGTGGACAAGACATTTCCAACTTGTGAAAAGGAAAACAGTAAAGATGATGAACGATTGTTTGTTAAGTAGACTAGGGTATGTAGTTAGCGGTTTAATGTTGTAGAACCTTGTAAAGTTTAAAATTATGGGGTATATAAACTGGGTATATAATGTACTGAGGAAAACTTCGTATTTTACTAATAGTCAACACTCACATGACTGGCATCCTGCGGAAACATCTGTTCTGGTGGGGAGTGCTGCTGGGTAGTTTGTTGCGCCACTCCCAGTTAAAGCACTAGGACGTGGTGAAGGACGGGCGTTTTGGGTGAGTCTTATGTAATTTTTACCTTTAAAAAGTATTGATTGTAAGTCTAATTTGACTATAACTTGACTTTAGATTTTGTCGTAGTCTGTTTATTCCTCTCTTCATTCTAAAACTACTATTATGATCTTGACGTTATCGCTCCTGTTCATCAACAAACGTTCCTGGTTATTACCAATATAATATATGCTTGACTGCTTGTATATATACCTACGCTTGTATATCTAGATGTCTGTCCTTATAAAACCCTGCAGTCCTGCCCTTAATCGACCGTAACATACGACTTTCGCGAGAGGACAAGCACTCCAGAAATTTTATGATTTTCGCTCCTAGCACTGAATCTAATAACTATAAAGTTTAGCTTACATTATTAAGTTATTCTACTTCGACATTTATAACCCGAGTGGGTTGATATTGATTCGCTCTTATTTACCTTTTATCTGCTTGTTATAAATGTTCATAAACATTTCTATTAATTTTAATTGCTTTTGCGATAGTTCCTCTGTTACGAACAACGACTTACTCCTCAACCAAATCACTGAGCTTCATAAACTCTTAATATAATTGAATTCACTTTCTTCGCTTGTCATTTCTATTCTATACCTAGTGTTAAAAATTACACGGTTTCTTGAAAACCTTGCTCTAAGTTGTAGACATAGAAGGTTTAAAAAACATGATGATCCTAAAGTCTTAAAGTCAGCAAGCTGATGGTAATTCGCCTAATGGATGGTGCAAAATATTCTTAAACAAAGTTACATTTATAAGCGTCTACCATCAGTTACTGATGGTAACTGATATAAATACGCTTATAAATGTAACTTTGATATGAAACTCAATGGTTTATTTTCCCATGAAGATCACGACGTGATCTCGAATACATCTTTTCCAAATGATGTCATCAAATCTAAAGCAAACGCCGTGCTAATGTTGATACAATTATAATGACATGTATTATAAAGTTATTTAGCGAGCAATTAACTTGAAATTATATACACATTAAGGGAAGACGTACTGCTTGGGCCACTTGAACCGCATCCGGCGCAAGCGTAACAAAAAGTGTGCCTATCTAGTGCGTACGCGCAGAACAAACCTCAAATGGTTTCTTTCGCTGCTTTCAATGTAAAATGTGTTTGTATTGCTAGTCATTTGTGATTGTTGCAGTACGTCTCAACATTTTATACACAGTGCAATTTAGCGAGGTTTAAAAATCAATTCCGCAGAAACTCAAAAGTAAAAATTGGAAATTAAATAGCCTTTTGATAAGTGTAATGACTATTCTAGATGTATGACGTGACGGACTAAATTGGACCCCATTAAAATAGCGTGCCTCACTTTTTTACCGACGACCGATTAAATAGGAAACATCAAATATATTGCCAGTTAAATTCTTAATGGTCGCGAAATAAATCACCTAAATGATTTACAGTATTTATTTATTTATTTATTCTTCATACAATATTTCAATGAAATCTATATTTCATCCAATTCGCCATAGTTCCAGCGCATCAAATGTGTCTTTAAGTAAATCGCGTTCTTTATAATGATTAATGGAGTAAAAAATGTTGCAAATCTCTGTCTGGTACGTGGCTCGTGTCACCGCGGCCGCTGCGCGCGCGCCGCTCCATTTCACTCCGCTCAATGGACGACCATTCAAATTGCCCACAAACCGCCATCTTTGTTTTTTACGTACCTTCGTTTTTCCGTTATTTCAGTAATAGTTGATTAAACTTGAGTTCGATAAACTTTGTAATCACTTGGAGTGGTGTTCTCAATTTTAGATCATTAGGTGACTCTACATTTCTCTGGTTTACCGGAACACCCACATCACGTCACCTGACGATACTTAACATATTGATGATCTATTTAGTTCCACCCCAACCCCTCGTTATTATATCAGAAATCTAATTTCAGCAAGTTGCCGGAACACATGTCCCAACTTAGGGAAGGATTCGTCTACGCCAATTTGGCGGACAAAGATGTTCATCAGAAACAATGCAGAACCGATTTGGAAATAATAAATTTATGAGTTAACAGATTTCCACCGTTCGGCTGGATCCTCTGGGAGCGGAGCGGAAACAATGAGACGCCGATTGCCGCTATAATTTCAAAGTCGATCCGTTAACAATATCTCGGTGGTGATAAAAAAAGTGATTTAGTATTATTAGGCGGATGATGCGGCGAGATGCAAACGCGGAGAATCAATTCGGCGTCTCTGCGTGAAGTTTGTTTAGCGGAACGGTAGCGAGCGGCGGCGGAGCGGGGTGCGGCGCGCGGGTTACGGTGACGTGCGCCCGCGCGCGACACGCCCGCCCCGTACTCTGCCTTACAGCCTATGTAAGCTTTATTAGACTACATTTAGTGACGCTTTAGTAAATAGTTTAGTTTGTTTTTCACCGTCTTTTAAACACGGCATCGCTTCAGCACCGACCGTTTTAACGGTCCCACAATTTAGCCTCCTAACATTATTACCACTGTCGTTGTTCAAGATAAACATCTATAATGTAATTTGGAAAATGAAATTATCATGTCCGTAAATGACATTGAGGGGTTGGAAGTAAATGAGGTGGCATTTCGTGTCTAAATTCACGTAGCACGCGTTAACGACAGTAAAAATAACAATTATAGGGGTGGAGATCTATATCTGTGTACCTAATCGTTTCAGACTAATTCCGGGCGATAGCTTCCCGTTAATATTCTGTTTACACTTGTAAGTGTAACATTACGAGACTGCATTAAAAAGCTTAATTATACACCAACACTGAATCTGGTTTTAAATTATTGTAATTACAACGAACCCTTGATTTTAAATATCATAGATAAGAATACATCCTGTTTTACAATAAATGTTATTATGTGAAGCTAATGTGAGAGCTAATTGCTAATGTTACATACATCTAACAGTAATTTGGACAAATATACTGACTCTCTATGGTAGGTAATTGTAGATAAATTATGAATGATCACGAAATGAGTCCATAATTACATCCACCAACTTTTACAAACGCTAATGTACAAACAATTTGCACGATTTTGAAATCTCGGTGAATCTAAATAATCAAAACTACATTATATTACATGCCGGAACATTAATATCAGTAATAGAAAACGATTCTCCGGAAGAAGATAATAAAAATGTTCCCGAAATGTCTCATGATGACAATCTCGACTTCCGGACCACACCGACAGAGGTCTGCGCTTTGTTATTAAATGCCGACTATGTTGAATCGCCGCCACGCGTGTCATCAACTTAGAAACCGCAAAATATAGACCAACATACCAATGCGATCGATAAACCCAAAGATTTTAACATCCTCATTGATATAAGGATGAGAATGGACCAAACTTTATTAGCCTATAATAAATGCGAAGCAATCATAGGTCTAATTCACACCAAAGACGAAAAAAAAACAACAAAACTCCTGGCGCCTTATCATTAGCAACTTCCGAAAAGGGGCACATTTTTTCCATCGTCTATCGGCTGAACCTCAAAAGGACAACAAACTGACAAATTGTACCAACAAACAATGCTAAAAGCAAAAAATAAAGCTCCCTCGAAAATGAATTAGTGGTGCCAACAAAGAAAAAACTTTACGTAAGCGAGTAATTGCCTACTGCAACTCTTTTGTTGTTCGCAATGACAATGAAGCATAATGATAAAGGATTCATTATTTGTCATTGTCCTTAATACCACCTTTCAAATATTTTACTCGAAATTGAAACAGCAATTCACAATGAAAGCTTCGCTTAACAATTGCATGTGTAAGACAGTATGAATACAGGAAAGGAACGAAGCGATCGGTTAAGCCTTTTTGTATTTGCATCGAGCTTAATGCGGAGACATTGTGTAAGTTAAACAATCGAGGATGAATAATCATCCAGCAGAGGCATCAAAATCCTTTTAACCATTTAAATTTTCTTATCAACAAAGACTAAGTCAAACGTCAGTCGTCAAGCAAAATCTCCGAAAATAAATTAGTTAATGTGCATAAAGTGGTCGAGCTCGTGACTGGCCCGCCAGTGAACCCGGAGCCGAGGCCAGAATCCCATTTTTATCTGAGTGTCAATTCACCTTTGTAAAATATTGATACTGATAAAGCAATAACGCTTAGTAACCAAGAATTTCCTGTTTGATACGTCAAAACAAATCGCCGAATTCATTTGTATAATAGTAACTAAGTTCAAAGCCAAATTAGTTTTGCTACCGATCCAGGTCGAGCGTTTTTTACCGGTAGCGGTAACGACTCGAAATTGATTACCCACTTCGAAAAATTCATTCGAACGTTGTAATTGCTTTCTATCTTCTCAGAAATTCAATTTGTCAATTAAGACATAAAAAAATAGTCTTGTTATAGTCGAAAGACTGGCTCCGGTCATGATCGTTGAAATCACGTTTGTTATTAATTGAATATTGCAAATAATCAATCGGCACCCACGAGCAATTACATCTGCGACGTTGGATACCGTCGACTGCGGCGGGATGATATTATCGGCACGTATTAATTTATTGGCGAAATCGAATAGGGCTAATTTAAAATAGGAAAGGTGGGGAAATAAGTTCATAGCAGGCGGAGTTGCGGAGTGTGCTCGATGTGTAAGCTATTGGCCGGCGTACCGCAGGGGCGGGGTCTGGGCCCCATGTTTTATTTGAATTATGGATGAGGCATGCTGCGTTCGTTTCTTCAAACCAGTTGTGAGTGCCGCAGCCTCGCGCCCGCTCGCCTCTCCCCTTCTAATTAATTGATGTGTTCATTTAATTGCTTGTTCTTTAATTACTCGGTCATATCTGAAATTGAGTGTTTAACTTTATTAGATTTAGTGTTACAGCAAGAGAGACTATTGCCCGTCGTTTAACTGTGAGTGTGAAAAATATATCTTACACTTCTATTTCTAGTATTCTCTTTAATTATATTGTTTTGTTTATTTCTATTTTTCATTAGCTATTGCTATAATGCAATTAACGTTGTTAGTTATCAAACAACTCACATAAAACTGTTTAATTTATATTAATTGTGTTATGTTGCATTATAACATTGGCACAGCACGTTTGATTTTAATTAAATTTGTTGCTAAATTAATTACAATTATAGGTAGTTAATCAGACAAAATACCGATTGTTAAATGATCCTACAGACTGATTTATGGTGATACCTTCCTTGTTATTAATGTTATTTATTTGCCGACGGAAATGGTTTTACCCGAAACATTCTTTTTGAATGTGCTTAGCAACAAATTGTAAAATAAATATGAATTATCGTGAGTTTTTTTTATTCTCTTTATCAATTGCGTTCCCAGTTGTAATTTAACCCTTGACACCTACTTCACTAATTGTGTTATAGATTATAAATATAAATACTTTAAGGGATTGGATAGGTACTATTAACAATAATATTATGAAAATTTTAATTTTAATTGTTATTCACTCATTTTATTACAATTATAAGTTATTTCTTATTCCTTTGCATAAATTAAACGCAATTAGATTGTTTTATAATCTTTATTTAATTATTTGAATATTCAACTTTAATGGTCTGTATTTAAATTGTATAAAATTAAATGTTTGATTATTATTATATTTCATTCTAATGTAACAAATGCCATATTCGTGAAAATTTTAGATAAGGATATATACAGGCCACTACAATAAAATTTTAATTCAATCATCCTCACATTCATCACTAATTCAGTCTACCCCTTTACCAAGCCTAGGCCTATCCAATGCTGAACGGCAATGAGTATTTCACATTGCCCTAATCTGCATGTTAATACAAGTGATAAATTATTTATTTCTATAAGTAGGACAAACATATTGTACAAAACACATCAAAAATTAATTTGGTGTTTACTATCTGATTACTCTGAGAAGACAGACCGAAACAAACTCAAAAGTTCCTAGTCTCTTTTAAAGCCCAGACATAAACTTATTCAGATCTTGTGAGGACCATTTAGATTAATTAGTAAGAGGACATGATGTAGATTAGTGGACCAAGCAAATGAGATTTTATCAAAAGTAAAGTTTGACAGGTGGCTCCACCTACCGCCATCATTATTGCATTTAACTCAATCAACATATAGTTGGGAAGCCAGAAGCCATGTATAGCGATGACCTTTTGCAGTTAATTAAAGTGGTAACAAATGAACAAGGCGCCGATTTCTATGAAAGCTATAATAACCAGTTTGAAGTAATTAATTTTTTCAATCAATAATTACACCATGATCTGGGAACGGTAGAAAAACTGAATGTATTATTTTTTTATTTATGTGCTTCTCATGACAAGGTATGATATTGTAAAGCGCATGAGAGCAAATATCAGCATAGCAAATTTTATGTACTTTCAAGGTTCTTTATAGAGGATTTGTTTACAGAAACCCCTTGAACAATGGCCACATTGTCAAACTTTAAGTTGTATTTGATGAACGCGATGCTTTGCATTGCTTTGTGTGTATTTTGTGTCTTTTTTGTAATATGCGTGTTTCTATAGGGTATAAAAAATTTTTCTTATTAGGTATTATAAAATCTTAGATTCTATCAGTTTCTTTTTCTCTGGGTATGTTTTTTTTTTTTTGTTTGCCGATATGACGACTTGGTTCTTACAGAGACCAAGCTCCTTTCAAGTTGGTAGAAAATATACATGAACAACTGAACAGTTTGTGGCCACTTAATCCAGTCGTTAACATTTGTTTTCGTTTTAATAAAAATAGAAAATAAATAGGACTTAGATAGACTGGGATAGCTTGAGGGCCTAATAGACCACGGAAAAGTTCAGCTAAGAAAAAATGTGTCCATTTTCTTTAGTTCAAAATGGTAACATTAAAAGATGGACGCACTGCCAATTGGCCTAGTCGTCGCAACTGCTACAGCTGAGCGTGTGGTTCCATTCCGGGCAAAGTGTGATTGGGTTTTCCATCTGTAATTACTCACTAGTAGCCCGAAGTTTGGATTTGTGCCCGGTAAATGGCCCTTATTGCATGGGTCTTAAACATAATAAGCTTAACGTGGGTGTGTTATAGAAACACCTCTACCTAACCCTTCAGGTAATACAGGCGCGATGTTATGTGGTAACATTAGCAGAAAAGACCCATTTACTGTTAATCCATATTCCATTTCACTAGCACATAGATTGCATGTTACTTTAGTACCTAAACACAATAAATCACTCATTGGTTTTATCTCCATAGTAAATGCAAAACGAATAGATAAATTACACCGACAAGGTGTGTTTGGTTGTATAGTCTATACAGCCGGGTTCGGACCATATTGGGTTGCAAATATATTATTAATTTATTAACTCGTTAGCTTTAATGATGAACTTGCTTGCCTAGAAAAATGTTAATGGACACACAATGGACAAATGGAAATTAATTCTTACGTATTTTTTTTTACATATACTATTCAAGATTTCTAATTTGTTCATTTCTTTCTTAAGAATAAAATTATAGTATTTAATTGTTTAGGTTTTGTTTTTTGAAATCCTTTATTTAGTACAACCAAGTTGGGAATTTTAGTGAGATAGAGAGACAGAATAATCTTTATTACGTACAACAGAATGCAGCTTTTACAGCTTCAATACCTAATGGTGAACTTTATTATTAAATAATATAGGTACATAAAAGTAGGGGTAGACCAAAGGAATTATAGAAGGACTGTGTGAAAGATGATAAATGGATAGCAGGGAGTGACTACAGAGATGACGACTAATAGAGAAGTATGGAACAAGAAGACATGCTGTGTCGGCCCCAAATAAACTGGGCTATGGGCAAAAGAATGACGATTATTAATTTGAATGCCTGAAGTGTGTCTTTACAAAGCAAAATAATATCTCCATCTTCCTTTCACTTTTGTTCCTTCTCTCATCTGATCTGTATCTATTATCTTCGGAGTGAACCCTACATCCGAATAATTAACTTTTTCGGACGGAAAAAAACACATCAGGAGTAGGGACATCTGTCAAATCATTCTTTGGTGGGGCCATACGTAGTATCTCTAAGTAGTCTGTGGTCGGGCCTCAAACTACTCTAATGTTCGTAGGTGATACGTAGTGGGTATCGCCCGTAACTTCGGCCGATGCTATAAATTTCGCGCCTAGGGTAGGGAGAAAACCTCCTGTTACACTTGATAACACCTAAACGACTGCCTAAATGAACTGTTGAATTTTCAACTGTCAGTTTAGCGCTGAGTGTCACAAATTGTTGCCAAATAAATGTTATTGTTTCTTTTGAAAATCCAATAGTGCCATAATATTATACGTAGGTTTTAAATAGTGTTAGTAAAAACAGGCATTAATTTCTTAACGAATACTAAGTATCCACTTAAGTAGGAACAAATTTAATGATAGCAACTGTTTTAATCGACAGGTTTAATTTGTTAGTCTTCATTGGTGTTTAAGCATTAGATGCTAGGGCCTATATGTATATAATATTAAAAGGTGTCCAGTATGTTGGCTCTTCCATTATTTTAATAACTAATGGTATCATCAGTTATACTGTTAGAACGTTTATAAAAACCTATAAGTGTAATTTTTATTGCGTCTAAGTTAAGTAGGTACTACTAACTCAAATAGCTGTGTTACTCGTGTTGATTTATTTTGAAACGGTAGGTATAGAGTTCAAAATCGAACAAAAATATTTCGAAAATTATGTTTCAAAAATGATCATACAAAGTAGCGCATTAGTATTTCCAAGGTGGTCTAATTCAAATGTATAAGTCATTATAGGTTTATCATCGACATCATCTAGTTATAAAAGTCCACTGCGTATGTCGGTGCCTAGGCTTGTCACTTTTTACGCACTTCGACCTTTAAACACAACTCTAATTGCTAGCCTTCAAGCGAACCGACGCACTTTATGTGCACATCACTAGCCGCGTCGCCCACCCAACTAAATTACCGTCCACACAAAGACTAACTGTCCAACCATACTTTATACGACAACCTTTACAGAAGCGTGTATTAAACTATAAACATAAAATGTGACAAACAAACATTACGACAAAACATGTTATAACACACACCAATCAACACAAGCACTTACAAGCTCGGACAAAAGTCCAAAAAGGACACCAGACGAAAATATGTGACAGAGGCATGCAGCCTTACCTACCGAGATAACCCTAAAATGAGGACATAACAAAAACTATACGGGCGAAATTAAAAGCAGCGACGTACAAGCAACTAACACACGCTCTAACGTTTTGTGATAAGCTCGTTGACTTTTTGGGGCCGACGTAATTTGTCGAAGGCGCCTAAGATAAAGGCGGCAATTTGGTCGCGGAGGCCCCAGGCACGCCGCCGGAATGTCAACCGGGGTAGCAGGCGCAGGGTTAACACGCAACACGATATGTACGAACATGTTTTAGAAATTAAAGTCGTAATTTATTTGGTGGCAATAAATTTGAACATTGTTACGTGAAAAAATAAAATATGGGAGTTTAAATAGTTCACTTTTTTTTTAAATTACACCGCACATGTGTGACGTCAAATGTCATAGCGGTAATTACGTCGTTTTGACAGTGAAAGGCGCGAAAACGCCATGTGCGCGCGGGCCCTCGGGCTCATTCTGCAATATTTTACCGCGGACAAACTGATCGGCTGAGCACCACACGCAATACAAACCGGATAAAGGCATGTCACGAAATTCTGTATAAGCTTCACGGCAATATTGTGTTCACTTATCGTGAATCAGCGATTTCATTACAAACCATCTCTTCTATACCTACACCAGTTATTGCGTGTCACGAGATTCCGACATGACTGATCCTATTTGTATTGACGTATGATACAACAGGAAAAGGCTATTCAGCAAATTGTATGATGACAGCAGAATTGACGTTGCAGAAAATGATTGCTACAGTGGTAAACCAAAATCAAAGGAACTATCTATACAAAGATGTACAGTAGCTAAATACTCCAAACCAACCTCAACCAACCAACCAACCTCTCCAACCTCTTTGACTCCAATGTATGTATATAAATATAAAGACACTGTATATTTCGGCAAAAAAAAAAGATTCCGACGAATTGAGAACCTCCTCCTTTTTTTGAAGTCGGTTAAAAAGAAACCAGGACGCCACTGCACAAATCTTAACCTACATTTCACCTTCACCTATTTCACCAAAAAAATCTTCTACCATACAATCTGTTTGTATGTCGTCCACGTCTCGGTGGTCGCGTGTCCCCACACTAATTATACGTAACTACTTATCGTACGGACTCTGTCTCAAACCTTTTAGCTGGTGACGCACTCAATAAATCTTGACATATCTAACTGACGGCGGCCGCTACGCTACGGCGGCGACGACACACAAATATTAATTGCGAATATATTAATAAAACTGATAGTTTGGGACTCAATATTGATGGATAGTTTGAAAAAGATATTAGAAAATTTTGGAAGAAGGAAATTGAGTTTTGGAATCTTGGGATTTTGCGTGCTAAAGTTAGACGATAGATTAGGTGAAAAGAACAAAGATTAAATTAGCACCTCAATTGTTAGCTTATGTAAATCCTGACCTTTTTTTTTGTAACATCTGCGATTGTATTAGCATATTTTGTCTTATAGAGCCACTTAGTTGTAGGCCTACAACATTATTGATAATTTACATACCTAATGTTGTTACCGGTCAAGCTCCGCGCGTACCCTATGTACTACGATACAATAGAAAATCAATTGTGTCTCATTAGCGGAGCTTGACGAGAATTCTGCCCCGGAATATAAATCCAAATAATTGCAATATGTTTACATTAATATTTGCAAATAGATCAACTAAAAAATGCTACGAAATAAGTACACAATTTTACACGGTCAAGTTCATACAATCATAACATATTCATCGCAAAACGTGTAGGATATAGGTAGTCGAGTGCCTTCCACAACATGTCTAGACTTAGGTATTAATAAATCTCCCCATATCTCCCAGTACATGACGATTGCCAACAAAACACTTTCGTTTTTTTGATTCGCGCATCCTTGATTCTATTAATTGGTTTTCATATCGCTGTACGCAATGCTACCGTTTCGTCCGTCAATTAATTCATTTCTTTGAAACCCAGTTATACGCAGTCTATATCGGTCGTTCAGAGAAGGACTCGCCCGCATTTCAATAAGAAATTATCAAATTAGTTTCATCGGAAATAAAAAAAGCTGCCGTGCGACCACAAAGGATGGCTGGCATTGTTCACAGATTTTAAAAATCATCCATAATTAAATGGAATTTGGTTTTTATAGGCGCGAGCGTTTCGCCATGATATAAATTCCTGCATCGACAAAACAGTTGGGGCGATTGAAAAAGGAGTAATTTGCCACCCTGCTGGATGGGACTGTTCAATATTGAAAGGATATATCGCAATACGGGTATAAACAACAAATCAATAATTATAATATTGTACTTAGGACCTTCTTTGAAATGTATAAGAACAGTATGAGGCCTGTCGCGGGGCAGCAAAAAGTGGTCAAGCTGATGTGACTGATTCCGCGAAGAATCCAGGGAGCCCAGCTCTGGTTATAGCACACAAAATAACAGATTGTCGAGCATTCTTTATTAGGTACGCCAAACGAGAACATGTTCTGCTTGTCGCTCCGGTGGTCTTGATCATGCAAAAGACGAAAGTTGAAAGACGTGATATAAAATGTGTTTTCTAAAATTTCTACTGCTTTTAACTACAGTAAGTGTTTATGAAATATTACCCATTATTCTCCCATATATCAATGTCATAGATAATCGCTACTAGCCAATAAATTGTGTTTTCTATGAGAATAGGACTGCCATTTAAGGTTAAATAGTTTTTGCATAAAATAACTTAAACGGACAAATACCCTTAGAATATTGAGTTGGATTAATGACAACCAATTTGATATAGACATTCAAGCTGATAAATATGACTTATAACATTTAGAATTAAACGCCTGGTTATTTCGAACACTTAAATATTTACCGGTTTCTACGAATATTGCCTTTGCAATGTTAAAATATGAAATGATGGCAAGTTAATCCATGCTTTACACAATAACCTATTAATACATTACATAACTGTTAAAACACCTGAGGACATTATCATTTAATTTATACGAAAAATAATATTAAAACCACTTTTTCCTGATAATTATAAAGTGAGAAGAGCAGATTATATTGTATCCTGTATGTAACTTGGTTGAAAAAGCTTAGAAGTATCGTGGTTCCAATCACACGTTAGTACCCATTTATGAAACATCTTCTATAAACATTAATGAAATGGAAACATTATTTAACTCTTCTTATATCACCAGCCATTCTCTCTAAATACCAGAACTGGTACAAAGCCCGGAAATTAATAGCAACGTTATTATACTCACACCTAAGCATTAGTAAGTGCCACACGTGCAAACCTCATCTGTATAGAATACAAACATAAATTACAAAGATAAATAAGACATCTCGATGTAAACGCAATGATCATTACTGCCGACAAAAACAGCAAATTGTTCTAAGAAAAAGTGAAATTTCAAGATAGAAACATCATTGGAGACATTGGCAACATAAAATGGGAATTGCGGGGAGCATTCAATGCGATAGGTGAAAAAAGCAATATACACTGAGTTGTAGATCGGTATATCTTTCTCAGCTCAGCATGAGACTAATTATGCTATGGGATGATCGAAGGACAGTTTTTGTTCTGCCGCGGTCGCCATTACACCCGGAGTTTCGAGTCAGAATTGAGTTTTTAGTTTGGCATAACTTAAATTGCATTTTTGTCACCCACCGCCGCCGAGTCGTGATTGTAAAATGTTTTTGCTTGTTGATTACGAGCCTCATGTTTATTCTGCTGTGTCTTCATTAGTACCGGTATTTTGTTGTTTTTTGTTCAAAAGATAAAATTGGAGATATGAAGATATACAATTTTGATTTTGATTCGATTAGGTTATGTCTTTATTTCGTAATTATTTTGTTTCCCACCGAATGGTAGTAACATGATTGTAGTTGTTTTTGCTGTCTGGAGATTTTTTTATTATAAGAATGTTAGTTTTCCAAGAATATTGATTAATAACAAACATTTTGCAGTTAGTTTGTTTCTTCATCTGCCAAAGCTCTTTAACTCATTCTAATTTCATGCTTGAGCGACAAAGCACTCAGCACACGAA
The DNA here is from genome assembly GCA_963669345.1 of Gortyna flavago. Classification (NCBI taxonomy): domain Eukaryota; kingdom Metazoa; phylum Arthropoda; class Insecta; order Lepidoptera; family Noctuidae; genus Gortyna; species Gortyna flavago. Next base: position 16,142,354 of record OY770128.1, read on the forward strand.
ATTCTACTTATTTATGATTCAGACCATCAAGATTACCTATAAGTGTTTCTAATAAATAGTACTCAAAATGGCTCTTGACTTCTATCGGAAAAAGGTACTTCTGACTAATTAAACTTCTTGTGTAGACCACTTTACCTTAATTATCTTGTACGTTATTTTAATAACGATGATCACTGACACTTTAACAATATTTACTTAATTGGAAAAGAGTAACACTTGGCAAAAAACAGTCCAATTTTTACTTCCATATCTAAAACACTCTAGAGACGCATCAAGTGGTAATATTTGATCTATTAGGCCTGCAGTAGACGAACATCTAATCGTTTCTTATTTTACAAAATCGGTTGTCCCTTTAAGGTTGTTACGGTCCCATAAGTAAACATTTCGCTTTAAGTCATAGTTCTACGAACTTCCGTGTGTTCTTACTCGTGATGCTATTAATTAAGCATCCGAGCCAATTCCTTGAAGTGTAGAGTTGGGAAAGATAGTAAGCACCAGCTTTTGCCACCGTCAAACTAAGGTAGAAGGAGCTTGAAGTGAGCTGTCAATAGCGTCATTCCTTAGCATCAGGTGGAATGACAGCTCACTTCAAGCTCACACCACCTAAGTTTTCACGGTGAGATTTTTACAGAATAGATTAATAAAAGCATCAAATCAATTCCTAATTGGTCATAAGCCTGTTAACGTTACCCAAGAATGCGGTGGTACTCAAAACATATATCATCCAGATGAGTTTCCATCGTGTCTTGAATTGTAGTATTTGATAACGGCAGGTAGCATTTTAAATTGACTTCAACTACATCTTCAGGTTGATACACTACAGACATACTTACAAATAGAACTACACACATCAAAAGTGTCTAGGGATCAACATATATTTTTGCAATAACTTTTCTCCTGATTGATATTAATTAAAATTTTCTTTAAGGATTCATCAAATAAAGTGTTTTCGTTTGTCACAGTAACGATAAACCAAGTCACCTTTGCATTAATAAAGAAATTTGCCATTTTCCTAATAAAGGGATTTTTGACATTTGAACCACTAACACAAAAGTTCGAAAAAAAGACTGAAATAACAGTTTTCTTAAAAATTTTATTGGGTAACTTAAACAATTAATAATCCGTGTTTCTACCGCGAACACTAACAACACAAGAACATCGGTTTGGCATACTCAAAATGAGTTCATCCAAATCACGCTGTGGAATGGCCGCCCATGTTCGTTGCAACAACAAAAAAAGGTCTTCTTGCGACTGGATACCCTCCATATTCGGCAGAGCTCTTCTCTGTAGCATATCCCATGCATGCTCAATCGGGTTCAAGTCTGGCGACTGAGCAGGCCAGGGCAGGACATTGATGTTAGCTGCGGCGAGAGTCTGTCTTACAACTCTTGCGGTGTGCGGTCGTGCATTATCATGCATTAACTGAAATAAGGGACCGATTTGCACTTGTAGAGGAACGATGACGTCTGATACAATCGTCTCAGCATAAATTTGAGCGTTGAGGTTGCCTCTGATCCAAATCAACTCAGTTCTTCCGCCGATCCAAATACCCGCCCATACCATGATGGTTCCACCACTATAAGGATGGACTTCCTGGCAGGATTTTAATCGCTGTTGGCGTCCAGGGGTTCTCCAGTGTCGTATACGTCTTGTATCCGGTCTCATACCAAAACGAGACTCATCAGAAAAGCACACGAAACGCCATTGTTCTTCTGCCCAATTTCTGTGTTCAAGAGCCCATTGATATCGAATCCTACGATTGTGCATTGCTATAGGTGGTACCCGTAGCGGTCTTCGGGAATGAAGGTTCACTTCATGCAAGCGGTTTCTGACTGTTTGGTCGCTAATTAAGTTCCCTGAAGAGTGATGAAGCCTCACGGCTAACATCATGGCGGTTATTGTTGGAGCTCTTCGAGTTAAGATTTGAATGTATCGGTCTTGTCTCCGTGTGGTGCAGCGATACCGTCCTCCATGGCGCTCAGCCACGGTACCAGTGCTTCGGTAACGTGTCCAAAGTCGACTGATAACACTCTGACTTGTATTCAGAGCTAAAGCCACAGTACGTTGCCGGGAACCAGCTTCTATCATTCCCACGGCTCTGAGCATTTCTTCCCTGCTTAAATGACGTCGCCGCTCCATAATAACGTTGGTTTTAATCAGTAGTAGGGAAACAGTAGCACTAATAATGTCTTCAATGCGTTGTATGTTTTTATAGGGAAAATATTGACAGCTGATTTTTATCTTTTACTCGAATTTGATTCACAGTTCCTGATTCAAATTATGAAATGCACCAAAAAGGATCCATATAAATTTATAAAATCATAAATTTATTACAAAGCCACATCTCAATCTCAAGAAATCCGCATAAAAATGCTTGATCCCTAGACACTTTTGATGTGTGTAAAAACACAAAGTATATAAAAGTGAGGTTCCGTGCGGTATCGTAACATCGAAGCGGCATGTTGAGTGCACCCCGGCTTAATTAAATAAACCGTTTCTTAGTAACTCTGTTTACTCGTTACTTGAAGGCTTAATGCCACAATCAGGTAGTTGAGTATACCGATGATGTTAATACTATTGAAATTCTTGGAGAAGTTACTTTGAAATTGGTTTGCGCTCTCAAAACTAAACGTGAGGAAGTAAGTATTGGACAATATTTTAACCAATGAAAAACAATTTCAACAGCATTTAAAACATTGAAAAGCAAAGTCGTCACTACCGATATGTTTCAGCAAAATAGCAAATAAATAATCGAATCTTTGTTATAAAATAAATCCTTCCTGTTTTCTAAATTTGATTTAAAACAACATAAATTCGATTGTGTCTCATTAGCCACAGTTGAGCTACTACGGGAAACCAAACACACATGCACAAAAACAAATTGAAAATTATAGCTACACTTAATTGCCTCAAGAATTTTGTCGAAAAATCGTCAGAATTCTTCAACTTTACACGAATCTGGTAAAAAACAGTTTCTTTCTTGTGACCTACCTTCGATACTATTCCCTCGCTGTCTTCAGTTCTTGGAAGTTGTTCATGTTGGAACAGGACACCGTCTTGATGAGCCTAGTGCCGTGATCCGTTGAAACGTTCGTAGTCGCGTGCTGGGCGCGTCAGTGGCAGTATGGTGCAAGAGACAAGCGAAGTTCAATAGAGAAAAAGTCTTTGTAAAGTCTGAAAATGTTGTACTGCCAGCGCTGAAAAGGTGTGGCTGTATTCAAGTTAAATAGTGTATTGTTCTGTTTGTGACAGGGAATGTACTGCCAGCACAGGTCTTGTTAATTATGTAGGTAGTGTTTGGTTTTATTTGTGACAGCTTCTACTGATTTCAATACAGGTACCTTTTTCTTGTTTATGATTGTCTAACATAAGTGTTTTATCATACGCAATATATATTCAGTAGAACGCGTGGTTTCCTCGAATTTGGTCAACGGTGTCTTTATTTTTGGAAGTGGTCTCATTTCCAAGAATTCTTTTGGTTTTATCCATTAGGAGATTAACCAGCCGCACCTTTTTCTTATTCGCGATCATCGCAAACTTTTAAGTTGATATTGGTACAATCTTGAATTATGAACATCGTTTTGTACTCGCTTTCTCCTATAACTTGTGGCAACCATGTCAACTCTGTGTTCAGTGTAAGCGGCCGCGGAAACGAGCAATTTCCTCTTCCATTATAATTGATTGGCGTAATTGCGAGTGGATTCTTTCGCGAATGGCCCACTCCGAGTCGCCGAGTCGCCCAGTCCAACGTGATTACGCCTTTCGGCTAATAAGATACCTAAAAAAGCTCAATTCCATAAGACAGATGGGAAAATTTTTTCTAACGATCTTATTCTTGGTGATTAGATATGCTATTAACTGTTCATGATTAATCTCACCCGCATACCTACATGTTTGCATCTTACAAATGCTTATATGGGTGAAAGGGTGTATTTTATTCAACAACGTGTATGTGCTATAGAGGCAGTTAAAAACACCTTATGTTGACAGTTATGCGCATTTAAATTAAAGTTTAACTAAACATTAGCTGGAGTTTTGCTTACAATGTAACGGTTTCTAGTATTGCTATATGCGTCCTGTCATTTACTCGGTTTATTTTATGGTCAACTTTGCTTAAGTACCTGTTTATGCATCATTTAGTTTCTTTAGCTCTGTTTCTTAGTAAACATTGGTTCTATACTATGTTATCTTCAACTTCTGCTTTATTCAGTTCAACGCCTCTTTGACAAAATAGTCCTTGCAAGATCGATTTCTTCCTTTTTTGTTTTTGTGGGTTCATCAACTGATTCATCTTTGTTCATCTACATTATTCAAGCAAAAACTACTAGAAGCACTACATTTACACACACACATCACACACTCCACGCTCACTCTCATTGACTATTGTGAACTATTAAAAATATTCAAGTTCAGTAACACTAACAAGATCTGATCAGATTTCTTTCATACCCTTGATTAGAACCCTGATCAAGAGGAAGTCAGTGTTGCAATTTTGTATGCTACCCTATTATAAAGATCAGTTTCATCTTCCTTATCAAGTTTAATAAAACAACAAAGTATGATTGACAGCAATTATTCGTTAATAAACCGAAGGTATCAATCAACGGGGGGATTATCAACGTCAGTAATAACAAAGCAAACATGAAAAATGTCAACACTTCCTATTGTTAAGGGGCTGAGAGTGTTCCCTTCGTGGAAGCAACGACGCTAATTAGATCATTTTCTTCATTAACTAGTTATTAACGATTATGCATTATATCTAGAAATATCAGTTTGTAATTAAAGCCGCGTCAGAGACGAGATAAGTGGTGTTGGGGTTCCTTGATTTAGAGGTGAAAACTCTTTTCAAAATTTACGTCTAAACAAAGACAGCTGAATATGGATCTTCCAATAACTCCATAACTACCAAGCTCTACATCATAACCGTACAATGTACGTGTGACTCTTGTCTAAAGAACCATCATAAAAGAATCCTGTTTAGTGACGTAACACACTAACAGTACCAATGGCTTTCATTGTTCAACAACATTCATTGCGTTATTTACGTTATTGAGCAAACAAATTTTTCAAACATATAAAACAATGTATTAGTTGTATCATTCAAAATTAAACAGATTGGGATTGAAAATGTGTTACGCAATCACTCGTAGAATGCAGTTTGGTTTCTATGAAAAAACTCTTAAAAGAAGCTCAAAAATCTAGTAAGATGTGAATTAAAACCCTATATTTACGTTAGCTAATCTTACAATTATTATACATTGCAATTACAGTTGTCTAATAAGATGTAGTTAACCCATTACAAGCATACGCCAACATTTAATAACATTTCTCTCGAATTCTCCAAGTCGTGGGAATATTATCATTTGATACTGTTTTTCTACTATTCCCACTGTAGTGATATCAAGGTATGGATTATTAAATGCGGATTTTGGAACAATGCCTCCTGTTGTGAGTCTAATTAAAAGAATAATGGAACAATAACTTCTATTCGTAATGGAACATGATGTACCGAAGATCCGATATTTTTTTCAGTTTTTGTTGCATTGTATAGTTCTATTAATAGACACTTTGTTACCTAGCTACGAATGTAAGTCACTTGTACAGTCTGGTGTTTGCTCAAATGCTTTGACAATAAGGTTAATGTTGCTCAAATATTTTGAAAAAGATGTTAATGTTGCTCAAATATTTTGAAAAAGATGTTAATGATGCTCAAATGTTGCTCAAATATTTTGACAAAGATGTTAATGCTGCTCGAATATTTCGACAAAGAGGTAGGTAAATGTTTTGACAAATTATGATGTCAAAGTTAATGATGCTCAATTAATTTGGCAGCACGATAATTACGGCTATATTTTTCTCATGTTTTACTAACTCAATAAAATAATATTATGAGCGCATTTCTCAAGCAGTTATGTCCATGCTAAGGTGAGCAAGTCGTTTGCTTAATTAACTAGCATTAAAACGTTACAAACGTGTTTACAATAATTATAGAATGACATAAAAATAACTTAATGAATTGTGTGAATAACATACAAATGAGTATTGACTGCCATTTTATAAACGAAGGTTCACACTAGACAATCATGATTCTGAAAAGCTAGAACCGGTAACAAAAGCCCGTATACAGTGGCAGGGACGCGCAGCCTAATAATACCTACCATCGATTCGGTGTATGATTCTGAACCCTCCCTGCGATGAAATTGTTCGTAAGTAATTTTTTTTTTATTGTTGTTCTTTAAAATTTGACCACATAGGTATTGCACTTTTCTTCTTGAATAAAATTAAATTTTATTAATAGAAAACAAGCAGCTCATGTAACAAATTATATTTCAGTCGACAACATCCATCGGTTTCTTACTAAACTTCAACTATATCCGACGATCCTGCATACTTATCTCTTTTGCTGACTGTACATAGTGTAGGTTGTATGGTTTTTCTTTTCTTGTCTTTTGTATGTGTGTTTTTTTGTTTTACATATCTGCAATTTTTATTGATAACCGACCAAAAATTTCTACGCTACAATCATGACCTGAATTATTTATGGTTACAGTTTCCGACTTTTTTTTTTTTTTTTATAAATGGCATCTCGCAGTTCATCATTTATGAGGATGGCTACTGCTTAACCGGACTTTCCTGTGGATGCCTCGAATTAAGGCCTCCAGCCAGGGCAAACAATAACTTAAAAACTAAGCGACAGCGCTAAGGGTAACCCCCTGCGGGGTTCGGACCTCGGCTCAGGGCGTCGCTGGAAGAGGACAGCAAGGGACAGGCTGGATCGGTATTATTATTAGTGTTTAGGGGCGAATTTAAAACTACAGGCTCAGCTGCGCGGGCTGGCTCGAGCAAGGGTCGGGGCGGGCACGGTGATGGTGCGGGACATCGCGACGGGCCTCGGCGGCGAGGACGGAAGGACGGATGTCTGAGCTTGTGTTTGTGTTGTCGACTGAGAGTACTCGTGGCCTTACTGCTCTCCTGGAGGAGGGTAGTGGCGTCGTCGGGGATAGTGAGGGTATGCCTTGGTCGGCGAATCCTACTTATGCGGGAGGGAGTGTATCGGGAGGCCGCCGCAATCAGGGGATTGGGGTGCTTTATGGCAGAAAGTTTCCGACTCGATGTCCCTGCCACTATATACTTGGCAAACGGGCATTGCTTTCATTGACTCCTAAAAAGCTGTGTTACTTGTCGTTTTGCATTCGAAAGCGCCTGTGTTCTGAATCCTGAAAATAAAGTTGATGTATTGCTTTAATTGAGATTTTTTTAAATAGCTTTTTTTATAATCGGGTATAATATGTTTAAGGCAGTTCCATAAGTCGAAACCTGAGATTCGAACATAAACTAGTAGGTAAATACGTAGCTAGAATCAAATATCACATCGTATCTATAGGCTAACAATTAACACACCACGATCTTATAGCGCATGATCAGCCTATAATGTCCACTGCTTTGACACAGGCCCCCTTACTGTGAGAAGGAGTGGGCCGGACCATCTGTGCGAATTTTTGGTTCAAGGACATGCCTGTTTCCTCACAATGTTTTCCTTCCAACCTTGGTACATCCAATATTTTTTTGTTCTTATTCCCTCGCGAATATTAACTCCTGGACTGCCTAAGCTTCTGGAACACTGACAAAAAATAAGACGATCATCAAAAATCTGCACGTCCATTCAAATCTTAATCACTTGACAAGGCTCACCCAAGCAGCATTGTCTCACATTATTTTATTTTTAAATCCGCCAATCCTCTTACTACACAGAATGCATTAATTGCAACCTGTCAAAACACAGACTGTCATCCAGAATCTTGGCTTCAATAATAATTTATTGACTGACAAATCCCATCGCGAATTATAACCACTTTAACATACCACCCAAAAATATTCCCACATATCCTATATTTCAAAGCAATAAGGTGTGAATTTGCTTGTATTGATGGCAATAAATGTTTGTCGATGGATCAGTCCAGTTTAGGTAAGGGCTGTCAAAAGGAGTTCTTATTAAACTTTTTTTTTTTCTTTTTTTTCGACGAATACCGGTTATTCTTAATTCCGTTTGTGTTAGACAATTTTGCGTGTTTATTTTTAAACCGGTTTATGGGTAATAAAAAAATATTATGTATTTATGGTAGCTTGTATAAATGGGTTCACGAATATACCTACGTCAGTAGCTATAGAAAAAAGTTTATTTAAAAACAGAGCGGTTAAATGGCTCTAGTTAACATGTAAAGTACGTTTTGCTAATTCAATGTAGGTAAATCAAGAACCTCATCTGAAATGAGGTGATCTCGCAGAGAACCAAAGATGTCGAGACAGCTCACAGAATAAGCAAGCTGAAATGGCAATAGGCCGGCCATATGAGCCGTAGAACCGATGACCGTTGGGAAAGACGTTCTTGAATGGAGACCGCGAGTCGGCAAACGTAATGTAGGACGCCCTTAGGCTAGGTGAAGCGAAGATCCTCGCAGGGTGGCTGGTAGCAAGCGGATGAAAGTTGCCGAGATTCGAGATAAATGGCGTGCAATTGGAGAGGCCTATGTCCAACATTGGTTTGCTATAGGTTGATGATGAAGTCAAGAACCGCATTTAATTGAAAAGTGTAATGTTTAGTAAGCTGTTACCTATAATAATCGAGGAAACTAAATTAATCGTCTTAGTCACAATCTATTGAAAATATCAAAACAGAGAGCAGTATTTATTTTTCCGATTCTAAAAAGACCCTTAAAAACTTTTAATTTAATGAGGACCACAAGAACAATATCAATATTTATAGCCTTTCAAATTAAGACAAATTGCTCTTGCCTCCAATTAAATCAATCGATCACTAATTAACCCTTAAATTATCGCGGCAATAAAATTATAAGGAACAATTATTAATTATTATAATAAGGCCATCAACATCATCCACAAGAACTCTCAAGAGCACTTAACTCAATTAGCTTTACAAGTTCTGCGAATATAATGACTACTTACTTATAAATTATAATAGGTTCATAATCAACTGTTAAAAGATTGATCCACTTCCAATGCAATCGATAGTTGAATCAGATATTTATTAAATTATATTTACATAAATAATAATAATAATGTAAAAGTATATAAAAGTAGGGGAAATAATCAAAGGGCAGCAAAACAAACATTCGTCCCTATCGTCAATAGAAAAAGTGCCCAAAAGGCGTTGTATGGCAATTCTGATTCTTTGGCCAAAAAACAGGTCAGCCCCTTGTCACGTGATGAGTCGACCAATCGTTGAATAGTGAAATCTCTTGTCCTGATAGACATCTATCACAAGCACTTAAGCAGTTAGTCCTACTTGTCATTCGTTGCATTTTGCAGTCTTTATGGGTAGACAGAAGCACGAAAGTCTAACCACCAGTCTTGCCAAGGGTTATCGTGTTACTCAGTTACTGGATATGGAGGTCAGATAAGCAGTCGCTTCATGTAAAATACTGGTATTCAGCTGCATCCGTTTAGACTGGAAGCCGACCCCAACATAGTTGGGAAAAGGCTAGGCAGATGATTATCATCACCATCATCATCCACAGCCTGACTTCGCCCACTGCTGAGCATAGGCCTCTCTTTTCTTGTGCCAATCCCCACGTACCAGCCTCATCCAGGTTCTAACCACTATAGTAACAATGTCGTCCGTTAATCTCGCCGCCGGACGACCGACACTTCGTCTCCCAGTTCTTTGACGCCACTCGGTCACTACCTTACCTGCCTGTCATCACTGCGCCTTGCCGGGTGCCCTGCCCAACTCCATTTGAGTTCCATAACTTTACTAATTTTCCGATATCGAAAACTTACGTACGTCTGCAGATCTTGACGTTTGGGAGTCGCCTAGTCGGTTTATAACCACCCCTTGAAAAATTTCTACAGAATAAACTATTTTAGCTTGGATGGACTAGACAAATATGACCCATCTCTCCACTAGTCCAAAGTCTACTCTAGGATGCATATCCGGTACGGCTCTTAAATCCTTTCCTATTCTAAGGGCACGTCCTCCCTACAATTACGGTGCACCCCGGTCTACCTACTCCTTGATATGCAATGGCCTCTATAGCACCATGAAATATGAGGCTTCAGGGACTAGTGCGAATCTTGGGGATTCCTACAGAGTTACAGACTTAAACTTTCACTGACTGGTTAAGAAATATGACATGAAATCAGTGATTAAAAAGACATTCTTTAACATCTTATAAAAACTTTTTTACAAAAAAAACAACCGACTTCCAAAAAAAGCACTACAAAGTGCTAAATAACTTTAATTTCGGAAGTCGGTGTCAATAAACGAAAATGCAGAACTAACGACGATGTTTTTTTTGTAAAAAAGTTTTTATTTTGTACTTTTTAGTGGGAGAGTTTGTAATTTATCTAAGTTACAATAGCCTAATGTCAACTGCTGATCACCTTTTACAAAATATTGCTTTTGAATTTTTAGATTTTTGTTGATTTTTCAAAAACCGCTTGTCAGATTTCGAAAAGAAATTCATGGGACCATTTGGGAAGTACACACTTTCCAACAAAAAAAGAATTTTTCAAATCGGTTGGCAAGCGACGGAGTTATGCGCGAAAAAAAAAATACAAACATCCGAATTGAGAACCTCCTCCTTTTTTAGAAGTCGGTTAAAAACACCCGTCTTTAATTTCAAACTCTGTCGTTTAACACAGTATTAGCTCAACTAACACCCTACTAGTAATTTCCATGACACCGCAAAACGACGGACATTTTATTTATAAGCTAATCATTTAATTAACATGCATAATTAAACGTGTTTAATCAACGTTCTATGAATCTATGATTAATAGGATTGATAACAGCTGGTTGTACAGTCAGCAGCGTAATAGTTTATTTCTAGAAATTATTTTAGGCTTAGGCAACTTTTGAATTGCTTTTGAGCTGAAATGAAACTGTGAATCTAAATAAATTTAAATAATATTCCAAATAAACTCGTAATAGAATAAAGGCACTTTCAGAGGTATCTTCGAAATCAGACGCAATTCTCGTAATTTGAAATCCGTTCACAGTCTCAATCTGTCAAAAATACCTCTAATTTCCCTACATTTTTGACATTGATTGTCGCTGAGATGAGATTGCGACTAGATTTTGATCTTTTTTAATTACCGTAATTGGGCTCCTGTTTACAGTTTAGTTCTTAATTAGTCAGTTCTATTTATTATCTATCGTTAGGTTTTCACCTTCATCTACTGTGTATGAAGTCAACACCAACATTTCAATATAATGTTTTTTCAGTTAACCCTTTCATCATCAATTTATTATAATTATTATAAAAATAGCACACTCACATATTGAATAGTCAGGATAATGATTTTCCTGTCCATTGTCCGTAATGGCGTGATTATCTGAGTACGACATCTGGTCATTATTATTAGGCCATTGTCACCTAAAATTATATTTTATCTGCAACTAAATTAGTCTGAAAATATCCAATGTAAACTTCCTCTTTTCTGGAATAAATTGATTTATTCTACGAGTATTTTCCTGCATGCGTAAATATTAATATAAGAATCTACATTAACTGTATTCTGAAAAAAGGAAATATAAAAAAAAATGCTATATGGGCCCGCTCCTGACTTCGCTCACGCCTGATGGAAACCGACGAATGAGGTCTATGATGAAACGAGCGTGCCCAGAAGATGCCTAAGGCACTGGAACTCCCACGCATCAACGGAAAACAGCAGGCTGCTTGACACCGGACTCCGGTGGGAGGGTGGTCGCAAACCAGGCGGGCATTAGCCCTACCAGTGCAAGGAAAGAATTGGCCAGGCCAATAAGGTGTTGAGTGTGACTGTCCAGGATGCGCCGAGCGCTCGGTTAGCAAACTGCGCACGAGGAGGCTTCTTCATGCATCCCAAAAATTAAATGATACCTACTTTAAAAACTTTGGTATTGACCTTCTAATGATATACGCTTTTCCTTTTTAATGTACAAATAATATCAATTGGCATTCTAAAATAATAAATGTGCGTATTTTATGAGCCTAAAATAATTCCTATTTTATCCTCCAATAATATTAAAATATGAAATAGCCAATTAGCTGCAACCAACTTGGATGGTGGTTGGTCATAGTTTTAGCTTAACCTAACCTATTTGGTCGTGGTGCCCCAACTTTGGAAGTTAAAAAGACGCACATTTATTAAAAAAAAGTGTGCATCATTAGAAGGTCAATGAGTTCTTAGAGAATCAGTTAAATATTTTCTCAAATAAAGATGTACCTACTTAAAGAAAATTTACTTCAGTTTGCGCTGTAAACCATCCCATGCCAAACTAAAAGTCTTGATCGTATTTCTAGCCCTGAACACACGCACACAAACACCAGTTATTTAATTTATGCAAGTTGGGATTATTATTATGAAATACGGATTTTTGCAAATCGGTTGGTTGGCGAGGCAAAGGCGATTAACGTCGCGCCGGCCGATTAGACCGACGGTCGCATTGGCAGTGTAAGGGTTATGCAAACCAATATTATTTAATAGTGAGAAATTAGTATTACCATTGATAAACCTTACCAATACAAATTTAAGAATGGTTAATTTTCCTAATAAATTGGTTAACTAATTCAGTAGCAGGCCGGAGTCTGGAATTGTGCCCAGTTTATGGCAATAGGCTCGCCCCCTATTACAAGAGATTTAAATATAAAATTAAATTAAATGTGGTTGTACTATAGGTAGGTACTCATCTGCCTAACCTTTCGGGAAATACAGGCGTGATGTTATGTTATGTATAAATAAAGTAAGCTCAAAAAAATAAAATGGTGGAAGTAGACTATTTTGTTAAATGTTTGGTACATAATGTAGGTATTCACTCGACGTTCCTATCTGACGTTAGCTATTTTAACTGCCTTAACATAATAAGTGGAATAATTGGAAGTACTCGGAACATAATTTCAAATGTCAGAATACTCTTGAACATTATCGGTCAGGGTCACTTTGTATCAATCAATTAAATTAATAAATATTAATCTTCCATAATAAATTACGTTTACTAAGCAACCACGCAAATACAACACTATTCAACCCGTGAATGGCCGGGCCACCTAGAGAGGCCCGAGTCGCCAATTCTGCGCGTCGCTGTTATCGGTCCTATCGGCCTCTCCCGCAAGATTTATGCGCGTCATAAACTTGACGCATATCGGCCGATAATACGCCCGGCACCGCTCGAATCGCCCCGGGAGCGTGACTAACACATCGCCTCACGCTCTACACAATATCCAAACAGTTGGTACAACATCCATATTCGAAGCATATTCTTAGAAAACGTGATTGTTAGAAAAAACCAGTGATTAACTTATTTTCCTCGTTAAATCAATTTGCTACAAAGGCTATGTAGATTAAACCGGTCGACCCCTCTTAGCGAACGGTTAATGCTCGAAGGCAATAGTAAGTATCAATGTGAAGTCAGCGTGCGCATCTAATGTCCTTACACGAAGCTGCACTTACGTAGCGGGCAAACGATCCCATAATTACGGGTGTGGAGTGCGCAGGCGCGAAGGGCGATATTTGTTTGCAATTAGTGCCCGCACGGGAAGGCGATGTCCGGACGTCGTCGGTAATTTATGGTTGCGCGAAAGTACCAAGTTGAAAGTGAGGCCGGGAGCGCCCGCAGCTGCCGCTATGCCGCCGACTGACATTTCCGCGCGCATTCTAGGGTTCAATTGCACCGCGCGGCGGGTACACACAGTTCATCAAAACTGATGAATTGATGATGATTGAAATAATTGTGATAAATGTACTGCCTACGTACTATGTTATTAAATTGTCTTAAATAAAATCTTCCAGCCCAACCTATAGTTTATTCCGACTTGAAAAAGGAACCATTATAACCCTTAAAGATTTCGTGACCAATTTTTTTCTTTCAATTTTGAACTTGAATCGCGTTTCCTACTACGACGTGCAGGGCCTACTTAATTAGTTCAAAACAAATGAGTTACGATTAATAGGTACTATATTTGAGAAAAAAACAATAGACTTCCTCCTAAAATTGTACCGGACACTTCATGACAGTGAGTTTATGTTCAGGTAATTCCCCTTTTCATGAAACAGTAATGCAACTACCTATTATAATTGTATTATATGATTCACGCAAGCCTTAGTGCTTGTCTTCAGCTATGTCGAAGATTAATGTAATTAACATGTTTTTCCAGTAAATAGCTGCAGAGACATTAACGACCAATTACTTTTTTTATATATTCTTATATTAATATGAATAACTCGTGCTAGATGCATAAACATCAAATTAGCATTAGGTTAATTAATTAAAAATAAATGTTAATAATAGTATGTTTATTTAAATTTTATTTTACAGTAACAACAGAAGGGTAATTCGTACCACACTGTCAGTAGCAATGGGTTTCATTGCGTTATTTACGTTGTTTAATAGAATGATTTTTCGAAAATATGAAGCAATGGATTAGCAATACCTATCCTTCAAAATGATTCAGATTGTGATTGATAGTGTCTCGCAATTAAGGTGCAGCTGTCCATCTAAAGTTTTGCTTTCACGTATTATCAATAAAATTTAATAAAAAGAAAATACTTTTACCACACTCAGGACAATATTAAAATGTGATAAAATTCAACGACTATTACACAATCGACTAAGTAGTCGGCACTTAGTTTTAACGCCTTAAATACTTTTGAACGACTTAATAATTACTCACGCCAAGCTTGTAAATAATAAAAAAACAACAATCTTATTTTTCAGAATATCTACTCCTCTAGCTACTTTATCATTGTAAAGTATCTGAAATAATTATCTATCCTGTAATAACAATTAACTTTATCTATGAGCAAGCACTTTAGCGTGTTTTTCTCGCAGATGAGCCCAGCAGTGTTTCAAGCACCAATATTTCTTGTCACCTTAAACAATTAACGAACAGTTGTGGACATCCGTGAGAGTGTACATTAATGGCTGCTTGAAATTGCAAATGTGTCCGTACCTTTGTCTGGCCGCGTGTGGAACAAATAAAAATAATAATAGCCGTAATTGTCGATTAGCACGAACGCTAGACGTGTGATCGAATTACTGTGAAATTATTTTTATACGTGGCACAACACTATCGCGCCGCGAATAATAAACGATTTAATGATGTTATTAATAACGGTTATGAGAGCAGCTTTAATAGTGACAGAAGAATAATAGCAGGCATTTAAGGGTTAATTGACTATTCATACGAGATTATTTTAGACAATATGTTCATTTTTCACTTTATTTATGTCACTGGCGCCCATTAACACAGCATTCTGTAGTTATAATTTATTTAAACTGAAGTACTATAACAAAAATAGATATCGTATTTACATGCATATTAGATGTACGCATAGGTCAAACATTTGCATGCAACAAGTGTAATTTTGAACTGTAATTTTTTTTTAAGCGTAGCTTATTTCCTGTTTCGATTTCAATTTAATAAAAATCATGACGCAACGATGTCTATGATTATTTGAAACACGAGTGTACAGAACTATCGATCAATGTTTTTACCAACGTAGTGAAGATAAAATCAACCCTGCGCGCGCCGCGCACCGCAATTAGAACTCATAGGAATTATTTTTTAATTTAGTGCGACAACACACGCACTCGAGAATTTAATTTCCTTCCAAGTGAGCAGTATCATTTTTTTTTTACAAATTACTTATGTGTTTATCTACGCCTGTTGCATTTCGATTTTTATAAACATAAAACTTTTATATTTTTATTCATTAACGTTCTGTAACGTCATAACGTTGAAAATCAGTGTTATTAGCTCCAATAAATATCAGTTAGTTATCTTTTTATTGTATTTTAATCGATATAATTGCAATTTGCCGGAACGCATTCTCTAGTTAAAATAATTAGCAAATAACTTTAATTTACTCGGTTAGTTAAAAAATCAATTATATTAAAATTTTGAATTGGTCGTTTGCTACGTGTTCCAATTTATTAAATACCTACCTACCTATCTCTAATTTAAAACATTTAAAAAAATAATTAAGATCCTGTTATCAATTCATTAATTACAGGACATGTACACTTTTATGAAAGTCGGCACATAAAAGTATATAGGTACCTTGAATCGGTAGCTCGTTTGTACTTAGTAATTATTGTACGATACGATCTTATCACCAAAAATATCGTGATTGAAGTCTATTTAGATTAAAAAAGAGATAAATACTGTGTAGTTGTATAAGGCAACACTGATAGATAACGTATTTACTGTATGCGCAACGACTAGAAATATTTTGCTATTATATGTACAATATTTTGCTATTATATGTACCTATAATAGGTTAGTAGGAAGCAAGGTAAATCCTACTAATATTATAAATGTGATAGTTTGTATGTTTCGATGTCTGTTACTCAATCACGCAAAAACGGCTGAACGGATTTGAATGAAATATGGCGCACTGCGTAGTTTATAACGTGGATGATACTTTTTATCCCGAACTTCCCACGGGATCGAGAAGCGGGTGGCACCGCGGGGCGCTGCTAGTTTATTAATATAATTCTCCTGCTATCAGTTCTAGTCTACCATGAAATTAAATGGTGTACAACCGATTTAATAATATTATCTACAGGTATTATTTTTCATTTATTAATAGTGCGATAATTCAAATGAGGAACAGTAATTGCGTAAACGCAGAGTAGGATACGGTTTTTAACAAAATAAAAACAACTCAGAAATTTATTTAAATGTTATTCTATAAGTAATGCATGAGCAGTATGTAGACACGAAGAAAACAAAGTAATTTTTTTTTTTTTTGTAAAAAAAACATCTGTTGTTATCTCGAACGGTAATGGCGCCAGCAAATACGCAGTATCTCTTTGTTACAATATTAATAAGATAAAACAATAAAAGTAGCGCTGAAAGGTGTGTAATGCGAAGGTAACGCCTACATCTAGACTTGGGCCATTACGATAACTACCGTGTTTTAACACTTGTATAAGGTCTTCTTACTTATCTGAAATTAACATACTGGGTATCGCCTTAACAAGAACTTATCATGGAACAGCTGGTTACGAAAATATGTTTTTGAGAGGAACATCAATTTGCCTTGCAGATTACTAGATCAATATGTCGTCAGGCTACCATCAGCCCTTTCAATTACACTACCTCCGTAATCGTTTTGTTTCGTTGGCACCTCTTCTCACAATACGCATTTTGTACAGCTAATTAATTTGCACGCAATTATTTAACAATTTTACTACACAAGCACCAACGGAAAAATATTCATTAAATATTAATAATAATAAGTTAAGTTTACCTGTCAACCTGACCCCGTAAGTTAAGGGTTAACGTCGCCGCCATTTTGAATCATGCGTACGCGCACTATCTCTTCCTCAATCTATAATTGCATCGAGAAAGTCCCACTTTTCCAGCGTTTTTGCACACCCTACCACGTAATTCGATACAAATTACTGATGTTGATATTATTACATTTTATTATACGAAGATGCATTCACCATACAGTATATTTTTAATACTAAAATATTAAAATAATAACTATTATTACGTCAGTTTATAAAAGAGCATATTATAAACCGTTTTACGACAGTTCCTATTTGTTGTGAATCTGCAAGTTATGACTTATTATGTTTTATGAAGTCGTTTAGTACTTCCGATGTTACTTATGCTGGTTCTAGTTTTTACCCTGACTTTATGTGGCTATAAAGTCTTTTTAAAACGTTGAAAAAGTGTTATCGTCCAAGGCATCGTTTGCACTATGTACTTATCTTTTGACGACTTTTATCGTTGGACACTGTAAAATTATCGCCGACGACAGATATCGTGACGTCGCATAACGTGAAGCGGGGTAAATACGTAGGTAACACTAACATACCATCAGTAAGTAGCATGGCCTATCAAAATAAATTTTGACAGCTCAACAACATTCATTGCGTTATTTACGTTGTTGAGCAGACAAATTTTTCGAACATATGGAGCAATTGATTAGCAATATCCTTCAAAATGATTCAGATTGAGATTGAGTGTCTTACACAATTATAATAGGGTGCAGATTTAGAAGCCACTTTACAATTTGGAAACACTGACAATACTAATGTATTACTAAAAAAAAGATTTTGTCAAACAAACTAAATAGTAGGTATGTTGTACGTGATGTGTATAAAGTTTATAATATTTTAAAGTATTGGGCATATTTGATTGAATTTTCGTATGCAGACTGGTAATGTCTTAAGATAGGTACCTATACGCAGTTTAATGTATTGTCAAAATGTCTCCACCTTGTATATTGGAAACCATACCTAACAAATGCATCATAAAAAATTAAACAAAATGACAGCAACCTTTTAAAATCTAGCCAAATTAATAATTATAATAAAAAAATAAATACCGTCAATTACCGTCTGAACCGAACCTAGATTAAAAACTGCCATTATTATTTAGTTTTATCTTCCCTAATTTTGCAGTTAAACGTCCCAGACCTATCGTTATCCTGATTGATATAAATAAAATAACTATTATTCTGTAACACATTTCAATTACATTCGCGCAAAAACGTTATTACCTCTGCTTGCAAAAACATAGAAGGAACAAAAACGCTACGATAAAGCAAAAACGTACAAAAAGATCACGTTATTTGATTAGACCTAATTACATTTCTGGTCGTAATTAACTTGCACGTATCACTCCCTTTGTTTTATTACAAACAGATACCAAATTAGCAGCAGACCCTTGCAACTGAAAAACAATTAAATCTGAACCCTATTGTTATAGAGTTAAGAGTAATCAACGTGAATGTTGTCAGCAAAATGAGTTTGTGAACGGTAGATGTCTTTGGCTGAGATAAGCCCGCATATTATTAAGGCATAATTTACGATGGAAATGATGGCGATTTGTCAATTTTATATTCAGCAGTGTTATTATTAGATGGCGACGGCTCGTTTAGGTGTCTCGTAAGACTATTTCGTCGGTTCAAAGGTAAAACACACTAACATTTTAAACCAAAATGAAATTTTGCTACTTTTGTAGGTCTTAGGTAGGTAATTATCTAAATTAGTCAATTATACTTGGAAAATGATTGACCATAAAAAACTTTACATTGATTCAGCGATCGGATTCAATCAAACCAGAATACAAAAAATATGAGAGTGCAGATACCTACTTCTTTCCCACTTCAGTTGCGTTACATGGCCACGATTCCAGTTTTGTAAGCTTTTAAGCAGTTTCCTGGCTTACTTTACCAAAGTTTGGGATGACTAAAATACTATACTATAGCCAGAATAGTCAGGCAATAAAACTTCTAGAACTATTAACTACATGAATGTAAAGGTACTTAGGTATTTATCTCAACACGTGCCCCAAGTAAAACAATGAAAAAAGTACACCCAACTTTAATCTATGTTATTATAAATAACAATTTACCCTATGCGCACTATTTTATATAATTAAATTATATCAAATAAAGGAAAAATTAGCAAACAAACGTACAATCTACTAGGAATAACTGTAGGTAATTATGTAAAAACCCAAAGGAAAATGGTGTTCGCGAGCCGGTGTCACGACCCGCACGCTCGCAATTAAATAATTATAAATAATCGTTGCCCACGCGCATCCGACAAAGACCCCAACGATTTGCTCTCGATAACTCGATATAAAATCGCTCTGATATAATTATCTCGATTAAAAGTTGCTACAACAATGTGGAATTGTGAGTAGATATGTGGACTGATGACCTGATGAAGGTCGGGACGATTCATTGCAGTCAATGGATTGGATCGGAAGACATTTTGTTTAGTATAGGGATGTCCATAACATTCTCCATTCCTAATTATGCAAATATGGAATATATTGCTGAAACAATTAGTTCATCTAAAGACCTAGTGGATGTCAGGCCAAACCTGGAAAAAAAACGTTTTCGTTTAAAAGAGTGTACTTCTGTCTACGCACGGTATGGATACCACTGCTAGGATACAGGCCTCGTTGCTGTGAGAGGGAGTGGGCCCTAATTCACCACGCGGGCCCAACGCGGGTTGCTAGATGTCACATGATTTGGTTTTTTTTGTTTTACGATGGTTTCTTTCATAGTTTTAATTTTTTAGCAGTGGTGATGAAATTTAAGTACACAAAGTAAAGCTTTCGAACCGTTAAAAGTTACCACTGGGTCACCACGTCTCACTCACTGCTGTCACAATTTATGCAAATGAAATTATTCGCGTCAATGGTCAACCCTACAGGAGTTTGACCTTAGCTGAGAGTCGAGATCAGCATCATCCACGTGCATGGCTCACAAAGTTGTAACCTCTCTACAAAGTTGGAAAAAAGACTAATGATTCAGCAATGATAGTCAGTTATTAATTACAGTAATAAAAAAATACAGAGAACAAACAAGATTGCTTGATAGTACTCGATTGAGTCGACTACTAGGAATATAATCAAACATTAATTGTGGCGCTATTTGCTGCAAATTGCCCCACATTATGTCAGGTACATTATTAGGTTAATTGCATATATATAAAATTGTAATCGTAATAGAGATAAATATCTATTTGAGGAATGAGGACAGGCTTTGACGTTTGTGATTGCAATTTTATACTGCTTTTATTTAACGCGCGAGTAAGTGAGATCGCCAAACTACAAGTTAATTTCAGCCGAAAGATGTTCACAGCTGAACACAGTCCTCCCCAAGTATCACCACTTGTAGCCTTCCAACGCTGTCTTCCGTAACGCGGTCGCTACTCCAGAACCTTTTGGCCCCATCGGCCATCTGGGGGCCTAAAAAGGCCACTTTGGCAGAAATATAAAACAATTCATATCACGCAATTTCATCTGTATGACAGTTTTGTATGGTGATTCGTAAAATGCTATAGGTACCCCTCTGCCTAACCCTTTAGGGATATATAGGTGTGAACCTGTCAAACAGATGAATTGCGTGATATGAATTGTTTTATAATTAAAAGGCCACTTTGGCAAAGTGGCCTTTTAAGGCCCCCTGTTCTGCGACTAACCTAACCTAACCCATTGTCACTTAAATCTGGCAATTCTTAAATACAAAATTATAAATCCCTAACGATGTGTTTTTGTTACTTGCAGACACCTAAACTGAATTGAAACGATGCAAAACAATTCTGGCACGAACTTAAACACGACACAGAAAAAAGCATACGACACTGTGCGGTCTGTTTCTGGCTAGTTTTTATCTGGATGACGTACTATACAATAGGTACCTACTAAATTAATATCGTTTATCAATCAGCTGATTGCTACCAGTAATTTTTTGAATTCTTGTCGACGAAGTAAGTACCTGTAACGTTGTGCAATGGAATGCATTTATAAACACACCCCCTTACTAATAAACGTTGTATAGCGTCTGTATAGTTACACAACGCTTAGTATTCTACTTTCGAAAGTCAAATTAGGTACTGACGACTGAAAGAGAGAAATCGGTGTGTAACCATTCATCTGATATAATACTTTTATTAGTAAAGGGGTAAGTATAAATCCTTCTTATGATCTTAACCATCAGCTCCGTAATTGAGTAGCACACTTAACCACAATCTGAATCATTTTGAAGGAGATTGCTAATCCATTGCTTCACATGTTCGAAACATTTGCCTGCTCGAACGTACATAACGCAATGAATGTTGTTAAAGTGAAAGCCATTGCTACTGTTAGTGTGTTACGCAATTATCGCGCAGACACTACAAAGTCAAGTTTTTTTTTATTTTATTCAGCCTATACTGTCCCACTGCTGGGCAAAGGCCTCCCCCAAGTCCTTCCAGGAACTCCTCTCCCGCGCCACCTCAAACCAGCCCTCGCGGTACGCGTCCAGGTCATCTCGCCACCGCTTTCTGGGCCGACCTTGGCGACGTCGTCTGATTATTCCAAGTTAATTAGACCTAAGTATACATAAGTATACAAATAGTATTCTAATTCTTGGCAATCTGACTGCACTGCTGACTGTAGGTATTGCTGCCAACTTATCAACAGATAACTATCGACAGGTATCACTCATAAAGGAAGTATAATCTAATGAACAAGCTAGGTAGGTAACTAGGATACCAGTTATGACTCAGACAGCTATTAACTGAGGTAGACAGACTCTGTGTTTCTAACCTAAGTAAAACATTGATTCAACATAAAGACTATCTTTGCGAGAACATGAGCCGACTGAAGAGTAAAAGCAAGGCAGAGAGGGATTTATAAGTGGCTAAAGTAATAAGCATTGAATGGAGTGAAGCGAAGAGGAGTTTGATACCTCATGATGTAAGAATTAGGATGGCTGTAAGCATAGGGGAAGACCAAAGAAACGATGAATGGAATGTGGAAAAGATGATACTGGCTGTAAAAGGGCATAGATACTGAGAAGGCTGTTGATAGAAATGTATGGAAGAAGAAGACATGCATGACCGTAAAACCTATGTAGCGGTACCCAACTAACACAACGTCACATGCGAACAACGCGTCATACTGACGTCACGCAAAATCCTGCATCTCGCAAGCAGAGTTTACCGCACAACTAGCATATATACAACGGCCGGACATGAATCATCGGGCAGTTGCCCGCCAGCCACAACACTCACCTGGTCGGAAAATCCTCCCTTTTATATAGAGTATGAGTGAACTTTACACCCTGTTCCTCATATCTCTATATCTAAACTGTCACTAATCAACACATGCATAAACTAAGGCTTTCTTCCCATGGGGTAGGCAGAAACTACAGAACGCCAGCTGCTACGATCTTTACATACTCCTTTTGCCTCATTTACGTTCATACATACGGTCATACTTGCACGACGGTTGCGAGTACTACGCACCTGACCTTTTGAAGAACATCACCAATAAGGTATATACCTCGTAGGGCGTTCCCTCCGGCGTTTCCACTCACATCTGCCTCGTAAATACACTAATCAAGTAGCCAAGCAAAACTGGTAATCACCAGTGCACTGTAAACTGTAACTGAAGGTTTGCAAAGATTTTGATCATTCTCGTGCCGTTATCCCAATTTATGTAGGTTCGACGTAACATCTCTTTTTCTTCCATACTTCTCCATTAGGCATCATTTGGGTAGTTATCCCCTTTCTAACCTGTGTGAAAGATGATATCATCTTTCACACAGTCCATCCATCGTTTCTTTGGTTCTCCCCTACTCATAGCTCTCTTCCTAACCATCCACATTTATACTCAACTGAGCAAATTATTATTTAATAATACTTTATTGCACACCACAAAATGAGCAGTGGTGGCCCAGTGGTATCGGCCGCGACTTACGAGTTGTAGGTCGTAGGTTCAAACCCAGACAGGAGCTTTACTTTGTGTAAATTATTTCATCACCACTGCTCTCAAAACGGTGAAGGAAAACATCGTGAGGAGACCGGCATGTCAGACATGTGACATCTACATACCCGCACTATGCCCGCGTAATAGAATACGGCCCACTCCCTCTCACTGAGAGGAGGCCTGTATCCCAGCAGTGGGAACATTATAGGCTGATTATGTACACCAGAATATACATAACGAAAAATACTATTATCACTACAAAACATACAATGGGCGGCCTTATCGCTATCTGCGATCTCTTCCAGGCAACCTTGGAATGGACAATTGGACAGTGATTGTACGGGCATAAAAATGGTGTTGGGGTCGAATTAATAAATACCACCGATTCTTAACAAATATCGCATCTTACTCATTACCCTTATCTTACAACGAAATCAATCAAGTCGGGGAAATATTTTGTGCACTTCACAGAAACAGCTAACGCGTCATCAACATTTTCCGCTAATACGCGTCATCGTATACTTAACATAAGAAACAGGAAACTCACTAAATATAGATTTTTAATCAACAGTTTTTAACTGTACTCGGTAAAGTTTTTGTAGACATTACTGTTAACACTAAAATGCATTATGTAGGTACTACCTATCTGTAATTCTTAGGGTGTAAGTACATGATAAAGAGTATTCTATTCTCGAAGCAACTCAAGACCACTTTTGTGCCCCTTATATCTCTGCTACCTTTATGTCAATGACTATTAGGTTCTGGCTTCTGGCAATGGTTACTTGATCGCTCTTCCGTCTGTCACAGCTATGCAGCATGTATCAGAAAGCGTGTGATCATATTTAAGGGTACGGTACAGGAGACCTACCATGATCTATTTAAAAACGATTCAAAAGCAAGACATTTCAGTTTAGGTTCTTAAACTGCATCGCTCACAGTCGTACCATGACGTCCAATACGCTCAGCGGCATTTGAATCGTTGAAAGTGAATGAGCGTTAAGAGCTCGTGGTAGGTATCCAGATGGCACGGCCTAAATTGAATCAGTAAACTGACGTTATGGTACGAATTAGAAGAACAGTTCAATTTAGGTCCTAAAGTGGATCGCGTTAAGAGCTCGTGGTAGGTAGGTAGGTAATAATATCGCAAATACACATTCAAGTTCTTCCCATAATTCAAGCTTCATTTAAATCTATTTAGCGGTTTTTGCATTACTTACGTATTGATGAACTTCACTTACTAATCTTACTTTCTCTTTGTTATATAAATTAAATGAAAACTCATTTATATGTTTTACTTACAAATTACTTGCTTTTTTTGTGAAACATGGAAAATTACGATTATTCTTGAATGGTTTTTCCACGTCGGCGATGTAATCTCAGTCGTAAAATGTATTTACATTCTTTTGTATTGCAGATTCGATGTCATAAATTCAATATTGATATGACAGTAGCATGCAAAGGGTTTATTGAGATTTTTTTCGTAATAATACAACCTGAGTTTGTTTAGAAATACTTTTTAGACAAATTGCGTCTATACTAGACAAAACATCTACATACATAATCAGCTCATATAATGTTCCCGCTGCTGGGACACAGGCCTCCTCTGTGTGAGAGGGAGTTGACTGTAATCCATCACGGGGCCCAGTGCGAGTTAGTAGACGTCACATGTCTTCGAAGTTTTGGTTCTAGGACATATAGGTTTCCTCACGAGTTGCTTCACAGTTTTGAGAGCAGTGATGATGAAATAATTTACACAAAGTAAAGCGCCTGTCTGGGTTCGAACCTACGACTTATAATTCGTCAGTCGCGGCAGTTACCACTGGGCCACCACTCCTCTCTTCTGCTCTTCGTCTCATCATCATTCTCCTGCTCTTATCCTTTTCTTAAATCGTTTAGGATCGGCGCAACATTTAATTTTGTTCTATACTTATCTCATCATCTGCCTAGCCTTTTCCCAACTATGTTGGGGTCGGCTTCCAGTCTAACCGGATGCAGCTGAATACCAGTATTTTACATGAAGCGACTGCCTATCTGACCTCCACAACCCCCCCCTACACTATACCCCCCCCCCCTCCCTATACTAATCTATTAGTTGTAATCTCGGCAGTCACCCCCTTTTAAGCCATATCATCTTTCACACAGTCCATCCATCGTTCCTTTGGTCTACAGCATATTTAACAGGAAATTCGTTTCACGCATTGATAAAAATCTAACATCAGCCACCGTAATTAGTTATCAAAAGATTAACTTTTTTAATTGATTTTTCTAATCGACATGATTCCCTGATGATATCACAAATGGAAATCGAAATAAAAAATGTAAATTAAATAAAAATAAATGTTCAATTCAGTTATCGGCTCCCAATCGCTATATCAGGAGTCGATTCTATTATTTTCAAGATCCGAAACGTTGGCAAATCGCTCGATATATATAAATATGTTATCACCGATTACAGTTGGTATTGTCATCTTATCAAAACATCTTATCCTTCGGTACTTTTGTTGTTAGAAAAGATTTTATTTGTAAACTTAATTAGATCGAATACTGCATTACCCAGATATAACAAATCATAAAATTGATAATCTAGATTGATATCTTTTCGTTGCCTAATTGGTTAATCAATATCGTGATAACACGAACTTGGTTTGTCAGATAAATAAAAGTGCCGCTTGTTTGATAAAGGCTAGATCTGTTAGAGTTCCGTGTGTTGATTTAAACAAAAACTATTGTTAATGGATTATCTACAATAAATCTAAATTGGACACGTATTGTTACCATGTTATGTATTAAATGACCTATGTAATCTAATGTTGGTAAATCTTTAATCTGTTTATTCATTGAATGTAATGGGATTAGTTTTGAGATTGATTAGAAGTATAATCATGACTCTTGGTTTAGGTATTTTTAAGTAGCATCAAGATATATTCAAGGGTGAGTTGCTTATGTCACAGAAACGCAGTCTCATAAATATGTGTATCTTCTTCTTCCCGTTATAACCTATGGTGCACAGACTTGGTCTTTGACTAACATCCAAACTCAAGGTCTGCCAACGACCACTAGAGGATCCTGTTCGAAACACAATACTGCGCTCCAAAACAAAGATGGCTGACGTGGGTAAAGAGGCTGCCTGATATAAATGGGGCTGCAGGACATGTTTTCCGCATCAAACAAACTGTGGGCCCAATGCTATATGGTATCAGAACTAGTGCCTTGAGACAGTGAGGCGGGGTCGCGGCAGACCACGTACTTACGTGATGGCGGGACGAGCTGGACGCGTGAGCTCGCGAAATATGGAAAAGGCTATTAGGTACTATGACGATACTTGCCTATTTACGTTGTACTTTGGACAAATAGTTTCAGTAGGTATCAACTTTACTAATTGGCCCAAATAAAAAATGAAAATTACGGTGATAAAAAAAACGCATGACTATGATTATATGAGCAGCGCGGCGGTAGCCCAGTTTTACGAGTTATAAGTCGTAGGTTCGAATCCAGACAGGCGCTTTACTCTGTGGAAATTATTTCATCATCACTGCTCTCAGAACTGTGAAGAAACATCGTGAGGAAACCGGTATGTCCTAGAACCAAAAATTCGAAGACATGTGACATCTACCAACACGCATCGGATCAGCGTGGTGGGCGGCCCACTCTTTCCCACCGAGAGAAGGCCTGTGTCCCAGCAGTGGTAACATTATAGGCTGGCTATGCTAGCAAATGCAATAAAAACGTTCCTAGAGAAAACTTTCACAGTTATGATTGAACATATTGTGCATATAAGTAAGTTAATGAATGATTAATTAACATTAAGTACGCGCGAGCAGTCACGTCACATAACCTATTGTGTTTAAAAAAATATATATTCTGGAAAGATCTGTATCGAACTCACTACAGATAGAGTTGAAAATCCAACAGTGTGTTTTTTACGCGCTGGGATGAGCGCTGTTGGATTCGCAGTGCTCGGCTCAACACCGAGAGTTGACATTCCAGTGCGCGATAAAATCCCGCCGCGATATTTTGCGCTGGAAAAAAAATATTTTATCACTGAAACTGATTTTATATAGATATACTCTATATAAAATCAGTTTCAGTGATAATATTTTTTTTTTGTCAGTGTTTCTGTAAAATCTACCAAAAAATAGGTCAGTCAGTCTTTTCTGTGGATGATATATTTAGCTACGCTGGCTTATTGTTTATCAGAGCAGTCTAAATATCTACAAAATGGTCACCAATCGACAAACACAGCTTAAACTTGTCACAAACACATCTTAAACTCGTCGCAAGCACAGCTTAAGCTTGTCACAAATACATCTTAAACTCATAGCAAACACAGCTTAACCTTTTGAACGCCAGAGTATAAACGTATCGCCGTACCCTTCACGCCAGGCCACTTTTTCTGTCAAATGAACATCTACTTTTAAAACAACAAAGTTCTCGATATTGGTGGTTTATTTATATTAGTTTCATGCAATACAATATAGACGGAAACTTAAACTTTTAAATTATATAAATAAAAACACACAAAAGTAATCATTAAATTGTTTATTTCATAACATGGTGCGACGTGTATTCGTGTATTTTGTCATATATTTGTGACGTTGGCGTTCAGGGTAAGATTTCATTTATAACATATACGAGTATGTAACAATGGCGTTCAAAAGGTTAAACGTGTCTCAAACATGTTAAACTCGTCACAAACACATCTAAAACTCGTCACAAATACATCTTAAACTCGTCACAAAAATACGTACGTCCTAAAGATAAGTAATTATAAATTAATAGAACAGCTACATACCTACGAGTACGTACGTAATCCAGTTCGCTATGATAAAATCACAAAGGAATTGCAATATCAAGGCTTATCGCAACATTGTTTCATAGAACTTGCTCATTCACAAACCGGCCATCATCTATGTGCTACGTCAGGAAGGATAGTGCAGGAAAGAAAGAAAAGTGACGTGGGAGTGAGTTAAAGTGAGTGATTCATGACATTTGTGATGTAAACCGGTGATTAACATTTTCGTGATTTTTTTACTAAAAAAAGGTTTGGTTATTTATAGTTCTGTTAATGTTAATTTTACTGGCGGAGAAAGTAGGTATGACCTATTAATTTTTGTACTAGCCAGTAATTTATTTTATTAATTTTCCAATTTTATACTATCAATGGTCTCTGTTCCCTACATTGACGATTTGTTCACCCTTCAGTGATGATTACAGACATGAAAATTTTGAAATACGTATAGGTCCAGACAAACCAATACCACCGGTCTAGTCAGACATGAAATGTGGACTCCATATAGTTTTTTTTTTATAATATTAGGTCCTTACATATGAAATTAGCGTTTTGTACGAAAGGAATAGTAACTTTTTTTTTTTTGTAAAATATATTTAATTAATCAAAGTATGCACCGTTGTTATCTATGCACTTTTGCCATCTCATAGGTAGTTCATTGATCCCGTTACTAAAAAAAACATGGGGGCGAGAATCAATGAACTCTTTGAAGGCGGTTTGGACTGCCGCATCATAGTTGAATGTCCAAATTCCGGAAAAAATGGTAATGTTGGAGCAAGGTCCGGGGAGTACGGTGGATGTCGCAGACATTCCAATTGTAGCTCATCTAACTTAGTGGTTGTTTGTTGTGCAGTGTGTGGTCTTGCGTTGTCGTGAAGCAGCAGTGGCCTAGAGCGATTGACCAATCTCGGTTGTTTAGCAGCTAGTTCTTCCTTCATGGTTTGCAGTTGCTGACAATAGATATCTGCCGTAATCGTTCGGCCAAATATTAGAAAGCTTTAGTGAACGACACCGGCGCTAGTCGAAATTTCCAGAACGAAAACGTTGAAACCACAAATGTACCGTGCTTTCTTTTGCGACACCAGCGCCGTAAACATCATTAATCCTTTGAGCTGTTTCTGCAGCACTGGTGCCACGGTAGAACTCGTACTCGTAAATATGCCGATATTTCATGTTTTCCATTAGCGGAAAAAACAAATGAATGACTGTTTTCGAAACTCAAATGTACCAGCTAAATGAATTTATAAATTTGAATTTGGAATTCTAAACCAAAGAGGAGATATTTCAGATCAAAGTGGTCAGTACGACAAAACGCTAATTTCATATGTAAGGACCTAATATTACGCTTAAAAGTGATTCCGATATCCTTTTTACAGAATAAATAATTTCATTTCATTTTACAGAAAAAAAAAATTATTTCATTTTCAATCATTTCTCTCCCATGTAGCCTGTCCCCTCTTAGTCCTGTATCCCAAGAATCTACGGAAAAGCCCCAAAAAAAAAGTATAGGCCATACCTACCTTGGATAAGGATAGGTATCTGGTCTCCACCTTTTAAATCCAGTCCATACCAGCTACCTTCAGCAATTCAATTATTAAAATTAAAACATATAATTAAGTAGTGAGTCTCACTTATTTTAATTAAAATAAAGACTTCCGTGAATACGCGGTAATCTGCGAGTTTATTTCTGCAATTTGTTAATTTAATCGCACGCGATCTCTTTTACTTGGATTTAGTTGTTTTTATATTACTTTTAGCTGATTTCCGTCGGTTTACGTTATTTGATATGAATTGGTATTTGTTTGCGATGTAACGTTATTGTCCCTATTTCCTATGAATATTTATATCAGTAGTAGGTATGTATTTTCAGTTAGTTTGATTTTGTGTAGAACAAGTTTCAGTCTTGTGATGTTAATTTTTTTTTTCCGTGGTAGCTCAACTGTGTCTGTAACTTATGAGACACAATAACTTTTTCTATTGTTACCGATCTCTAGGAGATTTCTTGACAGTTGAAGGAATCGGGCTGGTATCCTCAACTCCACGTTGAAGCGCAAATATTGCGTTTTGAATTTTTCCGTTATAAAATTTTTGTTAACGTTTCTTTGTAAGTTTTCTCGTATTATTAGTTATTAACGATCACACCGAAAAAGATCTCGCATTTACATAACAATATGATAACATTGGGCAGCCGATAGTACTTGAATATAGATTATAATTAGATTGCAATTAGTTTTTAAATGTAGGTCTTGCATCACTTGATTTGCCAGAAATAATTAGGGTTCTCTTTTCAATCCACTACTACGCAAAGCTCTCGTGGTCGATCTTTAATGTTTCCTGCGACCACTTTTTTGCTCACTTTCTACTCAACCATTAATCCAAACTCAAAGACCAAAGACTAACAGAACAGAAAGTTTTCAAATCGAGGTCTTGTGTCATTGATCTTCCACAAATAACTTGTGTTCTTTTTTCAATCCACTTAAGGTTCAGTTTCCCAGAAGATCGGTGGCCCCCACATAGAATAAAATACGCTTTATTATGTACACCATTTAAATTACAGATATCATCATCTGCCTAGCCTTTTCCCAACTATGTTGGGGTCGGCTTCCAGTCTAACCGGATGCAGCTGAATACCAGTACTTTACATGGAGCGACTGCTTATCTGACCTCCACAACCCATTACTGGGTAATAAGATACCCCTTGGTAAGACTGGTTTTCAGACTTTCGGGCTTCTGACGACCCGTAACGACTGTCAAAGATCCACGAATGACAGCCGGGACCAACGACTTAACGTGCTTTCCGAGGCACAGAGAGGTCTCGGTATGTAAAGATGGTCACCCATCCACAGACCAACCGCGGCAAGCGTAGCTTAACCTGATCGATCGACCTGTGCGGCTGTTATTAATTAGCCACGGGCCCCCCAAATTACAGATATCATCATCTGCCTAGCCTTTTCCCAACTATGTTGGGGTCGGCTTTCAGTCTAACCGGATGCAGCTGAATACCAGTACTTTACATGGAGCGACTGCTTATCTGACCTCCACAACCCAGTTACTGGGTAATACGATACCCCTTGGTAAGACTGGTTTTCAGACTTTCGGGCTTCTGACGACCCGTAACGACTGTCAAAGATCCACGAATGACAGCCGGGACCAACGACTTAACGTGCTTTCCGAGTCACAGAGAGGTCTCGGTATGTAAAGATGGTCACCCATCCACAGACCAACCGCGGCAAGCGTAGCTTAACCTGATCGATCGACCTGTGCGGCTGTTATTAATTAGCCACGGGCCCCCCAAATTACAGATATAAAAGTAGATATTTTACAATGGGCGTCACAATGGGTGCCACATAACGTGTCATGAAAATGATGTAACCGGGGCTTGCCTATACGGTGTCAAAAAACGCACTCTAGGAAAATCCACAAACTTTCTTTCATTAATAACGTTTTAGCGACGTCATTCGTCGTCGTCGGTAAATTGCGGACGCTATATTGCGGTCACCGCTCTGCTAGAAAACTGTAGCTTTACACCCAATCTTCAATGTTACCTACAATATTGCTTCTACTCACCATCACCCATCAATCCGATCTCAAAGACTAGGCTAACAGAACAGGACCAACACTGATAAAATCACTCACACAAGATCAAGCAAATTTATTACAAACAATTACAAACGTGTTGTTCTCTTCTAGCTCAATTAAAACTGATCAATTATAGACATAACACCATAATCAGTGACCAATTAACATAATGCCTTTAACTGAATTAAATGACACAATTGATTACTAGAAATGGAGGTCGGAATTATCAGTAATCGTTTGAAATCACGATAGGTATTTTTTTTAATGTAGGATTTATAAATAGATTGAAGTTGCTTATGTAGTGAGGTTTGTGTATAGTCCACAAAAAAAGTCATGAAGGGGACAAAAAAAAAAGATACACTGTATGCAAACCATACCAAATAAGGCAGTATAGCTTATATTTAAATAGCATATTTCTTGGGCATTCACTTCTAGTTCCAAACATGCATAACTTGTTAATATTTTGACCACAACATGTCGATGTCCAATGTCGATGTCGTAGCAGCACACATTTACCACGTCTAAAAACACTGAATTAAATATAGTTTACTTGCCAAATGAAAACCCCGTACAACTGCCATTTACCTGAAGATTAACACGTCAATTTCGCCGCAAACCTTATTTATAATTCATCGCCGCGTTTGTACTGGTCGTGACACGCGGCGCTCAAGCCGAACACCGGTAATTAGCAAACAAATTGATTCCAACGCTAACCTGACAAGTCCACACGATAGAAGAGTTTTGTATGCAGGCGGGTAACGAATACGACGTCATAATTATGCATAATTGTTTTATTGTTTGGGCATTTTTTTTATTTAAACGTCTCGTTTAAAACTAAACACGCTATAACTTCATTATAGACCCTATTAAAAGAGAGTACCCAATATTTTTCAGATATAATAAAAATATCTGGATAAAAATACATAAAACAGTTCTGAATCAAATCCTCGGCAATTCGGATTCAGATCACGGTAACAACTTTGCTATAATTCAGTTAACTGCACTCATAAGTCATTTCAGGTCAGTACAAGCTCATTTATATGTAGTGGATAAGTGTGAACTGTCCCTAAGGTATAATAAAACAGTATAACATTAGTTCCCTATATTTCAAAAAAAAAAACTTGACAGTTTAGAACTCTATACTCTAAGCCGGCTGTCAATACTTTTTTTGCTTGACAGCTTAAGTAAGCTGTTGCCTGTAGCTGTCGGGTTACAAGACTAGGTTATTATCTGATATAATTGCCTTCCTATAAATTACAGGTCTATTAGAAACAATGTTAAAACTGTCAAAGTGACGTTAATCCACGTTAATCTTATAATAGTTTTGTTTTGCGTCATTTCTGTGGAAATTATTAAAAGAAGTGTTTTCAAAATAAGTACCTAATTATTTTTAAATAGCTACGATATCTTGTTGATGAGAGTGGACTTAGTTGCCGAGGATGTCAACCGGAGTGAACAAAAAAGGCACTCTCCCTAAAACTATTTACCTACGTCTACACACACACACAAACGCACATACTTAGGTGATATAGACCAATCTAGCTAAATAATACAAACAACGGTTAGAATCTATTAATAGTTTGATTAGCTATCATTCGATTTGATCATAATAAATTATTCATTGATAATAACAAATACTTATGGTGGGTGCCTAATTTATAACAATATATCTTCCGTTGAAAATCACAGGTATATGTTTTTTTGTAAAATAATGTATTAATTATTTGTACAACTAGGTTTAATTTTTTAAAATCACAATAACAAATAAATCTATTACTTTTTTCTATTTTACCAAAGCGTTTTTGACACCATTCTTCTTTCTCATTTTCCAGATTACTTCACCCAAAGCCAAGAGTACCAAAAGTACGCGTCCGCCATGGGGGTGTCAGAACCCCCAAAGGACGATTCTCCTCGAACGACCCCCGAGTTGTCACGAGCTGACCAGTCACCTTCCGAGCGTCCCCCTCCAGGGTCCGCAGACAGTGACGATGCGGATGAGTTCGCGCCCAAGAGGAAGCAGAGACGGTATAGGACCACCTTCACCAGTTTCCAACTTGAAGAGTTGGAGAAGGCCTTCTCCAGGACACATTATCCTGATGTTTTTACAAGGTAAGTTGTATAATTATGTGGAAAACTAGTAGATGAACCTTTTCATTTTTGTAAGGATTGGAAATCATCAAATGACCTCTCCCGCTCTGGGTGGAGCGGAAGGGAGTGTCAGACTCTTACTGACTAAAACCCATTCGTGTTCCTTCCTTAGCCCTTTATGTTCCGGGGTAGCGGTAACCCTTTCGGACAATCCCGCTGCAGTAGACGAACCTAAGGTTGTTTATATCGGTCGCACTGGCTATGTTATGTTTTGTTTGACTTATAAGTAGGTTATTCCAATATCGGTATAAATTTAGAACTACCTACTTAAAACAAAGATTATGAAAAGGAGACACGTGTACTTGACTTGACATTGCATTGAAATTCCAAAAAACTGCAAAGTACTAGGTATCAAATCACCAACTAATCCTAATCGTCTTAAATACTGAATGAATTCTTGAATGAAATCACAAAGGTGTGGTGAAAATATTTCTACTTTATCAATCAAATTATCCGGCTTTTCCTTTATCCATAATAGGATAATGAAGATAAAATGTCTGCTTTACAAACATTAAATTCTTCAGCAAATTAATTGCTACAGAATTATCATAATCCATCGTAAAACGAATTCAAGTTTATTACGTTTTATCATCCATTTATGTACATTTACACAATAACAGTAGCAACATTATATAGGTTACACACGGATTATATGAGATAATTGTATGTTTTTTTTTTCTGTACTATTACAGAAAAAAAACAACTGTCTACGGCATTTTTGCCGCCTTAATCGCCAGGATGACATTCTTGCACGACGAAATAAACTGACAACATCTACTTGGTTAAGAATTTAGTTAACAATTTCATTAGTGGGCAGGTAGGTATGTAGCCATGTAGTTAATAATTAGTTAATTAGGCAAAACTGCGGCTTGTAACTGTAAATATTTACTTCGTTTACATGATGAACCAGATGCAGAGATGGAGATACTCGTATACGTTTAGTTTGTTTTATTTTTAACAGATGTCGTTTTTCCTCTTCTAGTTTTAACTGGACAACACTAAAATAAAATCAATTTTAATGTAATATTGTGACAACTTCTGACAAGTGAACTGTGTTTTGAACTCTATGCCCTTTTGTTTCAGAGAGGAGCTCGCAATGAAAATCGGCCTAACAGAAGCACGAATACAGGTAAAACATACCTTAATAAATTGTCTTTTCCGACGTGAAATTGTAAAAAAGAACTAAGAACCAACCCCAGAACATAGACTACGTTTACTATTCATCTCAACTGGAAATGTCTGTTTTCGCATTTGTGCTCAACTGACTGTGTTCTATACGACATTTTTACAGTTAAAAGTTGGGATCACACATTAACATCCAGCTATTAATATGGTTAAAAACCAATGCTGTATGAAACTGCCATGTTATCCCAAAATTATACAGTAAAATATCGTACGCTACTGATCATCGGCCTTATTATTTTTAAAATATAGGACACTTGTCACCAACTCCATATTAAACCAGTCATGAGGCTTCCATCTTACAATAAAAAAGCGTGGTCGAATTTCAAATCCTTAGTAATAAATTAATTCAAAAGTAACTCTGTCTGTCTGTCTGTATGTTACCTTTTCACGCCTAAACCACTGAACGGGTTTCGATAAAAATTTGGCAGAGAGATAGATTGCATCCCGGGGAAGGACATAGGATAGTTTTTATCGACATACATCGCGGGCGAAGCCGCGGGCGGAAGCTAGTAACTCATAAAATTAAAAATATACTTGTTAGTCCCATAAAATTAAGTGTGCCACATAATTATTTAACACACAATAAAATTCAGCTGGTATCTTATTACGAGACAATAATTGTGGCGCAGGACATGTTCGCATTAATGAAAATTACCTATTCCGTTTGTTAATTTATTATCCGTGGCGACGTAACGTTTGACGCGATGACGTCAAAAAACGCGCCATTGCATGAAAAGTTGCTGTTCTATTAACTTTTTTATTGAAGGAAAACTGGTTTCTTGGATATTACAATTAGGGATCCTAATTCTTTGGCTCTATCTATGACTTTTGAAAACATTTAAGGAAAAATGTAATTTCTTTGGGTTTTGGTTACCTACTGACTGGAATTGGTATTTTTTCTAAAGTATGGAAAGATGAAAGTATTTTATTAAAAAGTTGTAACAGCAACAACTACACCCAAGAGCTTGCTATTTTCAAATGACCCTGTATTTATAGGCCTTATCCAAGATATTCAAATATATCTTTCAATTACATTGCACAAATCAGCTGATATGCAAACAAGACTAATTGAATTAAATAAATAAACAACAAAGTCGAGCACCCTTTTAAAGTTGCTGTAATCACAGCAAGATTTAGTGTTATCACTAGTCTAGTCTCAAATGTTCTAGAAATCTAGAATGTATTGAATCTAAGGCTAGTTTACCGCTTATTAACTTACACCTGCACCCAAGGCGCAGGCGCAGCAAGGAATACATTACCTCAATCAGCGTTGAGTAGATAATCAGTTACATAAACATAGACCTGTTCCTTGTAAACAACAGGCATTAAAACAGCTGATAGTTGGTTGTTAATGAGATATATTTATTTTTTACTTGTTACCCGATTACGGGGAAGACAAAGGGATTTGCAGTTAGTTGTGAAAAACGCAGGAAAGAGAACGAACTTTTCAGCTAGCTTATAACAATTCGTTAGGGCTACGATAGAAGAGATTTATAAAATTTTTAAATACAACGTGTTAAGTCAGGGAAATCATTTGTTACACAAATTGACTACCAACTTAAATTGTCCGTAAATTAAAATCACTACTGTCAAAGTTTGACAGTTGTATAAAATTGCAAAATGACGTAGTGTACCAATTCGCTTGATGAATTTACCTCATTGTACCTACCTATCATATTGGTACACAAACAATGCCAATGATAAATAACGTTTGGTAAATATTCTTCTACCAGCAGCGCCCCGCGGTTTCACTCGCATATGTCTCGATCCCGTGGGAATATCGGGATAAAGAGTATCCTATGTGTTAATCCTGGTAATAAACTATCCGTGCGCCAAATTTTATTAAAATCCATTCAGGAATTTTTTCGTGAAAGAGTAACAAACATCCATCAGGATCAGGATTTGTGAGGATGGATATCCTCACAAACTTTCGCGTTTATAATATTACTAGGATGAATAATTATATTGTTTAATCACTTGAAGACCCGTCAATCGGGACGAGCCCTTATGAAACGGTCTCAGAGGCCAGATACCACTAATTCCCGTAGTTCCAAGGACCTGTCGCGAAACCTTCAATCAGACCAGACCGAATCGAATGAGACACAGAAACGACTGCAGTGATAACTATAATAAACTACTTCGGACATGGAGTCGGGAAACGAAGTGTGCTCGCGAATGGAGGAGGCATTTTACTCGTTACTGCATGTACCTAATCATTATCGTGGATTTAGTTCTTTCCCAGCTAAAGACCGGGGGGGGGGCATACCCCTTTTCTAAAACATGCACTGGTAGAATCACTATAGGTATATTAGATGTGAAATTATGTCAAATAAGTGTGAAAAATTAAAGAATTATAAGAACGAGCACCTTAAGTTCTATATTTGCTTGCACTTACTACAAACTATGCTTTGCCATCATTTTGAAGGAAAAAAATACTTTGAAGAGTTTGTGTGTGTGTGAGTGCTCAAAAACGTTCGCTTCCTCAACTTTTTTCATAGATACCTATGTGTCACCAAAGGCGACCATTCATAAAGCGTTACCACACATCATGAATAACCATTAATTAATTCAATCTTTACACGTGTCAGATTTTTTATCAGTTTCCTTATGATGATTTCCTTCAAGTGGTATTATAAAATTGTATTAATTATTATGTAGATACGTTGCGTTAATAATAAATAAAAGCAGGGCCAATCAAAACATCATCACGCCTGTATTCCCCAAAGGGTTAAGCAGAGGTGTACCTATAGTACACCTACATTTCAACAGTTATGCTTAAGTCCCATGTAATAGGGGGCAACCGATAGACTAACAAGGCAGTCAGTGACAATTAGTCCATAAGAAAGTTCCTTTCTGATAAGACAGAAACATTGCCCGTTGGTCTCTTAAGGGGATTACCGGACCTGAACGCAAAAAACGCAAGCTTTAGAAGCACTAAATGTACATGATCGGCTACAGTAAACAAAATCAGAAAAAATACATGATATTCTTCAGGATATAATTATGCTAGGTAGATAGTGTATTGAAAACATAATACAACTAATGTGATACGATAGAAAAAAATCATGAAGATGAAAAACTTTCTTTTTACAATAAAAACCATACTAATATACATACAATCATTCTGATCTTTTGTCAGATTATTCTACAAGCAACATACTAAAGCAACAATAGATTTTTTTTTCGACAGTGACCGCGCTTTTGATCATGTAGTACCCTTAACTCTGAACTTCTCAGTAACAGCCCGGAGTTTGGAAGTTGACGGTGTAATACTACTATGCTTCGGAAACCAACATAAAACGTTGGTCCTGTGCCTAATCTCTCTCCGGTCGTGTCGGATTGCCATCCCATCGAACTTTGAAAATGAGGGCAGAGTGAGTGCACCTGTGTCTGCGCACACACTTGTTGTGCACTCCCGCGTAGATGGCTAGTCTCCGCTAAGATTGGCCGCCATGGCCGAAATTAATTCTAGAGGACTATTAATTGGATATTATTATACCCACGTCATAAACGTAATAATTATGCAACAAGGCGACATAATAAAAAATTTATCATCTAAGCCTCTAAGGTTCTATGTTAATAAATAACTTAATATTCTCGCTGTTATGTTATCTTCAATTATAAATGTAGATTCTGATATAATTGTTTGAATAAATGTTTATATATTAATTAATATTAATATAAAATGCCTATTTATTCGATATTTCTTACTTGATCGTGTGATCCCCGCTGTGCCATTGGCTGATTTTTAATTTTTACGACATTTTACAATGTAATTTGCATAGTTAATGTTTTTTTAATATTCTCTAACAAACTCAAAAAACAGAAATCACACGAGTTTCTGTCGTAAATGACTGAGTTTTAATACTAATTTAAATAAATATAAGGTAAATAGGTATTTAAACTTGCATCTAGGACGTCATAAAATTTAATGAACATTCCTGGATGGTTTTTCCAATAAAATTACCGCTTTGCACTTGCCTCATCAAATTAATTGATTGAGCGCACATAAAACACAGTTAGTTGTGAGATATAATTAATGTGTCCCCTTTACTGTAACTATTGCTTATTCAATGGTCCAACAAAGTATTATTCGTTCTTATATTCGCATTTCAGAGTCATAATAATCAACTTGGTATTTTTTTTTTTTATATCACTCTAAATCTACCACCGTGCAATAATAATTTTGTATAATCCAGAACATTTTTAGGTAACTTATTTACCAAAAATTGCAAATAATCTTAAAAAGAGTTATTATCAGCACCTTAATCGCGTAGCACAGTTACAATACGAGAGTTTGAAGGATATTTCTAATCCATGGCTTAAATTCATCTGCTCAACAACGGAAATAATGCAATGAACGTGGGTGAACTATCAAAATGAAAGAAAATGCGATCAATTGTCATTTTATGAGTGTTACGTAATTACCCCGCAGCATTACCTATCACAATAATTAAAATAGCTTGTCCATTTTGCAACACGTCAGAAACTTTCCTCACTCTTTGTTGCCCGAGATCTTTTAATAATCGAACGAAACCCACACTTATTTGTCGCAACGGTGTATTTTGTTCACAATCAATGCGATGACTCGAATACAAATGAATGGTACACAGGATAAAGTAATCGAGTTATAGGTACAATGGATCGATATAATTCGTAATAAGGAAAACAATACTGGCTAATTGATATTGTGGCGAAAATAACTTTATTGTATTATAATATGTACGACAGTGTACAGTTGTTTGTTATCCCTAATTTAAAAAAAAATAACATAACAAAACGTCACGCCTGTATTCCCGAAAGGGTCAGGCAAAGATGCACCTTTTACCTGTTACATTTAAGTCTCATATTATAGGGGCAAGCTTTTTGCAATCTCTCGGGCACAAATCCAAACTCCGGGCTGCTACTGAGAAGTTCCATATGGAAAAACCTTAACCCAACCCCTTTGCCCGACCCGGATAACTATCTCAGTGCTTGCGATCACTAAACAAACATGGCGAAAAAATTTTAAATAAAAATGTTTGTATCCCCTTTTTTTTATGTAACGACTGCACTAATTCGGATACAATTATGTACATCTTAAGTAGAATATATCCTTTATTATTGTTAAAAGGAACTCAAGAACGGAGCCGCGGGCGCAGTTCATTAATTACTAGCTAGTCACCCGTTTTGGAGTTTGACATTTTATTAACTACATAATTTAATAATGTTTTTATATCCTCTACGAATTACAACAATGGCGTGTGTGTTGTATCATGTTTATTCTATGTACCAGCTGCTCATTGTCACAAGCTATGTACCTACCTACCTTCATTTGAACAAGCCTTTCTACCTTCCTAA
This sequence comes from Gortyna flavago, assembly GCA_963669345.1. NCBI lineage: Eukaryota > Metazoa > Arthropoda > Insecta > Lepidoptera > Noctuidae > Gortyna > Gortyna flavago. The sequence goes on from OY770128.1 coordinate 16,182,626, forward strand.
CTATAAGCCCAGGCACGCTCGGGCGATTTTTCACGCGGCAATTTTTCCGCCACACCCTTGAGAAAAGTAGTGAACTGTAAAATTAAATTAAATAAAGCAGATGACATGACTGAAACTGCAGCTGAACTGCTGCAGCTTCTTCCGCTAGTCGGCTTAACCGAGCAAGCAGCCATTATTGGATAACCGGCTACACTCACTTTGACTGAAGAACGGCTTCTCACTAGAAGTAAGGGTAGAAACCGGTGGTGGTGGTAGTTTGGCATGGACTGTACACGTTCTGTTATATCTACAGGCCTATTCTCGCTGCCGCTGTGGGTAGAGATACATACCGCACTGGTTTCACCCAGATATTTAGTATCGCACCGCTTAGTTTAGTTTAGTACCGCATGCCCACTCGGTTTTCTCTACCGCAGACGGTAGCGAATACCGCTTAGGTTTGAATAGGCCTTTATGGAACCGTTTAGACTTGAATTGAACTGTACAAAAGTTTCAGTCAATTATGCTTTAAAATTACCGTCTTTATGACCTAAAGAGTATTTTTATTCATACATACACTGTTGCATATCTTTACTTTTTAGTAGATATAGTGCGAAATGTTAATTGGTCTTAATTATGTATTTGAAGTACCTTGTTATTATAGAAAAAACAAATACTTTTTTATTACCCATGTGTTTTATTACCTTAAATTGTATTGTAGGTATCAATAAAAAGATAATTACCTAATTAACATAATTATTTTTGTATCCGACTACATTTTAAGGGCTAACCTTTAATTTCATTTACAGATATTTTGCCTAGTATGACTTTTTTGCCTAGTTTCAATGCCAGAGGGCCAATTCCCACTCTTGGAGTGGAGACCTCATATCGGCAACCGTAACGCGGGACGCCCCCCCCAGCTAGATGGACCGACGACCATAAGAAAATGGTTGGGTCGGACTGGGTGCGGTAGGCGGAGGATAGGGTGCTGTGGTACAACCTAGGAAAGGCCTATGTCCAGCAGTGGACTGCGATAGGCTGAGATGATTGTTTGAATCTCATCTCAGGTACACTAGAGATATTTTTGAGAGATTAGACTAAGGGATTGCGACTAAAAATAAGGGAATTACCCCTCAGTAATCTCTCTCAATTGAGAGCAGTGGTGGCTCACTCCCTCTCATTGAGAGGAGGTCTGTGTCCCAGCAGAGGGAACATTATAGGCTGATTATGTCAATCTCTCTATAATCTCATGTTAAAGTCCCTATAGAACTAATTCCACCACTCTTTGGCAAAACCACTAAACTGACTGCCTGTACAGACATTTTGCTCAATTATTGTAAAACCTTAAACCAAAGTCATTTTAATAAACAGCATCACTTAACCGAATGAGGCGACATCTTTACATACCTTTACACTTTACACGAGACGACGCTCTTAAGATATTACGACGTCTTCAGATCAGACAGCTACCATCCATTTACGTAATAGGCGCGTATTTTTCAAACCCTTGTTTATTAAATGAGGTCATTAGCAATTTTCTTGTATTATTACCAGCTGATTCGATCATGGTGCAGCTGGGGGCTAAGATTGCGCTTTGCTGACATGCCTAAAGTGTAAAATAAATCGGTAGATTTTGAGCCTGCACTGTGTCAGCAAGTTATTAACTTTTTTTTCTGTTTCAATTTGGTCATTTCTTTGGTAAATTGCTTTGATTTTGGTTCATAGATCCACTTTTTGTAATAAAAAACATCGTGGTTCAAAAAGAGCGTTGATTTTGAAATGTGAGATTAAGCATTTCTGTTACATATAGACAAAGTTGAGAATGCAGGTTTCTTGTGCACCTAATTGTACCTACTTATGTACAGATAGTTTCAGTTAAGTAGGTACCTATACTCCATCCATTATTAATTCTACGATAAACCGTCTCGAAAAGACGAAGTAGATATCTCTTTGGTATTGTCCAAAGTGCATCCCAAAAGTCGAGGCACCGCGCTCACGCTAGGCAACGAGTTTACAACCCAACGGCATCCAGCACAGTTTTAGCGCTCCAGCACACTCGATCGCAGCGCCGACCGGCCGACGTGGTCATTACCTTAATGCGCGACTCTGTTAAGCTATTAAACACGGCACCTGGGACGCAGTCGGTGCCTTTTTGCACCCAGCGGACCCGCATACCGTCAGCCAGCCCCACACCAATTACAACATTTATAAATTCGCGGCCTCAACGCCGTATGAAGTCATATCCGTAATGGCCATTGTAAACTTAATAGATCATGCCACCATACACAAATTCCTACCATAAACACTACCCATTAAGGCTCAATATAAAACGCCAACCACCACCGTAAATATAAAACGTTTCTTGTTTATCACAGCATCCGCTAAAACCGCATCGACATTTACAGAAACGTGTTTAATTTTTTACAATACACCATTTATCATAAGTGAATTAATTTAAATTGCCATAAAAATAACAGTTTACATAATGGCTGTACGGTTCGTGACGATTTTTTTCGTGTCTCAACATTTTTGTACGTGCATAAATATTTCATGCTATGATAATCGACCTTTTACTAAAGTACTGAATTGTAATAAACTTTTTGCTGTAAAAACTTGGATTTTTGTTGCCAATAAAATATGATGGCTGTCAGTTTGAATGCTGTAATTAAAATTTAATAACACCGTAGGGTATAATTCTACAAATTCTAGTTGATTGCGTCGATAGAGTCATGATGTTACGTTCCGACTGGCTCATTGAATGGGCAATAAATCTTGCGAGGCTCGCGACACGCAGCTCATGTCTTTATATTTATTAAATGGATCTATTTCTTGATAGAAAACACATTTAAGTTAGTTAATTCGCATTAGGATAAGGCAAGGTGCAGACACAAGTAAGAAACATCGTTTCTTTTCATACATTTTTCCTCGTTAAAACTCACTTATGGCGCAAAGGACCGAAGTTTTTCTTAGGACCAGCACATAAATAATTGTAAAAGACATCTGACGAAATTATGAAATAAACATGAGTTTGTTGAACAATAATTTATTGTTGTTATAATAAAATAAATATCGTTTTGGGTTGCAATATTTTACGACACGGGGCTACAATGTAAGAGACAGTTTAAAGATCTGTTCAACATGTTTTAATACATTGTAATAAAGAGATATTCAATAAAATGTATTGAATGATCTCCTTGGTATTGTGTTAGTCAGCATTTATTGACATTGAAGGACTTGACTGACATTGTTAACAAAATTGTCAGCATTTATATTTCAAGGCGATGTAGGACACATATTGACGAAACACGGTTGTTTTATTTTTTTTCGATCAAAGCTTTCGAGGGCATAGTCAAGGATTTACAAGTGCTAGATTAATCAGCCTATATTGTTCAAACTGGTGGGATACAGGCCTCTTTTCTGTGAGAGGGCCACCACGCGGGCCCAGTGCGGGTTGGTAGATGTCACTTACGAATTTTTGGTTCTAGGACATGCCGGTTTCCTAACGATGTTTTCCTTCACCGTTTTTAGAGCGGTGATGAAATAATTTACACAAAGTGCCTGCTTTGGTTCGAAAATTGCAACCGTTAGATACCAATGGGTGATCACTGCTCAAGCCTTCATTTAGGAACTTAAACCACAATTGCCACAATTTTATATCCGACAAAAAACTAGGTTCTTCTAAAAAAATACCACTCCTGTCATCTGATTATGATGTATGGTAAAGTTTGTATCGTTATTTATCGAGTAAAGTATAACTGCGTGTTCGGTAACTGTAAGTTTAAAAGCATTTAACACCTATTACTGAACGTAACCACGCGTGGTTAGCAAACCAAGAGAAACTAAATAGGTATCTGAGTTACGATCATATTTCTAACTCATAAAATGGTACCTAGCGGTAAGAGATAGATTCTTACGGAATCTGTTTAAGGAATTATAGATCTAGTTAACTGTCCAAAGAAGCCGATTTACCAAAGAAACGATGTACGGACTGTGTGAATGATGATATGGTTAAAAAGGGGGTGACTACCTAGATGACGATCAATAGAGAAGTATGGAAGAAAAAGACATGTTGCGGCGACCACAAATAAATTGGGATATGGACAGGAGAATGATGAGAAGCTGATTTGAGTTGAAAATAGCGAAGCTCTAAATATTTCGCTGTTTATATTTGAACCATCTGCCATCCTTTCATTTCTGAGGACTACATAAGTATGTTACCTATAAGTTAGCAAAGATAGTAAATCTAAATGAAAAACACGAATAGATTCATCGTAACAACATCACGGCTGTACTCCCCAAAGGGCTAGGCAGAAGTGTACCTATAGTGCACCCACATTTCGTCAGTTATGTTGTCAGATATATCGTCATTAGACGATATTCTTGCTTCACCACGTCACATGGTAAATTAAGATCTAAATCTGGCATATCGAATAGTAGGATAATATACTGAAATCCAGCATCTGCATAGACTCTAAGCTCTAAATTGACCCCATAATAGACAAAGATACATAAATAAATTCACGGTTTTCCCCATGGGGGTAAGCAGAAACTAAAGAACGTCACCTGCTACGATCCTTACATACTCCTTTTCCTTCTTTTAATACATCCACACCGGTTACGATTGCTATAAACCTGAACATCTTCTGTAGAACATCACCAATAAGGTCACTGTATGTCCTTTTAGGGCGTCCCCTTCCCGGCACTTCTATTGTCTTATCTTTCTTGTGACAACAAATCACTTTTGTTAGTTGCCTCTCATTCATTCAAACAGTTAAAGATCGTACTCCAAATACTTATCCCCACCATCTTTTCCAGGTCTGGTTCCAGAACCGTCGAGCAAAATGGCGTAAACAAGAGAAGGTGGGTCCTCAGGCTCACCCCTACAATCCGTACCTGGGAGGAGCGGGAGGGGCGCCCCCTCCGTCCGTCGTGGCTTCCATGCCAAACCCTTTCTCACAGCTGGGTTTTGGTTTCCGGAAGCCCTTTGATACCAACGCCTTGGCTCAGTTTAGGTGAGTTGCATTGTATTAATTATTTAAAAAAAAAAAAAAGTATTTTTTGGTCTACTGGTCGCAAGAGCTACCTACTGCTTATAGGGCAAAATTTTTTGATGATTTCGTTTCTCTATCAGGAATTTAAAAGTAGCAGTCCGGAGTCTGAATTTGTGCCCTTATTACATTGGACTTAAATATAACTGACGAAATATGGGTGCTCTACAGGATGAAATTGAATACATGCGACAAATCGAAATGGGAGATTGTACTCATCATTATGAACAACTTTTACTATGGGACCGAACCTGTTCCCTACATTTTGACGAGTTATGCGAACATAAATGTAGGGAACAGCTGTCTTTTTTTGTCCTAACTGTCTCCATTGTTTCTGTCATCAGATACGCCGGCGCACCAGTCCTGGGCGCGCAGTACCTCGGCGGGCACCTCCCCCGCCCGCCCCTGTTCAGCGCCCCCCACAGCTTGTACAGCAGCCCCCCATTCCCCTCGCTCCTGGCCGGCCTGGCCGCCCACCCCCGACAGTCCCCCGACCCGCCCCAAGTCTCACCCCCAATCTCACCAGGAAGCGAGTCGCCCCCGACTCAACCTTCGGCCCCAGAAATAGAAAGAAGAAGCTCAAGCATTGCTGCCTTACGGATGGCCGCAAGGGAACATGAATTGAGATTAGAAATACTAAGGCAGAGGCATCATACGGACTTGATTAGTTGAGCAAAGTTGCCCTCCGTTTCGGAGAACTCAAATCCGGTTTCCTAATTGAAGCTTGAACCTTCGGCAAGGCTGGTTTGCGAATCTAGAGATGTTGAATGTTACTTATTTGTATGTCGGGAATCAGGTTGTTATGATTATGAAGAATTAACTTAAATTGAATTCTTGCTTAGGTACTTTTTGTCACTTTGCCGTTGATATTTTGTCAGAATGTTTACTATAGCTGTGTTTCCCTTTTATTTGACTCTATTTCTTAGAACTTATGACAATTTATAGCGTCTTTTGCAGTCTTGACATTTCCAGATTGGACACTGAAGTGACCAGAAAAAAAAGTAGTTAACCAGGCTATTAAACAAATAAAACCAAGAACCTGTTAGACATCTTAATTATAATTAAAAACTCGGTTGGCAGAGCCCGTGAAATATTTCTTCAAGATAACAACAAAAAGTGACAGCAAAGTTAAATGGCTCAACCTACTTACCTACTTACTTACAATAGGTTTCATTTATTTCTGTAAATTAATTAAATGTATAAAACCTATTTCAGTGAGCAATACTTTAAAATATTTACATAATATACTATATTTTGGCTAAACGCCGTGTAAGATAACTATTGTAGTAAAAATTAGTACATACACATATTAATAAAATACTTTGAACATAAGATGTAGTAACTTCAAATCCGTCCATTATAGGCCTTATTGTTATTTATTTTAGGATAAGTACTTATTAATTTTAAGTTTTTTCAAGTGATGATTGTGAACTCAAAGGAAGTCTCCATGTTTTGTTTGTGCCTTTACTCAAAAAAAGTATTAAAAATTGTTTTAGTATACGTAAAAAATAAGGACAATAAACAAGTTACTATACATCAGTTATTTATTCATAATGTAAATATTAGTTTTGGTGTAAATCTGATTTAGTAAGAAATATCATATCCGAAAGTATTTTTTGAAGTTTGAAGAGAAACTTTATTAACACAGGGTTTTTTTTTGGTTCATTAGTGAAACTTCACATATATGATGTTAATTAATAAACCCATAGTCTTAAAATGTGAAATCAATTTTGAAAAAAAAAACTAAAAGATATTGAATTCGTACATAAAAAGCTATCTCTTTTAAATAGTATGAGTTTTGCGTGGAGATTGCGTACCTATGTTTTTGGTAAAGTGTCGGATGCCATTTTAATCAAAAATAACTAATCAAAATTGACACGTTTTAGTATTGTTTTGGAAAAAGTAAGTTATATTAAGTTGCACCAAAGAGGATTGAATGTAAACCACAACGTTCTGGTTGAAGAGAAAATTTTAATAGCTGCACAAACCACAGTGTCTTTGCTTCTACTGTTTTTTAAAAGGTTAAAAAAAAACATCATTATGGATTATCTTGTATAAAATAAAAGTATTGAGAACTTTTACGTATTTCTTTTTTTACATGAACGTACAACCACTATGGTAAGAACATTGATAAACATTGATCTATAAATTCAAGGCTGAGGTTGTTATGTCATCATCTTTTCAGCTGAAAGACGTCCACTGCTGGATATGGGCCACCACGACCCCCAATCATCGCCTCCATGACCTGCGCGGTAATTGCGATTTGGTAATTAAAACAGTAGGAATGGCTTTGATTTTGACAGTTTAACAACATTTATTGCGTCATTTACACTGTCGAGCAGACAAATTTTTCGACCATATAGAGCAATGGATTAACAATATCCTTCAAAATGATTCAGATTGTGATTGATAGTGTGTCATCCAGCGAAATCCTACGGCCTTCACAAGGTCATCGGTCCACCTTGTGGGAGGTTGTTATGTACCTACTTACTACCAAATCACCTTTGATTAATAATATAAATAAAACAAATCACTATGTAGTGATTTATTGGACATTTGCGTTACCAAAACAGTAGCTATTGCACAACTTTTTTGAAATGCCATTTTGTCTCACGAATAATGAGTCGATGAACCATTCCAAATCTCGCATCACATCAGCAATTACACTGCGTACTGTAGTAGTACGCCAAAATCGATCAAACACACGAACAGACAACCATTCAAAATATTCAATTAATTCAATAAGCACTTTCGTTCAGAGAATTAATGTTCACCTTTCAACGTTCTCCATCATCAATCACAATCTTATTACACGTCAGAAGTTGAAAAATATGGCAGCTTACTGTTTGAGGGCCGGGTCATTCATCACGGAACGTTACAACAATGGCTGCACATTAATTACATAATCGAATTCAATTAAATTGTAATTCAATAACATGCAATTACATCGGATGCCGTCGTGGGTAGTTCGGTGCGTGGGACGTTTCCGATTGGCTCATGATTAACCATTAATCTAAAATTCAATTATCTCATGATTTAACATCGTATGATTGAAAGAAAGCCGTGACTCACGCTTTTTAGTTTTTTTCTTAATTTCTACTAAAACTTTAATGGCTACTTTCTGTTTGCTAGCGGAGAAATTGATTGTAGTAATGGTGCTTCGAATTTCTTGGCGGAAATGCGAATCTTTTTATGATGACGGATTGCAATGACATTTCGTATATTTTTCAAACAATTTTTCTTTCTTTCTTTTTTTTTCGTAAATAACGTTGCTGCCTTTTGACCAGCTTCTTTATCTATATCATTACATATTATAAATTAAAGTCGCTTTTCGAGTCCACAATATGTGTGACCGCGTTGTTCTTCTAAACTACGCCTACGCAACGATTGATGCAGTTTTTACCATCATTTAGAGAATTTATTTCGGCAGGTTTACGTGTTTAATACGTTAATATTACTGTTACTGTCAGCCTGCATCATCCCACTGTTGGGCAAAGGCCTCTCCTCATGACTTCCAGCTCTTTCGATCCAGGGTTAAAGTCGACCACCGGTCGTTTGCTTTGTTCAGCTCGTCCCGCCATCTTTGTCTATGGATAACAAACATTAATATTAAACTTATAATTACATAGTAAGAAATCTCGATGTTTTTTCAAGTGGTAAAGGCCGTGCTCGGCAGGGGCGGGCGGGTCACTAATATTGCCCCTGGTTTAAAAAAAAAGGCACAAACGTAACGTAGGCTAAGTACTTACTTGGCGTACGTAAAACGAGTGAAAGAACCACATGTGTGTTTAAATAACAATATGTACACTAGACAATATCGATATGATATATATTGTTCCTGACTCATCTATACCATAGTGGAGTGTAAGTTGATGGGACCCAGTAACGTTATGGAAACCAGCCAACCCGTCAACAACTTGACAAAAAATAAATTGTTATTCAGAAAAGAATGCACTTGGAATTTTGGTAAAACACCGTAGCAAGAATATTTATAGGCATATAAATAATACTCTACGAGTTCCAAAATCAGATATTAATGAAAAATAAATATGAGTTCGGTTAATTTAATTGTAATCGAATTTTTATCCTCCCGAACTCATCTGCAGGGAACGCCTCCCGACAGCCGCTTATTATCTGATGGCTCACGTTATAAGCGGTAGCGGAGAAGAGATGTGTTTGACACTTTGTTGCGTATATAGTTGATTGCTCTGGTCACATTATTGTACATAATGTTAACGGTTCTTATCAAAGGAGAAGATATATCAAACGAAAAGTTAGACTACAATCTGTAGAACCACTTCTCGTTGCCTTTTTTACATAGGCCCTACTGAAAATTACACCCAATAGGTACGAACGTTGAGACGACGCCGACAGTACCATCTCCAAGTTGTTACATTTCTCTAACATTTCTGTATGAAAATAGGCCCCTTCTGTGCTGCAATAATACAAGTGAAGACTACGATAGGTAAGTTCGTTAGGTTTTAATTTTCTTCGTATTATCAAGGCAAACAGCACTACGAAAGTGAAAGTGTTTTCCAATGCAAACGCTTATCACTTAAACCAACTCACGGTTGCCGTGCAGGGTGGGTCCTCGCCAAATCTAATTATGAAACCACACAAAAAGTAAGAGAGAAAACAACATTTTTATATGTTTTATGTTATCCTAGAATTTGCTGGTGTGAAACAGGCGTCTGGCTGCTGTGACAGCCCATTATCATTTTATGGGAGGATTGTGAAGAAAAGGCACAAGGTCCCTTGTATGAGTGTCTTAATTGTAAGGCTAGCTATGATCTGGGTAGTACGCCTTATAATTAACACACTGAATGAATACGCAGTAATGTATTGCGGTTTTAAAGTGACTTTTTACTGTTTCAGCTAAATGAATGTGTGTACGAGTATATGCAGTGTCCTCCATAAGTTAGTTGACATTTTTCCACTAAAGCTGTGATGATTTTATGACTTAAAATAATCAGGAACTCCTAAGGGATTACAGCATTATCTTTTATGATAAGTCATAGGTAGTTAAATTAGTTAATAAAAACGTTATAGCGTTCAAACATTTGTATCACTAGAATTTAAAATCATAATGTGGTGTGTCACAGCTGAAGTGGAAAAATGTCAACTAACTTTTGGACGTCACCGAATATACATGTGTGACGAAAACCAATATTTATCAGTAAAAAAGAAAGTTATGCAGACCAATTCCGTGCCGTTTGCGATCCTGAAAGCTAACTTCAAGAGGAATTAAAATAATTTTATTTAATCTTAAACCGTAAATAGCTACCATGCCATAAGTCCTTCGTAAATACACATAACTCGTACATGAATATGGTAACTACTAAGTACAGATATCTAAAGCAATTTATCTGAAGACCAGAAGCAAGCGATCAGTTACAAAGTACCAGGGCACCACGACGACGCGGGAGGCGGAATCTCCAGTAATTAAACAAACACGAGATCGGCCGGTCTCGTTAGCCGAACCACGCCCAACCCTAATCAATTCTCATAATTAATCGATACGCCCGATCACGATACTAACATCCGAATATCGATTACAAATAACGGTTACGACAATCAATAGAAATCCTCATAATGCACGCTTTGTTAGCAATCAAATAAAGTATTAATGCGCGTGCGATTCGATTAAAATATTCCGACGTCGCGAATTTTAATAATTCGTATCGAATCGTTAACTAAACGATGGGTGATTTTATATAATAAAATTAATTCGAAATAATAGATTTTGTACGCTTCGTTATGACCGTGGCGAATCGATGAAATAAAACTTTATTGACGATTAATAAAAAATATTGAAAAAATCGCCGATAAAAGTAAACGTTGTAGTATCTAAAATGGTAAACTTTAACTTTCGAGTGGGTTTTCTTAATTTTGAATCACGTAGGTATAATTACTCAATTGCGAATTTGCTAGCATTGGGTACGGACTAGTCAATGTAACCTTCACCGCTGCAAATTATTTAGTAGAAGGTAAATACCTATTTAATATTGGTACATTTAATTCTGTTTCAACAACTCGAGTTACTCGAGTTTTCTGGGCAAAATTTTGGGCTAAACATAATGTTTACAATTTCACAACTTTCTTATTTTCCAGCTATGAGCATGATCGTTTGGTGGTTGGTTTCAAAATGGACCTTTAAAAAACCTTTTGACACTGAATTCACAGGACTGAAACGTACACAGCTCAACATGAGCCTGTGGGTAACCAAAAAGTCAATGATAGCTGAAAAATGCTACTTACTTAAGTATTAACGTTTAACGAAAACCTTAGAAAACAGCCTGAAAACTTTCATTATGTAGGTAAGTACCAACCAAGACAAAGAAACCACAAAACCCAAACATGGTTAAGCAACTAACTCAAATTATTCCTCTTAAACTCATCAGCGCTCATCATTACCGTGTTACGCGGGCCCTGGACCTTAAACAGTCGATAAACTGGACCTTCAGCCTCCATCAATCAAAGCTACATCCAATGAACCTCAAGAAGCGCCACAATGATTTATCAGCGCTGAGCCTGCGCAAGAGCAGGGCGCGTAATGGAGCCGATCACGACTTGGATCAGAGATTTTTTTGTAGTAAATAAATAATTTGATTGAGAATCTAATTGTGGGAACTTGGTGAAAGACTTTGTAGAACAAGGAATTTAATTAATTGTTTAATATGAGTAAGTAATTATTAAATTTCTAATTAATGAAGCTGTAAGGTTTTTAGTTCAGTCTGCTTTGGCAACTGTATGGATAGAATAATTATGAAAAGAATTATCATTCTTGGAGTCGTCTTGCAAATGTCAGTTTTCAGCCTAAGAGTATTTCTACAAAAAGATGCAGCACTCTGGCAGCACTCGATTCGGTCGAATTAATCCATTTATTTTTTTCCAGAAGAGAGATTAAACAATATCATCGATTCAACTGGGCTCCCTGTTCTGACGACTGATCAGCACCTGAGTATTTCCATTTTGGGAGAAATTAAGAAAGGACGAAATATTTTTTACTTACATTTAGACAATTTTACATTATTATTGTTTAAACAAACCACTACGTATCATGTACAAAGCATCCTTTAAATAAATCAAATCATCTATCCAAATATTAATACGGCAACATCACTAAATTAAAATAACAAATAGCCAACAATATCTCATACCAGAGACAACGTAGACTTTAAAACAAAACTACCATAGACAAACAGTAACAAATGAGGTCGGTTGAAATTGAATGGGCCAGTTTTAAATGCGATATTTTTGTTTTAATATCCAATTATGGACTTTTAAATTATTCGAGACTTTTTCATCGGTTCGAAGGCAAGTCTTGGACTAATTAATGATTTCCTCACAGCTGGGGATCCTTGGCGATTAGGGAACGCATCGGTATGTCGTTATGTTCTCAGTTTTGAAGAGTTGAGGATTAATGTTGAAATGAAATTAAGAGTTTTTTAGGTTTCGATGGCGAAGAAATGATTTTTGAATTACAGATCAAAATGATTTATATTAAGGATTAGGAAACTAATTAGAAGAAAACAGTTATTCAGAGAGTAGATACAAACGGTTGACATATTTTTGGCGGGAAAAATGTAACTAAGAAAATGGCTCATTACCTATTTTATTTTATTAACACTAAAACCTAAACACAGAGATTTAACTAGCTAACATTTTAATGTTTCATCAATATTTTATTAATATTGACACCTATGTTTATAGTCTGTTAAGATGTAAACGTTAATTTACATCTGAGTGCAATTTGAATCGTAAAACCTCGGCAATTACTGTTAAATACTGATTTCCCTTCCTTTATGTTATTAACCAACTTTTGATGAAGGTTTTCTTTAGGTAAAATATTATTGGGAAACGGTATTGCATAATAACTTCGTTTGAAGACGAATGCGAAATTCAAATTTTCTAACAATTTAGTCAGTATACGGGGTGAAATAGTCACTGTTTTCCTCTTAAGGGGTCATTGTACTCATTATTTTGAACAACTTTTACTATGGAACCAAACCAGATATCGTGAAAATAAATCGGCTGTTTCCTACATTTATGTTTGCATAACTCGTCAAAACGTAGGGATTTTTTTTTTGCGTTTTCTTGTTTGGTTCCATACTAAAAGTTGTTCATAATGATGAGTACTTACAAGGAAAATAGTGATTAAAATTTCAACCTGTATGGTTGTATGTTGATCAATAAATATGAATTTACAGAATTATAATAATTAAAATCATCAATACAACTCTCTAGAAAGTCTCTAAGTTAGAATTGGTCTCAACCGACATGATTTCATAAAAAATATGGATTGCATATTGCAAAAAACGTAAGAAAACGAATTTCGCAGGCTACCTTAGCGCATTACATGCATACGCTTTACATGCATGTTTATATTATTTCCATCTTACTTTAGCCCTACAAAAATATCGCCTGTGATAGTCCCGCTACAGACGATAAAAGAAAGGGCAAGCAAACTATTTATCCCAAGATTAATAATGCATGTAAATATATACCAATCAGGTCAAGTCGCTTAAGTGAGGCAAATGGAAAACCCAAATGAAGAATCGATACTTTAGAACCAATTTCCAACCATTAAATATATTAAAACAATATTAAAACATATAAAGGTTAATTACGGTTTATTTATCTATAATGAATTATCTCATCAGCGGAATATGAATAACATTAGAGAAACTTACAAAAACGTGAGACTAGAGAAATGCAAAGCTTGGCTAACGGGTAAGGAAAATTACAGAGAATGAAATGATGTGATGTGAATGTTCGAATAACAGCATCTTGAGGAAATTAATGGTGTATTGGACAGCTTGATTGGAAAATTCACATAACGTGGGAACTAACCTATACTGTTTATCAAAATGTATTACAATAGAATGAAGCTTTCAATGCACCTGAAAATGTTCAGCAAATCCTCTAGGAGTCATCATCTGGCTAGCCTTTTCCCAACTATGTTGGGGTCGGCTTCCAGTCTAACCGAATGCAGCTGAATACCAGTATTTTACATGGAGCGACTGCCTATCTGACCTCCACAACGCAGTTACTGGGCAATACGATATCCCTTGGTAAAACTGGTTGTCAGACTTTTGGGCTTCTGACTACCCGTAACGACTGTCAAAGATCCACGAATGACAACCGGGACCAACGGCTTAACGTGCTTTCCAAGGCACGGAGGAGTCTCGGTATGTAAAGATGGTCACCCATCCACAAGCGTAGCTTAACCTGACCGATCGACCTGTGCGGCTGTATATTATTTAGCCACGGGCCCAGCAAATCTTCTAGGAATGCAGATGAGTTATATAGGTACCTGGTGCTACTTGGGTAGTGTCTCACTAAGTCACAACCACCCAGCCATGTTGGCTGGCATACCTACTCTTAATTTAAAACTTATAAAGTAGGTACGGTGTATGAGGAGATCGCTCTTATAATTTTATTCAATAGAAAATTTAACACAATTCACTGAATTTTTCGGGGTAATCCATTTGGTTTTAGAAAAGGTATCAGCATAGATACCTTTTTAAAACCAAATGGATTACCCCGAAGGCTTCTGATATTCGTCATCAGGATCGCTCTTAGGCCCTTTGTACATGGCACGGTTTCTTTATGGTAGATACAGCCTGTGATATGATACGGCATATGAACCGCGCCGTAGAAAAAACGTGTGCGTCAACAAGCTTCCATAATGATCCGAACAACACTGACGAGCGTGCCTACACACGCCGAATAAACTGTAGTTTTGCACTCTCGTACGGCAAGAAAAAACGTGTGTGTATAAAGGGCCTTAGCGTTTTTATGACGTGCACGGCTGATCTAGTCCTAAGTTACACAACCATATGTAGATTATCAGATCCTAATCACATTTAAACCCCGACATTTCGCATCATACCAAGTCACTTGACTAAATGCAAAATTGCAGTGTCATCACTGGTAGGTAGTACAGTATGAGTCATTATTTTGATATTATTATGTGCAGTAGATGAAGATGTCTGTTCAGCGATTAGGTGGTGTCACTAGGCTTTCATAGAAACAGTGGGAATGGAAAATAGGATTAATCATGCAATAAACATAACATAAAATGCCTGTAAAGGGTTCGGCAGAGATATATCTATAGTACCTACACCCATGTAATAGGGGGCGATATTGCCATCAACAGGACACAGATCCAGATATGAAATAATGCATGTTTATTTAAGAAAATGGCTTCTCGATGAACCTGACTCAGTTAGGTATTAAGAGTTCTAAACTTGGCAGTAAGTAAAGAATATGATATTTTGATAATAGCTTAGTTATTCACTCGCGCCCTAAGATCTTTGGACCTATAGAAGTAAAACTTCCGTATAAAATAAGGCACTTTGATTTGAATAGTTGATTTAGCTATCTAGAATATGTTTATGAAACGAAATCGATGCTCTGTGGCACCATGGTAATCGAGGTAAATCTATACATAGTAGGTACCTACAGCGCAATCCGTGTGTGTGTGTGACCACTTAGATCTTCCTAACTCTACATTGGATTTTGATGTGGTTTTCGCCATCACTAACAGCATTTATTCAAGAAGGTGTATGTGTACATAAATAACTTACAAAAGCATGGAAATCTCGATATTTTGCCATTTCTCAGGTGCAAAGCGAGAGTGGATCGCTAGTAAATGATAAACGAATGATAAAAAAAAACAAATCGTAGTCGTATGTTTCTAAAGAAACGTAGGAAGCCTAAAGGGCCACCTCCACGAGCGAGAGAAGCGCGGCGATATTATCGTCGTGTCACGTATTTCTATACACTCTCTTAGAACGTGTCTCTGTTCGGCGAGACTATCGCCGCGATTCTCTCGCTCGTGGAGAGGAAGCGGAACAGAACGTATAAACAAACTTCTTTCAATCATTCCATAGCGCCATCAGTTATTACATCCCACAATGCGACGCCCGCCCACATCAGTAACAGGATTTAAATAAATTCCTAATAATTTACCCCTCTGTCGATCATCAAATTGAATATATTCCAACCTATGACCCTTCTTTCGTATCAAACTTTAGAGCTCCATTTAATTTTATTACTAACATAAAAAATACACTGTTTTACAACGTTTATAAGCATAAAGAAAGACGCCTTTACTGCGTCCATCATAGACAATAATAACAGAAATGAAAGAGATTTACATTTCCGTTGTAATTATTTTTTATTAACAGATGATAAATTGAAATATAAAAGCTTTTCTTTGATATATATTTTATCTGTCACAATTAATTTAATTGTCTTCCTCATCAGTAAAAATGTTCGTTAAAAATCTAACGCGTAAAAAAATAATTACGCGCTTATTACACGCAATCAAAGAGGCTGACGTCAACACTGATATCAAACAAACATTTTATTACAACCCCACAAATTAACGACAAATAAAAAAGCCTACTATTACGTCATTTACATCGTGTCACAACTCAAACTATTACACCTCATGAAACGATAAAAAAAATTCAGTTATCCAATATTTTTGGTGCGCGTACATTTTTTAAATTAAAAAAGAAAGGTAATCAGCCCTGGTACTAAATAATGCATGGAAAAAAGTCAACAAAAACATTTAGAAACAAGCAAACGAGCTTGATTAGGGCCGATGTCACGCCGATAAAGGCCGTAAAGCCGAAAATTGAAAAGGTTACTTCATTAAAAATGCTATATTTTACAATTTTTAAACGGGCAGGTGAACCCTATGGCGGTGTGGAGGGTGACCATAATGTTGAGCGTGGAGAATTACTGTTTGTATGTGGACTTTTTGTAAATTAGTTCGATTTTTGTTGTTATTATTATTACATATGCAATAAACTTTTGACTGTTGGATACAGAAAAATACTCCGGATATATAAATGACTCTCGTTTATGTCTTTTCCTTGAAGAGTTTTAGTGCGATGTCGATTTGAATTAATTGTAGATATGTCGCAGCCAACTGGTTAAATTAGCCGTTCAGTTAACTGCCTAGCCTTTTTTTTTTTTAGTTCAACTAACGGCCTGAATGATATTCAATTACAGTTTAGGTTGGAAGTATGTAACCAATCACGCGCGAGCCGAATTGGTTGCAGTAATTAAGGCATTGCACCCCGACCAAGTGGGTTAGGTTAGGTTAGAACTGTGATCAACCGCGTTCGAGCCGAGGGAGGAAGCGAGGCTAACACTACTTCTAAAGGCCAGGCAGTTAACTGAACGGCTAATTTAACCAGTTGGCTGCGACAGATACATAATGTTATTGTTTGTTTCACATTTAAATTACTTATCACAAAATAGAAGAGAGAGTAATAAAAGAGATAATATTAGTTTAAAGTGGTCCCGGGAATTAAGTTTTGTTTCAAATCTTCTCTTTGTAAATATTTTAATCTTTCTCAACACGGACCTCTTGTGACGCGAATCCCTACAATACCAAGCCTAGCCGCACGTATACTCACCCTACAGCCCGGCGTCGACTCCCGCGCACCCTGCTGTGCAGATCTAATGAAATAAACTGAAAATCAACACGCGTACCCGCGCCGCGCCAGCTTTGTGCCGCCGCACGACCCACTCACGATTTAATTAACACCAGAATTTATTATAATACTGTCCCGAAATAATCTTACGATGCGTGGACACGCTATTGTTGTTTTTAATCAATATTATTGGCAGTTTGTTTTCGCGCTCGGAATTTGAATTCCGAATGTTTGTAGGTATTGTTCAAGGCGCCATTTGTTTTTCTCTTCTTTTTATTTCTTTTTTAGTGCACTTTCTAAATTTATCGTTCACCAGTATTTGTTTATAAATCAATCAATTTTTAGCTGATTGACCTTGCTAAATTGTTGGTGGTTCAAAATATCTTTGCTCTTGAAAGCACTGCACTCTGGACCCAAATTCTCTATAATTCCTTCCTTCGAAACCACGTCAATTCCTTAGCTTATCACGACATCTGCTAATAACGTAGTACCTATGACACAATCAACGAAACCACGCAAAACGAACGCGATCGCGAAGTTGGCGTGGTTTGAACTGTCAAAATACCACACGTACCGCACGTGGTTTGCACGTGGTAAGATTACGCGGGCAGTAATAATTACTACCTATACAGAATTGGGACCGCTGCTCTGCCTAACAAGGTACTTTTAAACGTGGAACAAAACGTCTTAACTGGCGCTCGTCATTGCGGCCATCTCTCAGAATCTAGGACCTGAATGACAAAGGCAGAAAATGTCCCTTATTCACAGATCTTTGAAGAGTTAGAAGTCAGTCAGAGATATTTTCTACTTCTAAGGTTTTTGATATCTAGATATATTTGGGTCTAATCAAAAACTCCCTGGGAAATTCAGGCTCCCTCTCAATTCATCCTTCGAAATTCCTCTCCCAAAAACAGTAACAGCAAATGCGAACAAAGACTGGTTACGACCTCAGCACACGGCCTGGTAAGGTCAGGGCCTCATTTAAATGATTGATCAGGCTAATTCAATCAGCCTGCTCGAATAGACTGTAGGTAGCCGATTGGCTCCCAAGCGAGTGATGAATTACACTTATTAAGTTAAGGAGTCCATACAAAAAATAGATTTGTATTATAATTTGAACCTTTTTGTGATGAGTGAAGAATTTGGACATTATGTAAGTTCATATTTTATCTATTCATATAAGTTTCTATGTATTTGGTTTTAACTGTGTTCGCTATTTCTCTTTGTTCGATTAAAGGCACGTTGTGGAGAAAGTATTAACTAAATGGATTCTTCACTTGCTTCTATACGTAATTTAGGACCAACAAATCATTCAATTAAAATTCATTTAATAAAAAAAAATTACTAGAATAAAATAAACGTACTTCCACTGGTATGCTAACCAATAATTATTTTATTGTAATTTTTAGAACCACTTATATTTCCATTACTAGATTATAAAACCTAAATCGATACACTATCAATGCGGTATTAATAAAGAACTAATATTCGTGTGTAACGGTAGGGGTGCGCCCGCGCCGCGCGCCGCGTGACGTCTGTTGTCGCTACACATCCAAAGAGATGTGCCCAGACGAAATCGATTATGATTCGCAGGTGCAAATAATGATATTTTTATCGATAAAAACTCACTCCAATACTTTTTCGGCCATTTTTTAGGCTTGATGATGTTATTAAATATTATTTATAGATTGAAATGATTATTTCATAAATATTGATAACTCGTTAATAAAATTATTGTACGATGACCTGGGATATTATGTTTGAGGATTAAATTAATGTTGGTTACAGTTAGAAAAGCTAATTATACAGCTTTCGATATACTTTGCATGAAATATGACATCAATATCGACAAAATCGATGTTAATGGTTTTTAGGACTATAATTTGCAACATCAACGAGCTAGAGAAATGTCAAGGAGTTAATAACATAATAATCTTCTACGGTTTTAAACAATTAAAGTTAGAAGTATTCCAGGGGGCCTAAAAACGCAAGAGCAACTACTTCGCGTGCCTAGGACAAAAAATCGTAAGCCGCCACTTTCGCGCTCAGTCCTCAGTACCGCTGGCTGGGTGAGCGTGAGTACTGGCACTAGGCTCCGGGGATGGGGCGAGACGGGTGACGCACGCGGCGACGACGTCTTTGAATCGATTTGATTTCCCCATCACTAAATAGTGCGTCATGTTGGTAGTCAAAAAATGGCACGCTTGGTTTTCACACAGATCGTGATACTTGCGTTATCTATGTATATCTATATCTGTGAACCAAACGAAGCAAAAGACATAAGTATGTAAGGATCGTAGCAGGTGGCGTTCTGTAACCCCCATGGGAGGAAGGCGTGAATTTATGTCTGTATGTAAAAGCACCTACCGAAACTTGAAAGCAACCACTGCAGATTTCTACTTCTTGATGACTTTGTAACAATAAATCATCGTTGCAGTATCTTTGTAACATTATCAAAATTAAATATCTTACGTCTTTCACAACACCTCATTTTGGTGGCGTCTTAGATTATTAGATATTCATACGATTGCTTAACAGAGCGCAAAAAACTTACTCAGCACCTATGCATTTAATTATTTTATTTTAACTACTAGTAGCTCCTTGCTACGCATTTTTTATCGTAAGAGATGCTTCAGTTTTGGTTATAAAACTGGTCTTGAAGTTCTAAAACCTTACCAAGTTTCTCTCATAACTTATAAATAAATAAATAAAAGTCCTCCAGACCTAATTTCGGCCATGGCAACCAATCTCAGCGGAGACCAGACCACAAGTGATGTGTGCGCAGACACAGGTGCCCTCACTCTCATTGTCCGATGGGACGGCAATCCGGCACGACCGGAGAGAGATCAGGCGCAGGATGCATTCTGATGGACGGGGGTATCACACCGCCAACTTCCAAACTCCGGGCTGCTACTAAGAAATCCCTGATGGAAAAACTCAATAAACTTTGCCCGACCCGAGAAACGAACCCAGGATCCCACGCCAAGCCACACCAATTACAGCAAGTCGTCATAGTTCCTTACAGGTCTTTTGGTAGAAGTTACGTTTCTCAATGGTCGCTGGAATTAACGGTCTTTCGATAATAAGACGTAGACTACATGAATATCAGCATTATAGTTTTATCACACATTGTAATTCCGAAACTAGACGGACTGCATTCGAACTGCATGCCAGCTGCAACATCGCAGTTTGGATGCAGTTGACATAACTAGGTTTCGAAGCAGTTAAGTCAACTGCAGTCATGCAGAAATGCAGTCCGTCTGTTTAGACCCTTAGGGGAACGCGATGAGGTAGCTCGCGAAATTTAAATTGTCTTACGTTGTTTGCAATTTGCAGGTCAGTGTCAGATTGTATGGTAATCAAAATGTAATTCGAGACCGTAAAAAACATGTAGGGATTTACAGAATTTTGAGCACTCTAAGCAAAAAAATTAAGCTGACGCTTTCACCTTTTCAATCAAATGTTTTGGACAGTGCTAGATTTATCTTCTAAGCTTTAAAATACATAACCCAGAGCTCTCTTCTATTAATACAAACTAAGCCTAAACACAATCTACCACGGCGGCAAAGATATTCATTTCATTTAACATTGTAATGAGACACGTCAAGCACTCGAATCCGGCGACGATGAAATATGGCTTGTCTATGATTTATCGTAACATATTATCTTTTTTTTTTCTCCATTCACATTCATCTGTAAATGTAAATAAAGTCTGGCGATTGATTTAATAATAAAGTGATAGGGAGATCAATGTATTGTTTATTTGAATATTTAATAGCTTTTGTTTTTGTTACGTTTTACTGCATCAGTACATATACCTACTATTGTTAGTATATGTATAAGAAAGTTTTTCTAACCAGCTGTGCTGCTGGGGAGTTTTCTACTTCTTATTCCCAGAGAGATCACTAGGAAGTTTTGTTATAACTACTGTCTCCTCAGACCAAATAAAATTGGTCTGAGACTGTCTCGTGTAATTTTGACGTTCGAAAAGTGCTGATTCTCAGCCTTTGATTAAATGACTTTTGATTTGATTACAGGTACGGAGGCCCTAGCACGAACATGTGACGTAGGTACACGTAAATTCGATCGATTTTAAAATTGAAAATACCACTTCGCACATAATAATTACTTAGTTTTAAGACTTTATTCATATCTACGGTTGAAACTAATCCTCTCTCACCGCTCCTAACTCAGATTCGTAACCAAAAACTTACCTACAGCCACACGTGCCAACTAATGAGTTTAACAGAAAATTACACAATTAGTGCTGTCCGAAATAAACAGGCATAACACAGCGGTGAGCGATAGCCTGCCTGCTCCGGGCATTCGTCAACCAATCTCGAAAACCTCCCCCTCGTATGCAAAGTAGCATTCTAGAAGGGTCTTAGTAAAACGGATGCGTTAAGTTCTATGCCCTATTCATTTACGTTGTTAAAATGATTGACACATTCAATTAGCTGGATGACCGGTAGACCTCCCAGCTTGGTTCTTAACTATTAACGTCACCAGGCTAACTTGACCCCTACGAATTTATGAACTCACCCCTCTGCGCCCAATTCAGCAGTACTTTTTAGGACGTAGGGAAGGTCTTGAAAAGCTGGTCCGTCAAAAAGGGTAGGGTTATCGCATTGTCTTGTGGTTTCACTGTTGTTTTCTGCAATTAGTAAACGAATAGCGTGTCTCTGTTTAATAGGCCTTTCAGCGATATACATCGTCTCAACAAGGAATTCCGTTTTGACAGTGACTTATTGTTTTTGATGAAGTTCTGAACGGTCAGAATTTTCGCCTACACAATGAAAAGGTTCATGAGACGTAAAAAACGTAAGACTTTAAAACTGGAGTGCCCGCTAATTTCTGAGTTTATCTTGGACATTACTGACATCATCATCATTTCAGCCGAAAGCTGTCCACTGCTGGACATAGGCCTCCCCAAGCACCGCCACTTCGACCAGCTCTGCTTCCCGCATCCAGCTGATTCGGATGAAAGAAAAACATCGTGAGGAAACCTGGACTATCAAGTCTGAAATCGCCAACCCGTCTTGAGCAAGCGCTCAAAAGCAAAAGCAAGCTGAACTTTCAAATAACTAACGTCTGAGTAATTCCTGCTTCCCCCCCGAACAGTTCGGTTTTCGCACGAAGCATTCGTGCATCCACCAGCTCCACCGCATAGTCGAGCACATTAGCGCTGCTTTTCAGCGAGGTGCTTCGACAGGCGTCCTGTTCTTCGATATAGCGAAGGCGTTCGACAAGGTCTGGCACAATGGCTTATTATATAAGCTGTACCTGCTAGGTGTGCCAGACCGTCTCGTGCTCATCTTACGAGATTTTCTGTCGGACCGCACTTTCCGCTACCGTATCGAGGGCGCACTCTCTCCCCCTCACCCCATCCGCGCCGGAGTCCCCCAGGGTTCCGTTCTGTCTCCCCTCATTTTCACCCTGTTCACTAGTGACATCCCGAACAGTAAAAAGGCACAGTTGGCGCTCTTCGCCGACGACACTGCCATATACTGTTCGGGTGTCAACAAGTCATCCATAGCTCGAAACCTCCAAACCTCCGCAAGCGCCTTGAGCGATTGGTTCCGGAAATGGAGAATCGAGGTCAACCCCGATAAGAGTCAGGCGGTCATCTTCTCGAAACCGCGCAAACTACCCCCCCCCCCCCTCCCGCGCACGATCTCTATGTATGGCAAGCCGATCCCCTGGGGAAAGCGAGCCAAATACTTAGGTTTCATCCTAGACCACAACCTCACCTTCAACGAGCACATAAAGACGGCGCGTTCGCGCGCCTCTTTCGCTCTCGGTAGGCTCCACTCCATGATAACTGCCCGCAGCAAATTGTCACTCAAGTGCAAATTGCGCCTCTACACCGCGGTCATCCGTCCCATCATGACCTATGCTTGCGTAGTCTTCGCACACGCCAAGCCGCGATTTCTGCATAAAATGCAAACCCTCCAGAACCGTTTCCTCCGAAAGGTCACGGGAGCCCCCTTCTATGTCCGAAATGTGAATCTGCATCTAGATCTCAGACTCCCCACCATCCAGCAGTTCATGAAACGCCTCTCCAAGCGCTTCTTTGACTCTGCCATAAAGCACCCCAATCCCCTGATTGCGGCGGCCTCCCGATACACTCCCTCCCGCATAAGTAGGATTCGCCGACCAAGGCATACCCTCACTGTCCCCGACGACGCCACTACCCTCCTCCAGGAGAGCAGTAAGGCCACGAGTACTCTCAGTCGACAACTCAAACACAAGCTCAGACATCCGTCCTTCCGTCCTCGCCGCCGAGGCCCGTCGCGACGTCCCGCACCATCACCGTGCCCGCCCCGACCCTTGCTCGAGCCAGCCCGCGCAGCTGAGCCTGTAGTTTTAAATTCGCCCCTAAACACCAATAATAATACCGATCCAGCCTGTCCCTTGCTGTCCTCTTCCAGCGACGCCCTGAGCCGAGGTCCGAACCCCGCAGGGGGTTACCCTTAGCGCTGTCGCTTAGTTTTTAAGTTATTATTTGCCCTGGCTGGAGGCCTTAATTCGAGGCATCCACAGGAAAGTCCGGTTAAGCAGTAGCCATCCTCATAAAGGATGAACTGCGAGATGCCATAGTTATAAAAAAAAAAAAAAAAAAATCCTGCTTACAAATCGATGACAATCTCAATAGTGTTAACATATTCAATTTCCTTTCGGCCTTTTTGTAAATAAATTACAACATCCTGTAAGAAAATGGGGTCTATATCTTGCGGTGCTTATATTAGAAGAGTTCTATTTGTAACTTACTTTTAATTGTTATTTAACATTTGTTTGTTGCCAAGATGAGATTGCGACTAGATTTTGAACGTTTTTAATTACGGGAATTAGCCTTCTGATCTCAGTCTCAATTTGTCAAAAATACTTCCATTTCCCTACATTTTTGACAAGTTTTGACATTCGTCTGTCGCCGAGATGAGACTGCGACTAGATTTTGAACGTTTTAAATTACGAGAATTAGCCTTCAGTTCTTACTTCTTCAAATATCAATTTATTTACATTATTTACCATCACAAAATACCGCAAGCACACAGCTAAGTGTATCAAGACATCTTCATTACTTTTTAAATTAGATCATGACTTTCGGCGGGTTTTTTTATTTGATTTATACGCACAATGGCGTCTTGTGGCGACCAATCAAAACCCGAGCCGGCTTGTAATGAAGTTGTATCGTGTACAGACTGCTTTCTGCTACTTTTTATAGGTATATTTCAATTAGGAATCATAATAGCAAAGGGTAAGCTGCCGATGGTTCATAGATTATGTTGGGTAGTAGACAGGATTGGTCAGAAGACTTGACTTGTACCGAAGTAAATTCTTGGCTGTTAGATCAGTGCTGGTATTTTTGTGTCAGGAAATCGCTACTGCTTATCTCCTTGAAGCAATTCAAAGCCATGGATGGAAATGTTGTCACCTGTTCCATGCTAGGCAACCACCATGAAAAGAAAGTTAAAAAGAGATAAAGATTGGAGAGTAGGATTGGGTGACAGTGTCTTATCCATTTTTGGTGTAATACCTACGTGGTATATTGTTTCCAAATAAGGACGGCTCTAGTGATACCTAAGGGAAGATTAGGTAACTAAAAAAAATAATGACTCAAATCCTAAAAGTAGGTAAGATAGAAACCCTCCAAACCCTGGAATAAATTAATATGAATATTAAGATTTCATTTTCGTTTATTCTTGGTCCAATAAAATCTTCTTTAGAACTGTGATAATCTTCAGTCAGTCAGTCATACTACATAAGTAAGTACTTATGTTTAATTAATGAATCGCAACTCATTAATTAAACATACTTACTATGACTTACTTACTTATGTTAATCTATGACAGTATCAAGTGAGACATTGTCAGTGTCGGCGCGAACGCATCTCAGCGGGGGCAGATTGCGCGCGCATGACACAGCGCCGAAGACACACGAGCGCTCCCGATTGACGCTCGTACCTTATTCACTACGAAGGCATTATATTGGCAATTCTTTTCAAAGCCTTCCATTCTATGGTAAAAAAAAAACTGATCCGTTTTCAATTTGACACAGCTTTGTTAATACGAAACTTTGCTGTTAAATAATCATACGAGGAATGAACACAGGTACTCTACCGATGCAGGTAAATAAAAACTGTAGATACTTACCTATATTTTTCTTGTAAATGTAGTGCTTTTTCTTGTAATAAATGTAGTGCTTTTCATTTACAAGAAAAAGATAGGTGATAAAGACTCGACTTCAAAATGTTTGGATTTGGTTAGACAATAAAAATGATCAACCCCTTACAGTTCTTCCAACGGTCGAAACAAAATTGCACTGTGCACCTGTGTTGGCAACTACGATAAGTACTTCGAAAAAAGATGCCACTCACTATTTAATTTTTAATACAAAACCTGTCACTTTTCAACCTATCACATCGCCACATCAACCTCACAACTCAAGCCCGCACCCAGAACACAAAGACAGTAGTTTCCCGCCATAATCATATTTTCCAGAAAATTGTCCACAACGATAAACGTCAAAAACAAAAGAATAACGACATCCATATCATCATAAATACGTCACTGTGGCCGAACACGGTCACATCATAAAACTCATCAGTGAGCATAAACCGACGCCATATTGGAAACTGGCGGCATTTAATAATCTCATTGAAAATGTTGATTAAAGCGAGAAGACGCCTCTGCCACAAGCTTTATTAATAGGCTTAGGATTGCGAGCTCTATTAACAGTTATCACAACACCACTGGACAGGTTGAACGAGATGAAAGTCGATGCTGTATGGCCAAAGAATCGATAAAAAAGCCATAGTGTTGTGGCTTTCGTACCTACCGTTTAAAACGGTTTTTCGTATGTTGGCGTGTATTATTCAATTACCTGACCATCAATTACGGTTTATTATACAGTTGCAATTTTATATGGATTCAAGGTTGAAATAATTATGTTGTATCTGATCTTTATCAGACTCTATCTAGCTGATACACGACGTTTTTTGTTTTAATTCTCACTGCACTTACAAGTACTACATCCTCGCCAAGAGTGCAAACAAAAAAACAAAACTTTTTTTGCAAACTGACACTGACGTTTTAAAATCAGCCACAAAGGTTTTACACTTCGTAAACTCCTAGTCTATGGCTTGCCGCGCCTCCTGTGCCTGAGTGATTGAATGCGA
The DNA here is from genome assembly GCA_963669345.1 of Gortyna flavago. Taxonomy (NCBI): domain Eukaryota; kingdom Metazoa; phylum Arthropoda; class Insecta; order Lepidoptera; family Noctuidae; genus Gortyna; species Gortyna flavago. The sequence continues at coordinate 16,209,286 of OY770128.1, forward strand.
GAGCAAATTATAGACTGTATGGACACCTTATTACTGCTCTCGGACTGTTAAAGCAATTTAGCTGACATTTAAATAATTCCGCACCGAATGAGGGCACCGAGTAATGACGGTTTACTTAATGTTACCTCGGAAACACCATGAGAGCTGGGTTCTTTAAAAAATGTCGCGTGCCGTGAGGTTTTGACGTAATAAGACTTTTAATGTTGACGTCATTTTTAGAAAGTGGCATTAACATCCAGTTATTCTATTTTGGCAAATGTTTTTAGCAAATAGGCAACTAGGCAGGCGCAAGCGCTCTCGACTTTAATTCCAGGTAATATAAACTTGATTTTATCAATATCGTTAGTCGCTTCCATAATCTGTCCTATAATTAAAATGACCGCGATAGCGAAATGGTTAGTGGAGGAAGCTGTGCCTGGCTTCTTCCGATCCCAAGAGATTGTCGCAGGGCTAACCAAAACCTAAACTGATACCTAGAAACAAATATTTACACAACATAACTCAAATAAGAAAAATTATATTATAGCCCACTCCCTCTCGAAGAGAGGAGGCTTGTGTCCCAGCAGTGGGAAAAATATAGGCTGATTATGAACTCATTAACAAGATGCACACTCACACTATTACACACGCACACGCACACAAACTCACTCGCATACATCACACAAGTGCGCTCATCTCTATTTTTCTGTTCTTTTATTTTTTATTTTGTATTTTTATTTCTACTTTATTTATTTTTTGTTTTGTTGTGTTTCAATTGCATACTTATTATCGTGATAAGTGGAAGGACGGAGTTCACCTAACACAAGCATCTTCTTGCTTAAAAGGTGATCTCCAACAAATGTGTTTTTCATTTGTATGTTATTGCAATAAACATTTTTATTTTTTTATTTATTAGTGTAGGTAAATCATACTTAGATCTTCAGATCTGAACAATGATGATTTACACTTTATAATTGCACTATCTAAGTACCTTTGATTTACATTTTCCTTCTCAAGAATATGATGCTGGAAGGCAATCTTCTCAATAGCTAATTTATTGATGTCATTAGAAGAAAAACTGTAAATACATTTTTATCGTAAATACAAACAAAAATGACAAAGGTTTTAAGAAATAATTTATACATTTTTTAACATGGCAACAATTATAAAAAATCGTTTAAGAAAACCGCCACCGGTTGACGCTCATCAAAAGTTTCTCTTCGGCTCATAAAACACCGCAAATCAAAGGAGCCGTTAATCAAAACTTCACAGCGATTACACACCATGTAAATGAAACACTTACGATTCCCACCAAAACACGAGATCGGCAACTAAACAAATTCAGAGGCAATTACAACTTCTCCCTTGTATTAGCAACAAAATGAACTTGGGGCTAATAATAGTGGTACTACCATGTTATGGGGGGCAATTACGTTGTGGGTAGCACAACAAAATCCGGTAGTTAATTAGGCTAAATTGTATAATGTTGGTGCGGCACTTTGCGACGAGTAATTGCGAGCCCCTGGCCCCAGGCCCCGGCCCCGGGCCCCGGCCCCGTCCGCGACGCGAGCCCGGCTAGCGACGAGCGACGTCAAGTCTGATGGTAATTCTCTGATTTATTAACTAGTCTTCTTTGATGTGTGGAGTACTGATGTTTGAGGATTTAAAGGTTTGTAGATGTGAAGTAACAGAAGAAGCTTTGTATGTGTTTTGGTGCATGCAAGTACATATTATGCTTTGGTACTCGTATTATTGACACGATGGAAAGTATCGGCCATTTTAACTTTTGGGTGTGAAATATCAAGTGACCACAACATTTGAATGTTTTGTCTTTGGTGTGTACAAGAAGAAGAAAATACAGAAGTGAAAATATAGAGCCATTCTGAATATAATGTAAAAAGCAGAGTTCCGTACCTACAACAAGACAAAAAACACGTTTTGTCAATAATAATTACACAACAAATAATAATAATAATTCATCATCTGCCTAGCCTTTTCCCAACTATGTTGGGGTCGGCTTCCAGTCTAACCGGATGCAGCTGAATACCAGTATTTTACTTTTTTTTATTTTTTTTAATAATAATAATTATTATTATTATATCAGTTAAAGTAGAGATTGAAAAAAATACACTTAAACGCGTTTTTCTCGAAACCGCCATTTTTTGCTATTACTGCATTCATTGCTGTTACGAGGGCAGAATAGGGTTCCGTTGGCATCCTTTGGGTATGGACCCCTAAAAAGCTAACGACTCAAAAAATATAACATAAATAAAAACACAACTAAAAAAGCCATTGTCCACAATGTCTGCTGCTCATCACTGAGGAACAGCAGCCAGCACCTCTATACTTTAACAAATCTACATCTCCACCCTTCTCTGTAATGGACATCATACTTCACACATCACGATATTAATCAAAAAGGTGTCGTTATTCCTCTCAAGTTAATGCTTCACATCAAGGAGTCGCGAAAGATACCCAAACCAGTTATATCTCTATAACTCGTAAGTACTTCACATAAACGTATAATTAACTATCAAATCACTCAGCTGACAGCCAATTAATAACGACCGTAGGACTTGTCTTTCATAATTTGAATTATTGCCTGATGGTGTGCGAATAAAAAACAACAAAATCAAATTATGGGCCATTTATATAAACCAATTTGCATGGCAAACTGTTACGACCTGGCGACACCGGGACAGTATCTGAGGCCGGCCCATTTGAGGCCAAACTAGTATAGGTTGATGATCGACTACGTATCAAAATCGCCATCGCTTGCTTTCGTAAGCATAATTCTAAATTAAAAATCGTAACTGTCAAAATAGTTTATTTTGAATGAGAGTTTGATTTTGGGATTGATGAATCACGATGGCGCAAAACTAGTCACGACTCACGAACTTGTCGGGAACTGAATTTTAACGCAAGAGTCTTATAAAGACTGCATAAAGTTAATTTTAAAATCACTGACGTCGAATTTTAATCGTTCTCTCAGTGTTCCTGGTATCCACTGGCTAATTCTGCAGCAAAATCAGAATTTTGTACAGCCGAAAATAGATTACAAATTGATTTATTTGCCTATTTAAAGGTTTAATTCCTTTAAAAGAAGGAAAATGTTTACCAATGCTAGATCGATATTATTACATAAGAGTTAACAGTAATAATTTATCTACAAAAGTGTTATAATGCTTTCAACAAACTAATAGAAATTAATTGAAACCAATAGCAAGTGTCACACACTTGCGACACGTTATACCGTAGTCGCAATCAGCGGTTTAATCGAGTGACTATCGCCTCTGGGCATTTGCGGTCACTTGACATACGACGTGCGAACTCGGCAATTACCGAACTCACTGATTACACGGTTCGACCAGTGACCGCCGACTGTTCTTGCGCGATTGACGACTGACAAACGCAAGTGTGTAGCCAGCCCATTATGAAATATGAATGAGATGCAAATTAAGGTCGGGGATTATGGGAAAAATATCTGTCAACACCTATGGATACCGAATATCTAGTTAGATTTATGAATATACCAAGAAAGTGTTTTCAAACTCTATTACAACAGTGAAACCACCTCGTGGGGCTCGTGGCTAAATAATAACAGCCGCACGAATCAATGTGGCTGAAGTGGGTGAAGCACCGTTTGCCGCGGTCGTTTCGTGGATGGGTGACCATCCAGTACATATCGAGACCCCTTCGTGCCTCGGAAAGCACGTATTTTACATGGAGCGACTGCCTATCTGACCTCCACAACCCAGTTAGTGGGTAGGTTATACGATAGCCTTGGTAAGGCTGGTTGTCAGACTTTCGGGCTTCCCGTAACGACTGTCAAAGATCCACGAATGACAGCCGGGACCAACGGCTTAATGTGCTTTCCGAGGCGCGGAGAGGTCTCGGTATGTAACCTACCTAAAGATGGTCACCCATCCACAGACCAACCGCGGCAAACGTAGCTTAACCTGATCGATCGACCTGTGCGGCTGTTATATAGCCAAGGAGCATCTATTCTTAAAATAATGGTTCATATTTTGGTTGCAGCACTTTCGTCTATATTTTTGTAAACCAACTGTATTGTATTCTGTATTCCCTTAAGCGTTGAAAACGGTGACAAGTAGGTAGGTCACGTGATTGAAGCGCACGTTCGCTGCGCCCCTTAAGGTGTTACTGATGATGTACCAGAAACAAAAATCGTGAGTGATCATTAAGTCATTAGTGGTAATAATAAAGTAATCAAGCTTGCCTTGTTAAGGGAAAAATATATTAAGGACACTCCTTAATTTTATATTACTTTCTCATTAAATAAAAAAAATACCTAAAAGTGTCGAATTTATATAGGTATATATTTACGTTAATAAAAAGGACAGTGGAGTAATTAAGCTATTAGGTAGTTTAATTTGTTATGGTACAAAATAAAACGAGCAACATAAGCATATTGAGTCTATCCATAACGTGAAATCTTGGCATTTAGGCACCATTTAGTTTGTGTAGGTATATTAAAATAATCATCAATCATTAAAATACGTCTTGCTCGCTCTTAAATTTAAACTGAAGTAAAATTGAACTTCGATGTTCTAAAGTAAATATTTGATTTGACGATGATAAGCATGAACCGCTTTTTTAACTAGTTTCTTTAAAATAAATGCTAATTTCTAAGAAAAACGTATATGCCTAGCCTACCTACTTCAAAAATTAAAGGCAGACACCGCAAAAAATCCTCACAAATTCCACGGTGGACGCTGGAGAATGGAAACGGTACACAGCACAAAATCGTGATGAATTACGACGTGCTAACACCGAATTACCCACAGCAATGATTACACGGTTAACGCAAAAATGATACCGCCATTACATCGATAGAACTGTGAGAAATTAGTGAGGCGAATCGCAAAGCTGCACTCACCCGTACCGAATAACAATTACCGATATCAATCGATATAAATCGCTAATTTCGAGTCTGTTGTTTAAGAATTAAGCAGTTTACACAGAAGGCTTATGATAGATCGATTGAACAGTTTTGAGATATCGATTTTGGTGTGATTCGAAAACTGAATAGCCATAGACCTAGTGTGAACCTAGTGATCTGGCAACACTTTTTATTTGAAAATAGATTGACAGACTTTTGTTGCTCATAAAACCTTAAATTTAAGGCCATACATTTTTAGTGTCAATGAGTTTACACACTAAAATTGTAATATGCAAAAGTAATAAAACTCAAATACATAAAGTATGAATTTAAACACAACCTAGAACTTTTACACCCAACATTATTGAATTTAAAACAAACACAGAAACAAAAAAGGTTTATTTCGTCTGAGGTTCAGCAAAACACAAACTATACACTAGCCACTGAAAATAACAAAATAACCGATATAATTTCATTACCGACGCTCATCTTCTTGCATTCTTCTCAACCAACATGGTTACAAAATTGGTGCTGCAATGTTCAGCATTACGGAGCCCATAAAAGCTTATAGCATTGTGTACCATTATCCTTCATAAGACATGGGTCCTTATAAAGAGTAGCGAGTGCCAGTAGGATAGTTTATAACCACTTAACTTTAAACTGAGGTTGCGCTCAGTAAGTACTCGTAATTGTTAAAATAGTCTCTCTAAAATCAATTTTTGTAACATTATTGATACTTGGAAAACTTCTGTCATGGATCAGGTTATGGTAGATTTAAAGTGATTTTATTAAAAATCTAAAATAAAACCGAAAACTCGCACTGGGCCCGCGTGGTGGATTATGGCCCACTCCCTCTCACAGAGGAGGCCTGTGTCCCAGCAGTGGGAATAGTATAGGCTGATTAAGCTTAATTCCCGAAAAAAAAAAAAAAACCTTTTTTTCTGCTTAGGTCGTTGATGTCTTTTGCTTGTAGAACGTTACATTTGTACTTTTAGACATTTTGTTCAATGTAGCAAGCTAAATATTTAATTAATTAAAGTCGGAACAGAATTAAATTAAAAGAATATTAACTCGTTGCTATTATACAGGATGGCAGGAACACCGACGCGAAGAAATACGTTACATTCTGATATTCTGAACAGACAAAAATTTCAAGGGAGCGTTGACATTTTTTTAGAAATATAATAACTGTTCCATACATTTGACCGTGACATGACAAAAAGCATGTTGCGCCTACCCCAAATAAATTCGGATGCAGGAGAATGATGATGAGTCTATGTTAACCGCGAAGGTGAAACAGCTGTTTTTTTTTTGGATAACCAACGTAAAATGTCTACGCTAGAGGAGGGTCTAGAATCTGTGTTGATCATGGTTACAGTTTGCGCTTGTACGAATTGCTGAAATACAATGTATAGAATAATTTAGTGTCAATTTAGATGTTGTAGCAGCAGCATATAAAAGCAACATTGCTAATCGACTTTTGTCGCTGACTGTACCTACAAAAGCCCATGAATCCTTTTTACAAAATCCAATCTGAAAAGTTTGCAGCCTGTCCGGATCTGAAGCGGATACTATCAGGCGAGTACAAAGTGAGCAGATAAGCATAGAATTATTACATTACGTGCACTTACCGTGAAATATGCGCCTGCGCCTGTGTTTATCACTATCCAAGCCAGTCATAGTAACTAGATTTATAACGTGTTTGCACTTTCTCTGGATTTCAATTTGAAATGTTTTGTTTTGAATTCGACTCTGTAAAGACTTTATAAATACTCAACTATATTTGCTGATACTTAGTGTAGACCTAAGTAAATTACACTAGAATTTAACTTAAGGATCTAATTTAACTTAATTTAATTTAACTAAGGGCTGATTTTTCTAATGTCAGATAATTTTAGTTGAGGAATAATTTTGAATGTTTGACAGTTCTTCCATACAAAAACTGTCAGACTTAAATTTTATTCCACGAATAAAAAATATCGGTCGATTGAAAAATTAGCGCTTAGTATTTAATCTACACGACTAAAATAAATAACAATTGAATAAAATATTTTGAAGAATCAAACAATTACGAACTTATTTCATAATAAGCCAATGAGAATTAACACGCTACACCGCCAAACATCTCAATTTAGGATTGTAAACCAAACCAAATCCAACAATAAAATTAATGTGTGCATCTCGGAGTGAGGTCAGGGTGTCCGAGTAATCTTACCCATCAACTTTACAACATCTGGGGTCGTAATTTAATTAAAAAATTCACAGAAAACAGGCAGAAGCGGCGCGGCGGCGGCGGCGGTGCAATCTACCAAATTGCGCACCACAACACATCGGGAGCCCTAATTCCCTTAAATATTATTTTTCCATCCTTTATCGTATATTTTGAAATTAACCCGACCCTGGTAATAACTGTTATGCCGACGTTTTTGATTAAATTTGCCCAAAACCAATACTTAAATGTTATCAAACTGTTATCGTTTCACGAGGACAATTTGCGCGGGACCACGTTCAGCCATTAGTGATTGTTGGAGATAAAATGACGTATAGACCTCCTCTTTTGTGTTTCGATAACGAACTTCTGGTCTAGACTGTTTTTATGCTGAACAGGTGAAACTTTTATAACTCTAATCACAATTAATTTGGGACAAAAAACCTTACCCGTAATCGCCAGAGCTGCTTAAACTGGATATGTATTGGACACTTAGTCAAATTGAGATGACTCTAATGATAATCCAATAATTAGGTACCTCTAGTGATTAACCCCTCAAGCGTCAGCTGTACACCAAGTGTACATAAGAGAAAGTGCTCGACACGTCAACGGTACACCAAGTGTACATAACAGTGTCATTGTTCTATTGTCAATGTTAAAACAATTACTTTACGGCGCCTTCACGTGGGGCGTTTCGACAAGCGGGGCCAAATGTGTGAGAGGTTAAATAATGCCAAAGTAAGGTCCTAAAAAATGCGGCCTGCGTGGTCTATTTCGGCCCACTCCCTCTTACAGAGAGTAGGCCTGTGTTCCAGCAGTGGGAACACTACAGGCTGAATGATGCAGTCCTAAAGAACAAAACTTTACTACAATTTCCTGCAAATCCTAGAATTAAAATATATAAGTAAGTAGATAATAATGAAAAAGATAACCTACCTACTTTATTTGGCCTCCTCAATTAAGAAACATTGAATCAATTTGTTAGCAAAGTACTTATTATAGCAAATTATAACCGCTTATGTATCACATCGACGTACCTATACCTACCTAATTTAATAAATACGTGATGATCTAAAATTAAAACAACCGATCCAAATTTTTCGGATAAAAAACATGTCCAAAAAAGTTACCCATTCAAGGTTTATCAATGTCAAACAGTCGCAGAAAAAAAAAACTATTTCGGTATGAAAAAGTAGGTAACTCCTAGAGTACCTACCTACTTGTACTTATCTACGTACCTATATTAAAAATCTACATAAATATTAAAAATTGTGTAGGTATAACATATTATTTACTTACACAAAACAATTTATAATACCGCCTTTTTTAGCTTAATAATTTTCCCGCGCTCTTGTCTCTGGCTAATAGTTTTGAGCGATTATGTATGGCAACACTTTATACCGCATTTGCATAATGAAATTACGGCACCGGCCCTCGGAACATCGCACTTATAAAAAATAGGTACGCAGCCATCGTTTACCGTATAAATACAAAATTGATTCGATCAACGGTTATTAAATCGAATTTTCCGTACCCAACGGTAATCGATTGATTATTTAGGTAGTTTTCAACAGTACTCTACCGATATTAAGAAGATAATTGCGACTAATCGCAGAAGAAATTTACAAGAATTTTGTAGAATTTCTTAGAAATAAATACAGCTTTTTTTAGAAAAGAAGCTACAAAAAAGATTCTCGTGATCGCTTTCCAAATAAAATTCTTAATTACTTCATAATTACTAACATTTATTACAATAAATTAACTTGATCACGATTTATTTATTTATTTTCAAGAAATTAAAAACATAATTACGGAATATTATCACTAAGAACGAAATAATTAGTAATGTTTCATAATGATTCATTTGAAGAAACGCTTTCCTTGACCGCTATTACCGAGAGCCTGTATTTTATACTTGCTTAATACTACACGAACTAAACCTATGTTAATTTATTTCACCGTATTAAGTACACATTGCGTTTTAAGTGCAATTACATCTCAATGCATTGAAACGTTAGCGAACGATGAATTTTACTTATCTGGTCTACTTCATGAGGTTTAATGAATAGGGTTGTTTAGTTTTTTTTTTTTAAGGGGTGACTGGTTTTTATTCTAAATCAAATTCAAATAGTCTTTATTAAGAAAATAGTGCAAAATAAATCCAAAAAATAGTGAAATAAATCCCGGAATCAACGCACACCACCAAACACCCCAATTACAATATAATAATATCATAACACATACACTGAATTTTTTATTTTATGTATAAAACTTTTTTTATTTATTAAATTAGTTTAACTGATTGTGGAAGAAAGCTGTGGTCATATTACAAATCTACGTACGCACACAGTCGCACACGTATAAAGGTCTAGCGTAGTACTTAGGTACTTCGTCCATTTTGGTTTGTTTTGACTGTATAGCGGAAGCATGTGACTATAATTTACGTAGTTTTAATAATTTTTGGTATAAAAAATTACTTATATTAAAAATTACAGAAATCGTTTCAGTAAACGATTTTGAACGAACTACTTTCATAATGTACATTCATTCAGTTATATACACATTGTATAGGACATCGGGAAGTTTGTTTTGCTTCCCAGCATAGGCCTCCCCAGAATCCTTGCACAATTTTTGATCGTGAGCTCTCTTGTCTATGTCATGTCGCACCTGCTGTCGTTCTCAGCGGTGCTAATCTGTTAAAAGTTCACTGTGATAACTTATGTAAAGTGAGCTAAAAGTGAGCTGTGTGAAAAGTGAGTGACATTTTTACAGAATAGCGTTACAGGTTATCCTCTTACCGCACCGGTCTTCCTCTTTTCCTCTTTCACTCTCTCGGATATCATTTAGTGAAGTCTTTGGCCTATTCTGCTTCTGAGAGTATTGCCCTGCCCACTTCCATTTTAGTTTCTTTATTGTGATACCTGCGTCTAGAGTATTATATTATCTGTGCCTGCGTCTATAAAATCCGCTACTTCACGCCAAGCTGTACGATTTCTTAGAAATGTATCCAGTTGAAGACACAAATGGGCAACAGATATTTAATAACGGAACAATTATTTCCAGAGCGTATTTTCTCAGTAAATCATTGAATAGAGTCGTTATTAATTACTTTAATGACGCAGGGTATTAGTAATACAAGTCTATTATTTCTTGGATCGTATCTCAAAATGGGACAAACAGAGATGGTGGATACTGACATTGGTTTTGAGTAGAATCAAAACAAGCCAGTGCCATTTATTCAGAGTTCAGGGGTTCTAAAAAGGCTACTTTGGCAGAATCATATAACAATTCATATCACGCAATTCATCTGTTAGACAGTGTCAAACCTATATATCCCTGAAGGGTTAGGCAGAGGTGTACCTACAGCATTTTACGAATCTCCATACAAAACTGTCAAACAGATTAAATTGCGTGATTGTCTTATGATTCTGAAAAAGTGGCCTTTTTAGATGATTTGAATATCATGCTTTGTTTCTCCGAATGGTTATGCAGAGGTGTATGAACACCCACATTTCGCCAGTTATGTTTAAGTCCCATGGGGGGCGACCCTATTGCCATCAACCGGGCACATATAAAGACTACGGACTGCTACTGTGAAATTCCAGATAGAAAAACCCAATAACACTTTGCCCGACCTCGACCGAACCCAAGAATTCATGCTCAGAAGTACCGTTTGCGGCCACTTGACAGATAGTAAATAGGTATCTACTGTTCCGTTTTTATCAATTTACCAGCCCTGTATAATATGTAATAACAAGACAACGTAATGAGTAAACGATTTAGCAAGTACCCGTGTCACAGACCACTCTAACAAGTCACTTAGGGCCCTGCACATCGCTTGCGGCCATTACATTATAAAGTACTGCACTAGCTCGCTCCTCCCACTTACAAGTGGAGTTTTCCTTAACTGGCAACATTTTAAAACATGTGAGGGTTATGTTGCCAGAGCAATTAGAGAGTCATTGCATAAATTCTAAAATTAAATGCAAATGCATGTTAGATCGCTCTGCGTTTGAAAATTTACATATCAGCTAATGTTAACAAACATTCTGCAAAGTTATAGTTTTGATGCAAGTCGTTATCCGGGAATACCTATAGTTAGTTATCCTGCTGGAATACTTGTAGTTGGAAGCCCAAAAAGTCTGACAACTAGTCTTACCAAGGGGTATCGTGTTACCCAGTAACTGGGTTATGGAGGTCAGATAGGCACTCGCTCTATGTAAGATACTGGTATTCAGCTGCATCTGGTTATGCGACCCCAACATAGTTGGGAAGAGGCTAGGCTGATTGACATATCTATTTCCCTCCAGCAGATATTAGATATTCAACAGAATTACAATATTTTATAAACCTTTGGACAATTACCTCTACGTAAATAAATGATACATATTGTTTTTCTTAATAACAGCCGCTAATTTCCAATACTATTAGCGCTGTAAAGAAACGCATAGGGGAATGGCGCTCCGAGGGATGGGATAAGATGATCGGCGAACTCGAGCCCACCCACCACGCCTTCTGGCAGCTCCAGAGGAAGCTCCGCTCCTCTGAAGAGGCCACAGTTCCTCCCCTCACACGCCCCGACAAAACGGTCGCTTTCGAAAATCTCGAAAAGGCCGAATGCCTAGCCGACAGCCTAGAGGCTCAATGCACTCCCAGCTCTCAACCAGTAGACAGAGCGCACCTCGACGAGGTGAACGCTGAAGTCGAACGGAGAGCCTCCCTCCCGCCAGTCGAAGACCCTGATGATCCTCTGCCTCCCGTCACTCCCGACGAAGTGCAAGACATCATAAAAGGGCTCGCAACCCGCAAAGCCCCCGGTTCGGACGGTATCACCAATAGGGTGTACAAACTCCTCCCCGCCCCCCTCATACTGCTCATGACCGCCATCTTCAATGGCGCCCTGAGCAACAACATCTTCCCCCAAATGTGGAAAGAAGCCACAGTCATAGGCATCCCAAAGCCAGGCAAGCCCAAGTCTGAGCCCTCCAGCTACCGCCCCATCAGTCTGCTCAATGTTTTCGGTAAAGTCTACGAGAGGCTTATTTATAAGCGCCTCAAAGACTATGCCGAAGCAAAGAGCCTCATCCCCCCCGAACAGTTCGGTTTTCGCACGAAGCATTCGTGCATCCACCAGCTCCACCGCATAGTCGAGCACATTAGCGCTGCTTTTCAGCGAGGTGCTTCGACAGGCGTCCTGTTCTTCGATATAGCGAAGGCGTTCGACAAGGTCTGGCACAATGGCTTATTATATAAGCTGTACCTGCTAGGTGTGCCAGACCGTCTCGTGCTCATCTTACGAGATTTTCTGTCGGACCGCACTTTCCGCTACCGTATCGAGGGCGCTCTCTCTCCCCCTCACCCCATCCGCGCCGGAGTCCCCCAGGGTTCCGTTCTGTCTCCCCTCATTTTCACCCTGTTCACTAGTGACATCCCGAACAGTAAAAAGGCACAGTTGGCGCTCTTCGCCGACGACACTGCCATATACTGTTCGGGTGTCAACCAGTCATCCATAGCTCGAAACCTCCAAACCTCCGCAAGCGCCTTGAGCGATTGGTTCCGGAAATGGAGAATCGAGGTCAACCCCGATAAGAGTCAGGCGGTCATCTTCTCGAAACCGCGCAAACTACCCCCCCCCCTCCCGCGCCCGATCTCTATGTATGGCAAGCCGATCCCCTGGGGAAAGCGAGCCAAATACTTAGGTGTCATCCTAGACCACAACCTCACCTTCAACGAGCACATAAAGACGGCGCGTTCGCGCGCCTCTTTCGCTCTCGGTAGGCTCCACTCTATGATAACTGCCCGCAGCAAATTGTCACTCAAGTGCAAATTGCGCCTCTACACCGCGGTCATCCGTCCCATCATGACCTATGCTTGCGTAGTCTTCGCACACGCCAAGCCGCGATTTCTGCATAAAATGCAAACCCTCCAGAACCGTTTCCTCCGAAAGGTCACGGGAGCCCCCTTCTATGTCCGAAATGTGAATCTGCATCTAGATCTCAGACTCCCCACCATCCAGCAGTTCATGAAACGCCTTTCCAAGCGCTTCTTTGACTCTGCCATAAAGCACCCCAATCCCCTGATTGCGGCGGCCTCCCGATACACTCCCTCCCGCATAAGTAGGATTCGCCGACCAAGGCATACCCTCACCATCCCCGACGACGCCACTACCCTCCTCCAGGAGAGCAGTAAGGCCACGAGTACTCTCAGTCGACAACACAAAAACAAGCTCAGACATCCGTCCTTCCGTCCTCGCCGCCGAGGCCCGTCGCGACGCCCCGCACCATCACCGTGCCCCCCCCGACCCTTGCTCGAGCCAGCCCGCGCAGCTGAGCCTGTAGTTTTAAATTCGCCCCTAAACACCAATAATAATACCGATCCAGCCTGTCCCTTGCTGTCCTCTTCCAGCGACGCCCTGAGCCGAGGTCCGAACCCCGCAGGGGGTTACCCTTAGCGCTGTCGCTTAGTTTTTAAGTTATTGTATGCCCTGGCTGGAGGCCTTAATTCGAGGCATCCACAGGAAAGTCCGGTTAAGCAGTAGCCATCCTCATAAAGGATGAACTGCGAGATGCCATTGTTAAAAAAAAAAAAAAAAAAAAAAACAATACTATTAGCATTTATGAATATAACGAACAAAACCTGATATTCCATGACAATGTGTTACCTATGTGATGTTGTCACCTCATAAAAGTCGAAGACCGTAATTAAACCACAATATTAATTAGATAGTAGTAAAATCGTCTTTCCATATAAATTACCACGTCACTTGTAGCACATTGCTAGGTAGTACTGTAGTATCTAAAGGTTGTCAAAGTTAACCTTACATCAGCAGGCTGGTAAAAAAATTACTGTGTTAACATTCGACCACTCCAACGAATTTAGAATCAGTTTCAAAATTGAATATGGGGCGATTTTTGAACGAAGTTCTTTTACGGAACTTACCGTGCTTACCGTAAACTGGTAGAAATTGTCACGTAACGAAAAAGCGGTATGCCCCTCAAGGCGACATTTTAGTATAGATAAAGAGACAGACAGATAGAGAGAGATAGCTTTCATGGTTTTCGAGGGTGCTGAAGCCAGTGGTCCCCCGACCTTACACATTTTTTTTAATAATACAACAGCCGATCTACCTATTCGTAAAAATTTCACCGTGAAACTGTTACTTGTGTGAACCGTTAGGTGAAGTGAGCATCAATACATAGTGTTGTCCCCAGCATCAATGAAATGGTAGCTCATTTCACCTGTTTTCACAGTGGATATTTACAGAATAGACCGGCTGTGACAGGCCCTTAAAAGTGAGCTGAAGCACGTCCTCTTGAAATAAATGGCGAACATTCAGTCATCATCATCATCTGCCTAGCCTTTTCCCAACTATGTTGGGGTCGGCTTCCAGTCTAACCGGATGCAGCTGAATACCAGTATTTTACATGGAGCGACTGCCTATCTGACCTCCACAACCCAGTTACTGGGAAATACGATACCCCTTGGTAAGACTGGTTGTCAGACTTTCGGGCTTGAATGGCGAACATTCAGTGTCGTTTCTTATTTTCTTAAGTAGCGCCTAGTCATCGCCTCCCCCGTATACTCGTAGATTCCGGTTCCATATAGTATCTACTATCTTAACTAGCCAATGACAGGTTCATCTTATATGACAGATTTGTCTATCTTCAATAAGCTTGTAACTGAGAAATATAAATTGCGATTTGAAAACCTTTTTATAGAAAATATTGTACCTACTGCTACCTCCCTCTGCCTAAACCTTTGAGGAATAACGGCGTAATATTAGGTATTTTTAGTAACCAAGTGTGGAACGTTTAGAAGCCCTTTTAGAATCGCCTAACACGGATTTTCCCTACAATGTAAGCTGAAACAATGCAACGCAGTAAACGCTCACGTAACCTATGTACGAATACAAGCAAATTAGTTATACTTTTCACACACAACGTATTAATTACATGTAATAAACGCTGTCAAAGCATTCAGACGGCGCACTTTAAATCATCAGTGAAAAGAACAATGTTGCCAGCGTTTCTTAAAAACTCCTGCAAATGACACTCGAGTATAATTTATTTTTTACGGGCAACACAATTAGCGGCCGTTTCCCTGCACAATTACTTTACAATATAAAATTGATGCCCAGTTCATCTCTGTTTGTGGGCAAAACGTGCTCGCTGGGTGATTTTACGTATTTTGTGATAGCTATTAATAAATGTTGTTATGATTCGTTTACTTTGTTTCGTAGTTAAACTGTTAGTTTTTAGGTCGCTATAATTGTAAGCTATGGAACCAAATAATCTTTAAAACGTCTAAAAACTGAATCTACCTTCTTACTTACCTACATTCTGTTAGCGGCATCGATGGCTTAAGGTTTTCGATTTCTACTTTGTAACGAAGCCAGGATCTGTAAAGGCCTGCAAAACTATTAAAAACGTTGCTACAGAACAACTACCTATATGTATATATTTAAATTGCCTGAAGTCTAAACTTACCTTACATACTTAAGGGCTGGTTGTTTCAATCGGTTGGTTACGTACGTAAAATAATAACGATTACGTACTTACTCGTTATTATTTGACGTAAGTGTTGACTTACAATCACAGAATTATGGCCTTTTCCATAATTCTGTAATTGTAATTTGAAACAACGCTTTTTTTGGTTTGACGATAGTTAGCGCCATTTTTTACGTAAAGTGGACGTGAAACAACCGAAGCACGTCGCTCTGTGTACCTAAATACTGGAATTTATAATACAGACCGCACCATCACATTCAGGAAACTGCTGAAGTCTTGAACAACGATGATTCACAATTTTAAAATATTTAATTATTAAAACACAAATAGAACAAAAAATTTTGATCAAATTATTAATATTATGCTGACTTGGTTTTAGGTAACAGTAGAAACCTTTCCTAGCTCACAAAATAAGCAAGCTGGAGTGGAAATGGCCAAACCATTCCATTTCCACTTTTAGTAGCCGTGAGCCGATTGATACCGTTTGGGGTAGACGTACCTACCTACTTGAGTGGAAACCGCAAATTGGCAAACGTAAGGGAGAATGCCCTCAGGCTAGGTGCAGCAAGGATCTTTGCAGGGTGGCTGGCAGCAGCTGGATGAGAGTTGCCGAGAATCGAACAGTGTACTGCTGTAGGCTGATTGATGACGGATTCCTAAACAGTTAACCGTTTTGTCAGCAATTAGGTATTAAAATAAGTCTCATTTTGCAATAAACAAAGTATCTACCACTACCACCAGAATTATCTTGTATTAAGCAATTAACCCTAAAGGTGTAATGAACAATTAAAAACTACAACAACACTAAATTATCTCCACATAATGTAAATAACATGTAACTAAAGGGAAAGGTGAAATTTAATTGTCGTGCCTACATTTTAACGACGGAAAATTATCGCATAAATTCAAGACAACTGACTTTCTTTATTGTTTGATCACAACACAAATTGTTTTCATCGTACAAAGTTCACTGTTAAATATTCTAGTTGCGCCTGCGCCTCTGTACTTAATTTGTGCAATTAGGTAGGTAGGTATCTTTAGGGTCTAAAAATTTGAGGTATCTCTTTTATATAGAAATTCTACCCACCAAACATCGCGATCTGCACTGTCAACTCTTATCAGTTTCGAGGCATTCATAAAACGTATGAAGGAGGAATATGTTATGCCAGTGCATAACATATTCCATACCTATATCAGTATATAGGTATGGCAGATTGGCCTACCTATAGAGATCTGAGGAACAGGGTGTAAAGTTCACTCATACTCTGTGAAATCTCCAACCAGACGGGTGTCATGTCTGGCGGGCAACTGCCCAATGATTCATATCGGGCCGTTGTAGGCTAAGTGCTAGTTGCGCGATAAACTCTGCTTGCGAGATGCAGGATTTTACGTGACGTCAGTATGACGCGTTGTTCGCATGTGGCGTTGTAGATACCTGTTCTATTGATACTCCGAGATACTTAGGCAACTACGTCAAAGTACGTATTTTGCGTGAAACTTATGATAGAGCAGGACCTAGACAGTATTCTGTATTCCGCGATGATCGCTTCAAAATTTACCAAATATGTAACAATGGCCGCTCAAAATTGTCTATGGTGGTTTGATGCGGTAGGAGGCATTTTTGACAAGAGAATCGGCACCATTGTCGCATTACTCCGGTAATTTGTCTGTTGAATCGACATCCGTGGTTGAATCTTAAATTAATTTTATTGTAGGTAAATGTATAATTTTTTGAACATTAAAATTTTTGGAGCTCATGGGATAGATTTTATTTATTATTATTATGCTTTTTTAATTTGGAGCCGCCGGGAATAAAATAATGGAGCGCCTGGGAATAAGCCTTTTAGATCAATAAAAGCGTAATTTAATACGTAGTTATTTTAATTTTTTGTAGGTACATAATTGATTTTGGTCCATGGACACCAAATCCAGTTTAGGTACTTACTTATCCTTTACATATATACATAATTATATCGCCCTTCGAAAAATATCGTGAAAAGGATCCTAAATATCGGTACTTATACTATCATTATAATCTAATGTTACCACAATACGGCTGCACAAAACCATCATGCCAATCAAACCATCCACATTATCTCGAAATATTTACAAGTAAATTATCCAAAATTAGTATAGAAATACAGATGTTGCGGTTAGGCTTAGATAATACCTCGATCCTTGACAACGTCTAATCTTTACCCAAATTACGCCATTTTAGAAACGACATCTCTATATTTTTGATGGCTTTATTAAATGAAAATATTGTCAGGAAACAACTCAATGATTGAACGATTGCACGCGAATACTCAATTTATAAAAATAAGTAACAATTTTTTTTTTTGGTATATACGTACACGCAAAATTATGATTCGTGACATTTTTGTATGAGTTCTAGCACGCATCTGGCTTGAGTTGAGACAAGGGCCCAATTTTTTATTGGATATATACCTACTTTCCACACGTCAACTGCTGATTCAAAGCCTCATTTTCCTAATGTTCGCTACGATGAACGGCCAAAGGGACATTAGCATTACTTACCAAAATCAACCCACTTAGTCGACGGATGGATCAACGCAGGTTGTGTTGTTGTTGAAGAAGCCCTTCCTAGGCAACTTGTCACAACATCAGGCGAAAATGGATTTACAGATGTAAAAGAGTCTGAATGAAAAAGGATATGCCTATTTTTTGTCGATATTTCTTCTGTCGCATGTAACAACCTACCTATTAGATAATAATTTAATCTGGTTTTATATAACTTACAGCATTTGTGTACGAGTGCGTAATCCGAAATAAATTTATCTAAGTACTTCTTAAGGGGTGGAGACGTGTCCTGAAATACAGGCCCTATGCCTAGCTAAGGTACCTGCAGTCTCCCACAGTATAATTAAAACTACTAAGTACCTATGTAATGTTGTTGAATATTTGACAAAAAAATATATGTAGTGAAAAATATTTTTATATCTTCTATTTTTTTGTTGGCGAATTCTGCTATTTCAAAATAGAAGTACCTATATATTTACAATGTTCCTAATAATTGCAATGAATTTAATTACTAAACATTAGTAGACGTACCGCTTATTTAAGACATGGCAGCTGTAAAACTAATATTTATTCACTTATAACTTTCTTGTCAAGTTGGTCCTTCGCCCAGCAGGTAGCCAGTAGGCACGGCGGTGGGCAAGGCCTTATTAAGACCTCTTTTAAGCAGGTGTATGGGCATTTGGGGCACACAAACAAGTGCGGTGCTTAGCCGCCATAGGGTGAAGTATTTATTAATTAAAAAGAAATATATCGCTTATTTTTTATTAATTATTTGTCATCATATTATTTGCCAGCATCTGACGTTAGGCCCTCTGCTTGTATCTAGGATCTCGGAAAATATAGAATTCTCGACCACCTCCCTAAGCTACATAAGACCTGCCTATCACGACACAAAGGTGTTTTGATGTTTAAGTAAAAGGGTTGCCATTAATCAAGCACAAATCCAGGCTTGACTCTGCAACTTAAAAAATCATAACGTAACAACCCAATAACACTAAGCCCAACTTGGGGATCGAAACCAAGACCCCGCGCTCACCAGTCGTACTTGCGACATTCTCAAGTGAGTGACTTTTGTCTTTTGGTATTGAGAATAAAGTTTCTTTAAACCTAAGTAGACCTACGGAGCAGATATCGATTTTACATCGCAGAAAATTTTGAAAGATTAACCAAGATACGAACAAGGTCACACAGCAGGACTGGCAAAGGCAAAATTATTAATCCGACATTTAAAATAAATGACAAGATCATCCATCTATATGATTAACTCAATTTATACAGAGACAGATACCCCAATTACACGTGGGCGACGTCGGGACGAAAATGAAGCAATTTGTGGCAATTGAGGGACAATCTCAATTTATCACTATTATCCTTTGGCGGTTAATCCATGCACTGCCTTTATTAAAGAAGCCTGTGGTAGGCTAATGGAAGGAAATATTCGAATTATGTTATTAATTTGGATTGAGGAGACATTAAAATAATGTTTTAAAACGAATTGACTAAAGAAAAAAACAATCTAGAAAATGTGTTTATTCAATTCGAAACTCAAATGCAAAGCATTTTTGAATTATCAAGGAGTCGGTTAGTTACCAAGTCAGAAAGTTGAAACTAATTGCGCATTCCAAAACGTACCTAATCTCTATGGAGAACAGGCAAGAAACTCCAAAGGCACTCTTTCAAATCAGGATATTACAAAATTCTGGGCACATTAAGTACTTGTTTGTTTTTTTAGGGTTCCGTACCCAAGGGGTAAAACGGGACCCTATTACCACTATTACTAAGACTCCGCTGTCCGTATGTCACCAGGCTGTATCTCATGAACCGTGATATTTAGACAGTTGAAATTTTCAGAGATGATGTATTTCTGTCGCCGCTATTACAACAAATACTAAAAAACAGAATAAAATAAATATTTAAGGGGGCTCCCATACAACAAACGTGATTTTTTTGCTCGATACTGATAACGGCAACAGGTAGACGCTTTAGATTTTCACAGAATATTTAGTTATATATTCACTTTAAAAATAAATAATTAAATTAAAATAAAACAAATATTTAAGGGGGGCTCCCATACAACAGACATTTTTTTGCCGTTTTTATAAACAATAGCACGGAGCCCTTCGTGCGCGAGTCCGACTCGCACTTGGCCGGTTTTTTTACTTGTTGCTAACAATGTAAAAATAAGATAATCTTATATATAAAAATGAATCGCTAAATGTGTTGCTAAGCGCAAATCTCGAAAGCAGCTGAACCGATTTCGCAAATTCTTTGTTGTGTTCGGTATTGTCAGGACAAGGTTTGTATGAAAGAAAATTTAGGAAATTCGAAAAAAAAAATGCACCCGTGCGAAGCAGGGACGGGCCGCTAGTAAATAATAATGGCAGGATAATTGCGTAAAACACGCTAGGAACGGCTTTCATTTTGACAGTTCAACAACATATTGCGTTTTATAAGTTGTTGAGCAGACAAATTCGAACACATTATGAAGCAATGGATATCCTTCAAAATTATTCAGATTGTGATTGATACTTTGATAGGGAGTTACGCAATTAGGGTATGGGTGTTAGTAGCCGCGGGTAAGAGACTACTGGGAATGTGGTCCCGATCATAGACAAAAATACTACGCTACGAGTACCATTTGCAGGTCGGGTATTTTATTGACTCCCTACTCACTATTACCTACATGAAATTAAAGAACTGGCAACACCGGTGCCCAAGGGGTAGGCAGAGAAGCAATTTATTTCAGACTCTATGGTCACCGCGCTGCGCCATAGCTGTATGTCTCACCGGCCTATTTCAGCTCTAATCTGATTCATATAAAGAGTAATTGAATTTAGGAAGTCGTACAATAAAAAAACACCCACATGTGACAATCAATTTAATACAAATACAAAACTAGTTGTTCTGTTTCGACTCCTTAGCATTTTGGAGTGCTTGCGTCAAATACAGTTTAGCTAGACTCTGGGAGCAGAACTGGCTTATATGTTGGCTGTAAGTGTTGATCTGACCAGCGACAATCATAGGGTTGAGCCTAGGCGGAACGGGGTGGGGCTTGAAGAGTTTGTTCACGTCTTCTTCTGGTAGGGGAGGCTCGTCCTTAGCCGCTCTGGCTAGGTTTTCTTGCGTCCTCTTTGCCAACCAGCGGTGCTTGTCTTGCTGTTGGCGGACCACCAGCTGTTGGTATCTGTTGAACTTGATAGCTTCTTGATTTAGTTCGTCGACGCGCTCCATTAAGCTGCGGAGTTGGCCTGTGAAAGGAGAGAGTGAAAGTTACAATTTCAACAGTTCAAGATGACCACTTCTTTTCTATAGTGATGGTGTCTCTTCATCAATTTCATCATCATCATCATTTCAGCCGAAAGACGTCCACTGCTGGACATAGGCCTCCAACAAGCACCTCCACTTCTCTAGGCAAAATGCATACAGTATTCTTATATTATTCATTGCTTATTCTGTGAGCAGGGAAAAGACACGCATCGCACATCGTTATGCTATTTACTTTTACAGTTTCAATATTCTGCTATTCTTAGCAAAATAATAACAACCCACCTTCCAATACTGAAGCAGTTCCCAGATCCAGGAACTTAGATCCCTCCTCCTCTGGAATCATCTCGGAGAGCTCTGACATCATAATGTTGGTCAGGGGTGAGTTACGAATCACAATTGGCACCTCGATGAAAAGGCTTTCGTAGCCTATCTTCAGGTTACGCAGAGCTTCCGGGGTGTAGTCACCTTCCTTGTACATGGCAATGGCCTGGAACAGATTGATAAATAATTATTATGAGTAAAGAAACATGATTGTGGTCATTTTATGGAGTATGGTCTATGGACCAACTTGGTCTTGTGTAAGTAATTTTGGTTAAAAATTTGAGATCACTCAAATCATGTTTCAATGAGACCATTAAGAGCGTTTACGACGTACGGCATTTTATACAAACTTTCAAGCCTTTGTTTTTCGAAATGAATGAACGGATTTTAATGAAACTTCATACGCATAAGCAGGATACAAAGGTCTAAAAAGTTAGTTAAGAACATTTTCGAAAAATTGTGTTACAGCCTAATTAGATTTTAAAGTTTCCATAGAAACAGATTTCCAGTTGTCTTTTTTTAAATATGACATTTCGAAAATGTTCTCTGCTAACTTTTTAGACCTTTGTATCCTGCTTATGCGTATGAAGTTTCATTAAAATCGGTTCTTTCATTTCGAAAAACAACGGCTTGAAAGTTTGTATGAAATGCCGTACGGCGTTAACGCTCTTAAAAGGCACTGAATATAAAAACATTACAAGAAAAAAGAAGAATATCTAGTTGCCCCTACCAAAAGGTAAAGAAGAATAAAGAAGAATAGGCTGGAAACACCATACTCTTTAAAAAAAAATGGATTCTGCAATATATTTTTTATATTAATTAGTTAAAGTTCTGGCTCAACCCAAGTTGAGGGCTGAGCCAGGCTTATCCGCCCGTATTTTCCCATTTCTCTATCCTTTCTATAGCTCCGAGATGTATTAGCTAATAGGGCGAAAAAGAAGTGGCCACGAAACCATCGGTCCTTGCAAGCGAGCGCTTACATCTCCATTGGACGCGTTTAAATGACACGAAAACAGCGACAATGGGAGGTAAGTTGCAGAATTAGTCAACTCGCGCACTATTTTTCAGTGGACATCATGTTGTAGAATTTTGTAAACTTAAGAAGTCTTAGCGCTCTTTAGGAAGATGCTTTGCTCCCTTTTCTTGCATGGCGATTTTATTTTAATACCTTAATGTTTTTTACTGAGGCTGTAAAACATAGTTAAGACTTAATCTTTTGTTTACTTTGTCAGTGAAAAAGTGCCAAAATCTTTTCCAACCAACCTGAGGAGTCAAACGGTAAGCCTTCAGCGTTAGGAATCCCCTTGCAGACTTCTTGGTGTCATAGATGACTACCACACTTTCCTCGATGGAGGTTTGGTAGTGGTACTGCGACTCCAGCAGCGACTGGCTCAGGAAGTTGCCTACATCTGCACTCTGGTACCTGGAGAAAACAATCAATACAATTAATAAAAAAAAAACTAAGTTTTAAAATTTAGAGTGGCATTTTTAAGAAGAATAGTTATAAGTTATGAAATCAGGCGCTACTTTGCGGAAATCCATGACTGTAAATGTTAGAACCCTGCACTGCCCTCTCACCCACAAAAATATGCATATAGCATCATAATAACTGCATCTTCTGCATGTGCATATTTTTGCGTGTGTATATTTTTTTTATTTATGTGGTTACTGCATTCTGCTTCCAAGCCCAAATCTAGTAATTGCAGAATTAAAACTAAATAGTATTGCATAACAACAAGTAATAATTGAGTAAACTCCTGTTTTTACACAAGACGAAAAGTGTGTCTCACACTAATCTTGATTGAGTTAACTGCAAAATGGTAGTTTAGTAAGTGGTGACCTGCTTACTGCTCTTTGTTGTATTAGAAAACTCAAACAAGACGCAGGAATTTAAACTACCTCTTATGATGTTGCCTGTTTTTATTGGTAGGTGGGTAGCACCTATTTAACAATTAAATATTTGTCTCAACACGCTTCTCAACTATTATACATACCAACTTATTTTACATACTAACTTAAAATTTCTAGCCACACTTGCGTTTACCAGGTTATCTGTACTAATATTATCTGTACTAATATTATCTGTACTAATATTATTATCTGTACTAATATTATCTGTACTAATATTATTATCTCTAATATTATCTGTACTAATATTATTAATGCGAAAGTAACTTTGTTACCTTTTCACGACTTAACCGATGAACGGATTTTAATTAAACGGATTTCGATGAAAGGCGAAAAGATAGACCATGACCTAGACATAGCACACTTTTGATCTGGGTAGTATAAACGCCAGCACATCAAGCTACCCGAAACTGTTAAATTTTCCCAATCAACTTTGAACCTCATTCTTTAGCAATAAAGTTGAAAATCTATTAAAGAAATTTGACATGTTGTAGTAGTTTGATGTGCTGGCGTCTGTACCTACGATCCTATCTACTATATTATTTATATCACAGATATCTACGATAATTTTCGACAACCGGCTACTGCCCGCACAACACAACTATACTATAGTAAATAAAAATATTATCCCTTACCATCCAACATGAAAATGATCAACATTGACACGGCGTAGTCTCCTCATCATGTCGAGCTGGTACTCCTCCTCGTCCATGGTGTCATCGTGCTTCGGGAACGGGAAGCAGTTGGTGATCTCCAAGCGGTTTTCCACAACCAGACCGAGCAAGGCTCCCTGAGCCACCTCCATGTTGCTGCATGACTCTTCATGGCAATGTTTCACTATTTTCATAACAGCCTGGAAATTGATAAAACTCTAATTAAGACCTTGTAATACATTGATGAAAGACTAGCACTTGTATCTGGTCATTCACTTTACTTAATACAAAATTTATTTTAATTCCTAGTATACAACACTAGGTATTGTATTACCCAGTATGGAGGTGTGGAGGTCAGATAGACAGTCGCTCTATGTAAAATACTGGCACTCAGCTGCATCCAGTCAGACTGGAAGCCGACCCTAACATAATTGGGAAAAGGCTAGGCAGATGATGATGATGACCTAGTGTATAGTTAATTGTATTTTTATTTACTTTTGTAAATATTTACCTACAACTAACAAAATGTATTCCTGTTGAAGCATAAGTAATTTAGAAAAATCTTTGAGGAAACTAGAAAATCATGCTTTTTACAACCTAAATAGTTTTTAAACAAAGGAAGAAAAGATGTTATGAAAACACTTCAATCATTTATAATGCTCCAATTAAAGTTATCTGTTCACCTACAAAGGAGCATGTACATATCATTAGTCAACTTATCATCTCCATAATATAATTTATTCAAACAAAACAATAACAGCCCAGTGCATAAAAAACTAAGATTATAAACATAGTAAAACATGAAATTAATGTTACTGTTGTGATAGTGGTGAAATATTTCAGTACTTAGTTATTATAAAAGAAATTACTTTAATGAGGGTAGAATTAAAAATCGAATAACTATTTGAAACTATCTGTCCTGACAGAAGTTGTCCTGTCAACATTTCAATAGTATAAACAAAAATCCCTTTCAAAAAAGGATGTTAAGTATTACCCTTAAAATTCACCTCGAAACTTCCAATTTTTCTTTTGATAAAAACTTAATTAGGACTATTAAAACAAAAAATAGACAAATTAGTCCCTCCATTCTTAAGTGAAGCACTTACCAACAAACTACATTTAATAATTTTTTTATAGACTACGTTCTGAGGTCACTCACTGGTCTCATCTGATCATAAAAACAGCCCATTGTGGTACAATAAAGAAGTATTTTTTTATCTATGTGTTTGTTACTTCTGATCAAAAAAGTTTCACTATCTATTTAATGGCTATGGTAAATGGTGATGCATAGCTAAAACGAATGATGAACAGCAAACAAAGAATGTTATTTTTCACTTCCAGTTGACTGTCATAGATTAATCAACAGTTAAAATGCGCCAAAACAGCTGCCATCATTTAATACAGTCACATAAAAATGTGTCATTGCTATTTTAATTAATGATCAGATCATCTACATGATAGTCAAATGCAGAATTTCTGATGTTATTATTGTTTACAAAACATGGAGCTTTTTATAGTTGTTATGATATGCTAACATTACTGATGAATACAGCCAAAACATGTAAAGTACACAGTTTCCAGATACTAATGTATCCTGCCAAAGTTACTCAATGTCACACAGTGAGATCATCTCTGTAACTGTCTGCCGGCAGTCGGGTCACCGAGGTAAACGTCCGAAAAGAGTGCGTGACTCATATTATTATACTTTCACATGGTAAACAAATTACATCTAATAAAACAGTACATTTACCAAAAATGTTATGGACATGGGAATTTTGCAAAGTTAAGAATTTTTTTTATTAATATTGAGGTCAAAAATGAGGGTACTGATGATTTTGGGAAGTCTAATGAGATTTCCAGGAAGCGAAGCATAAAGTTTACGTTCAAAACATAACCTATACTGTCAATCATATACTAATTATAAGTAGGTTAAATAAGAACAATATGCATCAAAATTATCAAGTAACACTTCATAAACACGATTAACGTGCCAAACAATGCGCAATTATAGCACAAACAGTAAAAACAGAGAATACATGACGTGTCGACGAGGAACAGCTTTTCAACTATTACTAACGTCCCAAGTGTTGATTTTTATGAAAAAATGCTACGTAAATCACGAATTGTGTACATACCAATCCATCGCACTGAACGTACGTAATAGTGGCTTCGGTTTCAGCAGGAACGCGCCTAGCAGGCCCACTACGGTTCGCCATTTTTGTGAAAGGTTAGATTGATTTTGAGCATTTTGACATTTTACATTTCAATGTTACCATCACGAAATAAAAAAATACCACAGATTTACTAGAGATGCTACGTGGTTTATTCGTGTTGAGAGGGGCTCGTGGCTAAATAATAACAACCCCCGATTAGATGATTTTGGAAGGCCGCACGAGTCGATCGAATATTAGACTATGCTTGCCGCGGTCGATTTGTTAATGGGTGACCATCCGAGACCACTCCGTGCTTCGGAAGGACCCGGCTGTCATTCGTAGATCTTTGACAGTCCTTTTAGGTAGTCAGAAGCCCAAAAGTCTAACAACCAGTCTTATCAAGGGATATCGAACACGAATCACGATACACACACGATATACCTTACAACACAACCCAGTATCTGTGTTGTGAGCCTATCTGGGGGTCAAATAGGCTCCATATAAAATACGGGTATTCAGCCGCATCCATTTAGACTGGAACCCGACCGCTACGCGTTATATTCATTGCTGTTGTCACTGTTGTTGTCTATTCCAGTTATTATTTTACTCTATTCTTGTCTTTGAAATAATCAGCTGTCAACTGTCAATTTTATTATTTGTCAAACACAAGCAATCAAAAGTTGTAATAAAAAAATCTTATCAAACAAAGATAAATAAATCAGTGTTTTCGTAGTTAATTAAAATATTCAGTTGTCAATGTATCCTAAAGTGAACAGCTCCATTCAACAACATAATATGTCCGACTTCGACTTGAAACAGTGTGCATTAGTTCTTCCGCCCTGATTTAAATCGATGATACTCCTACTTTCAATCCAATGAAGAAAGGAAGTGATCATTAAATAATGAGTCAGCATAATTTCTGGAGAGGACTAACACCGTTGAACGTGCCATCGTCACAGCAAGTACCTGATAAAATTGTAAAACTTTGCGCTCTGGGCCCAGACTTCATTGTGTTAGGAAATGACCATGGGCTTTATCACTGCGAAACTGTGGAGGACTCCTTAAACTTTAGAAAAATCAGTGGCATTTCAGCAATAGACATATCATATCATAATGATTTCCTTTATATTATAGATGTACATGGGCGGCTGTTTAAGACAAATGCTAGTTTTAAAAACAAAGAAGAAATTATTGTTAAAGAGGATGCCAAATGTTGTCCTCATGGTTTTAAAAGTTCCAGTTATAAAGTGAAGTTTAGAAATGTAGTTACAAGTGATTTTGGACAGCTGTTTATAAGCAGTGATGGGCAGCTGTGGGGATCTGGTGCTATGCCCCAACTTTCCATAGACACTAGTAGCGTTAAGAAAATTCCATTTTTTGAAGGAAGGACTGTGTATAGTGCTTCTGTGGGTCAAAACTTTGCTGCAGTGATAGCTAGAAAAAATGTCAGACGGTCTGGCAACTGTGATACAGAGAGTGAT
Source organism: Gortyna flavago (assembly GCA_963669345.1). NCBI lineage: Eukaryota > Metazoa > Arthropoda > Insecta > Lepidoptera > Noctuidae > Gortyna > Gortyna flavago. The sequence continues at coordinate 16,237,208 of OY770128.1, forward strand.
AATGATGATGAGGAAGTGTTTGCTTCAAACTGCTCACAATGCCAGACAATAATAGGCCTAGCATCCCCCGCCTCCGTGCCATCTCTATCAGAAACCTGCCCTTTAGGTGTTCAAATTAGTAAGTCTAGTGAAGATTCAAGTAGTACTACAGCCCCTCAAACTGATGTGCATGTTGATGCTCATAGTTTGACAGAAGATTCTAGTCCCTCATCTGAGGAATCAAAAATTGCAAGAACAAACTCACATAAAAACACAAACTTAGAAGAAGATCACAATTCTCAAGATACTAAATCAACAGAAGATGGTGATGACCACACAGACAAAGGAAGTGAGACAGGTGAGGCTTGTGGAGACAAAATAAACAATATATTTATAAACACTGATGCTGCTAGACAGTTTCTGAGTAGACAGCTCTCTTGGGTATCAGCTGGTGAGGACTATTTAGTAGAATACACAGAGAAACCAACTAGAATAATAAAAGAGAATGTATCAAACCTTACCAACTTTGTTTATGAAGGAGTAAAAACTGTAGGAGACAAAGTGGCGACATTATCACGACATGTTAGTGGTAGCAGTGATAATAATGATACTGTGGAAATGCAAATGAGAAGCCACCATGAAGAATTAAATTCTCTAATGTATAGCTGTACCTCTAACTGCAATCTAGAGGATTTGCATTTTTCTACAAGCACACTAAGCAGTGAAAAGGAATTCGAAGCTGCAAGGAAAACTGAGAACCTCAAAAACATGTCAAAGCTTGGTAAGAATATATTAGCTACGGAATTATGGACCTGGGGCGACATATCGTATGGGCAATTAGGTGTTGGAGATACAATGAAAAGAATAAAACCAATGGTGGTCATGACATTGTCTGGTTTTGGACTTCAAAAAGTATCTTGTGGTAAATGGCACTGTTCAGCTTTAACGTTAGATGGAAGACTCTTCATGTGGGGCTACAACCAATTTCATCAAGTCAGTTTTGATACCAGGGAAGACAAAAGTGGTCCTAAACAATTCACAGAAAATTCTGACAGTGATAGAGTAAGAGACATGATAGCTACTGATCACCACACTTTGGCTTACACCCACAATGAAAATATATTCTACATGGGCAAGCATACTGAGGGGTACACAAACTCTATTGTTAATTTGAATGTCAAGAAAGATCAAGACGAAACTGAAAATCAAACAAACATGACTGTAAAAATGACTGATTCTCAAAATTATACAACCAAACCCCAAAATATGTGCTATCATTGGAGAATATTATCTTCTGGCAACATCAGCTATTGCTCAATAGAAGAGACGTCCATATGTCCAGAATTCCAAGATCTGTCTATTGCTCAAAGATATCTAGAGGAAATGCTTTTGATATATCATAATCTAGTTAAACCTTTTCTAAAGAAAAGTAAAGCTGTAACTTCACATTCCAATATTTACGAAACAGTTTGTGATATTTTTAGTGACATATTAAACATAACTGCTCTGAATGTTCTCTCGATGTGGCAGTACGCCGAGAAGCATATAAACGAATGTGATATTTCTTTGATAAAAAATTTAGAAGAGTTTATTTATTTGTACAGAAAGTATTACGTAGCTGTAAGCAATTTGATAGTTATCGGGGGTTTCGCGCAGATTAACAGTGTCGTTGATGTCCCGTCTGCTGTGTATAGTTTGTTTAGCGACCAGCTCCCGACTAACAAACAGAAGAATAATAAAAAGACTTTGGAAGCCATAGTAGGCCTCGCGTTCGTACAACCTTTAACAAGATTGAGCTCTTATAAATGTATAGCTCAATCGCTATTGAGATACAAAACAAAAAGAAAAAAAGTAGACGCGAAGTCGAATATAGATGAAAGATTAAACAAAGTAATAGCTTCTCTGGACTCTTTGATAGACGAACAGGAAAAGAAACGGAAGGAAGCAGACGTCACAAAGTTATTTTGGGAGACAGTAGGAAAAAGCCTTGAGCAGTACCGAACGCCTGAACGGAGGCTAGTTAGAGAATCTAAATCTCGGCAGCTGAATTTGGTGAATCCGGGACGATTTTCGTCGCACTGGTTTGTTCTGTTTAACGATCTGTTTGTGCACGTTAGTGGAAGTACACCAAACTTGCATCCTTTAGAGACTTTATGGGTTGAACCGATACCGAACACAGACTCCCTCCAAAACGTCATTCAGCTCACGACGCCCGAAGAAATGATATCAGTTGCTACAACTACAGAACAGGAGAAAACGGAATGGACGCATTCTTTGAACACTTCTATAAGACTTGTGTTAAACAAGGACAATTTCAAACCGCCTGCTGTAAGGACTGCCAGTCACACCTTTTCAAATAGAAATGCTTTTTACAAAGAAGCGAAGTACACTGGAAGATGGTTGGATGGCAAAATCCATGGAAGTGGAAAGATGGAATGGCCTGATGGGAAGCTATATGTTGGCCAATTTCAGCTGAATGCATTATGTGGACATGGAAAAATGGAATTGCCAAGTGTAGGTAAGAATTGTAAAAGTATTTACTTGACTAAATGATAAATGATTTATTTTCTGTAAATAGGTTTGTACAAACACTTTTACACGTCAATCATATTTTTTAAACTAGATGAGGTCGGCGTTTCCTATCTGACTATTCTGAGAAGAAAGGCCGAAACAAACTCAGAGGTCAAAGTCCAGACAAAATCTTGGTCAGATCATGTGAAGACCATGTAGATTGGTAGATTGGTTGGGACTATATTTATATGCTGTATTTTTTGCAGAAATGTTTAGCATATTGGAAGAAACGAGCCTAAACTAAAACACCTAATCATCCACCCCATCATTACTGCTGTCGTAGATCAAAAAAAGTTTTAATATCTTTGTATTAGGGCCTATTTTAATTTGCAAAGGTTATGCATAGCTCTTTCGAGCGTACTGTACTTCATTTTACACGTGCAGCCTGTGGGCTAGGTGTACGAAAAGATCGTACAGTGCTCTCCGCGTTGAGTATAATAACGCGTTTAGGATGCTGGTGGGGCTGCCCCGCTTCTGTAGTGCGTCGGGGATGTTCGCAAATGCGCATGTAGATTGTTTTTACACAACAATGCGTAAAAGGTGCGCTTCTCTGGTGCGCAGGGTGTGGGGCAGCACCAAAAGTATCCTAAGCATGATTGCCAGTCGCCTGGACTGTTTATGTGGGTCGCTGCTGTGCAATTACTCATGGGTTGTTGCAGCAATGATCCACCATTATTTGTTGTGTTGTTTATATATTCAGTGTTTACTAACATAGTCATAAGTTTTACTAACAGCTTTTGAGTCTTGGATACTCGAATCAAGAGAAATTCTATTCTATTCTATAGCCTCTTATACTAGGTTCTATACCCAAAACGTACGTTTCTCAACTTTCGGTCGGAAAGCCGATCTTCCTTAAACGGTATCTAACTACCGTCCTTATCAATCTACCTAAGTCGTAAAGGTACGTCATTACTATTATCTATTCTGCGGTTAATGCTTTATGAAGCTTGGTATTTCAATATGGGCATTTTTCCTTTTATTCCATCGTCATTCAAGCTGAGCGGTTTATGAATACGAATTCTTCACGCGAATAACAGCGCCATAATCATTTCGAGGTCGTGAATTTTTTATATTTGTGTGACTTATGAATGATTACGAATATTATGATATTAATCATAGTTTACATGAATGGTAATAGGTATTTACATAGTAGGTAATATTATTATTTACTCATGATGAATAAATGGCACAATATATGTACCCAGACATTTATTTTCGATAGTTAACTGCTACTTACCAAATTAGTATTGCGGTTAGTTAGCAGGTAAAACACTAAAATAACTATGAAATTAAATATTCTAAATTAACTGTAGGTAGGTAGCGATGGAACATTCTGCTGGGTTTTAGACAGGACAGAATTCGGAACACCACTCTGCGTTCCCAAACGGACATACTGTATGTAGGATATAAGGCTGCTAGGCTGAAATGGGATTGGCCGGTTTACATCAGGTACATCCACGATGACCGCTGGTCAAAAATCTCCACACAATGGGTGCCTGAAGATTGACGGCGCCGCTGAGGCCGGCCCAGAAAGAGGAGATGACCTGAAGGCCAATTCTCGTAATTTAAAACGTTCAAAATCTAGTCGCAGTGTCATCTTGGCGGCAAACAAATGACAAAAATGAAGGGAAATTAGATATAATTTTGATAGATTGAGACTGAAATCAGACTGTGAACGTTCTTTTAAATTTACGAGAACTGCCAAAAGAGTACCTGGAAGGATTTGGGAGAGACCTTTTCCCAGCAGTGGGACAGTATAGGCTAACAAAAAAAAAAACCTTAAGTGCTTAGGTAACTGTTATTAATAAATTGTTGAGCAAATACTGACACCTCGTACCCACGCGGCCCCTGACGATTTTTTTATCGCGTACTTGATTTTGAACGCACCGCTTAGCGCTAAGAGTTGAAAATCCAACAGTGTATTTTGACGCGCTGGGATGCACTCTCTTGGATTCTCAATGCTCGACTCAACACCGACAGCTGAAAATCGCGATAAAAATCGACACGTGACGTGGGCGACATACTCGTAGCAGAGATACGGTATATGGCGGAAAAAAAATACAGTTATTCAACAGCAAGGAAATATCAATTTAAATCCATTGTAGCCAATCAGGAATCATTTAAAAGACAAACGTGTCTATCATAAGTACTTCTAGAATCACTAATTGCCCATCCCGCCACCTCCTTCGCTAGCATGACTGCTTCGCAGAAGGAGGTGACTGCCTCCCACTCCCTCTCGCCCCGGACCATGGCTTGGACCAGGGCCGGGCGCGAGAGGTCGCCGCCGCTGCCGATCGCCTCTACGAGGACACGGCGGTGCTCTGCCCAAGCGGGACAGACCTCAGAACGTGTCTCCACACGGCGATATCATCGCGGCGAAAATTTTATATCACGGCGAGACTATCGCCGCGATTCTCTCGCTCGTGGTGACGGCCCCTTAGTCAGTCTAGAGTTTAATTTTTATAAAGAAAACACTTATGTTTTACTTAATAATCGCAACGTCAAACTTAGACTCACGCATTTCCATGGGGGTGGGCAGAAACTATAGATCTTTACATACTATTTTTGCTTTCCTCGTCATCTTCATCTAGATTAGATAGACGTCCCGATTTTGGAGGGGCGTCTGTCTGTGCTTTGTTTATTTGTTTGTGTGTGGTGTGTGTTTGTTGGTTTGTTGTGTAAATCTGTATTTTTTCAAATGAATACTTATAAAGTAATATGTTTGCGAAATGAGATTTTTGTCAAATGATTAGATGTTATTTTTAAAATTATCATTTTGTCATTACATTTTTATCAAACATTAGTGAACCCAAAAAAAAATATGAAAAATCTTTTGTTCATGAATATTATAAATTGCTTAGCCCAGAAGCGAATTGCTCAACCACTGCGCTAACCGCATGTTAGATAAAAGAGCCCATTGACGCCTATAAAGTAATTACACCAAACACTCATTATTTTCAACAAAACATTCTTTTTACCTACCTTCACTACAAACAACGCATTATAAATTTACAGGAATCTACGAAGGCCAATGGAAGGACAACCTCCAAAACGGTTACGGTGTCATGAAATACACAACTGGCGACATTTACGAAGGTTATTTCAAAGATGGTAACCCACACGGCCATGGGATCAAAAAGCAAGGAGACTTTACTTCATCATCAGCCACTATTTATACGGGGGAGTGGGTCAATGGGGTCAGACAAGGCTATGGGGTCATGGATGACATTGGAAAGGGGGAGAAGTACTTGGGTAACTGGAGTGATAACAAGAAGCATGGGTGTGGCTTGATTGTGACATTGGATGGGATTTATTATGAAGGACTGTTTATGCAGGATGTTTTGACGGTAAGTGTACAGATAATTAATTAATTAAACTTGTTTCTGCCTATAAAAATATATATTAACCCCAAAACGATACCAGAAAAGGCGTCGAAACCTCATACTTCCTTTTTCGAAGAAATAAATCTGCGAAATCATAACTTAGATGCTTCGACACTATACAATGTATTATATATTTTTATTTAAAATCTCCACCGTTAATTTCTCAAAACGTCTTGTCAATATTTTAAAGTAAGCCATAGCATTTCAATTTCAATACACTTGTGTTCCCATCTACCTAACAGGGTTTTCCATCGGGAATTTCTTAGTAACAGCCCGGAGTTAGAAAGTTGTCAATGTGATACCCCCGTGCCTCGGAAAGCACGTTCTGTTGGTGCTGCTATTGATCTCCCTCCGGTCGTGTTGGATTGCCGTCCCATCCGACAATTAGAGTGAGGGAAGAGAGAGTGTACCTGTACCTGCGCACACACTTGTGCACTATAATATCTCTCACGCCGAAGGCTGGTCTCCGCTGAGATCGGTCGCCATGGCCGAAATTCGAGCTGGAGGATTATTTTATTCCCATCTTCCAGGGTCACGGTGTCATGGTATTCGAAGACGGTACCCACTACGAAGGAGAGTTCCGATCAGCTGGCGTATTCTCAGGAAAGGGCATCCTTACGTTCTCCAGTGGAGACAAAATCGAAGGGTCTCTTAGTGGAGCCTGGACTGAAGGCGTCAAGATATCAAACGCTACTATGCATCTGAACGTATCCAATCCGGTGCTGCCAACGAATAGCTCTAAACCTAAGTAAGTTGAATTTAAAATTGATTTTTCTTTGCTGTCTTCTGCCGTTGAAGACTAAAATATCTACTTTATAAAACGTGCTATAATTCGTAAATAGTGGTTAAACAGACATGTTTAGTTAATTCTTTTAAAACTCTTTGTTTAAACAGCTGCACTGAAAGTGATTACTTCCTTATTTCAATAGTTACAATGTTTAGTATTATACAACTGATGTTTCCGAGGTCCTTGAATCGTTTCTCGGTCAATACGACCACATGCATAATAAAAAATTCATGTTTTTGTTATCCTTGAATGTCGGATGAATCTTTTGTCATTTATCTGACTGATTTATACATACTAAATTTCATTAAATCAATTGTTTACCAAACAACTTTATGTTTATTTTCCATTCCTTTCAGCTCATTCGGAAAATTAAGTGTAGCGCCAATTCAAAAATGGAACGCCCTCTTCCGCCAATGTTTCCAATGCTTAGGCGTCTCAGAATCCATTCTTACACCAAATGGCAACCATTTGGCCAATGGTCCGTCTGGCAGCACCATAGACAACTCGAAAATCTGGCAGAATGTAGCCGTTGCCATATCATGTTCGCACAAAGAGAGGAACAAAATGTCTATGAGGAAAAGAGGAAGCGATTTGGAGAAGTCCGTTGATTGCTTGGAAGTTATACCCCAGTTTGGACAGAAGACGCTCAACTTGGAAAGTTACGCGGAATTGCAGCAGTATTTGTATAATGTGAGTTCATGTTTTTAATTTTAGAAGAAGTTTATTTTTTATCCTTATTGAAACTACTTAGTTGTTGACTATAGACGGAATAACTTTGATTTCTTGAATCCAGAATAAAATATATAAAGAAGAGCGGCACTGGTGATTATGTCAAAATATAAGTCACGCTTTTCTATGTAAAAATGGACTATATGTCACAGAAAAGCGTGACTTAAATGCGGTTTTAGGTCACACAGTACTATAAAAAAATTTAATGAATAGGTAAAATATCCATCCGTACTAATATTATAAATTCGAAAGTAACTCTGTCTGTCTGTATGTTACCTTTTCACGCCTAAACCACTGAACGGATTTCGATAAAATTTGGCAGAGAGATAGATTGCATCCCGGGGAAGGACATAGGATAGTTTTTATCGATACACCTTGCAAGCGAAGCCGCGGGCGGAAGCTAGTACAACATAAAACAGAAAAAAATCGTTTGCGATGTTTTCCTGGCGATGAAATTCGACTTCAAACAAATAAGATATTTCATAAATGTATCGAAACTTGTGAACTAAGTATCCTATTGTCTATACAACTAAGTTGCACTTCTTTAAAAACCTCACCTAAACAGAAGGCTTTTATCTGACTCATTTATCATAATTGCCACTTACCTATCTTACTCTCTCCTTTTTTATCTTACTTACTTACAGCTTGCTCCATATCCACAGGCCTGCGAGTCGAGCCACCATCCTCTAGGCCAGCTCGTCTTGGGCGTAACGAACGCCTTCAACACCACATACGGTGGGGTACGGGTGCACCCCCTACTCCTCAGTCATGCAGTTAAAGAACTCAAGAGTATTACCACTAGGTTGTACCAAGTTGTCAGGTTGTTGTTCCCGGCGTTACCACCAGAGGGCACTGATGCTGTACTGCCTTATAAGAAAAGAGATGATGGACAGGAATTGCATCATGAAGATAGTAATCCTATTGATGGGTGAGTCTAGGTTTTTAACTAATAATATTTTTTGTCCTGGAAGCGACCTTGCTCGTGTCGTGTCGGGCAGTGGAAAAAGGCTCATTTGCTGGCGATTCGAGTCGTAGTCGTGGAGCATTTTTCGTTAAGTGAAACTGTGCTAGCCTTGGCGTTTGCGATCAACTAAAATAAAAGCTATGTTTAGATTGTTTGCAGCATTATCTTCCTACACTATAGTGCATACTGAATAATCGTGACTTTCCAACCGCATCAACAGACTGATGTTTTACGACATGAACTAATGCTGTTTACCTTTACTCGTGGTCATGCCACGAGTAAAAAAGACATGTTAGTTTTAATAATGATCTGGCAGTTTGAGTAATTTACGCGGCCTACCCAAATGTCCTTTCTTTGGTATTGTTCGTCGAATCGTTGAGCTCCTTAACTTCTGAGTTGAGCTGCACGATTTTTTACAAATGCGTGCACTGACTGGACAGGTCCCTCAATCTGTGTGGTTCTTTCCTCAAAAGACCATTTCAGACACCAATCTACATGGTCTTCACATGATCTGACCAAGATTTTGTCTGGACTTTAAAAGAGACTGTGACCTCTGAGTTTGTTTCGGCCTTTCTTCTCAGAATAGTCAGATAGGAAACGCCGACCTCATCTAGTTTAAAAAAATATGATTGACGTGTAAAAGTGTTTGTACAGACGCCAGCACATCAAGCTACTACAATCTGTCAAATTTCTATGATAGATTTTCAACTTTATCGCTAAAGCATAAGGTTCAAAGTTGATTGGGAAAATTTGACAGTTTCGGGTAGGTTGATGTGTTGGCGTCTGTACAAACCTACTTACAGAAAATAAATCATTTATCATGGTAAACGCAAATAATTACAAGGACAATGATGACTTCTCGGACCTCTAAAAATAACATAAAATTAACTATTATATTTATCGTTTATATTCATCCTTTTCCAGTGAAGTGGTATCAGCAGCATCTCTCCTACAACCGACCTTGCTACCGCGAGTGCATCCCGCACTATTTGTACTGTATGCCCTACATAACAAGAGGGAAGATGATTTGTATTGGAGAAGGCTGCTCAAGTGGAACAGACAGCCGGATCTTACGCTCATGGCTTTCTTGGGGATTGATCAGTGAGTTTTACTTATTTTATCTTTTACCCTGGACGCTTTTAACGTGCACGTCCTTTTTATTTGTTCTTAAATATAATTATAAATTCAGCATTAATGATGTTACTTATATTTTGTAACAATATAATTTAAAAGAGTGTATGAGTTTGAGTTTTTGTGTATTTAGAAAAATCCAAAATGTTATGTGCTGTTTCATACAACTATGCAAAATCTACCCAATATCCGGGTCTAAACTCCGACCGACTGACTTCTGACACTTCTTTTCTTCGCTATTCCAAAGTTGGTCCCATTGTAAAATAAAATATATTTATACTACTTATGCCCAGGACCAGCCAGCACCCAGGGTCGTGGTAGGACGCCCTCAGGCCAGGTGGAGCGACGATCTTGAAGATCGTATCTTCGCAAGGTAGCTGGTAGCGGCTGGATGAGAGTTGACGAGAATCGAGCTATATGGCGTGCAATTGGAGATGCCTATGTCCAGCAATGGACTGCTAATTGATGATGATGATGATACTACTTGCTTTACTTTCACTCTCAAACGAATACTAATGGATTCATAGCCATATGCCAGAATAATATTCAGTAACAGTCATCAGTGTTACTGCGGCACTCTGCATCTGTCGAATGACATGACATCTGCGAGAAGGCGTGATAAAAGTGAACAATATTTTGTACATTTACCTTTCCTTACCATTTCTTACAGCTATTCTTCTTTGTTCTAGAAAATTCTGGGTAGGCTACACTGGTCCAAACAACCAGTTGTCTCCCACATCACCTCTCAAAGAGCAGCTGTTCCAAGAAGCCGTGGAGACACTGCAGCAACTGAAGACCACCTTTTCCCCCATAGAGAAGCTTCTCGTTATCAGAAGCACCTTCCAGAAGATGACTATTGCTGTTCAACAAGAATTGGGTAAGTTTTACTTAATGATTTTTTGGAAATGAATTATGTCAAAAATATTGCCCTGAATCGAAGGGGTAAGTGTATAGTAGAGCCACATTTCGCCAGTTCTAAGTCTTACGTCCTATTTCAAGAAGAATACCAGACATTTGTGTTAATCATTTAAATGTAGAAGTCATAAGTCATCATCATCTGCCTAGCCTTTTCCCAACTATGTTGGGGTCGGCTTCCAGTCTAACCGGATACAGCTGAGTACCAGTATTTTACATGGAGCGACTGCCTATCTGACCTCTAACCCCTTGGTAAGACTGGTTGTCAGACTTTCGGGCTTCTGACGACCCGTAACGACTGTCAAAGATCCACGAATGACAGCCGGGACCAACGGCTTAACGGGCTTTCCGAAGCACGGAGGGGTCTTGGCATGTAAAGATTTTCACGCATCCACGGACCAACCGCGGCAAGCGTAGCTTAACCTGATCGATTGACCCGTGCGGCTGTTATTACTTGACCACAAGCCCCTCTTAGAAGTCATAAGTATTATTATAATTTAAATTAATTAAAAAAAACACCCGTTCTACGAGGGCTTACATTTTATTTCTTTTTATCTCCTATACCAGGTTCCAACTACCTGTGGAGCATGGACGAGTTGTTTCCGGTATTTCATTTCGTCGTAGTCCGCGCTCGTATCTTACAACTCGGCTCTGAGATACACTTCATTGAAGACTTTCTGGAGCCAGCCATGCAGCATGGAGAACTTGGACTTATGTTCACCACGCTCAAGGTAATGTGAAAGGGGATTGAAGATTTTTATATAGAGCCTGGCATACCTAAAATGGCAGCCTCGCATGCAACCTATATAAACCGATAGCTGACATCAATATCGCCATTTTGAAAAAATACAAAATGGCGGACAGGATCTTCAAAGCTAGAAAACAAAGATTGTAACTGAATGGAGATTTTGCGTTTTTGGGTCGTATGTCACGTTCAGGGTAATATCAACTTTATTCGGTAGACTGAGGGTAGGAAATTTAATGAACAATTTTAATTTCTAAGACTTGGTCGGACATTAAAATTATCTACCGTACTAATCCATCTGACTACATTGTGTAACTCACACATAATGTCGTATCCCATTGTGACCATTTAGATAAGATGAAGTTCAAGCCAATTGGAACCTAATTTCCACCCACTTAAGTATAAATTTCTTCGTTTCCAGGCGTGCTACTTCCAAATCCTTCAAGAGAAGATGTCGATCAACTAGAAGCAACTATATAATAACGAATGATCTCGCAATACGTATGGTGCGTAACGTTTAGTTGTAGCTTGCGCAATAATTTTCTATGTAAGTCCTCGCTAGATGTTCTGTTAGCTTGTAGATTTTTCAAGGGCGTATACATGTTACTATAACAAATAAAATCACCCTGTATGATACGCGTATCAATAAGGGTCGCATTTGGGTTAGTATAGTATTTTTATCTCACGAAGCGACGCGCGCTTTACATGTGGTAACCAAGTTTACAAACATGCTGTGCATGTGTGCGTGAAGACGAGTAGCATCAGCATAACACACTCGTTCACACTTCCGATTTCGCTATTGTCTCGAACGGAACCGAAAGCTCCTGCGCTTAGACACACCTTCACAGCGTGTATGTACACTTGTTAACCACAAGTAAAGCGCGCGTCGCTTCGTGAGATAAAAATACTTTATTTGCCGACCGTACTCGCTCAGTGTCCTGACGGGAATTTTGAAAAATTGCATAACATAACATCGCGACCGTATTCACCGAAGAAGAGGTATGCAGAGTGTATAACCCACATTTTTTTTGCCAGTTGTTTGTTGGTTCAGTCCCATGCAATAGGCTCGCCCTATTCGAACCGGGCAAATTTAATAAGGCTCTCCCCCCACAGGCGCGATCGGTCGATAATATCGGATGCGTTATTGCAATAATGCGTCTTGATTCCTTGCCACACTGCTGCCTTTTGACCGTCGGATATTTCTAACGTGTACGACTGTACGTGTGATCTACACATTGTGTGTAAGATCGTATGCGTCCTAATACAAAATGTTCTAAGAACTCATATCGGAATATCGCAGGACGGAGTAACGCAAGCATCCTACTTCTAGTGCGTCGTTATTATCGCAGCAGTGTGTAACTTCGTGGCCGTCCTAATACAAAATGTGCTGAAACCAGAGGGGCAATTCTCGTAATTTTAAGAACGTTCACAGTCTGATCTCAGTCTCAATCTGTCAAAAAATGCCTCTAATTTCCCTACATTTTGACAAGTTTTTGACATTAGTTTGTCGCTGAGATGAGACTGCGACTAGATTATGAACGTTTTAAATTACGAGAATTGGCCTTCAGATATTGCAATAACGCATCTGATATTATGGAACGACAATAACGCGTCCGTGGGGTAGAGCCTTAAAATAGTATACGTCCTTAACTATGATAATTGTTATGAAATTCTTATTGTTAAATAATTGTAATAAAATGTGTATTATGTAGTATGGAAAGGTAACCGTACAAAGTCTCTTAAATGCGATCTTTCGTGTATTTTCATTAAAATACACTCACAATAATTGAATCTGATGGCATGATATTAATTTAATTAATAATGAATTAAAGAACAATAACTAGTAATGCATTTACTGCGGTAGTAATTTTTGTTGATTTATTTATACAATTTAATTTTACATCCACATAAAGACACTATAATATGTCTTAAAATTCTTTATATGATTGCGTCTTATGTCTTATACTTACTTAGTAGCTAGATAAATCAAGTTGTATTTGATTTTTATTGAGTATAATGTGTATTAGTTTCATATTAGAAAGAAAGGGGTTTAAAGATTTTCATATGGAGCCTTGCATATACCTGCTGTCGCGCCATTTTGAAAATGGCGGCCACGCCTGTGACCTACCTATATAAATCGATAGCTTCACGTTCAAACTTGATTACGTGACTCAATCATCAGCTTTCAACGTTAATATCTCGGAAACGTGACACTTTACGGGGTTTGGCTTTATTATCTTTTCTGTTTGCATTGATGTCAGCTATCGATTTATATAGGTATCATGCTTGGCCGCCATTTTCAAAATGGCGCGACAGTTGGTATGCCACGAATCTTCAAAGCACTTTTTAATTGAATTAAATAGTGGCGTTATTAAAACGCCACATTTCTTTGAATTTACCTTATATAATATTGGTATTGTGTAAAAAAGATGTATTTTTTTAAAAGAGTGCGTTTTAGCTGTGTTATTACTGTTTTACAAAAAATATTGAAAGTCCATTGTGAGGTTGATTAGAAAAACCTTTATTCGGTCGATTACGGGCCGATATTTGTGTGTTAGTATTGGTAATTATGCAACATCATGTGACTACGAGTGTTTATAATTATGAGTCATCATCATCTGCCTAGCCTTTTCCCAACTATGTTGGGGTCGGCTTCCAGTCTAACCGGATGCAGCTGAAACCCAGTATTTACATGATGCGACAGCCTATCTGACCTCCACAACCCAGTTACTGGGTAATACGATACCCCTTGGTAAGACTGGTTATCAGGCTTTCGGGCTTCTGACTACCCGTAACGACTGTCAAAGATCCACGAATGGCAGCCGGGACCAACGGCTTAGCGTGCTTTCCGAGGCACGGAGGGGTCTCGATATGTAAAGATGGTCACCCATCCACAGACCAACCGCGGCAAGCGTAGCTTAACCTGATCGATCGACCTGTGAGTATACCTGTGTGTAATTATGAGTCCTTTTCACAAAAGAAGTCTTGTAGTTGTGTATCGCGATGTTGAGATTCTAAAATTGTAGAGGTTGGCAACATTGCGATGCAAGACAGCTGCACCCTAATTGCGTATCGCAATTCGCACTATCATCCACAATCTCAATCATTTTGAAGGATATTGCTAATCCATTGTTGCATAATTATGTTCAAAAAATTTGTCTGCTGAACAACGTAAATAACGCAATTAATATTGTTGAACTGTCAAAATTAAAGCCGTTGCTACTATTACTGTTACGCAATCACGCTGCTGGACTTCCTTCATGGAAAGCACTCCATTTATTTTTTTACTAACCCCCCACCTTTAGAAGACTTTAAATACACACCATTGAATGCATAAAATACTCTTGTAGACTTATATTATTACGAAAGTATTTATTTTTAAAGTATTAGGTAAATAGTAATGTTTTGTTTTAGTTATCATATTAAATGATTCCTATGTAGAATGTTTTAGTTTAGTTTCGTTGAGTGCCAAAATTGATTATACGCCGTTTAGCTTTAGTATGTGATTATGTGAAACGTAGTGAGTGAACGAGACTATAATAAGCGATCGAAATAAGAAAAAGGTGAATCTTGACTGAAACCGATCTAACCTACGAATAATAAAAGTCAAGAAATATAACTCAACCTCAAAAATGGCACCACGCAAATGTTTACCGCGGTGGGCGTTGCCGAAAAGGCTACCGTGCACCAGAACCAATCCGGCGTTTGCCGGAATACAACGCTTTACGCGAGCGCAGCTGATTGGCTTATTTGCATGAAATCATGCAAATGCATGTGTGTTCTTTCGTTCGAATACTCGAGGTATTTTGTCAATGTAGTGAAGTTTGGAGTCGAATTGATTTTGTTCATAGTTACGCTTCCTGACTTTTTATTATTCGTAGGATCTAACCTGATCTAACCTAATGACCGAGAGCAGTGGTGGCCCAGTGGTATTAGCCCCGACTTACGATTTGGGGTTCGAACCCAGGCAGGCGCTTAACATCGTATAGATTATTTCGTCACCACTGCTTTCAAAACTGTGAAGGAAACATCGTGAGGAAACAAATAAAATGTCCTAGAACCAAAATTTCGAAAACATGTGACATTACCAACCCGCACTGGGCCCGCGTGGCATATTACAGCCCACTCCTTCCCGAAGAGAGGAGACGCGTGTCCCAGCAGTGGGAAAATTATAGGCTAATTATGCTATGTTTCAAATGAAGTTAGTTTTACAGGTTAATTATACTCTTATTTTGAACGCATAGTAACGACTTTTAGATGTAAATAATACGATATGCAGAGACTAGCTAAATTGTATAAATTTGATCTCTTCCTAGTTAAAATTTAAGAAATGAAACTGATACTCGTCCACTCACTGTGTTTAAGACCATTCCATTTAATAATATGTTTTTTTTTAAATAGGTTAACAATGCTAAGCAATAATCCAAAGGTCTGGTAGTACAAAAGAGAATTGTTATGTAGCAAACAAGTTGTTATTTTTTTATTTGACTTTTTTCTGTTGCTATGTGTGAAATTGTTTTTATTTTGTAGCTAGTAATGTTGTAGGCAACTTAGGTGGCCAGCGACTTTTCTGTCACTTCATTCATACATTTGATAATAAAATCACTTTCATAACATTGCATTCCATCCTTTCAGTAAATGGGCCACTTTTTTAAAAATAAAAAATAAAAGAATGATACAATTTTGTATCATCCAAAAATTATAATGAAAAGCAGTTTAAAAAAAAACAATTCCTGTAAATGGTAACCCCACTGTTAACCCTGGAGAACCCGAAGCGAGTTATTCATTCTTGCAAAGACACCATGAAATGTATGTAAATTGATATGTATGATCAAAACGATTTTTTAAAGCAGTTGATAAGTACCATATCATTAATGTTACATAAATATGTTAATTACTATATTTATATCTTTGTCCTATGTGAAGTGTCTGTTTAAATATTTGAGAAATATATATTTAACATTGAATAAAATTCGCAGTAAAATATCGACTTTTATTTCTATCATAAGAGCGTTTACGCCGTACGGTATTTCATACAAAGGTTCATTCATTTCAAAAACAACGGGCTTGAAAGTTTGTATGAAATGCCGTACGGCGTAAACGCTCTTAAGTACAGTCGCGAGCTTAAATATATACAATCGATCGATCAGCAATAATATCTGATTTCATGATAATATTTACATGATATAAGCCAACATTTAAAATGATAATATGTACATTTTATGTGAAAAAATAAGCAAAATAATCATAGGACATCAAAAAATTCGTCCGCATCGCTGTCAACAGGAACAGTGCCCAAACGGCTGGCAGCATTGCCACGTTATATGGCGATGCTAATTCTTTGGCCAAGAAATAGTCCAGCCCTCTGGTCACATGAAGTCGACTAACCGTTTGGCGATATCTCGAAAACCAAGTGGGCGCTCGGACCCAAAATTTTTATAAATTTTAATATGATTAAAATTAATTAATTTTTGTGATTAATTTCTTTAACCTTTTAACCGCTTACGTCGGATTAATCCGACAAATATTTTCGGGTGCATTTCGCCAGGGTCGTATATTTACGACAAAATACCACAGCTCGTTTAATCTGCTTTTTTATTTAGGTAATTACGCTGTTTTCTATCAGGTTTTTTTTTTTTTCGTTTTTTTTTTTTAACTTCGTGCGCTGGGGGCACGACAAATGATATGAAGTCGGGCGGTTAAAAGGTTAATATAGGTTCTCAAGAAGTTATTTTTTTATTATTTTTGTGGTTATTTATTTTAGTGGCCACTATTATCCGTTTTATGGATTATAATAAAACTAAACAATTTAAAACTACCGTTTGTAATAATATTAACGTATAATTATTCCTTTGTTCCCACTAGTAGCGCCGGGGGCCCGCGCGGGCCTGGGTCTCGGGAAGTCCGAGCTCGATCTACTCTATATTTGCTCATCATCATCATCTGCCTAGCCTTTTCCCAACTATGTTGGGGTCGGCTACCCGTCTAACCGGATGCAGCTGAATACCAGTATTTTACATGGAGCGACTGCCTATCTGACCTCCACAACCCAGTAACTGGGTAATACGATACTCAACATTTGCTGTCTGTCCGATATTTTTGCTGAAATGTCCATAGTATTGGCTGTACAATAGGCCGCACGTCAATAGAACTCCATATTAGACTTACAGTTAACTGTAAGTACAAGAAGAGTTAGGGCTGTTTCCAACGCCAGATAATTTTTATTCGTGGAATAAAATTGACGTCAACAGTTTTAGTATGAAAGAATTGTCAAAAATTCAAAGCTATTCCTCCGATAAAATTATCTGGCGTTGGAAAAATCAGCCCCTAAAATTCTGCAGATAAAACTAACTGCTGGAGTTTGTTCTGTAATACGGACCTAAGGAAGAGGAAATTAAAACACACATAATTTATTAAGGCTATTTATTTCATTCCTATAAAATAACATACCAAATGTCTCTTTTGTACAACGTCATATCAAAAATGTACACCATTATATAAATTTCGTCTCAGGTAAATGTTACCTAGCTACTCTCGTGTCTCCCCTATTATTTTCATGGCTATTAATACATAAATATAATTATAGTCCTCTCACGTGCCTAGTCTGTAGGTACAAAATGTTCACAATGCCGAATCGGACGCAACTTTATAAAAATACATAACACACCAGAATTACAACCGCCTTGTAGGTATTTCTATAAAACGAGTCCCCCGTAATGCTCTACAATATATCTACAATATTCCAACATTTTAAAATTCATTGTTACGTGAAATTAATCCTTAATCGTAAAGCTTTGAAGTCCAGAATACATTTTATGTATATTTTTAAAGGAAGAATATTGCACTGTTACTGTTTATTTTTATAAGCTGAAAGTTACATCCGTTAAGCATGTTGAAACTCTGGGATTATATGACAAAATCTCAGATAAATAATATACAATTTAAGTTTGTTTTTTTGTTAGAGCGGTAAATTGACGTACTTAACATTTTTGCGCGAGGCTAGAATTATCTATCACGTATAAATCAATCACCTTTAAAAAATTACATAGGCTCAGAATAACTCTGAAAATAAAATAAAATGCTATTCGACATCAATCTTTTCACCGCCACGGACGAGAATGGACATCAGCGTCAAACATTTATTAATTTGTTAAGAAATAAGATTAAAACTAAGTAAGATTTTGAGTATTAAAAATGTATCAGGTGTCTGGGTGACAATTTATTTGCGTAGCGAGGCGGTAAAGAGATCAACAGGCGTTGTGATGAGATGCGTTGAAGGAACATATACTTCGTAGGAAAACTAGCAAGAAAGGCTAACTGTTTTACCTCCCTTCATCACAACTCATAATAAAAACACACCTTGAATTAACTTACGTACCCCGCGTAAAAATGTTTTAAATATAGATGTAAAAATTATTTGAATATGATTAATTGCTATAACCAGTTACACGGTAAGAGGAAATCTAGTATTGCAGAACATATTATTATAATTTATAATATTCAGCACTATTATATAAATATTTCATAAGAATATAAACTTGATAAATACCGCTCTAGGTATAGATTAAAATTTTGGGGCAATCTCATTGTATAAGGCAGTGACAGGTGCGTAGCTATTGTTTATCATGTGTATAAAAATTCGAGAGTATTTCTTTACATAATTTACTTCCTAGAGGCAAGAATTGATGACCGATCGACTCGAATACAAAAGATATGTGGTACAGCATAAGCACAACCTTATTATTAAGCATCGTATTAACTGACTCATACATTTTGTTCGTAACGTTAAAACCAGCAATGCTGTTGTATTTTGTACTTTATTTACAAGCAATTAAAGTTGAGACTGCAAGTGGCAGTAGTAGATTCTGCAGTGCAGTTCTTGTCGCGTGATGTCAATGGGAGTAAAACGCTTTACGAATTTTATTGTGAAACTTACTGCGCGACTCAAATTGCATTTGTTACAAAATACTGACCAGCCAGTACAACCAACAATTTGACTAAAACGTAACTGATACTCGGCCTTCACTGTGCATCTATTAGATATTTTTTTAATACTATTAACAACCACGATACATTAGGTATGGAAGCAGCTTTATTTTAACTTCAAATAACGCACATGTGTAATAAGATTGTTTAGTAAACACCGAGTGTCGTTTACGTCAAAATACTCATAAAAGCACCGATAGAAACAATCTCAAACAAGTACTGCAACAAATAAGCTCATTCAGAAATATTACAAGAAAAAAACAAGTTATTGCATAATTATACATTTTCATTTCATAAGTCCTTATACACCAATGTTAAATTACATAAAAAATCCAAATTAATGATACAACAACGATACCAAATCTCGCTATAATGTTAGACATAAAGTATTATTTTTATTATTTTATACCCATTATTAAAAAATACGACATTATTAGCAAAATATCAATCGAATTTTATTGCATGCATTTTTTTAAATAAACGTTAACAATTATTCTCCTAAATAACATTGTTGGACGATAAAAAAAATACGATAATAATAATAAAAATTGACAATAAAAGTTTTTAAAAAAGATGGTCACAGGGAGGTGTTCCTATCAAGCTAAATACATTTATAAGAAAACGCGTCATTTAAAACAACAGAATCCTTAAGTCTATAGAAATCAACGTATATATTACTATAACATCCTACGTCTATGTTAATGCTTACAAATAAATGCTGTCTACGTGGGGCTATGGTGACGTGTGGTGATTATGTGATAATATGTTAAATGTGTAATCCACATAGCGTAGGTTGAAAAGCCGCGTCCACATTGATGAGAAAATTACAAGAACACTAAGATTATTTTAAAGTTTTAATATGCTTATCGAATGTAGATTTTAAGTTTTAAAGCTCGTTTTCAATCATGTGCACATAGGTTGAAAACGGGCGCACATTTGGTTTTATTTATAACTTTGTAAGATCCAATCATTTACCTTCTTAGATAGTGTTCATAAAACACTACGAATAACTCAATTTGATCTTTTCGAAACTAGCTGACTAACAATACCTTTATTTCCATTTCATCATGCGTACGCGCATTCCTCTCCTTTTAACATATTCCCTAGAGTAAGTTTTCATACTGTCATTGTTTGCGTTAGTTGTTTTATCTACGTATATAAATTCTACTTGGACATCTAATAGAATGTGCGCCCGTTATTTCAAAGAGTCAGGTCAACGGTTCAGGACATAAAGGTTATTTGCTCCGGAGGACTATATTTGTCTAACTTATATGGCCTCTGTAACGACGTGGATTGCAAGCGCACTGTGTGAATCTGCCTATATCGAGGATATACTTAGCATTAAGCGTACATATACCTAAACATATGTATAAGGTATATACATACACCTGTGTAGTCACTAAATAACAAACTAACGCGTATATTAAGAGAAAGTGATCATCTACATTGATATCCTTAAAAAAAATCATCAATTTAATTCAGTTAAGTTAATAAAAATCTTATTTACAAGCTCCTACAAAACAATAATAGTTCGACATCAAAAGATAATACAAAAAACAATAAAACCTTTTTGCTAAGCAATTAAAACAAATAAATACATGGCGTGAATGAGCCAAAGAGTTTTTATATAACGTTACTTTTTGTCCGCCAATTGTGATTTTCTCAGTATGTAAATTTTTGTATACCAATCGTATAAACCGAATGTGCGTAGTTTACTTAACAGTCAATAATTTCGAGCTGCTTAATCAACTAATACTGAAAGCACCATTTAGTATTTACCTAATTTAATCAATTCTTACGTAAGTCAGTTAGATAGAAAATTTTGCAATTTTAGTATTTAGGTTTCGACCACACTTGAGGCAAGGATATGCGATAAGATTATTTACGATATTCGATAAGGTAGACGGAAATATTGAGCTTCACCGACACATTTTCCGGACGTTCCGCTTTAATGCAAAATAAATGCATTACTAAGCCAATTTCACAATACAATAAATGCAAATTTTTGACTGAAATAAAAGGTTTTCTTTATCCAATAAAATGGGCTTTGTTTGATTTAAATTACGTTTAAAATCCTTCGTCTGTTGTACACGTTCCATTATATCGCTGTCGCCTCACGTGTGCAGTCGCAACTTTACGTTGGTATTACTTGACACCGAATAATTTATAAAATACAAAAATATTGCCATCATAAAAAATATTACGTTAAAATTCATAGGATATATTCATTTGTTTTTTTGTAAAAATGGCATCAAATATTACAAAACTAGGTTAATACTGAGATGACGAATTTTATTATAATATTTTAAGCATACAGGATTTCTGCTCATGTAGAAAAAGGGACCGTGTCATGTTCAAGAAATTCATGAACATTTCCGGATCTTACATTAACTTTTTGTCAGCAACGTCACAGTCTATACAAGAGCAGAAACAACATAATTGTTTTTAGATGCAATGTTGATCTGATACTACGTTCACCCATGTGTAACATATAAAAAGTTTTTTCATAATTAATCATTAAAGAAAACCCACTCATTTATGACACTGTCGCGATGGACTTCTTATTGTCACCAATAACTACTTAGGGGGGTTTTCGCGAAAAACACAAAGGTATGTACACACTAAAGTTAATAATATGTTACATGAAGTGGGATAATGCAATACTTGATCTGTCTAATGTGCACAAACCTTAAAGTGACCCGTATTACATCACTTCTTAATAATTGACAATCCTCTATCGTTCATAGTTTATTCATAAGTTTAAAAAACAATACAAAAAACCGTAAATAATTATTTTGCTTAGAAATTAGATACCAAATGTAAATTCATATTTTATAAAATAATATTTTGTTGAATAAATAATTCGCACACCTCTCGATAACCATATACAATTAATTAATTATAGCTCCATTACAAGTAATATATTAAGAGTACAAATGTAACACGAGTCACGGATCAGTGCGACGCAATTCACCTTAAGTGCTATTGCCACGAGCGCTTCTCTTACAATTCAATTCTTTATGTATAATATAAATGTATGTACATTAATCATATTAATTCTAACCATGATTCAAGCGGCGACCATCTCTACTCTCTTATAAAAATATTTACACATTTCACTAGTGCTGGATACTAATGCTTAAATCCCAGTCGAATTTTAGAATCCGTGATTATGTTACAAGTCTATCAATTTATAGTTGAACATCAATATGTAGTCAAAGACGAAGGCAAATCATAGAGATGCGACATGTCGTATTTATCGATTCCTATCAATTCTGACAAAAAACCAGAAGTGAGCGATACGTAATAGACTGCAACCACGTCGGTAAAAATATCCTAACTTATCTGTATTTGATCCCAAGCACGATATAAGTTGTCGAATAGTTATCAAAATGAAATTCAATGAACGACGATTGCATTTTAAAAATACACGTTAAACATACGTTAGTCAGCCCGAAAAATATCTATAGAATTGCGTCCAAATATTATACGAACACTTCGTTTGCAAGCTCACCAGAGAGTGGAAATGTCAAATAAAGGTTATCATCACAAATCCATCATACAGACCACTTACGCACTAAGAAATACCTAAAATGTAAAATAGGTAGAAATAATGTCCTCACTATCCAGAAGGCAAAATTGGCACTTAAGACGAAGTTCGCTCCTTTCTTGAGTGTTCGGAGGAGTGTGGCGGCCGGGGCTTGTCGGGGAGCGTCGGGCGCACTCGGGCCAGTTCGGGGACCGTCGGGCGTGCTCGAGCCGGCTCGGGGCGGCTCGGGCGCGCTCGGGGTGCAGGGTGCACGCTATGTGCCGGGCGAGCTGTTCGCCGTGGGGTTGTAGGGGTGGTTCGAGTTCCGCAACACTGTGTATACACTGTCCACCTTTGCAAGTTTCTCGAAAAACGGTATTAAGTCCAAAAGTTCTGAATCTGTCATGTCGTCGAACCATGACGCGACAGGTACCTGAAATGATAAGCTTTAGTTAGCAAACGATTCTTTCTAGATAAGGAATCTGCTTTGTTCAAAATACTATATCTATGAGGCATTTGCATTTGTCATAACACAGAATTCGGTATTTCTATTACTCATAGACATTGAGGGGCCCGTGGCTAAATAAGAACAGCCGCACATGTCGATCGGTCAGGTTAAGCTACGCTTGCCGCGGTTGGTCTGTGGATGGGTGACCATTTTTACATACCGAGACCCCTCCGTGCCTCGGAAAGCACGTTAAGCCGTTGGTCCTGGCTGTCATTCGTGGATCTTTGACAGTCGTTACAGGTAGTCAGAAGCCCGAAAGTCTGACAACCAGTCTTACCAAGGGGTATCGTATTACCCAGTAACTGGGTTGTGGAGGTCAGATAGGCAGTCGCTCCATATAAAATACTGGTATTCAGCTGCATCCGGTTAGACTGGAAGCCGACCCCAACGTAGTTGGGAAAAGGCTAGGCAGATGATATTACTCATAGACATTACTAATTTTTGGAGAAATTTTGACAATGAGCATAGTTTAAGTACTATTGTTTTCAGGTTGCTAAGATTTAAATCGTTCAATTTAATTCTCTACAACACTATCGCCTGACCAATGACTCAACATCTTACGTTTACACAAAGCTCTCTAACAAGACTGACCAGCAAACAAAAATATCGATATTAGTATAATTGTCCAAAATGCCAGTATGGTTTAAGACATTTATTTCTCAAAAACAGAATACAATAAAATTATTCACTTATAAAATGAGAAACACTGCATACATATAAACGTTCCTTAGAACGAGTATTATAATTATACTACTAGCTGACCCGACAGGTGTTCTCCTGTCCTTTCAATAATTCATAAAAAAAATCCCATTTGAAAAGGATGTCCATTTTTTCCCGAATTTGAACATTTTCGGGAAACTTTTTTTTTTCCCCAGAAACCTAAATCGTACTATTACGAATATTTTAACCAGCCGTTCACAAGAGATGCGCTTCCAACGACAGCATTTCATTTTTATTTATACATATAGATAAAAAGTAAAATGTAATAACGAGAAGAATTACGTCATACTTTAGGTATTACTTATTAATTTATTAGTATGATCATATATATTTCTGTGGAATGCCGCATATGATGATAGGTCAAGCTATTACATGAAGATTAAATCATCGCATACTAAGTATTGAATCCTAGTTTATTATTTTATTATCTTATCCATGAATTTGCTTATCTACATATATTGGTATATAAACTGCAATTAAATGTAAAACTTAATTTTTAACCTTGTTGTAACTAAAAGAAAAAAAGGTCCTGCAGTCAATCATCTGTTAGTGGTTCTCTGATAGCAGCATAACCACTCATTGTAGCTGTTTATGAGACTCATTCCTGGCCATTTCGATGATCCATTAAGAGCGTTTACGGAGTACGGCATTTCATACAAACTTTCAAGCCCTTGTTTTTCGAAATGAATGACGGATTTTAATGAAACTTCATACGCATAAGCAGGATACAAAGGTCTAAAAAGTTAGTTAAGAACATTTTCGAAAAATTGTGTTACAGCCTAATTAGACCGATTTTAAGTTTTCCATAGAAACAGAGATTTCCAGTTATCTTTTTATATAAGACATTTCGAAAATGTTCTTTACTAACTTTGTAGACCATTATATCCTGCTTATATTAATATTTTGTCAGGTATACTCACAGCATTATCAGGATGGAATATATAAGAGGCGGGCGAGTTGTCGACGATGACGACACGCCGGAGGTCGCGACCGAGACTGTTGAGGTCCTTCACGTAGTTGCCGCGGTGGAACACGCAACTGTCGCGGAACAACCGCGCGCGGAACACGCCCCATCTGGAACAACCATTATTTCTGTATTAAATTGTGAAGCTGAGAAACATTTTAGACTTTATTTTAATAGCCGCAAAGTTGACATTTGTTTGACAGTGAAAGCCGCTATGATTTACCAGGTATTCACCATCAATAATGATCTTAAAGCAGCGCACTCACGATCAAATTTATTAATCATTGCAAAGTAACTCGTTATCCGATTAACATAAAGTATAAATTAGAATGATTGGAGAGACTTTATCAATCATTCTAATTTATACCATATGATACGGACATAAGGGTTACATTGCAATGACTTACTAATGGTTTTATGTCGATCGTGAATGTCCTACCTTAGCCTTTATGACAGTTAGGAAGAAAAGTAGGTCTTCATCTAGTCTGAAGAAAAATGTGGAAGGATACAAATCAGTTGGCCTACTGCAGTATAATAAATGATCAGAGATAACACAAATAGCGTTATAATAGCGTACATTACTCTGATTCACACGCAATGCACTCACGCATCATACCTAATCATTTTCTAATTACACAATTTAATTATGTACCTTGTTACCGTTTAAAGCGAACTAATTAACATAATTGCATTATTACGTAGGTATTTGTCATGCTATTATAAATTGTTTATGTTTAGTAAAAGTGCGCAGTGCTGCACACCCCCCACCCTATTTCAAGTTAAACAAATATCAACTTTATTTAAATGTGTATTAAGTTGATTTCAGAGTGACTAGCACTATTGAAAAAGTTATAAAAATATTTGAAGTTGTAGCATAAACTGAACTTTATTGTGTAGGTATTAAAGTTATTTTTCCATTTATTCATATTTTTGGCAAATAAATCCCGAACGCAGATTACATAATTATAATGTCAGTTATGTATTATAGCTTTTTCCCGCGGCTTTGTACGCGTAGTAGTCAGTAATTATCCCTTCGGGAACGTACTACAAGAACTAAAAGTATGCCCACGGGGTAATTGTGTAACACACTATCAGTAGCAATAGGTTTAATTTTGACAGTTCAACAACATTCATTGTGTTATTTACGTTGTGGAGCAGACACATTCTTCGAACATATGAAGCAATAGATAGCAGTATCCTTCAAAATTATTCAGATTGATAGTGTATTAGGCCCCTCTCCCACGGCGAATTTTTGTAGCAATGCTGTCTCTGTCAATCATCTCTACTAACGCGTGTAAGTCGCATTTGCAACGCGCTACAGTAGTGATGCCAACGCGATACAGCATCGCGACTGTATCGATGCAAACGCGCAACCGCGTGACTAATGTTGCCTCAACGGAGTCCATCTCGCAACTGTGGCATTTTTGTGCCGTTACTGAATCGCGTTTGCATCGCGATTGAGAATCGTGGTGTGGACGAGGGCAAACAGCTAGCGACCGCATCGATGCGAACGCACGACAGCATCGCTACTGCATCGCTACAAAAAGTCACCGTGGGCGAAGGGCCTTACGCAATCAGTAATGCTATTCTGTAAAAACCTCACCGTGATAACTCAGGTGAAGTGAGCTTAAAGTTAGCTGTCATTGGTGTAAATCCCCAGTATTAGATGGAATGACAGCTCACTTCACCTAACTTCTCACGGTGAGATTCTAACAGAATCGACCGGCAGGACCGTGGTATATCTCAGAAGCCCGAGTCTAACAACCAGTCTTACCAAGAGGTATCGTCTTACCCAATAACTGGGCTGTGGAGTTCACATAGGCAGTCGCTCCATGTAAAACACTGCTATTCAGGTGCATCCGGTTAGACTGGAAGCCGACCCCAACATAGTTGGGAAAAGGCTGGGCAGATGATGTACGTGTACGTAGAAATTAGTCATTTCAAACAGTTTCGCTTATGGGCTGTTTTTATTTGACATCTAAGCAACTTCATTCAAAGGTTTTGAATTTATAGAACAATTGCCATACAATACGCACAAAATACGTCACCTAAAAACCCACCGGTAATGACGGGTTTTTGTTAAAGCCTTTTTTGGATAGTTTCATGACAACATTTTTGCAACTGAAAACAAGCAAGAGTGACTAAGTAAATACGTTAATTACTCACGATAACAGAATTCCCAGCAAACCGTGATTTTAAATAAGTACCTACTACATATTTACAATAGTCCATTATAAATTATAATCAAGATAGGCCTACACCTGATTAAGATAAATAATTAAAAAATGTCTACAATATGTCAGAGACTCAAAGTTCGTACTATAGCGTACATAGCCGTATATTGATACATACATAATTGAGTTTGACTCCGACCTCAACATTGTTGAGGTACACACTAGAATCAGTTCGGCCAAGTTTCACCATTGTTCTCCCATCAGAGTAGGTTAATTTTGGAAAGACGTCTTGGAACGCCATGTCAGCAGGGGTTGAAAGCGGTAAAGGTATAAGGGTATGGTACCGGTATAAAATTACGATACAGCTTCGATTTAAAGGTAGAACCAAAACGGTTGAGAATTACGGTTTTGGTATCGTTAAAAAAATGATTATACATATATTTTTTTACGGTATTGTTATACCTATATACAGGGTGGCAGGGACATCGACGCGCAACCGCTTACCATGGATTCAGTACATGATTCTGGACCCCCCTGCGTGGAAATTTTTCGTCGGCTTTTTCTTAATTTTTACGTTTTTTTCTGCAATTTTTTTTATTGTAAACCGTATAAAATCATTATTTCTATCTAACCCAATGAGATTTTTAATAAAAAAATAGTAAATTCACTTATTTCACTTAAAACAGCAATGTAAATAAAACTCGAAAGGGCTACCTGATCAGCTGTTTGCAAAAGTTCATTTGCGAGGTCAACACTGGCTTAGTACCTTGACGCTATTCGTTTTCAAATGCCGACAAAGGGACCGCGGCGGCGGCGGCGGCGCGGCGGCGGCGAGCGGTCTCGTAAGAAGCTATGCGACGTATCCCAATGAATCTAACAGACGCGTCACATGAGGCATTTTAATCATCTACATAAATGAATGACCCATTTACTACTTTTATTTTAGATTCATTATGGGGATAATTATTTTTCTAAAGCTTCATCGATTTAAGTAAAGAAGATTAAAAAAAAAACGTGTAGAAGTGTAGTCACGTAATTTTTTTTTATTTTTTTATTATAAACATTAATTTTAGTTTTGAATGCAATTCAACAATGTAATTTACTGTTTCATTAAAAAATAATACATCCATTTTCGCAATTAATTTCGTGAGTAGGTACCTAGGTACAACTAAATGTGTTTGTACACTCTATCATTTTGTTGATCTGTGTTCGGTGTAGGCACTGTATTCACAGAATAAATGCAAGTACTAACTGTCGGCAGCAAGTGCGGCAAATTGAAAGAAAGATCAGCTAAGTACATTTCTTTTGATTTCGCCGATTTTATCGGATTTTTGCCAGTTCCTAGATTTCGTTGATCGCAAACGGGCGTGCTGTTTGTCGCGAATTTGTGATCTTAGCGTAGTTTTTAAAATCAAAAGTAATTTTCTTTCTCTTCTGTGTGTGTTTGAGAGTGACGTTCATCAAAATGCCTTCCAGACTGAACAATTCTTCAGGCACCAAACCCGATGGTCGGTAAATGTATGGGCCGGTATTTATAAAGACCGCGTGATTGGACCCATTTTTCTCCCTGAACGACTAAACGGGCCACGACATCAAGAGTTCCTAAAAACAACTCTCAAGGAAATAATCGAAAGAAGGAAGATTCGGTCCACAACCATGGCCAGCTCGCTCACCGGACTTGACTCCATTAGATTTTTTTCATTGGGGTTACGTCAAGGATAAGGTGTTTATGACCGAGTGCGATACCGCAGCAGAAATGAGAGATCGCATTGTGAATGTGTTTGCGACGCTGCGTGAAGAGTGTGTCCAGGATCCCACTTTTTTGCCCCGTGTCCACGCTGAAACTCTGCGCCGCGCTCAGATCTGCGAGCTGGTTGGTGACGGCCACTTCGAACCCTACCTACCCCCCCCTATCTCATTAGGAATGAGCGAGATTAAGGTAAGTTCATCAATTGAACATTACTGGATCGCTAAGTTCTTATCAAGCATCTTTTTTGTTATCAATCCTCATCGGTATCGCTATTTTATGGGAATAAGCTTATTGTTATCGGTTATCAGACTAATTAAACATGATTTTATGTGGTAGGTACTATCAATGTTGTCGTTAGGCGATATTTCGTAGGTACGTTCACGGTCGTCCGGTCGCGGCGGGCGGCGGCGGCGGCGCGGCAGCTGCGGGGCGGGCGGCCGCGCCACAGATTTGTATGTGTGTGTAGGTTAGGCAGCGCGCGCGCGCTCGCCATCCGCGGAGCGTTTTAATCGCGTTGTTTGCAATACATTGCGCGCTCAAAAATGTAAATTTTTTTAACCGGTCATTTCCGAGATGAATGACTTTCGTAATTTAATTTATGGCATCAGGTGTAACCTTTTGACAACGTTTGCGCGTCGATGTCCCTGCCACCCTGTATTACTAATACTTTTACCGAAATAATTTCGGTACCGAAAAAAAATATGCGACGAAGAGTGAGTGCGACGCGGCGGCAAAGGCGCGAGGTGCGGGGGAGCGGTGCGCGTGCGGCGACACGCCGCTCGCGCACCACTCCCCCGCCGCCGCTCCCGGCGACGTTGCTTTGCTTGCCAGCCAGTTGTCAGGTCAACTCGATGTCTCGATCGATCGTGTCGTGACTTGAACGAACGGCGACGCGTCGGTTGTATTTTATTTATTTGCAATTTTCGTGCATCTTTATCAATTTCCTTTATAATTTCATTCTGTTGCTTTGACGAGTTAGTTTCATTATACAGATTAGAGTGCTGTGGGGCTGCCAACTTTTTTTGAGAAAAATAACGTATCAAATTCTTTGAATAGGAAAAAATAAAGTATTTGGAAGAAAAATAAGTATTTTTCAAATTTAAGTATGTTACTATCCCTTAAAACACATATTTTTGGGAGGTTTTAGCAAGTGCTAACGTTTTATTGTTGGATTTGAAAATTTCAAAGCTCGTTTTACAATCGAAATTATTTCAGATGTATTTTTATGTATAATTGCTATCTCCCTCAAAACTGGTTTGTCTTAAGCATAACTATATTTTCTCTGAAAATTCTTTATCTTTATTAATAGATTTTCTTTTTTGGCTTTTAAGTCAGTACATACTATCGATAAAAAGTTCAGTAATTACCTCACTGACCTCTACTTGTATAATACAGGTCAGTGAATTACCCATATGAGTCTTTCGTTTTACGCATCACAAAAGATTAGAAATAAAGTATTTTCGCATACTTTATTTTTATGCAAAAGTATAAAGTATATTTATCGAAAATAAAGTAGGATAAGTACGTTATTATAAAGTATGGTTGGCAACCCTAGCTGTGGCATCGACAGCTCGGTAGCATTAGGTAAGTGATGACTCTTAGACTCTTGATTTGAGAGAGTTCAACTAACACACTGTACATGCAGTACATGCCTACAGAAGAGGATTTTCCTCGACTTTCATGGGATCCCTTCATCAGACTCTGACTTGGTGACGATGGGACCACCTCGAGAGCATACCCTTTCAAACCCTAATCTTCTTCTTCTTCGTGTCGCTGGCACGACTATGTTTTAAATTTTGTTTTCCCAAAACTTTGCCACTTCCACGGCGTCGTCGATGGCAGCGCAGAGGTCACTTTGACTGCATGTTTTGGGACACAGAAGGCAGAATAAGAGGTGGAGCATGGTTTGTGACATAGCTCCGCAATCACACCCTTCTGCCGTTCCGTCAAGGTAGCCCCACTTTACAAGGTTGGACTTACATCTTCCCACTTGTGTCCGAAGACGGTTCAGAGACTTCCAAGTGGGCCACGGGAGGTTACACCCTGCAGGGAGATGCTCCTTTGGTGGTAAGTAGTGAGTAGGAGGGGGAAGAGTATCCTGCCACAGTTTGCAACGGGCGTCAGCCGGGTTTCCTGACAGAGATGCTGTCGATGTCAAGAAGCTGTGTCTGCTTTTTAGCCGTTGCATTTGTAGCTGTGCGCCAGATAGTGGGTGTCTGGTATCAGATTCCTGTTTGAATTTCTCCACTGCGCATGCAACTTCTCTTCGGACTTGTGGTGGAGCTATGCCAGCTGTGGGATATAGGACGCTGAGCGGGGTCGGTTGCAGGCAGCCTGTAATCGTGCGGCAGGTTTCATTTAAAGCAACATCTACTTCCTTGGCGTGGGCGGAACAGTGCCACACAGGGCACGCATGTTCGCCCGCAGAGAAGCAGAGTTCTAGGCCGGTAGTCCGGAGAACCTGAGGTGAAGCACCCCAGGTGGTTGAAGTTAGACGCCTGAGCAAGTTGTTACGGGAACCGACTTTTTTCTTAATTTTGAGACAGTGGTTCTTAAATGTCAGCGCCCTGTCATTGGTGACTCCTAGGTAGGTAGGGTTACTGTAGTGTTCAATGGTGACACCCATCCAATTGATGTTCAGAGTGCGTCTTGCCGAATGGTTCCGGAGATGGAAAACACATGCCTGAGTTTTTGTGGGGTTCGGTCTGAGAGCGTTATCTACGTAATACTTTCCGGGAACTTCTAAACCTGCCTTTAGGATATTTTCGGCGTCCCCAAAAGTATTTGTTTGGGTAGCCAGGGCGAGGTCATCAGCGTATAGGAACCTCTCGCAGTGTTCAACAGTAGGTTGGTCATTGGTGTAGATATTGAAGAGAATGGGCGCCAGAACACTTCCCTGAGGCAGACCATTCTTCTGTGATCTCCATCTGCTCCTTTCTGAGTTTAGGAGGACTCGGTAACGTCGGTTACGCAGCATCTCACCCAGTACCCTGATAAAACCCTGGTCATCGATCATGCCAGACAATTTTGCCAATAATCTCTTGACATTGACGGTATCATATGCCGCTGACAAGTATACAAGGACGATGCCAGTGATCTTTCGTGTCTCATAGCCATCCTCTATATATTGCGACAATCGGAGGATTTGCCCGAAGCATGACTTACCTGGTCTAAAGCCGGCCTGCTCGGGAATCAATTTAGGGTCGATTACGGTTTGAAGGCGATTGAGTAAAAGCCGTTCAAATAATTTGATATGGCACAGAAGAGATATAGGGCGATAATTCTTCGGGTTGTCAGGCAGTTTTCCCGGCTTAAGCAGTGCTGTAACTTGGGCTTTCCTCCAGATTTTGGGGATCATCGAGCTTTCAAGACAGGTATTAAATGGGGTAAGAAGCCATGACACGCCTACCGGACCCAGGTTCTTAAGTTGTTCCACGGTAATTTCGTCTAGTCCAGCCGCCTTACCATTTTTCAGCGCCTTGATAGCCGGGATTATATCCGACAATATGAAGGGCTTACTAATTTCCGTTGAGGATGTTAAGTTCTTGGTGGCTTTTGGTAATTTCGGCAATTTGTTTGGGGCCTTACCATTCAGTAAAAGTTGGTGAGCTACCTGATTAGCCGAAACTTTACCTGGGTTTGTTGGTTCAGGGGGATCACCAGTGAGTTTTCTTAATGTCGCCCATGCCTTCTTGCTGTTCTTCGTCATGTCGATATTTTCGACTGTTTTTAACCACTGTTGTTTATGGTTTTCACTGACCTTTGTAAGTAGCTCCTCGCCGGCTGTGACGGTTTCCTCAGAGAAGTATCGGTTTCCTCAGTCATTAGCGTATAAAGATTCGTAGGCCTCCAGCAACCTCGACGAGTCTGAATCCGATCCAGGAACGTAAAGAGAACGGCAGCTTCTTGGAATATGTCGGCGTGAAACTGCCCAGACCGTTTTTACAAACTCGTCATAGTTTTCTGGTAGCGGTTCAATCTCACGCAACTTATTGTCCAAGTCTTGGGAAAAGCTGCAAACCCTAATGTCAACTGTTCATCAACTGTTACAAAATATTCCTTTTCCCGATGCTGGGACGTTAATTGTTGAGGAGTTCTCCTGGTAAGAACCAGGAGAACTGGAGCTGATTGTGAAGCTCCACTTCACCATACGCATTGTGACGAACCTAAATTGCTTAGCAACCATATTTATTAAATGTCAATCATTTATTAAATGTTTGTCATTGAGTAGTTCCGATGGCCATCTGTGGTCTTCATCACCAGTTCCACTTCACCAAATTATACTTTCTGAATGCAAATGCTTGAGTTGTTAATGAAAATACCAAAATGAGTGAGTGCCAAACTGCTAACTACGGGCAATCACGACTCACGAGTAGGGCCAGGCGCTGTGACAAGTCCCGTATCTACCGCCTTTTAATACATAAATGACAAAGTTATATAATATCGTTATAAGGCATGTTTAATGAGTTTGTATTTACTTTTATCCATATTGGCGACAGTCTAGTTGTAAAGTTTCAACAAAGCACAGTATTGTGATTAAGTTAAAAAAAAAAACCGAGTAGACACGGAAACATGAATGGCGGTAAAATGGCGAAACAACCTGCTTTGTCTGGCTGCCGAGGCACCGGAGGCACGAATATCAGTATATTTTCGATCAAGTACCTACTGTCTTACCATTGCGGCCGACAAGACGGACGCCTCAGCGCGGGCGGCAGGGTACAAAGAAAACCTTTATTTTATAATTTAGATACGTGAAAAAGTAATGATACCGCAATATTACAATATCGAAATTATACAGGTACAGTTACTGTAAGGTATAGTAATTTAAAGGTACCTTTATTTTAAGATATCGAAATTTAAAGGTATGACGTCATACCGCTTACCGTTTTAACCATTATTTTTTCGGTTATTCAATCCCTGCATGTCAGCATTAGGAACTGTTTTAGTTAACGAAAGCATAACTATTTAATTGGGATAGAAAGTATTACTAGTTCACTACACAATAGCCGTAGTGATTTTGTCAACATTTAAACAAACTGGATTTTACTACGTTAGGTTTCACTCTTTCAAATCCGTTTTGAAACGGTATCTATCTAGAGCTAGACTATATCTCTGGAATATACCTTTTTTTTTTTTATCATCGATGAGTGTCAGACTCTTACTGACTAAAA
Source organism: Gortyna flavago (assembly GCA_963669345.1). Classification (NCBI taxonomy): domain Eukaryota; kingdom Metazoa; phylum Arthropoda; class Insecta; order Lepidoptera; family Noctuidae; genus Gortyna; species Gortyna flavago. The sequence continues at coordinate 16,271,214 of OY770128.1, forward strand.
CCCATCCGTGTTCCTTCCTTAGCCCTTTATATTCCGGGGCAGCGGTAACCCTTTCGGACAATCCCGCTGCCCCGGTCTGGAATATACCTAGCTTATTCTTCATTGGCGCGCTGTTCCCACCGTGTCAACATCCTGTATAGCGAAAAAATGTCCAACCGCCGTCCGCTCGCTGAGCGAGATCTAAATTGCCAAGTCACAGTGAATGGTGAATAGTTAAACATGCCATCACTCTTTCTTTCCAGTTCAGCCACTAACGTTACTCACTCATTAACAGTCCAGTCATTAACCAACTCACCTGTCCAATAGGTCAGCGACGGGGTCAGCGTATTTAGCGAGCGAAGCGGTGAAGAGCACGCACTCGTACAGTTCGCCACAACGTCGCAGGAACTCGTCGACGTGCGGCCGCTTCAGAACATATACCTGGTGCACGGCGCCGTCAATCTCGACAGGCACCACGAAGTCTGCGTTATTTATCGGCTGGAAAGATAGGAAAAGGGTTTGAAACGTGGCTTGAAAAAGCTTAGGCTTTCTTTGGGTAGAACTCATCAAATTATCATGGCGCTCAAGAAATTTGCTCGAGTTCCGCGTTAAGAATAAAAGCCGAGGACACAGTGATGATTTCTCATCATCATCATCATCTTAAATCTGACCTCAACCACCCTTTACATAATATTCTGGACGGGACTCAAACAACTCAATCAAAACAAGATTCACAAAAACTATTTGTTTTAAATTAGGCCTTAATAAAGACCAAGTTAATATTTATTTGACATCATTAAATAAAGCAATTTGTGTGAAGACTTGTTCCATAGTTTCTGGGTGCTCTTCGCATTCATTCGTCTTTAGTTTAAGAGTCCGTGCATAAAATTCCCTCGCTAGAGTTTAGGCAAATTCATTGCGATGCTATGTTTGTGTGCACCGTTCACACACACACGCCTAAAAATCGAGCGTAGTGATCGCATAAACAGTTTTGATCCTATAAATGATATTTTTTTGTTCATATAGGTACAGTTAAGAAATAAAAGTCTGGAATGTTTGTCTAGTTTATTATTCGTTTAATATAATTACCAAAATCAACATAACAAGTGGTACAATTTGTTGTTATATGCATTTAGGTACATTTAGACATTCAATAACATTCAGGTAAGCATTTTACATAAATACGAGTAGTATGCATATTTAAGTAATTCAATATTTTCCTTCATCGATGTCAAAGATGATTAAGATAAACTTAGAAAGTTCAAATTGAAAAAGTCTTATTGGGACTGGAACCGTATTTGAAACCTGTATTATAAAAAAAAATAGGTAGATTCTAATTGGAGTGGGATAAAAAATAAAGTTTTGGAAAATGCAAAACAACTAAATTTTAATATTAATTCTTTACCTGTGAAATTGCTGTTTTATTTTACTGGCCGCGAACCAAGGAATTGGGAATTCCTAGTCAAACTGTAACTACTAAAACTTACAGATCGAAGTGGCACTTTAATAAAATGACAATTTCATAGGTATCGAGTATTCGTGGTGTAATTATAATAAATTATTACAATAAAATATTGGCTGCTCAATAACAGTTAATAAAAAAAAAATAATGTTGTGTCTCTCAGTGGCATTGAGCGAGTTTTTCTTGGATCGACTATTTCGGGTAAAAGACATGTATTGTAGAAATCTATAAGCCTTTTCTCTTCCAAAAACTATCGTCCCTACATATTTGCTTTACTTTCAGCGGCTGCTCAGGCCCTGTCCATACAGCAAAAAGGCACAAATCTTGCTTTGTGATGTGGAGTTGCCCTTGTACTTGTACTTGTACCAGTCGTGATTTTTATTTATTTTTATTTCATTATTTTGAATTTTCCAAAACTTATTTTTTTTGGCTTTTATAGCGTCATCAGGATACATTCCAAAGGCCGAGATGGGGCATTTTTCAAGGTGTTATCTAACACAGAATCAAAATCAAAATCAAAAGTCATTTATTCAAACTAGGCTGAGAATCAGCACTTTTCGAACGTCAAAATTACATAACACAGTCCCCCAAAAACGCCCGCCCTTCACTACTTCCTAGTGCTTTCGCTGGGGAGAAGAAGTGGCGCAACAAACTCCCCAGCAGCACAGCTGTCTGTTCAGTTATAAAATACTCGACTGTATACAAAACTAGATCTGCAAAGTATCTAATTAACATTACAGGACACAGAACATTCAATAAAATTATTTGCCATATGTTAGCGAGCCACGCCAATATACCAACAAATACCATAAAATCTATACGTACTCAAGCTAAAATAAAAATACTAAATCAAAAGTAATAAAATAATAAAATAAAAATAAAAACTACCTAAATAAAAGCCTCCAGGTATAAAGGGCGTGACAACTTACATATTTATGCAATGCTGGGTTCTGTTCACATAGCTGTCACTTGAAGGCACAAATGATAGACTAGGACCATCAAAGTAAAAATTAATAAACAAGTTAGGTATTACTAATAACAACAATAAAACCATGGTCAGCAAGACGACCAGTCACCACAAGCAGCACCCGTTCACGAGCATAACGCAAAGATCAGCCATTACCCCCCTCGCCATATTTGAGGGAATCATTATCTTCCTTATTCTGAAAACATAAATATTTAAAATTATGTATATACTGTAGATATTTACGTAAATTCATAATTTATTTATATAAGACAAAGGTGATGCCATGCCTAGATCAAGCTGATATGAGTTTTAACAACTCATGTCAACTTGATCATAGAACATTATCACCAGTCATTACCTACTGTATTTTCAGAACTTCCATTGTCATCGATTTCCTAAAATTACCAACATTTGAAAATAATAATGTACTCGTAAATACTTCTAGAACTTCTAGCGCTGATCGAAAGTAAAAGCTTACCTGTTCTTGAGACAAAGCCGTAGCGATTTGATTCAAATTACGTTCTGTTAGAATTTGTCTTATACGTGCCAATCCCACGTTTCGTCGTTTTTTTTGGTGATGCACTGGTAATGCGATCCTTTTTTTCGACCCATTATCTACAACAAATTTGTATATTAATATCAGTAACTTATGGGCAGTGTTGGGCTCAATCGCTAAAACTCTACATCGATTGATTAGTCAAAATAAAGCATTAGAACCATTAAAAAAAATACGTAATTTTACATTTTGACCTCATCATCGTTCATCATTGGCAATCTCGAAAATTACGAAAATGGTACCCACGATGAAAAATTTGACAATTTTTGCAGCCGCCATTTTGGATTTACATTTTAAAGTCACTATCGGTTATAAAACCCTCAAAAACCATGAAAACGACACCAATGACGAAAAATTTGAAAAATTTCGCAGTCGCCATTTTGGATTCACATTTTGACCTCATAATTGACTTTTGCACCCTCGAAAACTTTGAAAATGATACCCATGACGAAAATTTCGGAATTTTTCGCTGCCACCATCTTTGATTTACATTTTGACCTCACCGGCTATTGGCTTTAGCACCCTCGAAAACTATAAAAACGACAACAGCGCCAGCTGGGTCCAACTATAGCTAAGAACCATCCAAATGACAAAAAAAGAATTAAAAAAAAACATCCAAATCGGTCAAATCGTTTAGGATGAGAAGAATTACAAACACGCGCACACCGGTATTTTATATAAATAAAAATCATAGCTAGCATAGGCATACTAATTTTTTATGTTCTTCATAAATCAGCAAAGTACTTGTTTAAAATAAAATTAATACTTACCGGATCAAAATGTGGTAGTCGGCGTACAATTTCTGGAATATTTTTACGTAGAACATGCGGGCGCCTGCGATGCAAAGTGATACGTCCTCACGCTGGGAAGGCCCGGTCGCTACTGACGGGATCGGTTTTGCGCGGTCGATAATATAGTTCACTTTGCCTTTTATTTACGAAATGAAATTAACGTTTATTTATAAAATAAAATTCAGATTCTATTAAATGGTTAACTTAAGATTAATAGGTAATTTTTAGAATTTCTAAAAAGTTTTTCTAAGTTATTGAAAAAAATACTTATTTGTCTAGAAGTTTCTCAAAAATTATGTTATTTCAACATTTTTTTCCTGCTATATTTTGTATTAAAGTTGAAAAAAGTGGTTCAGCCACGTGCAAGTAGACTATATAACGATGCTGGAGATATTTTTTAATGTTCAAAATCAAAAGTAGTTGCTTGTAAAAAGATAATCAAACGTCAGTCTCGCGTCATTTTTTGGAAAACTTGTTGCGAAATGTAGTGATTTTCTATGAATACTTTTTTTTTTTTTGAAAAATCCGTTTCAGCCACATGCTAGACAAAGAACTAAACTTTTCAAATCACAAATAATTTTCTTTAAATTCTCTTTCCCTTTCTCACAAACGATGAACAAAATTGATCAAACTCAGTCAATTTCGTGCACGGCCCCTTAAGTTACTAACAATAGTATAACAATTTATGGATCTTATAGTTGTCCGAAATAAAATGATTATTATTATTGAACATTTCTTTAATGCTCATACAATTTCGAGGAACTTATGATATGGTGTCAAACTGAAATCACACACACGGGCAAATATGTTTCAGGCACTTGTGTCAACATTCCATTAATAAATTAAATAAATCATTCTCTGCCGCCGCCACAGTAAGCTGGAAGAACATAATGATATACTGACTGATGTACCTACCAAATTAAAAAAGATCTTTATCGGAATGAACCGACCTTATTTCAGACTCAAGTTTTCCAAAGAGGTTTTAACTTTTTAAGGTTTATGCTGGCTGATTATAAAAAAAAAGTTTGTTTTTATTGAACTTGTAACGCAAGCACGCAACACATCGTAAATTCATGACTCATCGTGTAAAGGATTACTCATGCATCATTGTTTTTAAACTATTGTATTTTATTTATTATCTATCTCAAAAGAAGATACCAAAATAAATTTGGTTGATTATATGAGGGATTATTGCACTGATTATTGCAATGTATTCAATTAAAATTATTTGCTTAACAACCAGCATCCATTTGTATCAAAATCTGATCTATAAGGTGGAAAATTCTATCGGATAAGAAAAACGATGAATGAATCTGGGCCATACTATAACCCGTCATAGCAGTCCAACATCATCAGCCATTAAACGGCCACAGCCGAACAGGGGCCTCCTTATTTACCAAAACTAAAGGATGTTTTCATAATCACCGCTACCAAAAGAACGGGTAAGTTCGTCGTCATAAAGAAATCAATGCAAAGCCGAGCCTGGCCTATTACATAACAAACAAACCCTCACATAATATTAAGTAACGATACTTTTAAAACGACAACTAACTGACAGGCTAGTCATGTAACTTTAGAATTTTAATCTGGTAACTTAATCAACACAAGCAAGCATGTAACTTATATGGTAAGAACGATTCCATTCAAAGTTTTCTTCGTGTCGAATATCAAAGGAAACCGATTTTGGTTATGTTCTCAGTACCTCAGTCCTCCCTCTTACATGATTTGGTTGCTTATGCGTTAAACAGTCGTGCTTTTTGTTTTAGCAGACAGAACATTCTTATGTCTTATATAGCACTTCCACTGCGACTTCGTTCCTGTGAAATTCGTATTTTCTTCTACAAATTCCAGCACCCCCTTCCACCCCAATAAAATGAAAATTTATGATCATTATCTTAATTATATTATTTCGACGCATCGTTCGCCCGTGTTATTACTTAGTTTTCGCTTTTTTCTTTAAGCTCTAAGGGTCGCAGCATAATATAAAACACCTTGCTTAAAAATTGGGCTATCAAATGCAAAAAATATTTTTCAAATTCGACTGGTAGTTATCTCCAGAGATTAGCGCCTTCAAACAAAAAAAACAAAAATAAACTCTTCAGCTATACTATATTAGTATAGATGACTGAACCAAGTAAAAAAAAAAATTGAGAAGGCTTAGGTGGCTGTTATTGTTATTCAAATAATCAAAAGATTTCATAATGCCCGCCTAGGCTACGAATTCGTAGCGCCTAGGTCTAAATTCAGTTATTAATCTAGCATATAGCATTTTTTTACGTGTGATGCCCTAGAGAGGAACTTCATGCCTTTGTGCACGCACAAAACAGCCCAAGAGGGCCGCTCTCAATTTAATTAGAAATTAGAATTTCTTGGCCACCTGTTACAAATATTCGGTTTCTCCAACAGGTCAGAAGCTTGTAGCTTCGCATAAAAGCAAAAACTTGGCGTATCAAGAACGCGTAAAGGAACTGGTTGTGCATTTGTTAATTAGCGCAAGACATCCTTAGAGCAAAACGGACCAAGAGGACCGTCATAAAATTTACACAAAAAAGGGGAAATATATTACTAATTTCTAAAACATAAGGGCAGCAAAGTAAAGCCATTGTTAAACATAAAGAGAAAACATGCAACGGTTCTCATAAAAACATAAATTTATTAAACTGATGTATGTTGTTTTGAACTCTGACCTACAAGTAAAAGGGTTACTTTATGTTCGAATACCAGCAAAATACGTGACAAAAAGTAATTCCACTTAAATACTTATGAAGTGTTCATAAAAAACCACCTGTTTAAATAGCTTTGCTTTTTAACCGACTCATTTAACAGAACGAACAAACATAATATAAATCTTATCACGCGAAAACGAAAAGGATTTAGTTAAGCACGGAAGGGTTAGGAAGATAGGGTAACCCAGTCACGAAACATTGGAAAATACTATTGCTCATACCGCACATAAAACATAACAAGAATGCCATCGTAATATTTACAATGAAGATATAAACAGTAGTATTAATCGATAATTTGCATAAACTTAAAACGTAGTAACCGTAGAGGTCGCATATACATGTTATTTGCGTGACGCGAGGTTCGTTTTATTTATATTGCGTCCAAGAAAGCTCCAAGGAAAAAGTTTACTACTTATTAGCTTTATTACTTTCAACGTTTTTACAACCAGCAATTCAGCGTGTCCGACATTTTTGCTGCTATATATACAAAGATTGTTAGACAAAAACACAATTTCTAATGCGGGGAAGCCCTAAAATGCTCCAATGAAGCTGTACGCAATAAAGATTTGGATAAAGTGATCTAACCGGTAAACAAACAACGCAGCTAAATAAAGCCAGTCGATCAATCCAATATAAAAGTAATCTTGGTAAATTACTCAATCACATTATTTAACAAAACTTCATTGACAATGATTACTTTATAAGGGCGTTTGTGCAATATATTAGACTCTTATCCTGGCAGGGTTTCTAGATAAAGGCAATGAAGAAAGGTTTCAGTTTCAACGAAGGTTTGATTGGCTAGTTTCTTTTAAACTTTTGCGTGAATTTGGACCATCTCAGACTTTGTACGAACTTGCGTGAAGCAGTTCGCGCAAAAACAAGTCACTCCACCCAAATTGTGCCAGAGGATTCAGAGTTCTGACTCCAAACATAAATTTAATCGTTCCGTCCCGGCGGCGTAAAACCAATCCCTTTATATGAGACAACACTAGATGGTGCGAGTTGGCCCTCATTTGTTTGCAACAGATAAAAGAACAATCGTGTTCGCTCTCAACACTTTTCTTTAGCTACGCGCAATACCGCAACATGATTGTCCCATAAATAAAGTAAGGCGTCTAGGAATAAATCTGTGCCGAATATGGAATGAGTTAGTGCGAGACAAGTGTATAGCATCATGGTTTACATTCGTTTGTTATTATTTCGGTCAGTTGAACTATGACATTAACCTCGGCACTTTTTTTTTAATAATTACTTCATGATAAACTATCTTAGCAGCAAAAATATACGAACAACGCATTCGAAAAAAATTAAAGTCCAGCCGACGGCCATTACAAGGCGGAAGAATCGAGATATATCCAAGGGGAATAATCGTATCCAGGGTGGACGCCCTGCTAACGCTGAAAAAAATAATGAACACGTTCAAATAAACGAGGCCATTGTTTATCTGCAAGTGTTGAATTAAATAGATCCAATGCATAAAAACACTAAGCAATAATGAGTTCTACTTTATTTCCTTGATACTTTGTATCCATACTAATATTATAAATTCGAAAGTAACTCTGTCTGTCTATCTGTATGTTACCTTTTCACGCCTAAACCACTGAACGGATTTCGATAAAATTTGGCAGAGAGATAGATTGCATCCCGGGGAAGGACATAGGATAGTTTTTATCGACATACCTCACGGGCGAAGCCGCGGGCGGAAGCTAGTGTTTTAATAAATGTATTTAACATTCATGATTCATTCTAGTTTCTTTTTGTGTCTGTTTTAAATATTTAACAGAAAGGAAATGCACTAACACGCGCCGAAACTCTTTGAATAATATCATCAGTAACCAGTAATCCATTAGAAAATTCACAACGTCCTAATAACGGGGACGCATAATATTGCGACTCAACGCCTAGAGCGCTGGTTTCATACACAGCTGTTGGCTTCACGTGTCCCGGCGCGGCGGGTCACTGGCGGCCCATTACAATAGAAAATCAATTGTGTCTCATTAGCGGGGATTAAGCGATTAATCATATTCATCAAACCCAACGACTTCATAGCGTCCAAGTACATCTCACAAACACAAATTATACTTAAGATCATTAACTATTGACGAAGTTATCAATACAGAGGAACTGCGTAATCACCACGCCTGCGCCGGTGATCTCACGGTCTAGCTAGTCATAACATAAACCTAAATTATGTTCCCTCAGTACACGTAACATTACCAACGTGGCGGTTAACATAACTTGGAGATAATTTATTTGTGTAACATAAGTAGGTACATAACGCCAGAAGCCGATAGCTCACTATTATAGTTGCGGAAGCCAGAGTTTTGATGTGAGCGTGAGATAAACATGGAGTAGCAAGAATTAGCTGTGATATTATGCCGCAAGTTCATATTATAAACTTCCGAATTTCAAGTCCAACTTGCTGGACTACCATGCTTTAGTTTTAGTTTTGGAAGACTTAAGTTCTTATTTTGTAGATGACTGGTTGACCTTTGGGCCAATTCCAAATTGAATGGTAGTATCTAGATAACGTTTTGGAGAACTTGACGGTAGTCATGGGGTACCTTCGATTGATGAAGACCAAACCATGGTAAGCATGGATACACTGGATACTGTTCCAATAGTAAAAGTTGTTTCTTTAATATATCCGAGAGACCGCTTATAGCTTCCGAAAGCATCATTTGCTCCGCTAACTAGATTTCAAGCTTCATCGCTCCAAAGGCGACTACGCGTTTCTCTTACATGGCTGGGAGATATCTTGCCAACTTTTTAACCGACTTCAAAAAAAGGAGGAGGTTATAATTGATAACCTGGCTTATTGGAATTGTCATGGGATGCATATTGTGGCTGTAAGTGCCGTATCGTTACATAATTAACCGACTTCAAAAAAGAAGAGGTTTTCAATTCGACTGTATTTTTTTATATGTATGTTAAAAATTATATTTTTAATGGCCGCAGGGGTGGTCCCACGTAAACTTTATTAACTGTACTTGGGCAGCGTTGTTATTGATACGGCAATTGCCGTATTATACGGCAATCCACGACTTTTCTTTTTCCAGAAAATACGGTATACGGCAGTCCTCTCATTGCCGTATCACAAAATAGGGCAATTGACTACGAATGAAACGAAACGTACACAGGTAATTTTATGAGCACAGCCGGGAAAATGCCGACTACAACAAACATGAAGTTGTAATTGTACCGCCAAAGTGGCGTCTCTTTCGTCTTGGTTAAAAATGAATGAAAAGGTTGCAAATGACACCACGTACTCATATATACTAACGTAACTGTTTCACCTACGAGTACCACCTACATATTAGTAGCGTACCTAATCTGTGCCTACGAGTGCGACAAAATGAGAAGCAAGGACAAGACAAATATGCTCTAGATGAATCTGAGGTAATAGAAACGATAAAATCCTTTATGGAAAAGAAACAAATGAGGAATATATATTTTTTTAATACGGCAATTTAGTGTTTTTTCCAATAAAACACGGCAAACCAGACTGTGACATACGGCAACTCAGATTTTTACGATAGCAACACGGCTTGGGTATTTTTTGAGTTAAATAATACGTATTTTTTCCACTAACTTTATATTGATGATGTTATAATAACTTCCTGTCACTAATATTTACAAAGCAAGTAGTGTTATACGGATTTTTGTGAGGTAGGTTCCAAAAAAGACATTAGGTACAAAGTGAAAAATAACTTTCAATTTCGGAAGTCGGTAGCAAACAACGAAAATGCGAACCCAACGACATAGACTTCCGAAATTAAAGTTATTTTTTTGTTGTAGTGTCTTGTTTGGAAAACGGTTGTTTTTTTTTTAGAAAAAGTTTTAGGACGAACGCAACATCCGCAACATCGCGCATCTTTTTTGTTTCCGCAACATAAAACAGTTGTATAACCGACCTTCTAGTTTCGCTAGACGCTGCTTTTTGGCATTTTCTTTCATTTTTACAGACCAGCACCCTAATTCAATCACAATCTGAATCATTTTGAAGGATATTGCTAATTCATTGATTCATATGTTCCATAATTTTGTCTGCTCAACAACGTAAATAGCGCAATTAATGTTGTTACACTTTAAAAATTAAAGCCATTGCTACTGTTACCCCCTTACTAAAAAACGTTGTTTAGCGTCTGTATAGTTACACAACGCTTTGTCTTCTTCTTGCGAAAGTCAAATTACTGACGACTGAAAGAGAGAAATCGGTGTGTGTTATTATTCATCTGAAGGCCAATTCTCGTAATTTAAAACGTTCAAAATCTGGTCGCAGTCTCATCTCAGCGACAAACAAATGTCAAAAACTTGTCAAAATGTAGGGAAATTGGAGGTATTTTTGACAGATTGAGACTGATATCAGACTGTGAACGTTCTTAAAATTACGAGAATTGCCCCTCTGATATTATACGTTTATTATTAGTAGGTACATAAAGGACAAGCAATCATTTCGATAGATCAACTTATGACTGACACCTAAAATCCACTTAAAATAACTTTTAATTAGACGTTATCCAAGTTACTCAATCTTTATCAAAATCAAATCCAATTTACAATCCTCATGTCAAAACGTTGTCAGACCTTTTGTCTAAGTTATATTATCATGTCGAATAATTCAATTAATTTAGCCCAGTCACCTTCAAGTAAATCTGATTGCTGGTCCGTCTGTCCTACATACATTATTACTGACACAATTTAGATTATTAATGAACCGTTATATTGTTGCTATAATACAGGTCATATTAGATCCTTACGGTATAGTAAAGTAATAAAGGAAGCTTGTCTGACAACTGCCGTTTTGTAAAAACTGGATATAGTGACGACATTTTGTTGCCAAATAAGTTATTAACAGTTTTTCTTGTCAGAATCATAACAGAATTATTACTGAGATATATAGGAAATGACAATATTTGGTCATGTGAACTCGTGAGCAAAATTTGCAACACACCTGTTTCGCACATATTTTAAAGTATGAAGCTATGCCGAAAATATAAGAGATTTTGGTACCAGTGACTGACTGAGACTAACGAAAAAAAAAAAAATGATCGCATCCTGTCAAAGACTATCATAAAGTAAAGCTGTGTCCTGGTCTAACTAAAACAAATAATAAAAAAACCTCAACTAATGTTCAAAGAGGACACATTGCCCTTCAACAACTTTCAAGGTTCACATTGAACTATTGGTTAGACATTGTGGATGAGAATTGATTCCCGATTGTGTGGCCAAACATATCCAAGGTCGAACGAAGCCTTGACACGGCCGAGCTAACCAAAAGTGAACTTACAATGGCAACTAACATAATATAAGGTATAGAACACAATTCGTTCTAACAATACAACATTTGCGGTTTTATTAACTGTTGGATCAGTTAGCCAATTTGGCCTTGTAGACCTCACGACAAATCTTGCTCTGTAAGCCTAAGAGATTAGGACATAATCTATGCGTGATTTTTTACTTAAAAAGATTAGCTGGTTCGATTAGGTCAAATATGGCCGAAGCTAAGCTACATAAATGACTTTGTAAATAGAAGATAGTACCTATTGATCAACTTTTTCGGTTGAAATGTTTGCACTCAATCAAGGTTTCATACAAATATGCAGCATTTTGTACGAAAGCGTACTGTTATTGCCATGTAGTGCGCCAGCAGGGCGGAGAAGTTTCTTGATTTTAGAGGCGTAGGAAATAAAATACGTTGCTGATCGTTTCAACGGTTATAATGATTATTAATTTTTTTGAAGTTTACATAGATAAGATAGAGTGACATAGACAGAATCTACACATGATTGTTGTCTCTCAATTAGAAGTGGTGCCATCTAACCGAGATGACATGAGCTAATTAGACTGACGCCTGACTATAACAAGATGTATTGGTTTTATGTAATGATCGAACTATCTTCATGGTTAGCTGTGGTAATGTCATCCAGTGGTCAAAGATGGCGCTGCGTTAACATACTGGCCCCCCTTGAGAGCCATAGCTCTCAACTTTGGCTCATTTGTCTTCATCTTCTGGCGACGATGATGAGACCGGGAGAGGGCAGATCTTCGAAAACGCCCTTTCGACGACGCCAGTTGCTGTCTTGATACAAGCAACTCTGGCAACCTTGTCTCGTCCCGGGTACGTCAGCAGAATTCGTCCTAACCGCCATTTGAGGGGCGGTAAGTTGTCCTCTTTGATGAGCACCATGGAACCGGGAGTGAGTGCACCCTGATTCTCCTTCCATTTGATACGTCTCTGAAGCTCGGAGATGTAATCCTTGGCCCAGCGCTTCCAAAAGTGCTGCCTGAGCTGCTCGACACGTAGGTAGCGGGATAAAGCGTGTGAAGGCTTCGCCGTGATGTCTGCGCCTGCGGGAGCCGTCAGAGGCCGGCCGATGAGGAAGTGACCTGGCGTCAGGGGCGCAAGGTCATCAGGATCTACGGACATTGGGTGCATAGGACGGGAGTTCAGGACGGCCTCTATTTGTACTAAAACCGTATTGAACTCCTCATAGGTTAAATGAGCCTTCCCTATCACGCGCGTTATATGGTGCTTGCAGGATTTGACTCCAGCCTCCCACAAACCGCCAAAGTGAGGTGCGTAGGGAGGTATAAATTTAAATTCTATTTGATTATTTGAAGTGTAATCGGTAATACCTTGACAGCTGTTTTGTAAAAAATGAGAAAACTCCCTGGCTGCACCTACAAAGTTTCTACCGTGATCAGAGTAAATAAGGGTAGGTTTCCCTCTACGGGAAATAAATCTTTTTAAAGCTAGGATATAGCTTTCTGATGACAGTGACGTCACAAGTTCCAAGTGTACCGCTCGTGTTGATAAACAAACAAATAAACATAGGTAGCATTTCTCTAACCTAGAACCTCGGCCCTTTTTGTTCAGAACATACATAGGCCCTGCGTAATCAACGCCACATTTAATAAATGGAAAACCTGATTCGAAACGTTCACTGGGTAGATTACCCATTATAGGTTGTATGGACTTTGCCTTCATTCGACAACATCTGACACACTGATGCACAACTTTCTTAGCTAGATTCCTACCACCTATTATCCACCACATTTGTCTTATATGTGATAACAAAAGCTGTGGACCGGCATGCAGCATATCCTGATGATTATACCTAAATAAAAGTATAGTGAACTGATGTTTACTACACAACAGAATAGGATGTTTTTGATCGAAAGATAAGTCTGAATTACCTAACCTGCCCCCCACTCTCATTACACTATTTTCATCCAAAAAAATATTTAATGAACATAGTTTATTAGACGATTTAATTTTATATTTATTAATTAATGCACTATATTCACTTGGAAAGGCTTCTAGTTGCGCAATTCTAGTTAGAAACATAAGTGACTTATTTAATTCCGCGACTGATAACGTGCCCGTGCTACGCTCCGATTTATTTTTTGCACGTAGATTGTGTACAAATCGAAGCACATATGCATAAACGCGTTGTATTTTTATGAATGAAGAATATCGATTGAAATTAACTATATTGTTATTAGGATTATTGTTAAACATACAAACTGTGTTCGATTTAAGTTCTGGCAAGTTATCACAAAGTGGAACATCGCATTGTTGATCCCAGTTGGCAACCGCATTCGATAAAAATTCTGGTCCATGCCACCACAGATGTGAACTACTGAGTTCAGCCAGAGAAGTACCACGCGATAACAAGTCCGCAGGATTGGACTTGCCATCAACATGACGCCAAATTCCTTTACTTGACATCAGGTCATTTATTTCTATTATTCGGTTTTGGACGAAAACCTTTAAGGAATGCGGTGACATCCTTAGCCAACCTAAGACTATTGTTGAATCAGTCCACATTATGATCTTGTCAAACTTAATGTGCATAGATTTTACTATTTTAGATTGTAATTTAGCACCTATTAGCGCACCGCACAATTCCAAACGTGGAATCGTAACCGGTTTGATTGGAGCGACGCGAGTCTTAGAACATAACAGCCTGACTGTTACGTCATCATTATTATTTACCGAACGTATGAATGCGCACGCACCGTAGGCCGTTTGACTTGCATCAGTAAATACGTGTAATTCAATACGATCTGGGGAATTTCCTATCACGTGACGAGGAATCCGAAGTTTATGTAAATCGATTAATGAATGAACGAACTTATGCCAGCATATCAAAACATCTGGTGGTAATGAGTCATCCCAACCTGTTTTGCATAGCCAGAGTTTTTGCAATAACGCCTTTGCTACTATTACAATAGGGCTTAACAAACCTAATGGGTCGTAAATTTGAGACACTACTGATAAGATAAAACGTTTAGTTATTTTAGATGTCTCAGATTTAATTTTTGTAGTGAAATGAAGTTGATCACTATAGTTCAACCAACCCAATCCTAACGTTTTATTAGATTGGTTCTCGTCTAACATTAATTCTTTAGAATTTTCACTCTGTATGGAATCTGAAGCCACTTCAGGTGAATTGAAAACCCACTTACGCAGCGGAAAACAACCAGAGTCGAACTCATCAGAAACCTGTTTACAGAGGCGAGATAAATGCGATTTATTGTCGTCGCCCATTAATAAATCGTCGACGTACATATTTTCTAATATTATTCTTGAGATTTCAGGATCATTACAATCTAGTGCCAGCTGACGGACACAACGTATACTTAAGTAGGGCGCGGACGCCGTTCCATAGGTAACGGTGTTAAGGCGATACACACTGAGGGGATCAGACTCATTCTCACGCCACAAGACTAACTGTAAGTTACGTTGATCGTCATGTATGGAAATCTGCCGAAACATTTTCTCTATATCGGCACATGCAACATACCTATATTGCCTGAACCTCAAAAGAATAACCATCAAATCATTTTGAAGAGGAGGACTTGTCCATTGGATATCATTGAGAGATTTGCCGGACGACGTTTTTTGGCTCGCATTGAAGACCACCCTTAATTTGGTCGTAGCGCTGTGCTCACGGAAGACTCCATGATGAGGCAGAAAGTAACATGGCATGGGGTAATCCTCAACACGAGTCATATGTCCAAGTCTCTCGTACTCTCGCATAAAATCAACGTACATGGACCTATAATGCGGTTGACGTTGTAATTTACTTTCCAAGGACATAAATCTATTTTTAGCTACATGGTAGCTATCACCAAGAGTATTTGGTGATTCCTTAAGCGGTATTCTAACCGAGAAACGACCGTTGTCGTCTCGCTTAGTAGTATCATTGAATAATTGTTCGCATAAACGATCTTCAGAACAAAGCGATTTTATACCTGGCGAAATTTCTTCAATTTCCCAAAACCTTTTTAACTGATCGTTTACTTTTAATTCTGAAATTTGGCCGAAATTACACTGCACCTGATTTATGCGCAAGCTCTCAGTGTGTACCGGACCTGAAACTATCCATCCTAGCTTCGTATTATTCAAATACGGACCACTAGGTAACCGAATTCTACCTTCAAGTAATAGATCCCAAAAATAGTTTGCACCAATTAAAATATCTACTTGAGAAGGCGTGCAAAACAAAGGATCAGCGAGATCGATATTTTCGGGTATATTTAACTCACTAACTAATCTAGAAGCGGGTAATGAGGAAGTTATTTGCGGTATGGCCAAACAATGCATGCGTATTGTGTGATTATTCTTTAAAGAACGTAATTTTATGTAACAAGTTTCGTTCGTTTTAGTAACTGTCTGACCTATACCGCTGATTTTATAAGTGGACTGTAATGTTTTAGCGCGAATTTTCTTACAAAATGAACTTGATATGAGGCAGTGCTGGCTACCGCTGTCCAGTAAAGCACGAGCTCTGATATACTGTGTATTATCATCTGCAGCGATTTCTACCACAGCGGTCGACAACAAAACCGGTTCTAAAGTGGTGTGTGTTATACTAGAGTGCAAACTAGCTGAAGAATTATAATCTGCGGGTTGCGACTGGAGATCAGAGGCAGCATGAGATACGGCAGAAACTGTGTCTCCATTGTTGAGAACCTCATGCAACAACGAGTTGTGTTTTTCATTACACTGCCTGCAAGGTCCGAAAAAACAGTCTTTACTAGAATGACCCAACCGTAAACAGTTTAAGCACAGATTTTTACGCTCAACTAGGTTTAGTTTATCTTGCGGAGATAAGCTTAAGAACTGACTACAAGCATAAACGGGATGCTTACCCTCACACTTAGCACATACACGCTTAGATCTATTTTTGTTATTATTATTCGAAGACTGGTTACTTTGTGTAGACACAAAAGTTTGAACCTTTGATGTCTGTTTTCTATTGTTATCTTGAGATACCTTGCCATTAGAATTATTGGAATGATTTGCTTTGACCAAGTCTAAGACTTCAGCTTTTTCCTTTAAAAAGGTAATCAATGTGTCAAATGTTATAGATTCGTTAGTAGTTTTAATAAAATTAATCTTGTACTGCTGCCAGTCCTTATCTATGGCCGCATCAAACTTAGACACAATGATATAAATTAGCAAAGTATCCCAATACTCAATGGGTTCCCCTAACATTTTTAAAGCGCGTAGATTTCTAAAAGTTGAATCAACCATTTTACGAATATAAGGTGCTGATTCTTTTGTAAGGGGCTGTACGGTAAAAATAGATCTAACATGATTATGTACTAGCAAATTTTTATTATCATACCTACCCTCGATCAGATCCCAAGCTATTTTGTAATTACTGGCAGAAAATTCTAGAGATTTAATTACCTGAAGGGCATTTCCGGTAAGAGCAGATCTTAAATAATGAAATCTCTGTATATCATCTAGCTCTTCAGAGTTGTGAATCATTGACAAATATGTATCTCTAAATTCTAGCCAGTTTTCGTAAGATCCATCGAATGAGGGCAACGATATAGTGGGCAATTTAACCAGTAATTTGTTTCTGCAGTTATGAGAATTATCACTACTAGTACAACTAACCTTTTGATTTTCTAACAGACACTCGATAGTAGACATAGCACTGTAATAAGAATTTTCAAACGTTTCACGTTCTAATAACTGTTTCTCATATTCCTTTTCATCTACTAATTCCTCAATAGCATATTGAATAGTACTAAAGTTTTGTAATAAGTTAGCTGCCGACCGCTGACGTAGCTTTAATTCGTTTATTTGTTTGGCAGTTAACTCATCGGAATTTGACAAGGAATCTACACTTTTCACAAACAGCGTCAAACTACCCTTAATAGGACCCCGTTTTCTCACTAACTCCTTAAACGCCTCACTCATATTGACGATTTATGGGAAGAAAGAGTACTCACGGTTATCCTGCAACCACTGTGGTGAATAATGCGCACCACACCCGTTGTTCCTATAAAGATATAAGGCGATTTTAGTACAAATAGGACAAAGGGTATGTGGGGTAAGGATTTGGAAAGGTCTTACGCCCCTGAGTGAAGCCGCTCCTCCTGGCCGGCCGCTAGTGGTCGTCTTCTTTTTCGCACGCCGCTAGTGGTCGTATTTCTCCAGGATTTTCTCCAAGCTGGTCGCTGGTGATCGCTTTAGATCCGGCTCGAAGGACCAAAATGTTATTGCCATGTAGTGCGCCAGCAGGGCGGAGAAGTTTCTTGATTTTAGAGGCGTAGGAAATAAAATACGTTGCTGATCGTTTCAACGGTTATAATGATTATTAATTTTTTTGAAGTTTACATAGATAAGATAGAGTGACATAGACAGAATCTACACATGATTGTTGTCTCTCAATTAGAAGTGGTGCCATCTAACCGAGATGACATGAGCTAATTAGACTGACGCCTGACTATAACAAGATGTATTGGTTTTATGTAATGATCGAACTATCTTCATGGTTAGCTGTGGTAATGTCATCCAGTGGTCAAAGATGGCGCTGCGTTAACACGTACTTACTTATCTTGTTAGTTAAAGAGGCGAAACACTTTCTACATTACGCGCTGGTCTGGATTATAAATAAAGTGATTAAAAACTTCGTTTTATTTGATCAAGATTGCATTTCTAAAGAGAAGGCAGTGTTTTTGCGTTTTCTAAGCTACTGCACGTAACAGCGAGTGCTCCATTAGGCATCGGAAGTGAAGGGTGTCGGTCACCTGATTTTCTATACCGCGTCGCAGTACTCGCACACTTATCTACGGACAAAGTCGCCAGCTAGAGTAAACGTATGCACGATCACATTTTTGCTTAGTTGTTACCTAAGTTTAGATAATTTAGCGCTCATAGAAAGATTGGACGGCGATGTGAAGTGTACCAATCAGTCTATTTACGTGGGAGTCAAAGTTCAGTGTACACCCTACCCCGGTTACGTTAAAAATAGTCCAGTCAGTTCAATAGAGCAAAAATTGAGTCTGAGAATTTTTACACTCAGCCCACATTAATTCATTGCTGGCCGCTGGATATAGATTTACTGACGGGAAGACTCTTAATATCATGTTATATGTAGCAATGAACAGCGAGCTTGTAAGGACGCACGATTCCTAATCTGACTCGGGACTCCTGAAAATACAACACTAGGTGATAACTTCATAAGGTAGTATCCAAGTGTCTGAAAGTGGGAGTGATATCTCATAAATATTTAAGCAATAGGAATAATATAAGGCCATCAGAATAAAAATTAATTTCACAAATGGTAATGCTCCATAAGGATGACGAACGGACAGCAATAGAATATAAACAAACTCATTAGGACATGACCACTGTATTCGCCTAGATAAATGTATATGACAGAAAATTCTACAAATAACAAGTAAAGAATTGAATCGTTTTGTTAAATTATTTGTAGGTACAATCTCTAGATTTGCGATCAGCAACGCCAGATAATTTACTGCATTCGCTTAAAAAACAGCGTAGATAAATTGCCGAAATTATATCACAACAACAATGGATAGAAATAAATTTAGGAATTCATCGTGACAAGCGACAGTTAAAGAACAAATTGTTGACAATAAAAACCATAGCAAAAAAATATAGAATATTATAGGACTGATACCTTCCTTCTAACATTACAGAATTTCATTGTCCAAATAAAGATAAAATATTCGACAGATTGACAAATTCTTTTAAGCGAGGATCAGATTACTAAGACTTTTATGAATCGGATTGCTGTCTGTGCAATTTTGAGCGGGCATACCATCCAAAGCGATCAAGTCTTGCTTATATAACGACTTATTGAGAAATTGGCAAACATTTAAAAATACTTGACTTGGCGAAGGCAATGATGGATGAAAGACGAATAAAAACTGGATGATGATGATGCGATCCAACCGATTTCGGCCAGGGCGATTGCTTCAACTCCGCAGTAGCTGCCGTTCGTGAGCTCGCATGTGGCTTATGTAGCCAATCTTCTTTGAAAAAATCCTCGCACATTGCGGGCACGTGAGCACACCATCTATGTAATTATAGTTAATTGCCGTAGGTGGTCGGGCTTTCAGTTGGTCACGCTTGGCATCAAGCTCAAGGCACCGCCGTAATTCAAAGTCTTGAACTTTGGTTTTAACCAAAGTCCTCCACTCAAGTCTTTGAGCCGCTTGTTGCTCCCACCGCACCGAGACGGCGCCAAGTCGCACCTGCTGAAGTGACGCTTAAACACATCTTTATACCTGAGGAGCTGTCCGCCATGCTTTCGTTTGCCCTCCTCAAGTTCACAATAAAAGATGCGCTTCGCCACTCGCTGCGCTGTCATCCGTGACACATGTCCGCACCACAGAAGTTGACGCCGCATGAGATAAGAATAAGAACTGGATATTACTTTAATGAACACGATATTGATGTTTCAAGCGACATTGCAATTTTGAACGAAAATATGTAATTCGACGTAGCTCGCTAGGTCTGTCGCAAGTATCCACAATGAATTTCTCATATCTGCATAGCTATTCACAACCACTCGATACGCTTCGGTACCGTATCGGACATCAATCAATGTTATCATAGGAGTCCTTTAAACGCTGTTCACAAGTCCAAAACCCAAAAATTTTGTCAGTTTAAATCAAATAGACGCCCGCTATTCTTTGCTGCCGGGGGCAAGGCAAATCAGGTAATCAAAATCTGTAATTTTCGATACGATAGCCTGTCGGAAGGTTGTGGATAGTTATTCTGGAGAGTTACTAATAAACCACCATCCACCTATGCAACACCCGTGTTTATTATGAAAATACACACATCAAAAGTGTCTAGGGATCAAGCATTTTTATGCGGATTTCTTGAGATTGAGATGTGGCTTTGTAATAAATTTATGATTTTATAAATTTATATGGATCCTTTTTGGTGCATTTCATAATTTGAATCAGGAACTGTGAATCAAATTCGAGTAAAAGATGAAAATCAGCTGTCAATATTTTCCCTATAAAAACATACAACGCATTGAAGACATTATTAGTGCTACTGTTTCCCTACTACTGATTAAAACCAACGTTATTATGGAGCGGCGACGTCATTTAAGCAGGGAAGAAATGCTCAGAGCCGTGGGAATGATAGAAGCTGGTTCCCGGCAACGTACTGTGGCTTTAGCTCTGAATACAAGTCAGAGTGTTATCAGTCGACTTTGGACACGTTACCGAAGCACTGGTACCGTGGCTGAGCGCCATGGAGGACGGTATCGCTGCACCACACGGAGACAAGACCGATACATTCAAATCTTAACTCGAAGAGCTCCAACAATAACCGCCATGATGTTAGCCGTGAGGCTTCATCACTCTTCAGGGAACTTAATTAGCGACCAAACAGTCAGAAACCGCTTGCATGAAGTGAACCTTCATTCCCGAAGACCGCTACGGGTACCACCTATAGCAATGCACAATCGTAGGATTCGATATCAATGGGCTCTTGAACACAGAAATTGGGCAGAAGAACAATGGCGTTTCGTGTGCTTTTCTGATGAGTCTCGTTTTGGTATGAGACCGGATACAAGACGTATACGACACTGGAGAACCCCTGGACGCCAACAGCGATTAAAATCCTGCCAGGAAGTCCATCCTTATAGTGGTGGAACCATCATGGTATGGGCGGGTATTTGGATCGGCGGAAGAACTGAGTTGATTTGGATCAGAGGCAACCTCAACGCTCAAATTTATGCTGAGACGATTGTATCAGACGTCATCGTTCCTCTACAAGTGCAAATCGGTCCCTTATTTCAGTTAATGTATGATAATGCACGACCGCACACCGCAAGAGTTGTAAGACTGACTCTCGCCGCAGCTAACATCAATGTCCTGCCCTGGCCTGCTCAGTCGCCAGACTTGAATCCGATTGAGCATGCATGGGATATGCTACAGAGAAGAGCTCTGCCGAATATGGAGGGTATCCAGTCGCAAGAAGACCTTTTTTTGTTGTTGCAACGAACATGGGCGGCCATTCCACAGCGTGATTTGGATAAACTCATTTTGAGTATGCCAAACCTAAGTTACCCAATAAAATTTTAAAGAAAACTGTTATTTCAGTCTTTTTTTCGAACTTTTGTGTTAGTGGTTCAAATGTCAAAAATCCCTTTATTAGGAAAATGGCAAATTTCTTTATTAATGCAAAGGTGACTTGGTTTATCGTTACTGTGACAAACGAAAACACTTTATTTGATGAATCCTTAAAGAAAATTTTAATTAATATCAATCAGGAGAAAAGTTATTGCAAAAATATATGTTGATCCCTAGACACTTTTGATGTGTGTAGTATCTAAACTAATCGCGTCAAACTCGCCCATAGCTCTAGTATCGTCAGCTTGTAGGTACTCGAGCAGTAGGAAGTATTTTTAGTGCCGCGTACATTTCAAAGGCTTCCATTCTATAGCCATGGACTACGAGAAACGGCTATAATTTTGAAAGAATCGAACTCACTGTTTTATTTCAACACAGCTGTTTATTATGCTTATGATCACGATCTATCCAAGTTATTATTAGATTGAAAGTATGACTAGTATTATTTTATTTGGCGCCATGATTATGGTGAACGTAATCATTTCAGTAAGAGAAGACCAGTGTATTTTACTGGTACTGCAGGATCAAATTAAATTAGCTAGCGAAACTCCGCAGTTGTGATCGGGTATCGGTATCTAACACGATAAAAAAGATGGTTTTTTTTTGGGGTCAACAACCACTGGTAGTGTTGTAACTTGAAGACGTATGAGTTGAGAAAATCTGTTTTGTTTTGCCGTATTTACATATCGATACCTATCACGTCTGTGAAGTTTACACACAAAAACAATTTTTTTTAACTAATATTTTAAGTACACTAACTACGGTCAATAACCCCACAAAAAATGTTAAGACATCGATACCTATCACCTATGGGGAGTTTCGGTAGCTAATTTAATTTGACCCTGTATATTTCCCTGCATAATGCATACTATGCTCTATAGCCAATACAATCAATGTTTACTTTAACTTACACAAGCATTGTAGTATGCTATCTATTTTCATATTCAATCATAACAATTTTACACACATGCAACTTGATTACTTGACACATTTATAATAGATTTTCCTGTTTTCTGTTTACACCAATCATAAAATAGATCGATACAAATCATTTTCCTCTACTGATGCATGTTACGTAGGGAAGGGGCGACGAGGTATGAACCGACAATAGATGGGTGTGGGTGTACCCGGTGTACTGACGATCGGAAGTTAGAAACCGACCTATTGAACTATTGTGGTCTGCCCACTCAATGTTTATAGACACGAAGTCGTTTCTATACTATTGAATGTACATATATGTATAAGACCCCATAAGTTTATTGGCAATGTAGCCATAATAACAAACGGCAATGGCACACTTGCATATTATTTCCAATGTACTTGCCTATCATCTTTGTTTTGAGATTATAGCAAATGGTCTTATAGATGATGATGATTTTGATGAATAGTATTTGTTGTTATTAGTTTATGTTTTATGTTAGTATTTATTATACATACTTTGATTTATGTAACTGCAGGTTTGCTAACCCGTGTTAAATCAAATAAATAAAAAATTAAAAAAAAAGTACTTGGAGAGCAAGTAACACACGTACCGATTCTTTGATTATCTACTGCGATAAATTTTGAGCCCAATCATATTTTTTTCTGTAATGAGCAGTAACATGGATTGAAAGTTGAATCAATCCATATTTTGCTCTTTGCTGACCAAATGCTATACCAGTGTTTGTATTTTTACATCCACTATGCTTTAAACAAAGCATTTCATTCTTCGGTTACAAAATATTGACAAGCGTTGATAGAACGCGTTCTCAATAATCTAATAACATTCTCGTAACCGATACATTACAGTAATTTCGCCATAATGTAACATTCAATCAACGATGATGACCGTTTTTTATCACGCAATTCGGTATTGGCACAGCTTCAAATTAAATCACGTCTCGGAGTGAAATGGAAGACTTTCACATTATCTCAAAACTGTTTTACAATATTAAAATGACAATTTCCCGTTTCGCTGCGAGCCCTTGGTCGACGGCACGCTCTAGTTCCCAAACTGAAATGTTAAAAAGAGCAAGTCTTTTGGAACGGGAACAAACCGGTCAAATGCGAATCAACTCACGTGGTACACATTCCTGACCAATGTAATTATTTGGAATACCGACCGCTAACAACAAAAAACATTTGTTTTTACTAGCTGTTGATTTAACTTGGCGGTTGTAATTGGGTTTTTAGGGCCATTATAGAATTGGGATCGCGTCAGCGGCGCATTCAATCGCCATTTCCATTTCTGTGTACTTCTCTAAACAATCGATGTTAGAATGTAGAATGCCAACAGTTCGCAGCGGTTGCTGCTTAATCGTCATTTTGACTCGACGCATTTATTTGTTGACCACGTTGCAAAATCATCGACGCAATTAGTGACGAATATGAGGAAACAAGCATCGTTAAAAGCGAACCATTAAGCTATTAACGAACCTAAAGCAAATTGATGACACAAATCTATTGAGACCACGCTGACTCGTACACACGGCTACACATCAAGCTATACATTTCCAGTTTTTGCTGACCTCGCATTGTATAGGTTTTTCGTACAATCAGAAGTCAGCTTATACTGGTTATGTATAGCTTGATGTGTAGCCGTGTGTACGAAGACGATGAAAACTTTGATAAGACCCTTTTATAGGAGGAAACTACAAAATATTCGGTTCCGATACTAAATCGATCGCTACCTGTGTTACAACCTGTTGCCACTTAAAATACATGTGCTGATTGCTTAGGCACTTGTAACATTCCAAATATGGGAAAGCAAGGATGCCATAAGACGTTAAACAAGGGCAAGTTACAGATTAGAGCAGCCGATACCTATGCGTCACGCAGATTTCATTTCCCACACTAACAACGTACAAAACCAATGACTGGGGGGATTTACGTCAGAATTATACGAGGAACCGAAAATACTACGTAATACGTAGTGTCGCGGTTGTGTGGTGTGATTACATTACAAATTATTCAATTCGTCTATTACGGCGGCGT
This sequence comes from Gortyna flavago, assembly GCA_963669345.1. Classification (NCBI taxonomy): domain Eukaryota; kingdom Metazoa; phylum Arthropoda; class Insecta; order Lepidoptera; family Noctuidae; genus Gortyna; species Gortyna flavago. The sequence continues at coordinate 16,296,100 of OY770128.1, forward strand.
CTAGCATTTAGGTACACGATAATTTCACGAAGGTTGTTATGCAAACCCGGAATGTTTCGTAGGCGCAGCTATGAGGCGCCCTTGGCTTGAGATTATGACATCATAAAATGATATCGTTTCGTCTCCGAAGTAGTCAGGTGTTTCCAATATGGAGATTCGGTTTTTAATTCAGTTTGGGTACTTAGACGTGGTCACGCGACGTTGTTGGTAGCTAACTAGTAGCTAGCTGCTCCCATCACGAATCTGTGATTGGTCAGTGTTCAGTTCTGCACGCCGAATTTGTTTCATAGTCGTCATGATTATTTTTTATTGCCAATGCAGCAAAAAAAAATTAAACGTTTAGCAGTTTAATAGCTTTTTGAAGAATTTTTAGTAACTCATGTTGCACGTTGCACTATTTTACAACGACTTCCGCCTTGTTATCTCGTACGGCAACACTGATAATTAATTGCATATACTAATATTATAAATTCGAAAGTATCTCTGTCTGTATGTTACCTTTTCACGCCTAAACCACTGAACGGATTACAATAAAATTTGGCAGAGAGATAGATTGCATCCCGGGGAAGAACATAGGATATTTTTTATCCCGATATTCCCACGGGATCGAAACTTATGCGGGTGAAACCGCGAGGCGCTGCTAGTAATATTGTTGATCTTGTAAATTTTATAGAATTAATTTCAATATATTTACATTGCGAACAGAGTACAATGGAATACATGACTGTATGTTTGTCTTGCTTATGTATGAACATTTCATTAGCACGAGACGTGATCCAAATATTAACTATTTCAATGATAAAAAAATCAAAACAATATTGCTACAGCAATAATCTGATGCACCAGCTCTCAAGGTTATCAAACACGATATGAATGAATTTGGTGTGATAAAAGATACATTATCAGCAATTTCGAAACGAAAAAGTGATAATGTAACGATAAAATATAAATATAGCAATAGGATATTATGGCTAACAATATAAGTTTGGTCTGACCGAAAACAAAGCAATGTCATTCTATGAGTGCTGAACTTTTTTGCTGTAACCACGTATTAACTATGATTAGAATGATTTGCAGTATGAGACACGCGAAACAAATGCTAGGTAGTTAGTTGGAAGACCACACAAATGATTGGTTATCATCACACCACTCGATAACATTTTCGTATCAACATAAAACATGGCAGCGACTACCTACGTATTTTCTGTTTATTCTTTCAAATAACATTGACCGACTGAAAATCAGTCTTCCTCAACGTGTTTCGGATGAACTAGTGTATCAAATTGAGCGATTCATTAACACAAATCGATTAAAAAAGGTAGTTACGAATACTAAACTAACCGCCGATATTGAATTATTTTAATATAGTAAAAAGTAGGCCAGGGAACAGGTTTTATGATAATTATTATTGTCCGAACACGAACGTTTTGTCGCTGGCGAACAAAACTATGGCTGATTTTGGTGAAAACTTTCACTCGTTTTATGATAATAATAACATTGTGTTTTAACAAGCCAAAAGTTTACAAACAAAACGAATTTCTTCCAACGGACATTTTCCTGTTAAAATAAAAGTATAATCATTCACAAGAATCCTAGTAAACATGTATTTGTTGTCATTCACCTTAAAACTGCACTAATAATATAAAGTAATAATTAATAGAAGTTTTAATTAAGTGAGGCAAAAATAATCACACTTCCTGTTTATAAGATAACAGTGTTAAAATATTGTTTCAATTTGATAATGGTATTGTGTACCTTCTCTATGATTGACAACACAAGATCTATCGACAAACAGGCATGAGAAATTAAGTTTGTTTATGGACTTTAAATGCTGTTGTCTTAGATTGAAATTAAAAAAAAAGGGGTAGCTAGCTTGAGAAATGAAAAAGGTACTACGGATACTTGGATCGGGATACTTGGTAAGTATAACCAGATAACCAGTGGTCTCTGGGCAATTAGTCCTACTACCCTCAAAACAGACTGGCTTTTCTATTTCTTTTCACACAGCATAATTATGATATTCTGTCAATACTGCAGAACTATGCTGTTGCTCTGATCAAAGGAGGTTTGTAAGCATTTCATGTTAAAAGTGCACACTTGGCACATATGACAGATTTATTCCTTTAATAAATTAACATGCACATGTACTGCATTTTCTTAAACAAAAATCATGAGATACTCAAGTATAATAATAAAACTATTTACTCATTTCATTGAAAGCTAAGAGGGGCTGAAGCCAACTCGCAGAGCCCATAGATCCGGGACCACAGGGTCCTGAGAAAAAAAAAAAAACCAAGAGACAATAAAAAGAAAAACTTTGCCTACAATTCTTTTTCACATAATTACAACTTTTTATAAGATTTATTTATGTAGAATCGCTAGCTATAATTGGAGATATAAAAAGAGTAGAGCATTTGAGCTTGGAATTTAATCACATAATTGCTGCATTGTCTGTCTGTTTAAACTACTTATGTGAGTCATAGATTAGGTACTCAACTATTAAAATCAAACTTTGGTATGTGAATTTAATAAAACTTGGGATTTGTACATGGATGGCTTATAAAAATATCCCTTCTTCATAGGGGAATTACAGTTAATAAATAGTATTCAAGTCACTTCAAAAGTTAGAAAAAAAAATTGCCTCCTTTCTGCAACTGTTTTCTTTAACATAATAAGTGACGGTTACTGTCAATTAGGTGTCAGAGATAATATTCTTGCATTGGCGTCATTTCACATCTTGAGGCTCACTCCTTTGAAAACTTGTTTAACTTTTTAATTTTTGGTCTTTATGGAATACTAGCAGCACCCTGCGGTTTCACCTGCATAAGTTTCGATCTTGTGGTAATATCGGTATAAAAACTATCCTATGTCCATTCCCGGGACTCAAACTATCTCTATACCAAATTTCATCTAAATCAGTTCAGTTTTTTGAGTGTTAACACTTTTCCATTTATAATATTAGTATGGATATTAGAATCATAAAAAAGCTACTTTTAGGTTGGTAGTCATGACTCAGGTTCCATAACAGTGTCGTGTTGGTGAATTTAGGGTAATTACTGGCAGCACCCATTAACCTAGTCAACGTGAGCTTGAACATACATGTGAATGGTACTTAATTATTTCTAAGAACACGTAACATAAAATTGCGATAAAAGTTTGTTGATCACTCTAAATTGCAGCAAATTACTGAAATATTTTAATCCAATGTAATGCAGATATCATTTAAGTGTTTAATCATAAGTATTATGTTATGTTCATACAAGAAATGACATAATTATATTTTGATAAGTTCTTTTGATAAATTATGAAACACATTACAGATACAACCCACACCATTTAGATAATGAGATAAGTACCAATTTTGAGAATAATAAGCTTATTATTCCTGTGATACTGAGAAATTGATGTATAATTTATACAGTCAATGTACAGGACAATTCATAATTACTTAATTAGCTTCACAAGACAGTGAAAACCTGTTTTTGCTGAGATTTAACAACTAAGTTCATGACAGAGGCAGAATTTTAGTTTTAATTAGTAATAACACGATCTGCAAAAAAACATGGGCACATACCTTGAATGAGCTGTGAACTAATGTCTCGTCAAGATCAATGACCATACACTTTTTATGCATGTCCTGGTGTCTCACGGGCGGTAGCAGCGGTCGGGGGGCATGCTCCGCCATGACCAGGAGCCCCCGCTCCTGAGGGAGCGGCGAGGCCCGGCCGTCAATGCTGTTCGCGCCATTGCTGCCCGGCGGGCCCTTGCCGCGCCCGCCGCGCCAGCAGCACAACAGCGACCGCAAGAACCCGCCGCCGCCGCTCGACTTTTTACTGCCCATCGGGGCAGAGCCCGACACCGGCGTAACATCCCCCTCATTGTGCTGGCCGCCAGGGGATGGCCCTAAAACAACCATTGCACATCAGAACACTCCAACACAGTAACACACACGCGGAAGCCCTAATAAATATCACCAGTGGAACCGTAAGGAAAGAGAAGTTCTCAAGGTTGCTGTAAATATGTTATCGCGTCCACACGATACAATTGTTTACCTCACAGCACACGCACGCGAAACGGAACCCAAGAAATACAAAACGTTCACTAGTCCACTGATCCAACATCGATCACGATCAGCAGATATTTACCAGTCGTGAGGAGGTAACACTATACGCTCTAATTTGATGCTAGTAGGTAACAGGTGTAATTCGGTTGGGATTTACCTCTGTCGGATCCATAATTGTTTAATTGCTCGTCATCCCGTGACACCTGAGTTATAATGGACGATGCGTCCATTTAAACATTTGTTTTTGGCCCTAAGACAAATGGCAACGGAGTTTTTGTAAAATTTTAACACCATAAAACTATTTTTTATCTCCCTTCTATCTTACAAAATGGCAGGCTCTTGGCAAATACCAACTTCAAATGTAGCCAACACATAAAAATTATACAATCTTATTACTCTTTCTACCACATACAGTTTTATAAAGAAAGAGTGAAGTGACAATATTCACAAATAATTTTCATATTTTGTAAAGTTGCTACTTCTGTCAACAGCCAAAAATAGTTTAGCTGTTGTTCAAAAATCCTACTAAAAACAATTATGTTTATTTAGTGCCATTTTAATCAGAAAATAAAAATATTATGATTAGAATTGTTATAATTTTTATAAAAGTTAACCATAGCAGAATTACTAATAAAAATCTATATAACTGTCCAATTTTATTTGGTATTTGAACGTATTAGCACTAGTGAAAACAGAAGAAGAATTATTACTAAATTATTAAATTGGTTATTTCTTATTTTTGTTTGTTAGTTATTTTTATTTTTTTACTCAATTAATATTGCAAAAACTCGCGAAGTGGGTCCAATTTGTTATCTGTTGTATTTGTACAGAGGCCAGCACATCAAGCTACCCCAATCTGTCAAATTTCTTTGAATGATTTTCAACTTTACCACAAAGGAATAAGGTTCATATTCAATCGGGAAAATTTGACAGATTGGGGTAAGTTGATGTGCTGGCCTCTGTACTTTCAATTCGAATAGTGATGTATTTTTAGTAATCCGATTTCGAAATTTCTAACGAGAATCGACGAAACTTCAACCTAATCAATTTATATGCAACATCATTAACATCATCTCTAATAGGTAATTAATAAGCAACTTGAATCTGCCAGCTTCTACCAATATAATGATTGGACTAGGATCTTTCGCCGCGTGATCAAAATCTGAACTACTGTAGGTATTTTGTTTTTCAATACAATTACACGAAAAAAAAACTTACAGTCGGACTTTTAACTAACTGCAGTAAAATGACAGCTTATGTGTTACTTAAATGACTGAAATTGGCGTCTTTTCTTCTAGTACAGAATAGTTTATCAAACGAAACTTATTTGACATGCTTAGCTCTAAACGCAGTCCAAAATGAGTTATTAAGAGTGTCATTAATTAGCTGCAGTAAAAACTGCAGCTAATTAAAAGTTGGAGTATAAATGTTTACAGTTTCACAATAATGACCCTTTGTCAATGTCATTCAATCGCTGAAAGATCCTTGCAGCACTATATAGCTTGCATTGAATCCACTACCTAGGTAATAACTAGGCTAAACTAGATATTCCTCTCTCTCATGTTCGTTTTAAGTGACCTAAATAGCCTGCGTACCCACGGCTGAATTTGGGATTTTCAACCCACTGCTTAGTACCAAGAGGGTAAAAAATCCAACAGTATGTTACTGTATTCTCATTGCTCAGCTACGAAGAGTTGAAAACCAAGACAGCCATAAAAATCGTCGCGTTAAAAATTCATCCATGTGTATTTTTTACTCTTGAGCAAATCAATGTTGCGTGAGAGCAATAGTGGTGTTGATAAAATTCCATTTTCATAAAAGTTTCAGACTTTTAGTACGCTGCACGAGAGGTATATTTTTCTGTATTGTCTTGGTTTATTTTTGCTAGGGCTGGAGAGAGCTCAGAGAGCTGCTCTTAAGGTTAGTCATAAACTTCCCTTTCTCTTCCCAACGAAAGAGCTTTACCAGCAGTGCAAAGTACTGACAGTTCGCCAATTATTCATTTTATCCACTATCATTCGTAGGCATTCTCAACTTCCATAAAATCCTGTCGAAATCCTTACCAAGAGACGCAAACACACAGTCTGTAAATACTTCAAAACCACCTTCAGTCGTAGATTATTTTGTTTCCTAGGAGATTACCTTTACAACAGAGCCAATAAAGCCATTTCCATTTACTCCTTATCTATATTCAATTGTAAAACCAAAGTCAAAAATTGGCTTCAATCTCACGATTATGAAACCACTGATAGACTCTTGGAAGTCATCTCATAAAAAGCAGCTCGGCATGTCCTAAATAACATATTAAGACAAGTTTTGAATATCACACACACACTCACTACGCACCCACACACCCACACCCACACACCCACACTCACACACCCACACCCACACTCACACACCCACACCCACTCACACTAATTTGCTGTCTAATTAATTAATTAAGTATTTGCTTTTTATTTTCCTTACATTATTTTTGTTTTTTATCTTTCATCCTAGTATCATTGTCATCTGTTGGTAGACGCTTTAAATATCAGTGAGACTTTTCCTTGTAGTTTGGAGGCCTGGAGACCTGTAACACAGGTATTCCTAGTACAGGCTCCAGTCTCCACAACATCAATGTATTTTTGTATACTCAATTATGTATTGTATACCTACTAACTTTTCATTATGTGATGGAGAAAATAAACGTTATTATTATATTATTATTATTTGTAGATGAGAAAATTTTACTTTTATCAAAAAATAAAAAACGGTAATTAGGTGGATTTAATACGACTCTGACATAATTCAATTATGTTTATTTTATTCAAATTTAAATTGGCCGCTTATTAAAATAATCGTATTTTTTGGAATTGATTTTTTAGTGTTCATAGATTTATTTAAATATACTTTAATTTATTTATATATACTTAAATATAAATTATGTATATATATAGAAATTAATAAATTCGAAAAAAGTAAATCGACTACAGTTTTAAATCGATAAAACTATATTTAATCACTTATACTATACTTGCAACACTAGTGACGAAGATGCTGTGTCGACTTGTCAAAGACAGATTTGTTTAGTTTTTACTGAAAAACCATAAAATCGTGTATATTTATAACCAATGTGTGACAAGCAGAAACTGCATTAGTTTTATAGCAAATTGACCCCTGAAACTGGCCAGAATGGCGCAAAGGGATCCGGGACCTATACCCAATAGGTGGTTGAAATGTCCACGAAAGGCTACGGGACTCGTTGCTGATAAGTTTATGGCTTTCAAGACACCTTTGGGAGCTCAATTCAATGATAAAGTACCTGAAGAAAACCGTTTCACACCATCTATGTTGTTTGTTTACATGAAAAGTATGAAAGTGAGTCACATTTGCAATGTCAGCCCTTTTTCGCATTTGTTTTGTTCTAAATATTAATTTATTGCTGTATTCTATGCAACTCTACTTGATTTTTACATTTCCTACATGAAATGTGTAACTTATATTCTCAATATCCGAAAAATTACCTACTTGACCTATAAATACCATGACACAAATTATTATTGTTTTCCTACTTACGAAATTCTATTTATAGTGGTATTAGAGAATGTCCACACGTTACAAATGATTTTATACACAATGAAGTTGAATACCATCTCTTTTGTTCATTGATTTTTCCTTTACATGTGGAAAAGGAGAGGAGATAATTATAAGTTTTAGGTAGTTTGAAAGCAATGTTAGTCTTCAATGGAATACAAAGAACCATGATTTTTCTAGATAAACCTAGGTCTATGGATTGACCTCACAAACACAAGTCGGTTTTATAATAAGGGAGAGGTGGAAGAAAGAGGCTGTAAGTATGTGAAAATGTCTTGCCGTGGCCATGGTGAAACACCATCACCGGATCAGACTAGGTAAGAATGAATTATATTTGAAATGGCATATTACAAGCTAGTGATGGCGGTAGGCATCTGTAGAATGCTAGAAGCACAGCACTGGTTGAAGTGGCAGTGCTTTGGGCAGGTCTAGGTCTAGTGGTGGACATCTTTCGGCTGAAATGTTGATAATACCAAGCAATTTTTGATGAGTTGTAATGTCTACAATAATGAAGGATTACAGAAGAGTTCTACTTACATTGGTAGTGACGTACAACCTGGCAACAAATAATTTTTAATTATTTATTAACAGATCATTTAGAAGAACTAAATTATAGAGGTTTAAATAATGTACAGAGGCCAGCACATCAACCTACCCCAATCTGTCAAATTTTCCCAATTGAATAAGAACCTTATTCCTTTGTAGTAAAGTTGAAATTCTATCAAAGAAATTTGACAGATTGGGGTAGGTTGATGTGCTGGCCTCTGGTACAGTGGCAGAATGAAGATGAAATTAAATGAAATTGTTTATTCTGTAAATAGGAAATGGAATCACTATACTACTACTATGCTATACATTTCCTATATGATGAGAATATCCTGAGAAAAAATTGCTAAAGAAACTCAGGGGAAATAGCTATGCAATTCTAAAATAAATTCCTTCCTACAGAGCACAGTCATGTCATTGTTACCTTTCTGACCACAGACATACATAGACCTAGATAACGCAAGTATCACGATCTGTATGAAAACCAAGTGTGAATTTTTTTTACTACCGTCTAGATGACATCACAAGCACTATTTAGTGTTGGGAAAAACAAATCGATTCAAGGACTAGTAGAGAAGTAATTGTTCTTGCGTTATCTGGGTGCATCTATATCTGTGTTTCTGACTTATCATTGGAATTTGTTCTATATTGTTTACAGTACAAAGTAAAAAATAAGTCTCATGCAGTGTACATATAAAATAATAGCCCTTAACCTTTTCTTTCATTCTTCAACTGTACCTCATTAGGGGTGACGATAAGGTAGCCCGTAAAATTAAAATTTTCTTACGTTTTTTGCAATTTGCAGGTAGTGTCAGGTTGTATGCCGATTAAAATATGATTCGCGACCGTAACAAATATGACTACAGAATTATAATCATTACAATCAGCAATACAACTCCTTAATATGTCAGAATTGGCCTCAAATGGCATGATTTCATCAAATAGTCATTCAGTAGGGTAATACGAACTTAGAAAGTTGTATTAATGATTTTTATGATTGTAATTCTAAAAATAAATATTTGTTACGGGCATGAATCATATTTAGATCAACATACAAAATACAACCTAATACTGACCTGCAAATTGCAAAAAAAACAGTGGCTTGACAATCTGAATAATGTCTCTGATGCTACAATAAATTTGGCCCTTCCTATAGAGCCTCAATATAAGATACATAGATGTACAATTGAAACAACAACAAGAAGATTACACTGTTTTGCTTTAATATTGAATCAATTTCCAGGGAATTCATCTCACTAGTTAGCAAATTTGTAAGTCAAAATCCGCTGGAGCTGATTGGAGTACACTGCACCCATGGCTTCAATAGAACAGGGTTCCTACTGGTCTCGTACATGGTGGAACATTTGGACTGCAGCGTTCAGGCAGCTATCAACGAATTTGCTAGGATGAGGTTTGTCTTTATCATTAAATCAATGTAAATAAGTATTGAGTGCAGCTAACTTTAATTCACTAAGACATCAATAAAATAATGCCTCTCTTAATTATGAAAATCATTTAATCATAATATAATTATAAATAAAAATACAACTGTGTAAAAGAGTTAATTTAAAATGTACAATTTTCAGGCCTCCCGGGATATATAAACAGGATTATTTGCAAGAGTTGTTCCGTCGGTATGATGAGGTGGATCAGACACCAGCTGCCCCCATGCTACCTGATTGGTGTCATGGTAAGTCCTATGCTTAGATCAGTTTTAGGGTTCCATTAGTATCTTAATTGGTTGAAGGACATTGAGCGCGACACAATAGAAGTTTTATTGTTATCACGTTTTAATTTTAGTGTCCTGCAAAGTGTTAACAGGCTGTACCTCTTGTATCTCATCATTTTCTTGCACTTGTCAGGTAATAAAGGTTGTCTGCAAAAGGCGACCTTATGTCGAGCAGGCTGGCAGAGAAGTAACACTGGTTGCATTCGAATATTCAAGCGAATTTAGAATTAGCTCTCATTAGATTTTTGTTTCGACGAAACAACAGTGATATGATAGACGCGTAGAAGTTTCCTTGGAATAAATATAATATTGTATTATTTAACGCCCCCCAATAATACATTGCTCAATTACTAGCACTCTAATGCTACAGTATCACCTAACAGAAAAAAAAAACAACAAAAATGTCTTTACAGTTGTACTTACAGCGATAGGAAACATTTAACTGTTGTTCTACTTCTGCAACTTAAAACTGTGGTCACTGATACTTTATTTGCCTAATAAAGTTATTTCTGTTACTTTCAGAAGAAGAAGAGGACTTTGATGATGATGTCCCTAGTAATTCCCAGAACTCGTCATCTTCCGCGTAAGTTTTAGATAGTAATATCAACAAAAGAGCTAACTAATTTTCCAACTAATTATGTGCGTAAAACCTTGTTGAACAGACAAACTAAAACAAACAATGTCAGTGTTTTGACAACTCAGCTTACACACAAAATGATTTTATAAGGTGTACAAGTGAACAGTCCGTTCACAGTTATTTTACCTCTGACAGCAGCAACCTAACTGCAACCCTATTGTAATGAGAATAAAGATCACAATTATTTTGACAGACTTGTCAGTGGCTGCAACCCAACAGCAACCTTATAAGAATGAGAATAAAGATCACTATGATTTGACACTGATGCAAAATCAGAGGTAAAATAACAGAATGGACTGTAGTTGAATGCCTGATTAGTAATCTTTAATAATCAGTGATTGTGATTACTTATCTTTTTTCTTGATTGTATAAATGTACAGAGGCCAGCACATCAAGCTACCCCAATCTGTCAAATTTCTTTGATAGATTTTCAACTTTACTGCAAAGGAATAAGGTTCATATTCAATTGGGAAAATTTGACAGATTGGGGTAGGTTGATGTGCTGGCCTCTGTACAATGTTTTTGTTATTGCAAAAAAAGAAAAACACTGAGAACTAAAAACAATTTTTTTTTCTTTCTTCACTATTCTTTGTATGTCAGTCATTTGGTCAAGGAGCTGCTGTACTTGAAGTTGTAATAGGACTAGATAATTATCGAAGAGATACTTCAAAATTAATTTATTGTCCTATTATCAGTCTATAACGTTTCACGGCAAAATAAAGACTTAGAATGGCGTTTGCGATGCGGTCACAGTGGCAAATTGTTTTTAAATGCTTGCAACAGTCAAACTTTAATGTCTGGTTGAACATAATCATCTCTTCAAACGCCTAATTTATTTGTCCATTCCGTAGTTTATCAAATGATCAAAAATAAGTCACTTATACAGAGTGAAATTTTAATCACTGTTTTCCTCTGAAGGGGTCATTGTACCCATCATTATGAACAACTTTTACCATGGGACCAAACCAAAAGTCGTGAAAAAAAAACAGCTGTTCCCTACATTTATGTTCGCACAACTCGTCAAAATATAGGGAACAGCTGAGTGATTAAAGTTTCACTCTGTATAGATAAGTATTTTGTAAAAAAAAACAGTGCAACTGCTGTTCCGCACGCGTTCAAATCAACCCACTATGCTATAGTGTCGGGGTCTATCGTATAGGAGTATAATCGTCACAGCTACGAGGCGTATGATACGCCCAGTTCGGCTTCTTTCCGCAGTATATTTTCTTCTTTTCCTCTGCCTGTAAAATCCTATTAGTATTAAGAGCGTTTACGACGTACGGCATTTCAAGCCCTTGTTTTTCGAAATCAATGAAACTTCATACGCATAAGCAGAATACAAAGGTCTAAAAAGTTAGTAAAGAACATTTTCGAAATGTCTTATTAAAAAAAAGATAACTGGAATTTTTTTCTATGGTAAATTTAAAATCGGTCTAATTTGGCTTTAACACTATTTTTCGAAAATGTTCTTAGCTAACTTTTTAGACCTTTGTGTCCTGCTTATGCGTATGAAGTTTCATTCAAATCGGTTCAAGCATTTCGAAAAACAAGGGCTTGAAAGTTTGTATGAAATTCCGTACGTGTCGTAAACGCTCTTAATCTCTTATTTAAAACCACAATTCACCAATTAAATTCCATTACAGCCCGCGCAAACACAAGGGCAAAGGAAGGAGAGAAACTACACACAAGAAAGCTACATTTATGCCAGGTGTCCGAGGTGTAGAGCCTTTCGACACGCAACCACGACTCAGTGAGGTCCAGAAGAAGACCCAACACTTCTGTGAATGGAACACCACTGGGTTCCCAGGTTCGCAACCTGTGTCTATGGATACAACGAATTTGAGGAAGTTGCACGAGAAACCTTACAGGGTTTCGTGGAAGGCTGATGGTGTTAGGTATGTACACTTGTGGAATAAGTATCGTCACTCCGATTCGATTGTAAAACAGACTCCATACACTGATTAGTGTATAGGTAACACTTCCCTAGATAAGGCGATAATGCCTACTAAATTCAAATTTTATTACGCCTTTTGCAATTTACCGGTCAGTATCTGGTTTTATATTGAACAGAAAAATATTATTATTAAAAATAAAAATATTAAAAATATATATTCACAGAATATTTCTTTCTTAAAGGAACATAAAAATTTTAATTTTGTAGGTTACCTTCACATTAAAGCCAATATTGTTCTGCTGCGAAAAAGGGATGGCGCTATTCGTACTGTATAACTCCATCTCTTTCTCGCACGGAAACAATAATGACCAACATTTGGTTATTCGATTCTAGAAAAGATTTTCATCCTTATGACTAGTATGAGTTTTTGAAAAAAACGTATTTGTAAGAGGCGAAAAAAATATTTTGAAGAGTTGTACTATGGGGCATCTCTCTCTGGGGAAATAAATATGGGGCATCTCTCTCTCTGGGGAAATAAATTGTTTTGCAGATTGACACACTGCATAAATTTGCCTATAGCCATTCCATACGACTGTCAAAGCATGACATGTAGTGATGTTCCATACTTTACTTTATTAACGTTTTCAGGTATATGATGCTGATCGACGGGGAAGGCGAGGTTTACATGTTGGATCGAGACAATTGCGTGTTCAAAGTGTTCGGCCTGCGGTTCCTACACAGAAAAGATCTCAGAAGGCATTTGAAAAATACTCTACTTGATGGCGTAAGTTTTAAAACCCTATTACCTAATCCACCATTCGCTTGCCCTATTCCAATTTATTCTAGGTCGGCGTAACATGTCCTTCCATACTTATCTATTAGTCGTCATCTCTTTAGTCGTAGTAGTTGATAATGCTTACCCCCAATTCATCATTTAAAAGTATAAAACTGATGAAGAATTACCAAAGAAAAAAAAATCGCTGAAGTCACCCTATTTCTAGCTATATGATGATATCGCGATGTAATATGTGTTGTGGTTGTGGCAGGACACAGTGATACCTACTTTATAATGTTGTAACACTTTATAACCTGTGTGCACATAAAATAAACATATTTGATTCAATCTAACAAAAATCTATGTTTTCAGGAAATGGTGATAGACAAAGTGGACAACCAAGACATACCTCGGTATTTATGTTATGACGTTATAAGCTTCGAGGGAACTGATACGGGTCGAATGGAGTTCTACCCAACTAGACTGAATTACATCGAAAATGAAATCGTTAATCCTAGGTAAGGAATAAAGTTGGTTGTGTTTTTTTTTTTATAATTAGGAAAACTTTGGATTAGAAGAAAATATAATGCGCATTTTATCTCTAAGTGTCAGTAATCAAAGTTTTTGATGCTATTCTTTGAGTCAACTAAACTAACAAGTGTTTAGCAGGTCAAGTCTGATGAAGGCGTCAAATTGGGAAATACCAATTGGTAAATACCAATTGGTAAATAAATAAAAAAAATAAAGTCGTCCAGACCGTGTTTCGGCCACGGCGGCCAATCTCAACAGAGACTAGCCTTCGACGCAGGAGATTAGTGCACAACTGTGCGCGCAGACACACGTGCACTCCCTCTTCCCTCACTCTCATAGTCCGATGGGACGGCAATCCGACACGACCGAAGAGAGATCAGGCGCAGGACCAACGGCTCCAATTGGTAGTAAGACAGCAGAGATAAAGCATAAAAAATAAATTCGAAGCCAAAAATACTTTCGCACCCATTTATTCCCCTACTTTTATAGGCTCCCTCTATGCGCAAGCGCACGTTAAAATAATGTCACTTATACCATCTAACAGTCTCTAATAGCCATATGACGTTACAGGCATCAAGCAATGAAAGAAGGCATAATTAAGAAAGAGCGGGAACCGTTCAGTATACGGCTGAAGCAATTCTGGGAGCTTCCAATGGCGCGACAGTTATTAGGAGAGAAATTCGCCAAGACACTGTCGCATGAACCTGACGGACTTATATTCCAGCCCTCTAAGGAGGTCAGTACTTTGAAATCAAAATTATAAGGAATGGGGTTGTACTAAATTCACACTTAAGGCTAGCGCAGAAAGGGGGGGGGGGGCGCATTGTAAAAATCCTCCTTCATCACTTGCGTACATTCTCTATGAACCAACGCAAACTACAGGCGGGCCGCACCGCAGGTTTTTGTATGAAAATACGGTGCGCTGCAGCCCGTTGCGACAGTAATGTGCGCTTGGGTTTAGTCACCATCAATCAATCAACTCAGCCTATCGCAGTCCACTGCTGGACATAGGCTTCTCCCAGGCTGCGCCACAACATCGTGTCCTTCGCCTTCCGCATCCAGTCTGTCCCAGACAACTTTTTGAAGTCGTCGATCTATCTAGCGGGGGGACTTCCCTTACTACGCTTGCCGACGCTATTCGTCATCGCATCAGCGGATAGATATCCACTGCTGGACATAGACTTTTCCAAACGTCACAGCAACCGAAACGCTAAGCCAAACTTCATTGTAACCCCCTCACTAATAAACGGTGTATAGCGTCTGTATATACACAACGCTTTGTCTTCTTTCGAAAGTCAAATTACTGACGACTGAAAGAGAGAAATTTGGTGTGTAACTATACAGACGCTGTAAAATTATTAGTAAGTGGGTAAAAATATTAGTATGTAAATAGAAAGGTTTCCAACTAAAACAAAAAAATATGTTAAATGTCGAGGGGTGAATAATCTGAAAGTTTTATATACTCCTTTCGTTGGACTTCAATCACTTGTAGAAATTGTTGGTACAATTTCTTTTTTTTTTAGAGGTACATTGCAGGACCATGCGAGGACGTGCTAAAATGGAAACCAAGTAATATGAACAGTGTAGACTTTAAGCTAAAAATTGTCACGCAGGGAGGAGAAGGGTGAGTTCACAGACTTCTGTATTAAACATATTTCCCCTGTATTTCTGGAAGAGATAGGTAGAATTGTACAGTGAACTCCATCTCACATGAGAAGTAATAATTGAACAGCCGCACGGGTCGATCGATCAGGTTAAGCTACGCTTGCCGCGGTTGGTCCGTGGATGTGTGGCCATCTTTACATACCAAGACCCCTCCATGCCTCGGAAAGTCTGAAAGCATGTTAAGCCGTTGGTCCCGGCTGTCATTCTTGGATCTTTGATAGTCGTTACGGGTCGTCAGAAGCCCGGAAATCTGACAACCAGTCTTACCAAGAGGTATCGTATTACCTAGTAACTGGGTTGTGGAGGTCAGATAGGCAGTCGCTCCATGTAAAATACAGGTATTCAGCTGCATCCGGTTAGACTGGAAGCCGACCTCAACATAGTTGAGAAAAGGCTAGGCAGATGACGATGAGTTAGCAAGATTTCTAGTCTTTCCACAGTTTTTTACCTCTGACTTTGCAACACTGCCCAAATCACAGTGATCTTTGTAGGTACTCATTCTAATAAGGTTACTTTGTTACAATAAGGTTGCTGCTATCAGAGGTAAAAGAAATGTGAACAGACTGTACCTCAGACACCTTTGTCTATTTAAGATTGTGCGTTTTAATAGACTCTAAACAGTGTACGTCACTAAGGCGGTTATCACACTGTGTGTGCGGTGCTTCTTGACTTGTAGATATTAGTGGTGGTTAATAAAACGTATAGCGTCAAAAAATAGCACGCTATTTATTTATAGCATCTAGCGTTTGTTGTCCCGACTCTTGACTTCGCGCTAGAAATATAACGTCTCAACAAACTAGGCGTCTCATATTCTAAACGTACACAGCGAGGCTAGAGCGGGATAGCATTATAGTTTTATAACTTTTATAGTCTCACTAGTCTCACTCACAGCGTCACAGCGCGTCGGGGCACTCAGGCGAAGTCGTGTGAACTCGGGCGGCAGTCGGCCGGTTGGCTCGCGGTACCTGTTATTATTACGTACGCGTTGTTTTGTAAACAAACACGGCCCTCGCACGTTTTTTTCTAAATAATAATTTTGTTGCTGTGCAACTTATTAGTACTACAGTACTGTAATTGTAAATACTTATAATAATTCTCATGTTTCGTACATACATTCGTCGTGCTATTGTAAATATTGTGTGTTCGTTTTTAATAATTGTAAATAGGTAGGATGTTACTGTGTGACAAAGTGAAACTGTGGATAGTGATTTGTAAATAAGTTTTAGTAAATACGCCTTTAATAAATAATAATTGTCTCACAAAACTTTTATACTTAATAAAATTTAATCAATTTTATTATAGACAGTCCTAAGCCTGGAAAGTATGAAGGAAAGTTCATTGATCTATAACGCTTCATGAGATATTATTATATTCTTTCGTGTACAGCGCGTTGCGAGATAACTAGCGTGTTGCCAGATAAAATGATAATGTCTCCGCGTTCAGACTGCGGCCAAGTTTTGTAATAACGTGTTATAATGATAGCGTATAAAACAACGCGCTAGAAAAATATAGTTTATAGTCTATAACACGATTTTAGTTTAAAGCGGATTTGAACATCACTAGTAGATATACAAAAACCACAGGATATAACACACTGACACCGCAGCACCGCACACCAGAGCGGTTTCCGGTGCATTGTGATAACCGCCTAATTAAGTCACATTGCCCGATCGTGAGGATCGAACCTAGTAGTGGAGCTTACGACCACTAGACCAACCCGGTAGTCCATTTCTTCAACTAAGAAAAATTGTTTATTTCAGCATCCTGCCTACAAAAGTTGGGTACTTATACGTTGGTAAAATGGACCAGCCTTTCGCATCAATGAAGGTGAACAAGGATATCAAACACCTCGACAATAAAATCATAGAGTGCACTTTTGAGAATGGACGATGGGTGTTCATGAGGGAACGTACAGACAAATCTTTTCCTAACAGCTATAACACTGCCGCTTGTGAGTATATTGAAGAAATATTGACACTGCTACAGCCCATTCAATTATTTTACCTTTGATTTTGCGTCACTGTCACTATCAAAGTGATCTTTAATTTCGTGACAATAAGGTTGCTGTTGGGTTGCTGCTTACTGGCAAGTCAGTCAAAATCATAGTGATCTTTATTGTGGTTGTAATAAGGTTGCTGTTGCGTTGCAGCTGTCAGAGGCAAAATAACTGTACAAGGATATTTTGGTGCTCGAGTGACGTTGACAGGTGACGTTGTTGGTGAAGTTTTGTGAAATATATTGAAAAAACAAGATACACTGCGTTAGTTCCGATCTTGGCCACGCGCCAAAATAATTTTGTAGCGCTATACGTACAGTAACAGGGTTTTATTATGTCACATTGAGGTTTAGAAAGAGACTGACACCGGTATGAGTGACAGACACGACTCTCTACAAAGCCGAACTTTTTTTTTAAACGCGATTTTGACAGGGGATACTACACTTACAATTTATATTTTAGAAACAGATTTCCATATATTATTGCGTGTCCATATAATTATATGAATCGGCATATATTACCGCTTTTGCTGTGGTCCTGGTTTTGCTAGAGGAGCGGTGGCCGCTACATAACGGCCGTCATGGTAATGATGGCACTGGGGATTGACTTTACGGTGTCAAAAACGCTCAAGGGAAACATTTCCAACGTACTTTCAAAATAACGTTTCAGTGACGTCATGCGACGGTAAATTGCGAACGCTATGTGGCATTCACCGTAGTCCTAGGAAACCCTAACTTTAGTAGGAGACAGGTGCAATAACAAGCACAAAACATATCTCAACACCTTTCTACTCAAAATATCTTAACTTTTTAACAACGCCAACCTTAAAGAATTTGCTCTAAATTCTTATTTCAATGTTTATTTCTTTCCCCAGCGGTCTGCGAGAGCATAAAGGACCCAGTAACCAAGGAGATCTTACTTGACTACATAGATAACCACAGGTTTCACGACGACTCGGACATGATGCCGCCTCCCAAACGCATGCGCCGATAGCGACCTCTGTACTTTAACGACATGTAATAAACAATGGCGCGATTGTCCGTGTTATTTCTTTGTTGATCATTAACCATTGTCATTTTATGTTGAAGTTGCACGAAGTGTTTTACTCTTCGGTCAACAATAGCACAAGGATTACGAACAAAAACACATCGCTCAAGTGGCCGCTATAGCTTAAAACTTGATTATAAACCTTAACTTTCAAACATACAGTTTATTTATGGAAAAATAAAATACAGGAAGATTTTTTTATCACCATCCAAATTTTTACAGGGGGTTCTACCCATGAATATGAACAACTTTCAGTATGGGACCAAATCCGAAATCATGAAAAAAAAAAATGTACTGTTTAGTACAAAAGTTCAATACCTACTTGACCAAAATGTATGAAACAGCAGATTTTTTTTCGTGTTTTCTGAGTTGGTCCCATAGTGAAAGTTGTTCATATTCATGGGTAGAACACCCTCTAGAAATTTGGATGGTGATAAAAAAATCTCCCTGTATAATTAATTTATTAAAAACTAAGTTTGCAAAATAAGACCACAACATTACTTGTGATCTTATTTTTCCAGCCGTTTTTGATGCGCTCATGTTGATTGAAGGCTTTACTCGTGTAATTTGATTCTACATAATGGAACTGTAATAATTTATTAATTAAATCATTGATCAAGATCATACACGTAAAATTTAAGTGTGGCAATATCTCAAAAGTACTTACAGCACAAATTCAACGAAATTTAAGCCTGACCCATATATTTCATGGCTTCACTCATTTGAAATGTACAGCTACCGCTTTTTCGTTGCGGTAAATGTTTATCTGCGGGATAATTGCTTATCACACTAACAGTAGCAATGATTTTCATATTGACAGTTCAACAACATTCTTTACGTTGTTGTACTGTCAAAATGTTTAGAGCATAGAAGCAATTGATTAGCAATAGCCTTCAAAATTATTCAGATTGTGATTTAAAGTGCGCAATTAGGGTAGGTATTGGTCCTACCCTCAATTATTATTACTATTGCGCGTACGCAGCTAATACATAGAAAACCATAAATCATAATGAAATTGTGGCGACGGCATTGCTATATCATATAATAATGAAAGAGAAAGTGGTTGAATTAAAGGTGGTTTAGTACGTTACATGCTGGGGTCTGGGGTGTTACCAAAAACGAAATAAAGTAAAAGCAATAATGATGACAATCAAGCTATCAAACTCATTTTGTTGTTAATATCAACTTAATAAATAAGTTACTTAATTGTAATAATATTATAGTATAAGATCTTATAATATCAAGGGCTTACGCCTTACATCTACGAAGCGTTTTTTTTTATTCACATTTTGATGTGTTTTATCTTTTGTGTAATATGGAATGTTACGTTGTATTAAACATTAAATAAATTGTATGGATAGTTAATGTATGAAAATCAAATTTTTATTTTATGTTAGGGTAAGAAAAACCGTACCAAGGACATTCAATCATGGGAATCCAACTTTAACTTTACCCCGCGACCAAATAGAAAGCGTACCCAGCGTCCCAACTGAAAGCGATTGTCGTGCAAAAACGCGATCTCTTATTATGAATAGGACATAATCGTGCGATCAATTAAATCGCGTATGTCCGTCATTATCCAGGTAAACGCTCCCGTAATCACGTATTCGTGCGACGATCAGGACGCAGGGTACCCCGGTGTCCTAACGTCACGCGAATACGCGATCGGCGCCATCCGGTTTTCCGAACAAAAATTAACATATTGAACGCGACGATCGCTTTCTGTTAGGACACGGGACAGCCACCTAACTTTTTTCAATGGACTCGAACGTTTTAAAAGTGACAGCAGTAGTAGTGCATCCCCGGACATAGTACATGATCCATAACTCATTTTTAATTGGCTGGGATAGTGGAAACCTAGGTAGTTTTAATGAACAGTCCCCGAGCTATAATGGAGGTAGCTTCTCTTATCAAGACATCTCCGCATGGGTCAGAGTCCTCGGTTCGACAACCCGTAAAGATACGCCTAAAGGTCATAGCACACGTATCAAATCGGAAAGGGATCGTTACCGAACTCCCTAACGCAACGCACACTAATCGGAATCATAACGTAATCGCCTCGCCTCGGGACAAGCTCCGGAACCGCGGTGCGGTTCCTTACGGCTCGTCGTCCCCGCGCTTACGTCTCTCCGTATCCGAGCTTACGTCTCTTCATCCACCCTTGGCCCTCTCTCTCCTCCCGCGGCCTGCCTGCTCCATCAACCAGCGGTCCGCGACGTCGCCTAGCTGTAGCCGAGTCGACGTATCGGAGCTGCTGATCCACTTTGGTTACGTGCTTACGTTAGGTTGAGGCCTGTTTGACGGCGAGGCGAAAGGCGATACGGTGACGATCCCTTTCAGAGTTGATATGTGTGCTATGACCTTTATTCTGTTATTGATATGTCATGTATGAACTTTTATGCAAGAAAAGAGTACCTTATCTAGAAAATAATATAAGATTTTGTTGTGATCTAAAATAAAAAATTTAAACAAAGAGTTTCTATTCAGCTTTACCTAATAGTAATACCAGCCAGAATAAAAAAAAATCACACCTGAAAACAGGTAAATAATGTAATAACAACAGTAAATTATAAAAAATATCCTTCCCAGTACATCAACAAATTTTTAAAATATAATCATTATTGTAAACATATCTGGCGAAATGTGGGTACGCACGGTTACACATCAAGCTATACATACATAACCAGTATAAGCTGACTTCTGAGTGTACAAAAAACTTACGACAATGCGAGGTCAGCTAAAACTGGAAAAGTATAGCGTGATGTGTCGACGTGTGTACTATAGGTACACCTCTGTCCAACCCTTCGGCAAACAGGCGTGATCCTTTGTTATGTAATTATTATAAATTACTCTCTACTTTCCCAGCATACTGCCATTTTAATTCTCCATTAACATTGAAACAAGTTATCTTATTTTCTTTGGCCAGCTTTGTTAAATGATGGTTCACATTGTATGCTGCTGCTGCCCACAAATCTTTAGGTGTTTCAGTATAAATTAGTTTAACCAAGTCCATTGGATTTAGTTGCTCATCCTTTTTTAACTTTAACGCTTCTAGGATTTGTTCCTCTCTTTGGTTCCGATGGGCTATGTAGAATTTTATTTTATCTAAGGGGTCCTGAAATCACACTAACATTATAAAGGCGTAAGTTTGTGATTATGTTTGTTACTTCTTCACGCACAAACGGCTGAACAGATGTGGATGAAATTTCAAAATTTTTACAGACATCATCACAAGGCCGGTTAACATTATCAAAAATTAAAAGTATATAGTATATTAACACGTTGACTGCCAGACAACAGACACAATAGAAAATCGATTGTTCGTGGTCACCGGTGACCTACACGGCAGAGAAAGTGTTAAATTGCTAAAATGTACTACTTTTCAGAAATACCAAATACAGCGAAAGAAGGTCCAAAGCTCATTTTTTATGTACATTCAGCGATTATTTATAGTTTAGGAGCTAGACGGTTTTTAATATTTTTGGGAAATTCTCACTTGACGTCAGAAAATTTTAACTTTTTGTGTGGCATTTTATGTAAATATTTTTTTTATTAAATTATGGTCTACGATCAGTAAAAATAAAATCTACGATCAGTAAAAATACTATCTGTTTAAACATCACCCAGTGACGTAAAATTTTGCACAAAGGAAAAATGTTTGCACAACCAGAACCAGATTCAGGTCTTCAAAAAAAGAATGGGGGGCTAAAACCCAAAGTTGTTTTAAAAACCTTCTCGGACCCTCAGCTTTCCAAAACAATACAAATAATAAGTACTTAATGCTGCTATGTTCTATGTTCTATGTTATGGGTTTGGTTTCCGCACTTAGTCCTTCAGTGGACCATTGTGCGTGGGCCATGGCGGCCGTTGGCGGTTATTCCAACCAGCCCACCTCCCTCCAGAAGCTGATTAGGTCTCCTGGTCTTTTGAGAACATCTGTGTACGATCTGGGTGTCCCGAGGGTTTGTGTCCTGATCTGGGTGACGCCTGTGCACTCAAAGAGCACATGCGCAATGGTTTCATCAGCCACCATGCAAGCTCTGCACAGGGGGCTGTCCGTTATGCCTATAGTGTGAAAGTGTTTGTTTAGCGAGCAGTGTCCCGTGATGGTCCCCGTCACCAGGCGCAGGCCTTTCCTGTCCAATCGTAGTAAGCGACTGCTTAGCTTGCCATCCAGTGATGGCATAGCTTCCTTGGACTGCCTGCAGCCTGGTGACGACGTCCACCAGCTTTCTGCTTGTGTGTGGGTGTACTCCTGTAGCCACCTGCGTAGTTGGTTGAAGGGGATGGGCACGATAGGTTCCGGTCCACAGACTGGCATGCTCGATGCCCTTCTGGCCAGCTCGTCAGCTGCGTCGTTACCTAGCGATCCACTGTGTCCTTTTATCCATTGTAGTGTCACTATATTGCGGTTCAATACAGTTGCCTGTTCAAGCGCATTGTGACATTCTAGTATTAGTTTCGATGTGATGCATTTTTTATCTAAGGATTGGAGGACTGAGGCGCTGTCAGAGAGTATGCGAATATGGGTGTCCGCAACTCCTCTGGCTGCTATGGCATAAGCCGCTTGTGTTATGCCCACACACTCCGCTTGGTAGACCGTGTTGCGCTTTCCCAGCGGTTTGGATATTCTTATGTTGAGGTCGTGTGAGAAGACTCCGACTCCAGTTCCGCAGTCGGTCTTTGAACCGTCAGTGTAAATTCTCAGTTCCTTCGAACCTGAGTAGTCGCACTGCTCCTCTTTAAGCATTATGTTGTAGTGCTTT
This sequence comes from Gortyna flavago, assembly GCA_963669345.1. Lineage (NCBI taxonomy): Eukaryota > Metazoa > Arthropoda > Insecta > Lepidoptera > Noctuidae > Gortyna > Gortyna flavago. The sequence goes on from OY770128.1 coordinate 16,319,325, forward strand.
TGGAAGCAGTATTGTTTCGGGGCTTTGTCGCAGGGTGATGCCATCATTGGCTGCCATTTGATCGCATTTTCTTTTAAGCGTATGTGTTTGACCCTAGAGTCTTTGCTCAGGGTTCCTGATGTAGAGAGCCTGAAGGCAGCCAAGGCCGCTTCTTCCCGCACTACAAGGTGTAGAGGCGGTAGTCCGAGCATGGTCTGTAGGGCAGCAGTGGGTGTAGTTCTCATGCAGCCGGTGATTGCCACACACGCGAGCCGCTGCAGCTTTTCAAGGTCTTTTTGGGCTGTGCTCAGGTCTGTTCTGGGCCACCAGACTAGTGAGCCGTATGTGATGATTGGTCGGATAACTGTGGTGTATAGCCAGTGAGTGACCCTGGGGCTAATCCCCCAATTTTTTCCAAGCATTCGCTTGCATTGCCACAGTGATATGCTGGCTTTCGTAGTAATGTAGTTGGTGTGTTTTGCCCAATTCAGCTGTTTGTCCAAAAATATGCCGAGGTATTTGGTTTCAGTTGATAGGCTTAGGGTTGTACCAAAGAAACGTGGTAGTTGTAGTGTCGTCAGTTTCCTCTTTTTTGTGAAGAGAACCAATTCGGTTTTTGTGGGGTTCACTGATAGTTGGTGTTTACCACACCAATTTTCTATTATTTTCAGGGCCTGGCGCATTAGGTTGCACAGTGTGTTTTCGTGGGTGCCATTTATTATTATGGTTATGTCGTCGGCGTATCCTACAGTAAAGTAACCTACTTAATGCTGCTTTGGACCTCGGTTTTACGGGGCACCCTGTATGAATTGAAGACTAAGGAAAATTAAATAATAATAAAAAAATTACTACCTGGACAACATTCCCGTGTCCCGGATAAATAACATCAGGATTTAAGTCAAAAATTCTCTGCAAACTCTTCATGTATGTGTAAAGGTCTTCAAACACAGCAGTTCCTTCACCCAGTATGCAGTCTCCACTGAACAGGCAGTTCTCTTCTAAAAGAGTCAACACCACATGGTCAGTGGTATGGCCTGGTGTATGATGAATTTTGACAGTAGCTCCTTCTACTTTCAACTCTTGGCCATCTGATAACCAGCATATTGGTACTGATTGTGGAAGCTCTTCTGGGCCATCTTCTACACTTCTCTGATGCTTCCATACTGTTGGCTCTCCTGAAATAATATTATGGTTTAAACATACCAAATCTGTAAAAATTATGACATTTTCTGAAGTTTTAATACTTAATCCGTGCAATGAAATTAAAGTGTCTTTTGAAGTAAGCTGTCAGGTTGTCTATGATAGAAATAAAATTAGGTAAACAATTTAATAAAATCCAGACATTGTGACTCAAAGGATATATTATTTTCTTGTAGTTCAATAAAGATTTAATTTGAAAAAGATTATTGGATTTTAGGACTAAGTGAATCTGTGCACGCACCAGTTGCTTACAGGATCAATGTAAAATTACTGTTCCATTCCCAGTAATAAACTTAACTAGATGGAAACAATTTCTTATTATCGCTTACTACGATTGGACAGGAAAGGCGTGCGCCTGGTGACGGGGACCATCACGGGACACTGCTCGCTAAACAAACACTTTCACACTATAGGCATAACGGACAGCCCCCTGTGCAGAGCTTGCATGGAGGCTGATGAAACCATTGCGCATGTGCTCTTTGAGTGCACAGGCGTTACTCAGATCAGGACACAAACCCTCGGGACACCCAGATCGTACACAGATGTTCTCAAAAGACCAGGAGACCTAATCAGCTTCTGGAGGGAGGTGGGCTGGTTGGAATAACCACCAACGGCCGCCATGGCCCACGCACAATGGTCCACTGAAGGACTAAGTGCGGAAACCAAACCCATAACATAGAACAATTTCTTACTAGCTATCTTGCCATACAGGTCCTCAACTCCACCAATATGGTCATGATGCCAGTGTGTGACAATAACATGCTCGATGTTTGCTTGTTCTGTCTTCAACACCTGGGCCAAGTGGTTTTGGTACTCTTTCACATCTTTATCACCAGTGTCTAAAAGAATCCGGCTAAAAAAAACAATATTAACATAACAGAAGTTCATGCAATGGGGAGCCCGGAAGGCCTTTGACCAGGGAATGGGACAGCTCAGGCAAAATTAAAAAAAAAATATAAAACTGAGCTAAATTTGAAATTTTAAATAAAAGGGCTTGTTTAACGGTAGGTACTAAATCCTGCTGTTAACTTGTAGGTACTTACTTCTTCCCAGTGCCTAACAGATATGTATTGGTGCCCTGAAGAGTCATAGCGCCTGGGTTACATCCTAGAATCCTAATTACCCTATTCGTAAGCTTGGTCACAGCTGGAATAATATCTGCCATGGTTCAACTATTCAACAGGACAAACAGCTAAGTACCTACTAGAACTACGCTAAGTAAGTAATAAAGTTTGGGAAATGGGAATATAAGAGAGAAATAGTATACACAGGTTTAGTACACAAAGTTTATCACTCCAGGGTATCCTCAAAATATTCACTAACCAAAGACATTTATAAAAAGTATCTATAAATCTCTGTCACTAACCGAAGTAACCGAATAAAAACATTCTGTTTGAATAATACTGGGTCAAAAAGGCTATGTTATTAACCACTACACAATACAGTTTATTTATAGCAATGAATCGTGATGCAAAACAGTGAAAAGTTAATGAATTATTCACGTATACATAATAAAAATAGAAATAATTTACAAAATACAGGTATTACAAAATGATTAAATTGATTTATTCTTTCACGTATTCCGAACTCAAATCAGTGGACTTTTGTCTTCGTCTGACGGTTTTTCTTGTCATCTGTCTCCACATCTGTCTCTGTCAATTCTGTCACATACTCACATTCATGATTCTCCTAACAGAACATTGAGATAGGAGAAGCATGGAAACGGCATATTATACCAATGACTAAATAAACCTATGGACTGAGCATGCCTACAAAATTAGCGTGTATACCTACACAAATCGGGCACTAAAGATGGCCGCCTTTCGTATTGTTCTTTTTGTTTTTTCTCACACACTATTTTATACAACACGAGGGCATGATTTTCCTATTAATGGACACCAAAACACCTAGTTTCTAGACGTTTGACAGCACATCTACCACAAAACCATTCAAAAAACTCGGCACTCAACATGGCGGCCCGTCACGCATAGACATGATATTGACGTCACACAAAAGTGTTTGTGTGCCAAATTTATTACTTGAAAAACATTTAGTTAGATGTCTCTCTTTTCATATGCAGCTCTTGATTAGTTAGAAAGAAACATAACGCTTTTTGACATGTGTGTGTCGATATGATAGATATTTGTATAACTATTATTTCAATAGTAGAATAGGGCATCTCCATGCTTCTCCTATCTCAATGTATTATACTATAGAAATAATCGTTATACAAATATCTATCATATCGACACACACACGTCAAAAGCGTTCTGTTTCTTGCGGGATTGTCCGAAAGGGTTACCGCTGCCCCGGAATATAAAGGGCTAAGGAAGGAACACGGATGGGTTTTAGTCAGTAAGAGTCTGACACTCCATTCCGCTCCACCCAGAGCGGGAGGGGTCATTTGATGATTTCCCATCCTTAAAAAAAAAAAAAAACTGTGTGGTGCAAGAAAAAAAAACCCTACGAAAGGCGGCCATCTTAAGTACCAGATTTTTGTAGGTATACACGCTAATTTTGTAGGTATGCCCAATCCATACGTTTATTTGGTTATTGTAACAGAATGATCAGTGTTGCCAACTCGACTAAAGCAAATGTCATACAGAAAGTCGCTAGATAGATCTCGCTAGATGTTCATTTATTTTGGTGTTTTATTTTTTACCCGACTGCGCCAGAAGGAGGGTTATTACCATGAAGGTATCTATACCTTCCATTGACCTGCAAATTGCAAAAAACGCAAGAAAATTTGAATTTCGCGGGTTACCTTTGCGTAGCGCGCTTACAAAGTCAGTTATGATAAAATCTTAAAAAATATTATACTTTATAAATGATAGTCAAATTAGAAAAGGTTCTAGAAATGTCGCTAAATCGAAATAAAATGTCGCTCATAGAGGAAATTTTTTAATAGGGAAATGTCGCTAAATCTAATTGCCAACACTGTCACAAAATACATATTTTTTTTATAAATTACAGTCATTATCTTGACCTGACTGACCTGTATTTAAGTGTTTAATCACTACATTTTTTTCCTCTATGTGTTTAATATAGGTCAGTGATCATTATAATAAATACGCTTACCTCTAATCTGTAATAAATAAAATCTCTGTGAAGCACACCCCGTATAATATGTCGCTGACCTCTAATAAACAAGCAATGATTTCATGTGAATTCATTTCATTTCACTGACCTCTATTATACAAGTGTATAATAGAGGTCAGTGTAATATGTGTTCACACGGCTACACATCAAGCTATACATAACCAGTTTAAGCTGACTTCAGATTGCACGAAAAACTTATACAATGCGAGGTCAGCTAAAACTGGAAATGTACAGAGGCCAGCACATCAAGCTACCCCAATCTGTCAAATTTATTTCATAGATTTTCAACTTTACCACAAAGGAATAAGGTTCATATTCAATTGGGAAAATTTGATAGATTGGGGTAGGTTGATGTGCTGGCCTCTGTACAGCTTGATGTGTAGCCGTGTGTACTAACCACGGAGTAAATACAAAGACGAGATGGCCTAAGCAACTGTGCACTGTGATTACAACTAGGCCATGACGTCATCATGTAGGCGTGGCCTCGTTGTCAGTGGATTGTTGGCGTTCGTCCTGTGCACAACTTTGTAAAAGTACCCATTTTACAGCATATTCGCGCTAGAAGAAAAAAATAATGAAGTGTTGTGTTTTATCTTGTAAAAACTGCTCGGATAGACGTTCTAAAGCTATGGATGGCATCACATTTCATTTGTAAGTAATTTTTATGCGTAATTTAAGAAAATTGTTCTAGAAAAATCTCTTAGCGTCGGCGTTTCCAAACATAATTCTACCCGACACTAGATGGCGACACTTGGTGTCATGGGAACTAAAAATATTTAGGTACGTAGAGCTCAGTAACAACATATTTTAATAATCATATGTACTGAAATTTGTTCGACATTCATTCTTATAAACCCTCTAATGGCCAAAATACTATTTTTGTAGTTTTTATATCATTTTGTAAACGGACCGCCATTTATAGTCAACTCAACAAAAAACAAAAACAAAACAAAAAGACAGGGCCGTAATTAGAATCCAATTATTTTACCGAATGTCCCGCGGCTGTCTCGTAAATGGAAAGTACTTAAAACGCTGGACATAAAAATATAATCTCATTTAAATTAAATATATACCTACCTATCTCATCATCTGCCTAGCCTTTTCCCAACTATGTTGGGGTCTGCTACTAGTCTAACCGGATGCAGCTGAATACCAGTATTTTACATGGAGCGACTGCCTATCTGACCTCCACAACCCAGTTACTGGGTAATAAGATACCCCTTGGTAAGACTGGTTGTCAGACTTTCGGGCTTTTGACTACCCGTAGGTAATGACTGTCAAAGATCCACGAATGACAGCCGGGAGAAACGGCTTAACGTGCTTTCCGAGGCACGGAGGGGTCTCGGTATGTAAAAATATACCTACCTATCTACAATAATTTATTGAAAGTACTTTCCCTCCGTGAGACAACTAGTACAGTAGTTGTTGTTTACTTAATTTAAAGTACTTAAAGCCTGGTTTATTTAGTTAAATATTAAATGATGTACGTTCTAGATTACCATCCGAAGATAATCTAAGACAGCAATGGATTACAAAAATTAATAGACAAGACTGGTCTCCGACTAAATATACAAAAAGTTCTTGCCATTTTAATAATGAAGACTTCATAGTGACAAAAAAGGCCTTAGAAAATTACAGAAGGGAACTTTACCTTGTTTAAAACTGGATATATCGGTTCGTTTCAATGCAGTTTGTATTTACCAGTTTCATAAATTTTGTGGGAAAATGAGTAAATATTTATTGTTTCATCCTTTATGTTACAGCTTAAAAGAAAATTTACAGAGCCAACAATATCATAATTTTTCCTTACGTATGTAAGGAAAAATCTACTTCTTTTTAGTAAAGGAGGTGAAAGACACAATTATATCACTAGAAATAGGGTCCAATTAGTTCAACCAGGTTTCAGGCTGGCTAAAGGAGAATTATCTTTAATGGGCTACTGTTTAAAATCATCATCATCTGCCTAGCCTTTTCCCAACTATGTTGGGGTCGGCTTCCAGTCTAACCGGATGCAGCTGAATACCAGTATTTTACATGGAGCGACTGCCTATCTGACCTCCACAACCCAGTTCCTGGGTAATACGATACCCCTTGGTAAGACTGGTTGTCAGACTTTCGGGCTGCTGACTACCCGTAACGACTGTCAAAGATCCACGAATGACAGCCGGGACCAACGGCTTAACGTGCTTTCCGAGGCACGGAGGGGACACGGTATGTAAAGATGGTCACCCATCCACAGACCAACCGCGGCAAGCGTAGCTTAACCTGATCGATCGACCTGTGCGGCTGTTATTATTTAGCCACGGGCCCCTCGCGGGCTACTGTTTAAAATGTTACAATTAAATACCTACCCACATACTTCAACTGAATGAAACGAAACTACTGTTGGAACTGCTGAAGATTTTAAAATACTATTTTTGCATTATATAAATTCAATCTCCTAGTATTGTATAATTGCATAGCACATCTGTGAGTACTATGTACAGACGCCAGCACATCAACCTACCCTAAACTGTCACATTTTCCCAATCAACTTTGAACCTTATGCTTTAGTGATAAAGTTGAAAATCTATCAAAGAAATTTGACAGATTGTAGTAGGTTGATGTGCTGGCGTCTGTACATACTATAAAGCTACCATTTACTGGGTATGTCTTTCATTGACTTGAATGTGCCCTGGCGGCTGAGAGTATGTCATACTTGGATCATTTAGCTCCCTTCAAAATGTTCGTAATTTTTTTTAGCTACATTTTTATAATATACCTAATATGTTCTGGACATATCGTGTTTATTTATTTTATTTTCATGACCCTATATTTTTTTTAGTATGGAAGAATCGATAACTTTCCGATTTAGTCAATCACTAGCGTTTATATAAAATAAATGGCTTTTGCACAGCCCAACGATAGGAGATTGATGTGTTTGTGTGAGTAAGTTGTATGGTGCTTGGTAAATGCACGTTGTGTGTGATGAGTTAAGGTTTATAATTGATTGAGTAGAACGTTCCTATTTATGAATTGCAAGTGTGTGCGCGACTTTGTCTAAGCTTTTACGGAACTAAATGTGTAGTAGTAGTGGCGCGGTGGTGGTGCCAACCTAGCGACATCGGGTTCTGATACATTTTCAACTACCGGTCATATCTCCTTTTTTCATATATCTATGTTTGATATTAATGGTTTCGGATGATAAATGATAAGTGATTTTATTTTTATAAGTTTGCACAAACAGTTTTACACGTCAATCATATTTTTTTAAACTAGATGAGGTCAGAGTTTCTTATCTGACTACTCTGAGAAGAAAGGCCGAAACAAACTTAGAGGTCACAGTCTCTTTTAAAGTTCAGACATAATCTTGGTCAGGTTATATGAAAACCATGTGTGTCTGAGATGGTCTTTTGAGGAAAGAACCTTACAGATTAAGAGGACCTGTCCAGTCAGTGCACGCATTTGTTAGAAATCGTGCAGCTCAACTCAAAACTTAAGGAGCTCAACGATGAATTGTCACGTAAACGGGAGAAGGTGTTTTTTATTTTCTAAAAAGACTAGCTTTGTAGAACATCTTGATAGCTCTTTTAAACAAGATAATTAATCTATACTTATAATAAATCTGTAGAGAGGTCAATTCTGTACATGATATATATTTTCAAAATAACTATCAGGGGGTAATAAGTGATCGATACTGATGCCAAAAATGCAATCAGTAAAATTTTTGTCTGTCTGTCTGTCTGTCTGTATGTTCCTTATAGAAACAAAAACTACTCGACGGATTTTAACGAAACTTGGTACAATTATTCTTCATACTCCTGGGGAGGTTATAGTATACTTTTCATCACGCTACAATGAATAGGAGCAGAGCAGTGAAAGGAAATGTTGGGAAAACGGGAGAAGTTGCTCCATTTTTTAAGCTTCCGTCGCGTGTGCAGCCTTAATGGTTAAAGCTACATAGAAATCATTTATGACGGAAATGTTCTACATAAAATTATCTAAAAAATATCCCACTACAGCATATGTCTATCTTTTATGGTTGACTCACAATAACACGTGTAACTCCCGATACCTTAGCAGTTCGGAGCTTTCTGATTATATTTGTTTACTCTTACGTTTATAATACTCTCACTCATCCCTAATTAAAAGAAGTTAATATTATTACCTATTCAATAAAAAAAGAATCATAGTAATCGGTATAGAAACACCAAACTTATACATGAAATACGCTAATAAGCCATCGCGCCGTCGCGCGTGAATACTGAATCATGCCATAAGGATTATTTTTGTGTAACGGTTGCCGCGCTCGACGCGGGTCGCGGCGGTAGGGTAAGGGAGGTCCGAGCGCGAGCTTCATTCAATATTTGGCTGTTGATGCGTTCAGAGCGTTCGACCTTATTGACAGACGATAATTGATATTAACAAACCGTGCTTATCAGCGCGACTTTTAGTCTTTAAATAGTTTATTTGAATTTATTTTGTTGTTTTTTATAAAATAGGTATTAGTTGTTGTGTTATTAGACCGACACAGAACCCAAAAATGTGATTAAAAAAAAATTCTGTCTGTCTGTCTGTTTGTTCAGGCATCACGCAAAAACTACCGGTTCGATTACGATGACACTTAGTATAATTATTCTTTAATATCCTAGGCACCACACTGAGTACTTTTTATCCCGGAAAAAAATATACAATAAAAAACAAACTTAATTTTGCGGTTCGATCCCTAGACCCGATTACTGTACCAACCGCAAATAATTAGTTTGTCGTAGTACACGACGAAGATAATAATAATAGGCGAGCGTTCGTTCATATTAGCATTCTATAAATTGTATGTTTTAACTGCTACTTGCAATTCCAAAACGTGCTTTTCAGTGCGACCTTTTTATTCCTTTTAGTTTTTACTAAGTACAGTTTAAGGTAGACTTATTTAGGTTTATTTTTATAAGTCGTTTTTATAAGTAAGTATAGATTTTAATTTTAAAGTATGGGTAGTATATTTGATAGTGTACGTAGTGACCGTAGGTTATTTTATAAAACTGTTAGGTAGGATTAGTCATTCGTATAGATATTAGTTTTTAGGGATTTTGCTTATTTATTGAGTTTAGATTAGTTCATCATCTGCCTCATCTGCCTAGCCTTTTCCCAACTATGTTGGGGTTGGCTTCCAGTCTAACCGGATGCAGCTGAATACCAGTATTTTACATGGAGCGACTGCCTATCTGACCTCCACAACCCAGTTACTGGGTAATACGATACCCCTTGGTAAGACTGGTTGTCAGACTTTCGGGCTTCTGACTACCCGTAACGACTGTCAAAGATCCACGAATGACAGCCGGGACCAACGGCTTAACGTGCTTTCCGAGGCACGGAGGGGTCTCCATATGTAAAGATGGTCACCCATCCACAGACCAACCGCGGCAAGCGTAGCTTAACCTGATCGATCGACCTGTGCGGCTGTTATTATTTAGCCACGTATCATCAGAAATAGGTTTATTTAGGTAGGTAGGTATTTTATTTTCTGTTATTGAGTTTTTTTTTTATTAGGTAGGTACTTAGGTTTACTTTTATAATCTAATATAAAATTCAAAGTCCTGTGATCCTGTCTGACTGATTATATCAATGCACAGCCTAAACCGCTGGTCATAGAGACATAAAATTTGGAGTGTGTTCTTTGTGAAGTGTATATAGGTATCCACTAAGAAAGGGTTTTTTGAAATTCCAGTCCTAAGAGGGTGAAATTTCACGCGGACGAAGTCTCGGGCAGAAGCTAGTTTAAAAATAAGAGAAAGTCTAATAATCATCTTTCGTCATTCATCAAAAACCTTTTTATTGAAACATTTTTTTTCATAGTAATATCACTTTCAATAAAAAAATTAGGTACGAAAATTCTGAGTACGACCCTGTTGCATCCTGCACTTAGTGACATCTAGTGTGAGATAGTTACGTAACTACAAAATAAAATTGTCAGAACGAACAACAAGTTTTAATATTGACCGGTAGATGGAAAATAAAGAAGTGGGCGGGACCTAGCACCCCCTCACCCCGCAAATTGTCACGCGTTGTTTCGTAAGGAAATCTAATTACAACATCTCCTCTTTGTTTTTACTCCGTGGTACTAACTACAGTGCTGCAATAGCGCTACAAAGTTCTTTCGGCGCGTGGCCAAAATCGGTACTGGCGTTAGTTCCGATTTTGTTACCTTGTTATTTGAATACTTAAAGCATTTTCACTTTTTAGCCATTGGGGTAATTATACCAATTGAGGCAAATTCATCGGATAGGTCCCTCCTTCAATGTAAGAAGTTCAACCAACGCTATAGTTTTCAGGGTTGCGTATCAAAATGGTAAAAAGGAACCCTTATGGTGCGACTCAGTCTGTCGTCTGTCTGTCCGTCTGTCACATCTGGATATCTCAAAAACTACTAATGCTATTAATTTTAAATTTAGAATAGTTATAGATGACGTTTGCCCCACTATTTTGCAAATAAGAATAGCGCCCCATGTGAACTTACTGTGAACGTCATTCGGGCGACAAAAGATCATTGTAGCCAATAGCCACCAATAGCACTCTTTAGATAGTAGTATGAAGCGAATAATTTTATCGAATTTTGTTTTCCAAGTTCTAGTACATACAAGAATCAACATCGAGGTGCCGCATTAGACTACTTCAAATGCTTGAAACACCTTTACAGAACTGTGGCAAGGAATCACTTGAATTTGATGTTATTGGTGCTGTTAACATTCTGCCGCGGCTATTTGAGCGTCTTCAATTAACTATGTTGAATATTCATGATAGTTTTGTCTTGAAGTCAACTATCAAAAAAACTTTCGTTCGTAATTTTTTCTTATCATTTCATGATGAAAATGGCGAGTTTTTTCATATATTCCAACTGTAAAGCTGTTACCACTTACTGAAACGAATGATCCTAAGTTGTCGCAAGTGTATAGCCGAGCTGGACGAGATTTATTCTTTTAGAACACAATTGGTACAGGAGGATTGTAGTGGAGACCGCGTATCGGCAAGCGTAGTGTGGGACATCTCCCAGCTAGAAGGATGGACGACCTAAAGAAGGTGGCTGAGAAAGACTGGATGCGGAAGGCGGAAGACAGGGTGTTGTGGCGCAGCCTGGGAGAGGCCTATCCTATGTCCAGCAGTGGACTGCAATAGGCTGAGTTGATTGATTTGGTACTTATGGTAAGAACAAATTCATATTCAGCCTATAAGGTTCCCACTGCCGGGAGCGGGACACACGCCTCCTTTCTTCAGTGCAGGTTGATAAATGTCAAATGTCTTCGAATTTTTCGTTCTAGGACTCTAGCCGGTTTACTCACGAATTTTTTCCTTCACCGTTATATGAGCAGTGGTGATGAAATTATTTACACAAACTAAAGCTGCCTGGGTTCGAACCTACGAACTGCAACTTATAAGTCGGGGCCAAATTATGAAGTGGGAATTCATTTGCATGTTACTTATAATAGCTAGCGCACGCACCACTGTAAAGGTGATGCAGTTACGATGTTTTCCAGTGATGCAATGATGCCTTTACGTGATTTACGCGTAGTTTTAACATGGTTCACCCAACACAGAAATAATATTCTATTCAAGTTCGATGAGTTTTAACTTCACTTTTAGACGAAAGCATTTTCTTGAAAATGTGTCAAGCGATGAAAATACAATGGTACAAGTGGTCACTATTTAACTACTTAAACAATGTAAAACTACCGTATAAAATAATATTAACGTTTTCTTGTGGAGCACAACTTAACGTGCTTATTTTCTGCATTTTAATTCTAAAATAAAATAAATAACCTAACAAACGATGAGGGCGCCACTGTGCGGTCGGCGTTTGATGGTTTGGTCGGCGCCGCCGTTAACCCTCTACTGCATGAATTATTAAGGAAGACAACAAAAAAAGATTTTTTACTGAAAGGCGCTTTATTAGGGTATAACATAGTTGGGAAAAGGCTAGGCAGATGATGAACTAAGGAAACAAAGTGATTTAAAAAAAATACCATTAATATTTTGGAAAATAAATTTTGAAGCCAAAAATGACTTCGTATGCATTAATCACAAAGTATACCTGTGCCATTTTTGGCTTCATATGCACTCAATCTATTTGTGAAACTCTCTGAAGCAGTTCCTTTTTTCATTATAACTTAAAAAAACATTGCATTTTTCGAATTTTGTGTATGAACGAAATACGCAATTATTCTGACACAGATGTCGTTGCTCATTGTGTATTGGAAAATTACCAATCTGGAACATTCGGACGGATTCCAAGGGCAGTTCTACAGTTTTTACTGATGCTTTGCCTTTAGGAGCTGGAGATCTATTTCAAATTGTTGGCGTCCCTCTCTACTCGATGTTGGAGTGGTTTTAGTTGGAATACCTGTGCTAGGACGCCCACGTTTTTTAGTAGACATTTACCTTTTAATTCATTTAATTTTGTTAACTAACATTTGCCAAAGACCAAATAAATACGTTTCGATACACGAAGAACTGAGACATCATTTTGAAAGAAAAAAAATAACTATATTATAAAATAGGACGTAGATAAAAAATATTAAAATTTAGAAGCCTGAAATGAATTCGTTTGCGGTAGAGGGTTAAGTTCCATGTAATAGAGGGCGAGCCTATTGCCATTAATCGGGCACAAATCCAGGCTCCAAGCTACTACTGAGAAATTCTTCATAGAAAAACCTACACAGCTCGACTTGGGAATCGAACCCTCCTGGGTTCGATTCCCAAGTCGAGCTGTGTAGGTCCTCCTCATGAATGATGTTTGGTCATCATGCAATTGATTAACAATAAAGGAGTAAAAAAAAATCTTTGCCGTTTTCGCTCCAACCTAATATAAAGTAGGTAAGTAAGTAAATAATGCCAAACCTTTTTTACATTTCCTGCTGGCCGATACTTTTAAATATTGAATATTAAACTCGGCGCACAAACAGAAGACCATTATAAGATTCTAAGTAAATTGAGACGTTATTTTTAGTGTTGCTACTTTTTCAAATATTTCCTACATAAACAAAATATTACAATGAAAGTAAAAATAAGACTATTCACTGAAACCAAACAGACCATTTACAACACGGTCGTAACAGTCCATACAAAACACCAACAACGGTGGCCGGACAATAGGTTGAGTTCCTGAAAACGTCGAGAGGTGTCACTTTGTTAAATTAAACATATATTTTTCTATAACAACACTCAAGATATAGTTTTGATTGTTCATTTCTTTCTACGTAAAATGTTTACGATTGTTAACTTTACGTTAAAGTTGTTTTCTTCAAAAGCGATACCGTAACGCAAACTGTTTAAAGACAAAAGTCAATAAAATAATTTATTCATCTTTACAAAGTATTTATTTTTGTACGAAACAACTTTAAAATAATTTAATTTGCAAGTTCCGTTTTGTAAACATCTACTTAGAATGAAATTCGATTTTCAAGGCCGGCGATACTGACTGACACTCTGACAGTTGTTAGTTTGTTGTGTTTGTTTTGCTGTTATTTTCGTGACTTTTTCGACATCTATTACTCTCTCAAAGGAAACAGATATCTCTGCTTATATTGTTTTGACCCGTGCGCACTACTTTGGACTTCCATTTTGCGTTCGATCCGGACTTGACGCTGTGGCATCTCCGTTCAAATGTTGTGTTCGTAATACAATTGCACTACAGCACGTAGTAAGTTTAAACTTATTCATGTAAACTTAACTGTGGATTTTATTACAGAAGTATGTAAGACTTAGTTGAATAACAAATTGAACGAGTGAAATGAGTTTTATTTTTGTCCCCTTATAACCTGAATTACTGTTTTCATCTACGTTTTCTCTGCACTGATAACCCTGTATTTTCATAAATATCAGTTCAGAGGAAAGAGTAGATGAATTCAGGATAAATATGATTTCCTGCAAAGGAAGGAACCATCATGATTATATACGAGAGGAGCTATAGGTATATACATAACCGGTTGTAGTTCCTAAAGTTATTAATAGGTGGCGCCTTACTGCCAAAGCGACTGATTACTCTATTCTCATATATTATAATGTACTCTGTGATTTACAAGCACTAGATAATATTCACTCGCACCTATCATTATTTGTTCAAGAATGTACAGACGCCAGCACATCAAGCTACCCGAAACTGTCAAATTTTCCCAATCAACTTTGAACCTTACATTTTAGTGATAAAGTTGAAAATCTATTAAAGACATTTGACAGATTGTAGTAGCTTGATGTGCTGGCGTCTGTACTCTGTACTTAGTTTTCCCCAATGTCTATTGGCGTGTGTGCATCGTAGACAGAGAATAAAGGTGCAGATAGAACTCTAAAATGTCAAAATGATTTTTGTTTGAATTTTGAATTTTGTGATTGTCATTGGACATTGTCACATTGACACATTTGACATCTCCAGAAAAAATGGCTGGTGTGCTGGCGAGAATAATTCAAAAGACAAAACCGCAATTGGGTACTTATTTAGACCTTAATAAACGACATAATATTCAATCTTAAATCGTAGATTGAGTTCGTAAAATATTAAAAATATTATCAAGTTCACAAGTAGTTGTTATTGTTGGGGTGCGGAGTGTGTCACTTACATAATTTTTACGTCTCGTTTTAGGCATTGTTGGCCCGTTGGTGACTGTCAGCAACAGCAATGTGCAAGTCCGGTTCCAAGGGACTCAGAAGGCTCCAGAGGGTAAACAAAGGGGCGGTCCATTGTCGGACTGCGACAGAATCTTCACGAACCTGTATGGGCGACATGACTGGAGACTCCAGGGTGCGATGTGTCGCGGCGACTGGTACAAGACCAAGGAAATATTGCTGAAGGGCTCCGACTGGCTTGTCAGTGAGTACTATTCAGGACTACTTCATCTTACAATAGAACTACCCCGTCAAGAAGTTTTGTTCTAGTGTTTATGGTAGAGCAGTAAAAATAATAACTTACCTTATTGAAACCCAATTGATTAAATCAGTCATCAAAAAACTTGTTCAGTGGTGTGATCTCATGTTCCGTTTCTGTTCCCTTCAACCTGCCACCTCGATGAGTAACATCTTAATTTAATTGACTAAGATTCTGCAATACAGGCCTTGAGAGCCAGATATTAGTACAATTATAATCACTGAACTTTAAAGTTCCATACTGAAGTTATTGTCTGAGGGTTGTTTCATAAAAATGCATTATGTAGAAGAATGCTGCTTTGTGAAGGCCCATGTCCACCCAGAATAACCTAAGACTTTTGTGGACTACTTTCTCTTGAGAAGATGATGATGTGTTGTGCATTATAAAGCCATATTACTGATTTACATAACATCACACCTGTTTTTCTGAAGGGTTAAGCAGCGGCGTAGACTGTATTTAATAAATTGTTACTGCCCAACAATTGAAAGTACTAATGATCTCAATGTCTGCATAATTTATTGTGCAATATTGTCTCTAAACAAGTAATAAAATAAAAAGTCTGTCCACAGTGTTGATGAATGGAAGTTTTTTATTCCCGATTGTCAACAATGATAATGAAAGGGGTATTACTGATTAGGAATATTCAAAATTTAATTTAAATTTAAAAAAGTATTCCCGTTCGATAACATTGTGGACAAACGGAACTTTTTTTCTCAATCGTCAACAGTGTGGATGACAAAGTGTGACTGCTCAGTAATACTTGCATCTGATATGCCACAAAGGTTCAAAACCCTTTACTAAACTGCCATGCCGTCAAACAATAATACATAAATCAATCAAAAACTTCCAGATGAGCTCAAAACATCTGGTCTTCGTGGCCGCGGTGGTGCCGGTTTCCCCACTGGCATGAAGTGGTCATTCATGAATAAACCCTCGGATGGACGTCCTAAGTACCTCGTTGTAAATGCTGATGAAGGAGAGCCTGGTACTTGCAAGGACAGAGAAATCATGCGGCATGACCCTCACAAGTTGGTGGAAGGCTGTCTGATAGCTGGCCGGGCCATTGGCGCTATTGCAGCCTATATCTATATTAGAGGAGAGTTTTATAATGAGGCTAGTAATCTGCAAGTGGCTATTGCTGAGGTAAGATATCTGTGTATTTGAATAACACACAACATATGAGACTTGGTCAGGGCTAGTTGTGGCTAAGCAATAACAGCCGCACGGTCCGATCGATCAGCTTAAGCTACGGGTCCATAGATGGGTGACCATCTTAAGAGCGTTTATGACATACGGCATTTCATACAAACTTTCAAGCCCTTGTTTTTCGAAATTAATGAACCGATTTTAATGAAACTTCGTACGCATAAGCAGGATACAAAGGTCTAAAAAGTTAGTTGAGAATATTTTCGAAAAATAGTGTTACATCAGCCAAATTACTCCGATTTTAAATTTTCCATAGAAACAGAGATTTCCAGTTTTTTTTTTAAATAAGATATTTCGAAAATGTATGTATTTTACTAAGTGATTAATTCTAAACAAAGTGCACCTTTATCGACCGCATCATCACTAGCTGGCAACATTTTAAATAAAAAAGGAAAGGAAAAATCCCGGAAAAACCCTGGAAAACATGACGAAGAGAGTCCTTTCACTTAAGAACTGTTTGTTTATTGAATTTTTTTATTCCAACAAATATTTAATGGTCTAATATTTGTAATGTACTGTTATAATATTATTGTTGTCATTCATGTAAACTCACTTTATGTACCTACATTTTATTGTACGCCCTAAGGGTAGGACATAGCTGTTCGCAAAACACTAATTTAACACCAGCTGTATTATGTACACTTTACTATGATCCACAATAAAGATGAATTGAATTGAATTGAAAAATTAATTATAACATTTTCTTCAATCCTAGGCCTACCAAGCTGGTCTACTCGGCAGGAACGCCTGTGGTTCTGGTTACGACTTTGACGTATATGTACACCGCGGCGCCGGTGCGTACGTCTGCGGCGAAGAGACCGCGCTCATCGAGTCCATCGAGGGCAAGCAAGGCAAGCCCCGCCTCAAGCCTCCGTTCCCAGCTGATATCGGCCTCTTCGGATGCCCCACTACTGTCAACAATGTGGAGACTATTTCATGTGCGCCGGTAAGTTTTAAGTAAAATAGGATGTACTATAACTGTTTGTGGTAGATCCAGATTAGCCTCCAACCAATTCAAGGTATGAGGAACGGTGTTCACTCATCCTCTATAGAAATGGGATGGGATCCTCCGACCAGACGGGTGTTGTCTGGCGGGCAACTGTCCTATGATTCATGTCGGGCCGTTGAATCTGTGCTAGTTGCGCGGTAAACTCTGCTTGCGAGATGCAGGATTTTGCGTGACGTCAGTATGACGCGATGTTCGCATGTGACGTTGTAGATACCGCTACAGTGTAATTGAAATAACTTAAACCCAAAAAGGTTACCTAATAATTATTATGATCAACTTTTACAATCACAAAAAAGCAGCTGATTTATGTTCGCATACCTGGACAAAATGTACAGAAACTTGTTATTGAAATCAGTCAGTTTCAGATTTTCAGTTATTAAATTTATACACCTTGTATACGAATAAACCTCGTATCATAAGTACCCATGAAGATGTATGTGAAATAAGATATTATGATTTTGATAGTTTTGAATTTCCTTCCCTATAGACAATCTGCCGTCGCGGCGGCGCTTGGTTTGCGTCGTTCGGCCGCCTGCGTAACCAAGGCACGAAGCTCTACAACATATCCGGACACGTCAACACGCCGTGCACCGTCGAGGAGGAGATGAGCATCCCTCTCAAGGAGCTCATCGAGCGTCATGCGGGCGGTGTTATTGGTACGTCGTCTTCACATTATATAACATCATGCCTATATTCCCCGAAAAGGCTATGCTTGGAGTTTCCCTGTATGATCGAATCAGAAATATTAGAGATTAGTAGGAGAACCAAGGTAACCAACATAGCCCAAAAAATTTCCAAACTTTGGCAGTGGGCAGGGCACATTGCTAGTAGAACAGATGGCCGATGGGGCCGAAAGGTTCTGGAGTGGCGATGGCGACCGCCTACCGGAAAACGTAGTGTTGGAAGGCCTCCCACAAGGTGGACGAACGACCTTGTGAAAGCTGCAGGAACCGTTGGATCCGAGGAGCACAGAGCCGATCGAAGTAGAGGTGCTTGGGGGACGCCTATGTTCAGCAGTGGACGTCTTTCGGCTGAAATGATGATGTTGATGATATATTCCACGAAGTGTTAGGCAGAGATTCACAGGTACACACACATTTCATCAGTTATGTAAGTCTCATGTAACAGGGTGAGCCTATTGTCATCAACCAGACACAAATCTAGGCTCCGGGCTGCTACTGAGGAATTACAGATGGAGAAAACCCAATAATACTATGCTGGACCCGGGAATCGAACCCAGGCCTTCATTCTCAGCAGTAGCGCTTCCGACCAGTAGACGGACAAGACAGTCACATTGTCTTCACATTTGATTATAATTCCCGTATACAAAATATTATAAAACATTTTAAAAGAGTAACTATGGAGTTTCTTGCCCATTTGTCTCCATACGAAACTACCTTTTGGAAGAATTAGAAGCAAATATTTTTTTTTGTAAATTGTATCTTTCAAAAGTGCCTTTTAATGGCTCACTTGAAATAAATGATTAGAAGGGCCCGTGGTTAAATAATAACAGACGCACAGGTCGATCGATCAGGTTCAGCTACGCTTGCCTCGGTTGGTCTGTGGATGGGTCCATCTTTGCATACCGAGACCCCTCCATGCCTCGGAAAGCACGTTAAGCCGTTGGTTCCGGCTGTCATTCGTGGATTTTTGACAATCGTTACGGGTAGTCAGAAGCCCGAAAATTTGACAACCAGTCTTATCTAGAGGTATCGTATTACCCAGTAACTGGGTTGTGGAGATCAGATATTCAGTCGCTCCATGTAAAATACTGGTATTCAGCTGCATCCGGTTAGACTGGAAGCCGACCCTAACATAGTTAGCTAGGCAGATAATTGACTTTAAATAAATTATTTGACTTTCGACTTTAGGTGGCTGGGACAACCTGCTGGCTATCATCCCCGGAGGATCGTCGACGCCGCTTCTTCCCAAACAGTAAGTGATCATTTTAGCCAAAGTAAATCACACTAATATTATAAAGACGAAAGTTTGTGAGTGTGTTTGTATGTTTGTTACTTCTTCACGCACAAACGGCTGGACCAATTTTTATAAAATTTGGTATGGAGGTAGCTGACACACTGGATTAACACACAGGGTTACATTACTTTTTATCTTGATATTCCCACGGGATCGAAACTTATGCCGGTGAACCCGCGGTGCGCAATTAGTAGTTTTTATAAAAGAACAAGCCGTGTGCCCGATAGGATTTCCCTTCAGCAAAAATTACAAACTTTCATCCTCTATTAAACTCCTTTAGAGGATGTATTTTCAAATATTCTTCCTTAGTTCTCAGAGTTCTCACTATCGTTATACAGGGTTAGTTTTCATAAGCACATAAGTAAGCGCATAAGTTTCGATCCCGTGGGAATGTCGGGACCATGACAACTAATTTCCACACAACTTTACACTCACTAGTGCCAGTTTTAGACTTCCTCTTATATACCCATTTCTCGTTCCAAATATTGTACTTTTAAAGTCCGTACATTAATATCGTACCTTCCACAGTGTCTGCGATACCGTACTAATGGACTTCGACTCGCTGGTAGCCGCCCAATCAGCGTTCGGTACGGCGGCCATTATCGTGATGGACAAGTCCACGGACATCGTGAAGGCCGTCGCTCGCCTCATCATGTTCTACAAACACGAGTCGTGTGGACAGTGCACGCCGTGCCGCGAGGGAGTCGGCTGGATGAATAAGATTATTTACAGGTGGGTTTATTATAATTAATTAAAATATTTACTCGTCGCCAATGTAATATCTTAGTCAAAATCGGTTGGAGTCTATATAATATAATTATTTGACGTAGACAATTACAGGAGTTACTGGAAGGACTTGGGGGACGCCTTTGCCCAGCAGTGGGACAGTATAGGCTAATAAAAAAAAAAGACAATTGCCTAATGACGTTTAAGCGCTGTCCACACATTTCCGGGTCAGGGTTATCCTAGTTCTGAGTTGTTTGTTTCAGTGTTCCCGTCAGGGACGAGCCATCTGTCATCTGTGTTCACACATATCAGGGAAATTGTTATCAGTGTAGTCTGTTTCGGTTCACACAATCCGATGTCCTTGTTTAACACAAAAGAATAATTGGCAATGATTGCAATAGTGCTAGATGTAGAAGAACTGTTGCACTTGCTCTTGCACAAAATGTCGTCGACGGAGATAAAAATCGGATAGATATTATCTATACACGACAACAAACGACAACACTACGCCAATACGACACGACGACGACAATATATTATATTGTCACAATAACATTGACGGCTCTTCTGCGTCAATGTTTTCTCGTCAGAAAGACTTGCCTAGTGTTCCAAGCCAGGCTAAAAATATTGCGCAATACTGATCCCACACAGTGAAATAAAAAAATATGGTAAAACTAAACTCGCTCAAACTTTCGTTCATTCATTGCGCAATCTTCAATGTTAACCCTAGACGGTCAAAAACACTGCTCGTGATATTGTGCAATATAATTGATCGTCTAGGACATGTAGATAGATAGATAGATAAAAAGTTTATTCAGTGCAACAAAAGACACAATACAAGTATTAAACAAACATCAGAAAGGTGAGAAAAAAAAAGGAAAACAAAGATTAAAAAGATAAATTGACCCATAGACACGTCGATATATCTATAACGGTCGATCACTACTGGGCGGTGTGTGTCTCATGGTTGCACCAAATGTAATGCTCTTAGTGCCGTCCACACGCAGAATTCGCGATACTTTACACCATAAATAACATTACACTCGCCTGTACACGCCTTAACATAATCGCTGCATATCAAGAGCGCGCGTCATGTGACTTTATGTTATTGCAAACCAAGACGCGCGCTTGTAAAATAGTACAAATATAAAATAACACATGTAGCAATGCAGGATTACACATGAGATTATCCCAGTTACCTGTTAGGTATTAATACAATAGGGCAAAACAGCTACGTTAAACATCCATAAAATTTATAATAGACATACTTATGAAGATACCTAAATTACGACGTGTAATAACAATGAACGTTTTTGTACCTTTACAGAATGATTGACGGAAACGCGTCGCCCAAAGAAATTGACATGTTATGGGAGATTTCCAAACAAATTGAAGGTAAATGCTAGCTTCGTATTCATGATTAAGAAGAGTTTGTGCAACATTGTTGCAGCGACACAACATATTACTGGTAACATTGCATTCAAAATGCGGACGTTGACACGGTGCTGTACAGTCTGACTTCTATACATATTATAAACTAGCATCTGCCCGCGACTTCGGCCGCGTGAAATTTCTGGCTCCCCCGACACATCCCGTCGCATCGCATCACATCGCCTGCCCTCGCTATTACTCTGTTTACGCTTAGCGTTTTTTCCGACTTTTTTTCTGAATGCTCAGCTCCTACGAGCTCTTTTTTTATGGATGGGAAATCATCAAATGACCCCTCCCGCTCTGGGTGGGGCGGAAGGGAGTGTCAGACTCTTACTGACTAAAACCCATCCGTGTTCCTTCCTTAGCCCTTTATGTTCCGGGGCAGCGGTAACCCTTTCGGACAATCCCGCTGCCCCGGCAGGCCTCAGGGCTCTAGCGTGATGTTAAATAGCCTTCCTCAAGAATTGGGCTATCAAATGCAAAAATAAAAATCATTTCCGACCGCGGTTAGTTTCAGAGCTTTATTATTAGTATAGATTAAGGTTGCTTTTCGTGTCTATCTGTGTGACCGCATTGTTTTTTAAATTAGGGAATTTATTCCGGAAGGAAGGTGCAAGTGTAATACATTAATATGAAACTTATATAAAAAAAAAATACCGATGTTTTACGAAGGCGTAAAAACCATGCGTTGTACAAACGCCAGCTCATCAACCTACCCGAAACTGTCAAATTTTCCCAATCATCTTTGAACCTTATGCTTTAGCGATAAAGCTGAAAATCTATCAAAGAAATTTGAAAGATTGTAGTAGCTTGATGTGCTGGCGTCTGTACAATAAAGTCTTGGGATGACACGTCAACATCCCACTGTCCATATGATTAAACCAACGCTATAAAAAACTGCCGTGATCTCAAAGATGATACAGTAAAATATAGTACAGTTTAACGCCGTGTGAATGTGGTGTGTGAAACGTGTCTAAGTGTGTGACGTCAAGACACATGTACTATGTCATCATATTGTGTTATAGTAGTCGTATTGAACGACTATTTCATGAAATCATGACACTCAAGGCCAATTCTAACTTGGGAAAGTCAAATGTAAGACGTCAAAACACGTGTAGTGTACTATATGTCATCATATTTTGATACAGTTACCATATTGAATGGCTATTTCATAAAATCACAGAGACTTGTATTGATGATTATAATAAATTATGTAACTACATTATACATATTTGTTATGGCCGCAAATCATATTTTGATCAACATACATCAAAAGACTGCCCTGCAAATTGCTAAACATTTAAATTTTGTGGGCTACATTTTCGCATCCCCTTAATACTTAATACATTTTTATAATAACAAATGCAAACAGTAATTAAACACTTTTCGTCTCCAGGCCACACAATCTGCGCGTTGGGTGACGGTGCGGCGTGGCCAGTACAAGGCCTCATCAGGCACTTCAGACCAGAACTGGAACGACGCATGGCCGAATACGCATGCGCGCACGGGCCCAGCAAGGCAGAGCGCCTCTACTAGGCCAAGACTAGCTTGTATCACGATGCCTTGTTACAATGCGTTGCGAGATGGGACGAGGAACATAGAATTGAGTGCTTAAAGGATATTTTGGCGTGGGAATGACATTGACAAGCGGGCGTTCTGAAATTGTATAGACAAAACAAGATTGCGGCATTAGTTCCGATTTTGGCCACGCGCCACAATAACCTTGTAGCGTTGTACAGACGCCAGCACGTCAAGCTACCCGAAACTTTCAAATTTTCCCAATCAACTTTGAATCGAATGCTTTAGCAATAAAGTTTCAAGTCAATTTTTGCCGAACCGAGTAAGGTCAGCCAAGAAATTTGTCTATCAGTTTTGACAACAAACGAAACTACGCATGCAGTCTTTATTTTTTTATGACGCGTACGATTCATACCCCTTTATTATAAAACTTTGCCTAAAGTTAGAACTTTAAGCAGTTTCTATAAATAAACCCCTTAATTTTGAAGAGTGGTATACCACTTTTTTGACCGGCCATACACGACATTTGTACCAACTTTTTCTCATTTCTCTCCTTATACATTTTTAAAAAGATAAAAAGATTACTAACTCTGAACCGTATCAACATCATTCCAGCTCGCTTTGATGACCATTAACATAGATAGCTAACTGGAATCAGCTATCTATGATTACGTCGTTATTTTTTTATGACTTAGTAAGCGTAGGAAGATATTTTATTGTATCATGATTTCATGAACTTATGGAATTGCGTCCTTAAATTCTGCGTATTTAGTCATCAAAACAATGAGAAGTCAAAATTACGGATAAATATAGGAGTTTCTATTTCACAACACATTGCAACAGTAAATTTAACGTAGTCATTATGACGTCACGGAGCGGACTCTCCGATAATATGTCACTATCGTTATTTATTATTTTTTTTCATATTCCCGGGACTCATTTCTAACACGATTTTTAACTATTTTTCCTCATATTAGAAATATGTATTTTATAAAGATTTCCTTGTCAAACTACGCATTATAATATTTTATTATGTAAGTATACTAGGCAAGGCTGTTAACATTACGAACTAACTTAAAGCAGCCTTGTAAGTTGCCTGCATACTCAAAGCCTTTCCCTCTTGTACAGACGCCAGCACATCAAGCTACCCGAAACTGTCAAATTTTCCCAATCAACATTGAACCTAAAGCTTTAGCGATAAAGTTCAAAATCTAATAAAGAAGTAAAATTGTAGTAGCTTGATGTGCTGGCGTCTGTACAATATATTTATGTAGATAAATATTTTTAAAATAATTTGCCTCGTATTAAACAATCTGTGACTCATTATCTGCACCGTTATTAATCGCATACGGGTGATCAAGTAATTTAGTTAATTTTGTATAATATTGTATTGTAATTAGAAATAAATGTTCTGCGATTATGTCTGTTTTTATACAAAGAACCCAAATTCTTTTTACTTACCATCTGTCGCGAATCGGTAACAGCTATTGCTACGATTATATTATTATTTATTTATAGTTTAGGGGCTACCTCGAAAATCTAAAATCCTCGAAAACCTCGTAAGCGAGCGAAGTGATGCAATTACTTTTGAAACGCAAAAGAAGACAGATGGCTATAATGTGCGTGCGGAATAAAACAACGTATGTGCCAAAACTTTACTCTTTTTTAACAAAATAAATGAATTAAACTTAAAACTACTTTGAGTAAACTTTGGTATGATAATTCTCTATGTTTTAAAGTAAATTTCATTGAATAACTCTTAAGCGTTACGCCGTGATGTTGAAAAAATAAAAAAAAAAGATATAACTGCAATTTTTTTTGTATCGAGAAAAATTCATAGAATCGTGTATTCCTTTTACATGATAATAGACCAAAATGTCAAAAAACAAACGAAAATGTTAAAATCCCTATTCCACATACATTTTTTTCAACATAGCCCAAAGGCCATTGAGCTATACTTATTCTTAAATAGGATACTTTTATAATTTTCTCTGGGTCTTTTACTGCTCCACTGAAAGTCTTAAACGCCACGAGGGGGCTTTATTGTCCACGATGAGAACCTATGGTTGTGTGCGTTACACACAACCAAAGGTTCTCATCACAGTGACATCTAAACCTCTGCCTAACCCTTCAGGGATTATATAGGTGTGAAACTGTCAAACAGATAAATTGCGTGATAAGAATTGTTTTATGATTCTGCCAAAGTGGCCCCCTGGGCGCAATATTTCGGCACATTGCACTTTGCTCTTTGATTATACACATTTTAGATATAATCACAGATAATATAATACTCTAGATACAATCTAAAGACTTTGATCGCGTTTTACGTCGTATGTCTAGTTGATGTCATGTTGAATTTGATCTATAGGATTTGTGAGAAAAAGCAATCAAACCTTTTTCGTTATCTTTTTCGCAAAAAAAAAGTCATTCTGAATTATTGCTGTCAGCAGAATATCGTCACGTCATGGAGCGTAGCAAGTATAATTTTTATCGCATCTAGGCAGGCCGTTAAGATAAAAAAAAAAGAAAGAAGAGAGAAAATACGTATATTTGCGGAAAACATGACGCAGAGAAAAAACCGGTCAAGAGCGAGTCGGACTCGCGCACAGAGGGTCCCGTACAAATTTGTAGGTATGTAAATAGTTTATCACTGGTTTTTTTTTTATGTTTTTTTTTAAACTTACAAATTTACGGTTTTCGGATTTTTTCCTTTATTTGTGCTACATTACCTTGCTTCTTGCCATCATGATTCTAGGTCAACGGGAAGTACCTTATAAATTTTAATTCCCTTGAGAGTGTCGAAATATAAATATACGTTTTTTGCGGCATAAACGGCCGTATCTTTTTTTACGTTAACTTAGAAGTTTCATTTTTTCTCAGCTTCATAGGACCACATACCTGAGTATATTATATGGTTTTAATTTCAACTCGACACCTCCACGCGTTCCCGAGATAAATGGTCTTGACAGACAGACGGACGGCCGGACAACAAAGTGATCCTATAAGCGTTCCGGTTTTTCCTTTTGTGGTACGGAACCCTAAAACACAAAAAATAACAAGTTAGGGGAAAATATGCGTCACATCCACGCAAAACGGTCATCGCATAGCATAATGCTAAGGGTTATGCATGTTTGTCATGTCGGACATACTAAAACCACGATGGACACTGACCGTCTCTATAGCACATGTGAATAGGATTACATACGTCCGGATTTACTCGGACAAGTCCGGCTTTTCGGCCCCTCATCTGGACTTTGTACGAACTTTACGAAACAAGGGGATTTTTTTTTTAAATAGGAAATGTTATGTATGTCCCTCTATTATACAACATTATTTTTAGTATATGCGAAACTTGAATATAGTTTTTTTCAGAATAAGTAACTGAGTCGATTTCAATCATTTTTACACCACATTATATTTTGTCCTAAAAATATTTAATCACTAGTTAATTACAATAAAATCGCCGTCAGTTAGGTACCTACTGCCAAACTATTATCAATGAGCGTACGATGCTGGAGGAGCATAAAACATGGTCACCCCGCGCAGCGCCGCGTGGTGAGCATGTTTTTGAACGGACAAACAGGTAACATCACAAGCTTATAACTTTGTGATTTGTCATGATACAGTTTTGAAATTTTATACATAGATTCTTTACATAAAAATACTAGACACGTGTTTCGGGTTTCGCATATACTAAAAATAATGTTGTAGGTATATGTCCCTCTCACCGAGAGGAGGTCTGTGTCCCAGCAGTGGGAACATTATAGGCTGATTATGTATGTAGGAAATGTTAAATGGACACTAGTAAAAAGAAAGAATAAAAAGTAAAATGTCCAGTCCAGACGTTTTTGTAAACGTTCGGCTTTTTGTCAGGACTTTTCAAATTTCGAAATGTTAACATGTGAATGAACTCCGTAGGGTCATCAACATCATAGCCTCGTACTTACCCACTCAAGAAGTTTTCCTTTGAAAGTACAAATTCGGGCTTCGGATATCTAGAAACCGATCACGTTCGCCCTCTATGAACGACCCAATACTAATACGTCTGTAACACTCTAAGTGCTCAATACCCAATACCTACCTAAAATGACATTTATCGCAATATGAACAGATTGCGAGTAGGTCAATATATCAATACCTACTTATTCGATTTTGCCCGTGACCGGCCTTTCCCCAAAGAGTAAGTAAGAATGTCGTGATCCTGCGCTGTCTGGTGTATTTATTTTTGTTATCGATACCAAGAAAGGTTATTATATACCCCTTTGGAAAATTTTCTGTAGGTAAGTACCTATTGCATAAAAATACTTAGTTCTCGTACTTACCTATATACAAAGCAAGTCTTCTATGTTCTAGTTAGGTATACTTACATATAGGTGTGATGAGCAGTGGTGGCTCAGTGGTAACGGCCGCGACTTACCGAGTTGTAGGTCGTGGGTTCGAACCCAACTCATTCATCATCATCATCACCAGCCCGACTTCACCCACTGACCACTACTGGGCACAGGCCTCTCTTGTGCCAATCTCATCCAGATTTTGCCCGCGATGGCAACAATGTCATCTGGCCATCTCGCCGCCAGATGACCGACATCTCGTCTTCCAGTCCTCATGGACGCCATTCCGTCACAGCCTAACTCCGAACCCACTTTACTTGGTATAAATTATTTCAACACCACTGCTTTCAAAACTGTGTAGGACATTGTGAGGAAACCGGCATGTGTTAAAACCAAAAATTCGCAGACATATATGTGCCATCCGACAACCCGCTCTGGGCCCGCGGGGTGGATTATGGCCCACTCCCTCTCACAGAGAGGCTTGGCAGCAGTGGAAACATTATAGGCTGAATATGAGACGTAACTATGTACAACAGACTTTCCTCAGTTTTGTTTTTGTGACAAATTCTAACATGACGACACTAGAGTAGAACTGTCTTTCGTTCTAATAAAACAATGTAATTACGTTGCATCGGCTATGTGCATAATACGTGATGTTGTAACTCTACCTACCTACTTATTAGTTACGTCAAATAGTTTAATCGAATAACGTGGAATTGGAACTCGATGATCAGCTGTTACGCACGCCATTGTATTGTTTCAAAACGTAACCAAGTATACTTGCATAGAATCTAGATTTTAAATGTTGCCTCGTTGGTTGTTGTGTTACTGGGTTTTTCCATCTGGAATATCTCAGTAGCAGCCCGGAGTCTGGATTTGAACTGGTGCCCGGTTGATGGCAATAGGCTCGCCCCTGATTACATAGAACTTAACATCACAACCACTAGCAAATATAAACACCAAAGACATTAAAATAAACACCACAGATAACTATATACAAGTCAGATAAACACCCACCTCTGCCTAACCCAGTGGTTCCTAAACTTATTTTGTCTACTGCCCACTTTGAGAATAAATATTTTTTAGCGCCCCCTTTTTTCACCTATTTAAAAACCGCTATAACTTCAAATTAAATTAATTAATTATTGTGACCTAGATATGTATATTATGTATATTAACGGAGAATTCTAAACGAAACTTTTACTATAAACTGCAACTTGAAACCTGAGCGCAGTAGGTAACATACAACGGCGCTTAGGTCTCAAGTTAACTCTTACGGGCTCCACCTGCCAATAAGAATGATTATTGAAACGCAACTTTATAGTATTAAAACAGAGTATCTTTTATTAAAAATATAACTAAAATAATCAATCCTTATATAAAAACTAATGTGAAGGATGAATCTGATGCTGTTTAATAAGTTTGTTGATATCAGGTTCCAATTTACTCAAGAACAGTCGCAAGTCGCCACGTTCGGTAACAAGCAAACGATTTCTCTTTTTAGTAAGCAGTATTGACACAGCACTAAATCCACGTTCACACAAATATGACGATGGGAATGCTATCAAGAATCGTTGAACGATTGACCACAATCATATACAAAGTACTCTTTGACCACAATCCAGGGTACAATTGCGGGATCGGTTTTTGTAGCCAAAATTCTTGGTAACCATTTTTGAACTTGATTTTTATTTCCTCGTTTGTTGTCAATTCTACAAGTTCTTCTTCCAGTTGAGGTGACATTGCTGTGTTGACATTTGAAAACGGATCCAACACCCAGTCTGGTATTTCCAAGTTCAAAATGTCCTGGTATCGTTCGGTGAAGTCAATGTGGAGGTTTTCCAAATGTTGGCAGTAGGCAAACAATTCGTCGTTACTGCATGATACTGATAAATTTGGAAAATTGTGAAACTCACGTCTGCCCAGATTCTTTTTGTGTAGAAGCAGTTTGGCTGCGAAAGCAGCAACGACGTTTTTTGTTTTATTTAAATTTAGTTTATCGCCTTGCAGTTGGAGATTCATGTCGTTGAACAATTTATACAGGTCTGTCATGTAAGCTATATCATCCTTTGATGTTATGAGCTTGTCGTGCAATTCTGTATCTTTAGTTTCCAAGAACTCTATAACAGAGTCAAACAGGTTGTTAAATCGAGTCAGACAATTGCCTCTTGATAGCCAACGAACTTCAGTATGAAACAACAAACGGTTGAAATCCTCGTCATTAGTAACACAAAGCTGATGAAATAATCTATCATTCAAAGAGCTGTTGCGGATTTTATTGACTGCTTTGATGACATATTGCAGTGATTGAAATAGTTTTTCACTTAAGTTTCTAGCAACTAAATGTTGTCTATGAATAACGCAATGTACACCAAGGACATCTGGAAATTTAATTTTAAGTACGCTATGAAGCCTTTATGGCACCCTGTCATAGCCGGAGCGCCATCCGTAGCAACTGAAATAATATTTTTCAAAGGAATCTCTTTCTCATCGCAAAACTTTTCCAATGTATTGAATATGGTTTCACCTTTTGTATCGGTCTCTAAATTTCTAGCAAATAATAGTTCTTCACATATTTTCTCATCTTTAATAAACCTCACGTAAGACAACAACAATGCTTCATTAGTTGGTAAAGTGGACTCATCGAGCTGAATTGAAAATTGACTTGTCCTCAGGTGATCGCACAATGAATCTTCAATGTTTTCAGCCATTTCATCAATTCGTCTTTGCACAGAATTATTACTCAAAGGAATTTTTCGGATAATATCTGCGGCCGATTTATGAAGCACAGTAGTTATTACTTCATTTATTGCTGGCAATATTAACTCTTCTCCGATGTTATGTGGTTTGCCTTTTTGAGTAATTAACAAAGAGATTTTGTACGAAGCTCGAAGTCCGTCGTCATCTTGCTTAGCAGCCGCCGAAAATAGTTTTGCTACACTTGGCTGAGTATTATGCTTCTTCTCTAGGTCTCGAAAATATGCTACATTCTTGTCTTTCTTATCTGGATGCATTTTATTCAAATGATCTTGCAGCCTTGAAGGCTTCATTGCTTCATTCGAAAATGTTTTTAGACATAGAAGACACAAAGGCGACGATGGGTTTGTGGGATTTTCAATAAATCCGAATTTAATATATTCCGCACAGTATTGCCGTCTCTTCTTTTTTACTTCCGACATTGTTTTGCTTTGAGAAATAGGTACGTTCAACTTCGCGAGTAGTGTAGAGGAGGCGTAAGTACTGCTCATCTATTGCGCGCGAAACCACAAATGAAAATAAAATAAATATTACATTGTTTATATAGGAATGCTTAAGCAGCACGCACCGACAGGAATAAAACAAACATGCATGAACTCATTTATCTCATTCGACGCTCAATCGTACTCAACAAGTCCGAACAAGTATTCAATGAACCAGCCGACTGATACAGGAATGCACAATTCGGGTTATTTAACAAAAACTTGTTAAAACATGATAGATATCTACGAGTACAAATAACTATTAAAATGCGAAAGTGTGTCTGTTGCCTTTTTATTTGTTTGTTTGTGTCTACTTTCATTACGAAACGGAGCGACCGATTGACATGATTTTCATTTTTTCTATATTCAATAAAATAGGACAGATATATGAACTACGCGGAGAGAAATATAGAACCGAGTTTGAGCAATCTTTTAATTCATATTAGTTGATGTTCACAAGTTGTTGTTGAGAGTCGAGAGCTCTTGCAGTCGTTGTTTAAGAGGCCTCCTAGCTAAATAAAATTACAAATCACCCCCCCCCCCCCCCCCCTCTACACAACGCCCCCATTTTCTTTCTGGGTCTCTTACCGCCCCCCTTGAGACCTGCAGCGCCCACAAGGGGGCGTTATCGCCCACTTTGGGAAAGACTGGCCTAACCCGTCGGGGAATAGGTACCTACACGCATGATGTTATGTTATGATTTTAAATGTTGCTTGATTGCGTCAATTTATTATAAAATAGATTACGCAACAATATAATTCTCTTCGTCATTCATTCAGTTATTCCCCTAAAATGCGCGATTTAATTACTTATGTAATTTTACGTTTCAATTACGCACTAGTCAGCAGATAGGTATTATGCCAAATGGCGTGTTTTATTTACGCAGTATAACATTAGAAGAATACTACTAAAAAAAAAAACAATTTGACATGCCTTTTGCTTTTATCTCGAGTATCACGATACCTACTTGGCAGTACCCAATGCTAATCACTAACTTGAGTGGCGCCTGTTAAATTGTATCAGTTTTACCTAACAGGAAAATTCTTCTGGGAATCCAAATGACTACAGGCCTGTGTCACACACAATGTTTGGATAGGCACTATGTCTACAACAGTTACATTCAAAATGGAATAGCATCCTAATTGCGTGACACACTTACAATCAAATCTGAATCATTTTGAACGATATTGCTAATCCGATGATTTATGTTCGAAAAATTAGTCTACTCAAAAACGTAAATGAATACCTAAGTATCTAAAAAATCTGTCGAAACGAAAATCTGTCTAAACGGAATCAACCCTAAAACACTAACTATAACGTACCTATTCTATTAGTAGACAAACACATAGGTCTCCTTTTAAGGCCTATCGTTATTAGAGTGGTTCCAGGTACCAGGACAATGAGCGGAAGATAAAAAGTTTTGCCACCGACAAACCTACTGTACCTAGTTACCATAAATGTTATCCTTAGTAATAGTCTTGATGGAATTTACGCGTGTTATAACCGATAACCGAGTGTGGTGACGCGAATTCTTGTTTATCTGTACTATAATAGTACCGCCAATCGCGCGCGTCATTGAGACATTGATTACGAGAATTTGCTTTTTGTGCTACGAAAGAATTAGTAAAGCGCTCTCACTGCTACGAAAACTACGCGAACCACCCTTACTGGTAAGAAATACTTCGCGAACCACCCTTACTGGTAAGAAATACTTCGCGAACCACCCTTACTGGTAAGAAATACTTCGCGAACCACCCTTACTGGTAAGAAATACTTCGCGAACCACCCTTACTGGTAAGAAATACTTCGCGAACCACGCTTACTGGTAAGAAATACTTCGCAAACCACCCTCACTGGTAAGAAATACTTCGCGAACCACCCTTACTGGTAAGAAATACTTCGCGAACCACCCTTACTGGTAAGAAATACTTCGCGAACCACCCTTACTGGTAAGAAATACTTCGCGAACCACCCTTACTGGTAAGAAATACTTCGCGAACCACCCTTACTGGTAAGAAATACTTCGCGAACCACCCTTACTGGTAAGAAATACTTCGCAAACCACCCTCACTGGTAAGAAATACTTCGCGAACCACCCTTACTGGTAAGAAATACTTCGCGAACCACCCTTACTGGTAAGAAATACTTCGCGAACCACCCTTACTGGTAAGAAATACTTCGCGAACCACCCTTACTGGTAAGAAATACTTCGCGAACCACCCTTTCTGCTACGAAATAAAGGCGCTATCAATGTCATGCTAATAACGTTTGTCGTGACTTGTTGATGTTTGATTTATAATAATCGAAGTTGGAATAGAAATCCCATTTTTTCTTCTAAATACTTCCTCTAATAGGGTTTTCCTTAAATTCGATACTATCCGACAGACGACAGTATCAATTCTATAATCTAAATAATGCTTTTGTGACGCAGATCGATATTATGATAATCTAATCTCAACTTCCTGTGGCGCATTATGTTTATAGCTGGATTAGAAAAAATGTCAACTGGGCCCTATTAGGGACACTACAAAGCCTAGACCGTCTTGAGTTAATTTATAAAGGTTGCTTAAAGTAATTATTAGCGACTGTGTAAACATAATTTTTTAACGTTTAAACGTCTCTTAACTTTAAAGCAAGGTTTATAAATAAATAGAGCTGTGTCTCTGTAGAGCCGTTAACTAGTTGGCATTTTTAGAACCTAGAATAGCCGAAATTTAAAAAAAGTGTGCTATCTATGTACTTGTTTGTTTTCTTTGTTCCATTATCAGAAATGAAATTGAGCTGACAATATAGGCGAATAAAAAAGTACAATAAATAAAACGCACTTTCCATTCCCATAAATTGTCTACACAATCTTGTTTTTTTTTTAAATAATTCTGTTATCGTATGCTTAATTTTATCTCTTATCCAATAGGTACAGTATTGGTCGACTTCCAAGAACTGTGGAAGTTCCCAATTTCAAATGATAGAGATAAAATAAAATGAGTTTTGTGTTTCACTCGTTGGTGTGTTTAATAAGGTTATGGTCAAATTAAAGGATTGTATATTTTTTCTAAATTATTTTATTCCCTCTATCTCTTTCTTTTTTTCATAATCCTTATGATATCTTAGCGCTATTTACAGTTTGTATAAATTAAAGTAGTAATAGTTTATTTTACACAGTAAGCTACTATTGTACAACACACTTTCATTGATCATGAAAGACTTGACTACTTCAACTGTACCATTCAACATAAAACCGAATGAACAAAAATTAAACAAAATGATTGAAAATAAAAAAGAACAGTGATTGATACAATTAAACAATTTTGACATGGTAACACTACCGATTGATTTGAACAGATTAATTACAAAACAAACTTAAAATTGATCTCAAAATTTAGATCAAAAATAAAAACTCAACACCAAGTACCAAATGGAATAAATAATTTAGTAATAGGAAGCGAGTGCCGACATCACACCGTCAATTACAACAACAATAAATAACGTTTAAATTAAATAAATGGCACAGACCAAATTCTACAACCATTTCCGGTACATGGTGAAGTGAATATATTTCTTTTTTTATCAAACATAATTTCGGTTGAATATAATAACAAAATAATAATTTCGTATGTTGATTAGCCGAATAATCACGATTTAATATAACCAAAAATAATATAATCGAATAACTCTATGATGGAAGCAACTGATCGTTGTGAAACAAAAGAACTATCACTTCTGCATAACAACATAATGGCAATCAAGTAATCGCTAAATAACATCGGTGGAGATCACAATTACACGATAAAACTTTATATAAATACAAAATATACATAGGTCATTTACCTAACACTACAGCAACAACTTCAATGCAATATACCCATCTATATTGATGTGAAATTGATATGATTACTTTAGGCTTATGAGGAATTAACGTAGTAGTTAACTGAATGCTTTATATAAATAACTCATTCGCGACGAGGGACGGTCGGTCCGCAGCGCCCTCCCCTGCACAGCAAGGATGGATCGCTTGTCGATTGCATAGATCACAAGAACGCGATATCAGTCTCACTTATTCTGTCATTATGAACGTTACGACTATACCACAGCTCGTAAAAGCCAGAACGAAATAGTGCCAATAAAAGCCGCATAAAACTGTAGGAGCATTGTAACAGTGCGTTTGTTTAGCATCGGTGGAGTTATGCGATTCTTATTGTTGTTAAGTCCGAGCTTCTACGTTTTATAAATTAGCAGCGCGTGTCCGGGACGGGCCAGCCGCCCGGCCGCTCGATCCCCTTGGATCCTAATCACTAAATTAACATCTCGACAGAGACAAATATTTGGCTTGGGGTACTTCTTACTGAAAGTTGGTTATTCGGACGAACAGCGTAGGACTATTTCAGTGAGGACGACCGCAAGCCTCAGGAGGCCGGAATAACTTAAGTTAAATTCATAAATAAGGAAATCCACGGCGCGTCGCGGGGTGAACCGGAGCGATGCGATGCGCCGGAGTGGCCCGATGCCAGCACCGGGAGCTCGGACCGGAGCGTTACACGCAGTCGTCGGACATGTCCACGTCGGGCACCAGCCGGTCGTGCGAGGCGGCGGCGCGCGGCGGCAGCTCGTTGCGCGGGTCGCGCGCCAGCCAGGGGTGGCGCAGCACGTCGCGCGCGCTCAGCCGCTCGCACGCCTCCCGCCGCAGCAGCGAGCGTATCAAGCACTTGCCCCGCGACGACAAACACTCCGGCACCACGAAGTAACCCCGTGATATCTTAGCGAACAGCGACGCGTGCTCAGAGTCGTTGAATGGATACCTAGAACAAAAAAAAACATAAGGTTAATAATCAGTAATCAATAGTCCCAAAGTGATCGATGGGATTTCTTGGATAGATTACTAATCTATTGAATCTGTCCCACTAACTAGCAAAAAGAAGTCAGCAAAAGGTGCTTATAGCATTTTGGAAAGATAAGTCTGTATCAGAAAACATGGGCCGAGAGTGGAGGCCCTAATCGCTACGTTTTTACAAAACGCGGTCCCAATTAATAGCGATCCGATTGTCATTTAGAAAGGGCAGCTGCAAGCCAAAACAAAAACTCAGGTACGATGGAACCCTTCCGGCGACAGGTGAAGCGGCGATTGCAGCCAAATCCCGAATTTCGTATATAAATTACGGGTGCGAGTCCAAAAAAGGTAGAAAACAAAGGCTCGCGAACGGCAGGTGCCTGCGGAGGCGGGGCGCGGGGGGCAACGTCTTCGCCACATGACCGCGGCAGGTGCGGCGAAGATTTCACGAGCCTCATTTATATGTGGGTGATATAATTGTTAGCCGTTGGCGCGTAACGGCCGACAGGTGATCATCCCCACGGCTTCGTCGCCAACGGTCGCCGCGACCCTTGCTTTGTGATCTCGACAAACGGTAAGTCCCACGCCTCGCAGGTGAAGACGCCCACCCTGCGCTCTTTGCATTCATTATGCGCGTTTAATTGCTGCTAACCGACATTTTGTTTTCGGACCGGATCCTTTAGATAATAGGGTCTTTGAATAAGGGTGAAGTTAAGTTGGTATTAGATACGCACCTTCCAACGAGCATGGTGTACAGTATGACACCGAGGGACCACATGTCCGCCGCTCTGCCGGAGTACGTCCGGTGAGCCCTGAGGATCTCGGGCGACACGTAGGCGGGACATCCTCGCTTGTCCTGAAGTAAATCCTCCTCAGGATCGTCGAGAACTACTGCGTCTTCTAACGACTCTAGTTTTAACGTCGTTCTGAAACAAAAATAAACAGAGTTTAGTCTTTTGGTCCAGGAAGTTTTGGAGTGAAACATTCGTAGGATATATATTTTTGTGCACATACATATTCATCTTGCACATTTAGCCGGCTACATTGTCAGTTCGCGTGCGTTTGACGTGCATGACCAGTGACCCATATAAATGGCGATCGTTTGCCTATAATACGGGTGCAATACGCGCTCGTCCGAAATGGATCCCTTTTTTTTTTTTTTTTTTTTTAAGGATGGGAAATCATCCAATGACCCCTCCCGCTCTGGGTGGAGCGGAAGGGAGTGTCAGACTCTTACTGACTAAAACCCATCCGTGTTCCTTCCTTAGCCCTTTATGTTCCGGGGCAGCGGTAACCCTTTCGGACAATCCCGCTGCCCCGGCAGGCTTCGGCCCTAACGGGCCCCTCCGTGTCTGCTGACAGCTCTTTGAGGCGCGCGTGGAACACATACGCGCCGTCCGGCACGGGCCTGGTCCTGATCGGACGGCGAGCTACCCATTACTCGCCGTCCGCAGGCCCGCGCCTACGGTGGCCGGGAGTCGTCACGCGGCTCCCGACGCCCGGGGCGTCTACCGCGGCGGGAAATGGATCCCTTTGTGCACAAAGCTTTGTCGGTACACTATTAACGGTTCGCGTGCTCTGCTAATTATTATTAAAGCGTCATACATTATATATGTGTTCGCGTTCATGTTGCAAAATCGTTTCGGGGATACGGCGGTGTATCGGTGCGTATGCAACAATAATGTCATGTAAATAATTACATAGCGAACCATAAAGCTGTTCGGTGATGCAATAGGTTTTGTTTCATCACATCGGGCTTTAGGCTCACCGTGCGCGACCTCGTATTTCACAGAGCGGCCGCATCGTTTCGAAATGCATTATTAAATGCACAGTTGGAAACATTACACCGGCTCCGTCGTGTATGATTGAATGTAAACTAACTCCAATCGGATGACAAACGGGACTTTTCGATCTACGGTTGCATGGGAACGCATCGAGCCTACGGCCTTTGCTGAGCCAAACGTATGCGCGCTTTACCATTACCAGGTTCTTTAGAACGCGTAGAAACTGAGTCGGTTGCTAACAATAAAAGTAATACAGGACAGGTGCGCGCAGGGCGGTTTTGATGCAGCAAAATCAACATATGCATTAAACGCACACATGCACCAGGTATTTTTAGCTGGCTTAGTAATAATATACAGGGGAATGGAGGGCTTAAACGATTTGAAGAGCAGATCCTGTACTATTTATACATCACGAACCCTATAATGATCTAGTAAGAATGTCGAAACGAATTGTAACATTCGATCGTGAGGAAATGTGTAAGTTTCGATTGGCCGTGCGTATTCCGAAAGCTGAAGGCAATAAATATCAAGTTTGCTCAGAGCGTTGTTACAAAACCTACGAGTTGCGGTCTCAGCTGTTTGACAAATAGTCTGCGGACGTACGCAAGACTCGCTGGAACTGACGGCTTGACAAGGAGATCGCACTGCCAATAGACTGCCAGCGAGGGATATTAGACCGTAGCGCGGTATTAATAACGCGTTGCGATACTTCTAGATGTTAGATAAACGATTGCTATTTATTATGAACACATTTTACCAAGTGATCGCGTCGTGACAATATGGAGCGGTTGGCTCCCGCTAAAGGTTACTCTCGTTAAGACTGTCGCAACAGCGGTCGGTTATCAAGTGAAATATTATGCGCTGGGCCAGCGAGACACCTCGCGAATTAGTTGCCGTGCGCACGCACAGTTATGTAAAGTCCAGATGATTGTTCTAATGATGATGTAGATGCAAGTTGGATGCGGGATGCAGTGGTCGTGCGTGGCCGGGCCCGTGCGGCGACGCCAGTTAATCGCTCGGTGTAGCAACAGATCCGCTGTGGGAACTAGTTGACGAAACACGTGACGTCAGCCTGCAACTGCACTCGGGCCCTTTTTTGTAATCCATCAGTGAGCGGAGCCGAGTCTGGAGGGCGTCCTCGTATCCGTTTAGGTCTCGCGGCTGCGCAACTGATCCTAATTAAATCCCTACAACGGCAAGGCTAAAGTGCGATGTCTGCAGTTGCAATCGATTCGAATTTCGCAACGTGTAAATAAGTTATACGGTGTCGTAACGCGGTCGGAAGGTTGGCCGGATTTCCGAGCGTGTTCCGAGCGGTGGCCTCCAAGGATTCTCGCGGTGTCTCGGACGCGGGCTGCGGCCCGCGGGCGAAAGGACACCTCGACTTTACGCAACGAGCGGCACGCACACGCAGGCCTGCCTACTGCCGGAGACCAGCCACTGCTCTGCGCACCGCCCCCATATCTAATGCAGTCGTGAACTCGTGACGTACCTACACGAAACTGAACAGTCTCTATTACTAAATTGACTCACGTTTACAACTTCGCAACGGTGTTAACGAAATATTTCGTTAAAATTACACGTTTGTAAGTGAGTTACGTTCTTCTTAATATTTCTTGGTCAAGTTTGTCTACAGGTGGATCGTCAATAAATTCATGTATCGAGCACTATTATGTTAGTTGAATGTGTTAGTAGTGGGTACAATGTCGCAGTCGTTTATTAAGATTGATCGTGATATGAATGCTATAGTATCGATATCGCGTCGCATGTGGAGCGTGTCGGCCGGCGCTCGGTGTGGGAGATCGCCCACAATTAGCGGGATGCGCCGGCGCGCGTTTCGCAATCGCCGCCATTGCTCAACTCAACCCTGACAGTTTCGTAACAAACAATGGCAGTCATCGAGACACAGATGCACCACACATGCATGCACTTCCTGCTCGAGTTTGTATCGCCGCTGTATGACGAATACTTGCGCAAGCGCTAGGAAACGCTTCATAACCGAGTGTACACAAATCGGAGCCAATGTATCAGTTGCACAGATTGCGAAAGGTTCTATTTTAATAGCCGAGTCAACAATGCATAATTCGACTTTGACGCTTGATATCAGCCGTTTCCGAACCGACAGTCGTACGGTGCGGCTCGGTGGCGCAGCGGTTAGTCACAGGTTTTCGTAACCCGCATTGTAGGGACATGTGATGTTGTAAGCGCGATGCCAGTTGCCACACCGCGGAGATGCCGCCGGGATACGTTGGGAAACCATCCCGACCATGCCCAATTATATGTCGGCTGTTGTGACGCAACCGCGGATGTTTCTGAAACTTGATTGATAACAACATTGGAACACAATCAGACCTCAACTTCTCTCTCGTCTTATCACGGTCGACGAGTCGTGATTTACACGTTTTATACCGATTTTAATTTATGTACCTACTTATAAGAGTCACCAACTACTATCGCATGACAACTGTACACTCAGTCATTCCAGAATTTAGGTCTCAAAACCGCGCTAGCAGCGGCACAGTTCGCTTTATCAGAGCGCCGATAACGAAAGTCGAACTGAGTTTTGAAACCGAGCGTTGGGCCGCTTGCGAAAACGCTAATGTGAACATCGGTTGCAAAATTGTTTTAGTTTAAAAATCGAATGCAGTGACAATGGTGGCACGGCCTAGCTCGTGGATCGCTGGCGGGCTGCGAGATGTCACACCCGTGACATTTCATCGACGCGCGTCTGTCGGTGAAGTAAGGAGATCGAGTAGCGCAACTGCGGTGCGGCCGTATTTGGCAGGCGGGCGGCGTCCGCGCACCGCCGCGTGTCACAATGGCGTGGATTATGAGCCGCGTTGCGATATGGCATGTTGCAAGTCCGGGCGGCGGTCCAAGCGCCTCCGCCGAAATAATCCCGTGTTGCAACGTGCGGACTGCGGAACGGGCGCCACTCCAGAGCCCGTTGCGCAAACGCACTATACCGCACGCAATTGGCCAATTGCGCACCATCTCAGAGTGCTCGACGCGCGCGACGTTTACGAAACGTACGATACCGTTCGATGACCCGCGCGCTTCTATTACGTGACGATTGTGCAATGAAAGAAAGCGGCCGGAATGCGTGCGCAAAAAGTATCCAAAATATCGTAGAATTCCGTCTCGAATCGTTGCAATTACACCGTTACGCGACGTCGTGTTAAATCCGGTGAGCGGTCGACTTTCTAACACGGGGTCGGTGTACGCGGCGGCGTGTCGCAACAATTTCTCCGAGCGGCCGTCGCGAACGAAGAAAGCGCGACCTCTGCGGCGTTTTGCAATCGCACGCCCGCACCGCTGGCGCTGGAGAAAGACACGCTGAGCGCCGTAGAAAGCGTACATCGACCCGCGGAGCCCGGCCACGCCACGGCACCAGTACACCACCCGCTAACCGCAGGGAGAGGCTTACGACAGTGGTGTTAACAAGATTCCTGCAGCCTCCTGCGACCGCAGCAGCATAACAGTATTGTCCCGCGTGTGGCGCGATTGGGCAAGGGAGCCCCGCGTTACGCAACTCGCGATAAAGCGCGCCGCATGTCACACTCGTGAAACACTTCCGTTCATTGACTCCTTCCCGATATAACCGCGTTGTCCGTTTCGAAATACTTTCGCCGACGTAGCACACGTGTGAGGACACTGGGCCATCGAAAAAACAGCGAGTTGCATCAGTACCTATCCTTCATCTTTAAGGGCCATTTGTTGGATACGCTTGAGAAATATTGTCGCAGACCCTGGCGCCGGATCCCGCCGCCGTGCACAACCCGAATGTCGCAATACCTCGCGTAACGCTGCTCATGTCTAATTTAAACTAAGGAATTCTGTCTTGCAGGATATTACACGAAGATTCAACGGGTAACCGGCTCACTAGCACGTTTGCGAATTCACTTTCATAACTCGTTGTTACGTTTTAAACCGACTTTTCCAAGTGTTGGGAAATGTGCGAGTAAAAAGCTGGTGCTCCCACATCGCGGACGAGTAATCATCGTCATTACGTCACTATTAAGTGGAGAAAGAAAAAAATAAGATTATCGTGCGACAGGCTGTGATTAGTTACGACGATAGCTTTCACGCTAACGATGACACGTAACTACACAAAAAGTAATGTCTCGTTTTACCGTACGATCGGACTGCACTCATGTGAGGACACCTGGCGACAGGTGCGCGTGGCGAGCTCGGAGGCTGTTTAACGAGTACCAGTACCACCATAAAGGGCAGCTGTACCATGTATGTTGCTCGACAGATGCGGTCTAGATTGCTCGATAAATAAAAAGAGCAAATCCGCATCCGTATGCGTCCGCGCAGCTTCCGCCGCACGCAGCCGGAATCGCCGATTGTTTCACTCGCAATCGTTTCCTCCTCATTACAAAGAGTCGGAAGTGCTAAAGGTGCGAGATGAATGCTCGCCCGCACACATGTTATTCAATATAGGTTAGAGCAGTTGGCACATTGTAAGGGTTGCGATACAGGCAATGGAAATTAGAACGACGATTAATCATGAAAGCTATGCCCGCTGGTCGGACGACGCAAGAGCTTGCGATATGTAGCGAACGGAGTAGAGTATTGCGAACTGGCGAGGCAATGCCGAGCATTACTGAAACAGTTAACTATTGGATCTGGTGAGTGGCGCAAATGTATGGAAAAATTAAACGAGACAATGCTTCGTTGACTTTACGGCTGATTTATATGCGCGGAGCAGAGCATCCTAAAACCTTTGGTAATCCAATGTTTTGTAACGGCGACGCTTAGGCACAGAACGTTTCGCATAGTTATCGCAATGTATTAAACGGCTGCTCCTTACGCTCCATTTCATAATGTGGTTTGCACAATAGTCGAAACAAGCGCGCGTTTGACTCTCATACATGTCGACTGACTTGTTAATGTAATGAGTGCTCTCATTACATTTAGGCTAAAAACTAGTCAGTATCATCAATTAACATGTTTCTGTCGATGCGAAACCGAAACAACGAAATGTAATCAAGCTTGAATAATAAACAAAATGATAATGAAACTTCAGACGCGAGGCGGTATGGCGACATTTTGACACCAATAAACAGTTTTAACATTTCATATAAAGACAATAAACACAATGTAATCGTACATAAGTACAAAGCAGGAATGAATGACGCAGGATGATTTCGAAAACGCGAAATAAGCGATGTTGCGATTTCGCCTTGTGAAATACATTTACTTCGTGATTGCAGAAACGCGTGGGACGACAAATAGGATTAATCTCCGTCGATTCCTAAC
Organism: Gortyna flavago; assembly: GCA_963669345.1. Taxonomy (NCBI): domain Eukaryota; kingdom Metazoa; phylum Arthropoda; class Insecta; order Lepidoptera; family Noctuidae; genus Gortyna; species Gortyna flavago. The sequence goes on from OY770128.1 coordinate 16,361,802, forward strand.
TATTAAGAGGTAAAAATAGCATTTTATACTTGGCAGTACACAATTGAGTCATTTCCAATGAAATTATAAGGAAAATCTGTCGAGAATACTCAAATTGTTTTCCTACTAAAAAATCTTCAGCACTGTGTAGGTACAAGGTATAAAATGAGGTAACGACCTGACTTGCTCCGTTTATCGCGATTTTTATCAGCATTTCACTCATATCTTATCTACAGAAAAAACCTTAAAATTTTCACCACTTGTTTATTTGCTTAGTTGGCAACGTGAATGATAAGCAAATATTTTGTAATCTAATGAGTGAACTGTTTGTGTGACACAATCTGTTTAACTTATTTATTGGTCGCTCGTTGCGAAAATGTGTTACTATAACATGCACTTATTGTGATGCCTATTGGTATGGAAATTAGTTGCGTCGCGCGCTGCACGAGCGCTGCTTGTTTTATACGAGCTGAGCTTTGACGTTATGTAGGCGGGCTTCTGGGAACATATCCCACCGTGTCATTTGAATTTCGAGCTAAACACTGCCATTATTTATCATCTACGTCTACATAAAAAGCATTTAAACAAAAAAAACTTGTTTGCAAACAGAATTACTCGCTCCGGTACCGCTAAGCCTCTCGCGCCGAGTGCTGTGCTTACATACCGCGATCATTATCTGAACTCCATCGAGCAGGAACAATAGCTATAGTACTGGGGTCCGTACGACCCCAATATCGTCGCAGGTACTGTCGGCTCACCGCGATAAGACACGCAAAAGCATTTACTACATTCCCCTACAACTTGAACAGAATTCATCGCGGCGGCACACGAAATACATCACAACGTATGCTATAGTTAACATGGTTTACAGAAAGCAAACACGGCAATGTACTGCCTATTGATTAAATTACTTGTCAGGAATCTAGAACAAAGGTTGTGCTCGAGCTCGTTCCAGCTTATAAACGCTTTGATACAACAACAAAAGATCGGTAAAACGTGTGCTCGACGTAAACAATATAGGAAATTGTATACTGACTAACCATGATGAAAATTGTTTTGGTCAAAAGTTTGTAAATAAATAATTATCTTTGCGGGATAAAAATCGCGAGTGGAGAACTCGTTTCTACCGTTACGCATTGCTGAAAACGACGCGTAAACATCGCTAATGAGAACCAGTCCAGAACGGGTTTCCATATTTATTGATTACCGAGAAAAGGTGCGATTTTAAGAGACAATTCAAAATTATTTGTTACTATCACATAATTATCGTTAATCGAAAGCGTAAAAATACCTACATAGGGCTGTACGACGAAGAATTTCAAACACCGTACGATTGTGTGAATCGAGAACGTGGATTGAATACGTTTCGAGTGATCGTGGTTGATAAATAAACAGGCTTCTAGGATTCGCGGACAATGCCCTTTGTGTTTTCATACTTATTGGAAGATGTTTGGAGACGTGGCGAAGTTAGCAAGCTACAGCAGCATAATATCTCAAGTTTACAGCTACGGTTCGAATGTGGCACGCCAAACAGCGGTACTTTCTGATTGGTACGCTGTTCGCCTCAGCGAAATGGTACTAGGCCGATGAAAGTATCGATGCCAACGCAACGCTACGATATCGAGATCGATAACACCCGGCTATGTCTACAAATGACTAATATCTACAGAGTGACCAAATAGTACCAATTTTGTGGCTTAGTAGTTTTAGTGGCATCATTTCTATTTAGCTACTCCAATCCGAATTGGCAAAAAGCAGGTGTTCACTTCTGATTAGTAAGCACAAAAACTTTAAGGCTCATACATAAGAAATGTCTATTTTTTGTTATACTTGAAGGTACATCGAACTATGAGATCATATAAGGATCAACGCTCCCTCGAATCGAAGAAGCAATGATCAACAACATTAAATTAAGATGGCCGTCTATGCGGTCGTTCACCCCGCGGGATACTTTTTTCTAGAAGCAATGATGTAACTTGGAAAGTGCGGAAATGGTAATTTCTAAACACCAACAGAATTACACGGCGACTTATTATATCACTATTCCGGGCATCTCGCTCGCGGATGCACCGCAGAGCGGGGGGAGGTCACTGAACTTGCGAAACTTCACCTGTCATATCCGAGGGGAGCGAAACAAAGCCACGTGATGTAACCAAAGAAAGTGCGGAAATCTATCAAATTAATAATAAATCGTGCGCACTGACAATTGTATTAGTTTCATCGACGGCGTCTGTCAGACAAAAATATTGCGATTTTGAAATAATTCGAACTGGTTGCATTCCAAATTCGCATTTAGATGCGGTGCGATGGTCGCTTGCACAATGTTGGCGGGCGCAGCGGAAGAGAGTGCGGCGAAACGGCGCATGCCGGTGATGCAATAAAGAAAGTGCGGAACTGAAGTAGGTTTTCTAACGCGGTGAATGTACTCTATCCATTAGCATTTTATCATTCGCGTCCGCAGGCTGCATCGCCGAGGCTCGCCGGCCGACGACCTCGGGTGATGTCAGAGGAGCCAATGTGTTATTCGCGATCGGCAACAGTTGCGAAGTTGTGATATAATGTATAATACCTTCGGGATGGAAACTTACGATGCGAAATCAAGAGCCTACAGCGAAGAGGTTACACAGAGCGTTACATCAAACTCTTGCTGTATTGGAGACTGCAATGAGTTAAGTAACGAGTGTTGTCACACTTGTTTGTTGCAATTACAAAGCTGACGTAATGCGTGCACTGTGCAACTGAAGGAAACATTTAAAACACAGATGGAACATTTTTATTTTTACATACAAAATATGCAAGAACTAATGGCACCAGTGTGAAATTAACACTGAATTTGCAACAAGGTCTTCAAGTCTCAAAAGATTGCAATATTCGTAACAAAGCACATGCGAAAAAGAAACGCTTGCAGAAATGTAAGTAACCTACTTAAGTTAGCACTGACATGAATAATTGGCAAAAAATATGTTAAAAAGCGATATGTCAAGTTCAGTGGACACGAGGTCGATGCGCGAGCGCAAGCGATGCTGGCGGGGAGAGAGAGGGGAAGGTGCGCGCGGGCCGGGAAGGGGGGGTTCGCCGGTGACAATGAATGGCAAAGCACCGTTGTACTTGACCCAGTATTCCGGCCGTCACGCCCGCCGGTGCAGTGCTGACGTTCGATTGATGACATGCGTGAGACACGACCACAGTCACTAACAAACGCTACCATTTCTCACATTAGTACTATAATTAACCAGTATGTAGCACAGCGATGGTTTTATGATAAGCCCGACATTGGCGCACTGACCCACTTGGCACCGGCCGTCAGATTTCTTTACGTCAATCAAAGAATAGTTCCATCTAGCCGCAGTCTTTAGCGGTACCCGAGCTCGATCGCCTGCGATGGATGATGTCACCGTTTTGGAACGTGTGCATATAAGTTCAACAATTGAATCATTCCACTAACGATTTTATTAAGAATTCTATCTCGACACGTTTAGGGCGCTGAACATAAATAGTCGATGTCGAAACGCATACAAAATATCTCGCAAGCGGTTTCCGATATACATTTGTTAGCGGCTAGATATGTACCCGAGTATATGTGCCATTGCGCAAGGTCGCCAGCGCACCTGCGTACGCGCCGCCGGCCGGTCACTGCAGCGACCGTTGCAGCTCCCACGACATAGGTACTTCATGAATTATTAATTAACTCCAGAAACTCAAAGGGTAAATTCAGGAATTCGGTGTCATCTGCACCTGTTAATCGACCTTTTTTATGCGAAGATTAATGGTGGGAGCTAATATGTCAAATGATGCTAAAGTAACATAATATATTGGTGCAAAGCAAATGACAAAATGTACCAAAAAGCGTTTGCAGCGCTGTCGACGGTGCGGGCGTCCGGCGCGGGCGCACTCGTAATCATCCAAGTGGGTTAAGGTTCCATCAAGGATTTATTGCGGCAAGTCTCCGCTCCAAAACGCCGAGCGTTGGTTACTATGAGCTAACTGCACGCCGACGGTTCCGCTGCATTTGTCCATTACAACCTTTTGTTATTCCGCTGTTTTAATGTTCATTCTCAATTAACGTCGACGTTCGGTCTGTCAACGTCTGGATGATGAACAAGGGCAATTTTTTTCACGAACCGCTCTATTTGGAATACGTTCGGAATAGTCTTCCATTTCATTCACCTGTCAGCGACAGTTACAACTTACAACGGCCAGACAAAGAGAAACTGGACATCTTTTGTTTAATTAGTGTCGGACAAACAAAAGTAACTTGATCGTTAGGGACGTCCCTTTGTGCCAGTACTTAGAGAGCGTAACTGTAGGTATAATGAAAACGCCCTCTAAGGGGCTTTTGAAACTAAGTGTAGTACAATTGAGTGCAAAACAAACAGGTTAATAAGTTTCAAAACGATCCAGATGTATTACAAAATTTCAAAAGCGGTAGCACACAACTGTTTAGCAACTACATGGTCGATTCTTTCGCAACTCGCAACGCAGCGTCCGGACCACTCGATTAATTGTTCCTATCCTACAACATCGAACATTCCAACTCTTTTGTTTCATACAACAACCATTGTAGTACACTTAAGGGTTCTTCAGCTTTGAAATGATTGTAAAATACTTTTAAATTACTTGGACATACTGTAAATCATAATAAAATCGCCCCTTCGGTTTGAAAAGGTTTATTATTTTAGTAAATGGACAGCTTTTGGTGTTTGCAATTAAACGTACCCTTAGTTATGTGAGAAGTCGACCTCGCATTTAGTTAACTAACTTGGATTTATAACATCTCTCTAGAGCGGTTAGCAATTATTGAGCAAACGGTAGACCTCGAAATTCGCAGGCCTATGGTATTTAAAATGTATTTAAAGCAAGTCCACTGCCTAATTTGTTCTACTATTTCGCCTCTATTCAGTTCAAATATCCTAAGGAACTTGAAATTAAAGTAAGCCAAGCAAGAGGTATCACATCATTAGTTAATTACGAACCTTTAAACGAATGGAATCGTACTCGATGGTACGTATATGCTCATTTTGCAACATCAGTGTTGATGATTGATTATGGAATTTAAACTAAGCATTAGATGCACAAAGGTGCAGGAGTAGAGAGATCGGAGCGCGGGTGGCAACTGGCACCGGCAGATGTGCGCGCACGCATTGTGTCTGTAACAAAGGCAGGTAGAATCCTGGAGGACGTTATCGTGCCATGTGCTGCGTGTCACTTTTTCATATCAATATATGTTTTACGTAAAATTTAAAAAAAAACTTTAATCTGACCGAACAGATGGCCGAGCACATGTCGATATGAAAAAATCCGAATGCGAGATTAAAGAACATCGTACACCAACGACTTTATTCATGAATAATATACGGCCTCGTATCTCGTATTGCCCACTTTTACGCGGAAATACTTATTCAAAATTTAATTTCAACGCCAATCGCGAACGCTTTATTTTGCTGCGTAACTATAATAAATTAATTACGATGGTTTCCCTTTGTTACAAAAGAGAGAAACGAATTGAATCCCAGTTATCAAAATTAATAACGGCAAAACCAATTTACTCTGATCGCGTAATATCCTCTGTCCGGCGCATTTATTGAGCTCCGCAGAGTTTTCAATGAAATTGTTTTCCGCGCAAATGTTGGAAGCCATTTAGTCTTGCTAGCATCTGCCGCCGACTCGTATGGACCTCAAAAACAAAAGCTAGTTATGGAAAGACCAACAGAGGGGACTCTGAATACTATAAAGAAAGGAACGTTCGAAAAAACGGCAAATATTGACCTCGTGGCAGATGTCGAAATCCAAACTTGGAGCTGGCTGTAAGTGCATTTGAATAAACATCGCCTCTCGATAGTAACTAAACTCTATTGACCTTCCGTTGTATCGAATATCGGGCCGTGTGCATGCATTTCAACAGATAGAGTTGTCATCACGTGTCCAAACATACTGTTTAATGCACACCCATTGTCTTTTAACGCGGTTCAGTTATAGAGCAAAGGTGATACAGCGCGTGGCAACAAAGGAATGCTTTACTTATAATTGCTTTTGTTAATGAGAAGTACGCCAATCTGCCGCCGATGCCAGGAAACTCTAACAAAATAACATAGTATACCAAATATGGACGCAGGTCTTTAAACCCGAGAAATTGTTGGCTATTAAAGTCCTTTACGAGATACCAGATTTATCGAGCTAGCACTTTTTCAAGTTGAGGCAGAGGAATTGCGACCCTGTTATTAATTCGTGAGGATTCTTTTGTAATGACAGGTTGGGGAGAAAAATAATTCATTATTGTCTGTGCGGAATGCGAATATCGAACACGTGCGTGCAGGTAAACTCCTTGCATGTGCAACACATTGTTTGCTCCAAAAAGGTGTTTTCTTAGTGTGGAATAGGACGAATCCTTGCACAATGGACGGTAGTTTTCTGTCGTCCCATCATCGATTCAGCGAAGATATGGAACGAATAAATCATGCGTAGGAGAGGAGTATAATGGCTGTATTTGTTTACTGGAACATCTGTTCGTGTTGGATCGTGACGAGGGTATAGAATTGGCAAAGTCCACAAAAAGTCGGCATTGTAACGTCGCTGGGGCAACTGTCGGAAGATTAACCCGATACGAGCGACAACAATACAATTTGGAACACCTTGACTTTTTTTTTCCAAAATCCTGAATGAACGTCAAAGCACTCTCGCTGCAAAGTTCTTCAAATCTTGCAGGAAAGTTGTGTTGCACGAACACGGAGCACATTGCGGCATACCGCGACCTTACCACGTTATCTGTCCATGATAACAGATTGTTGTGACCTCTAAAATGATTAGGTGTCTCGTAGATAAGGCCGAAGTACAATGACCGTGTCACAATCCCAAATATTAATAGCCATTACGGTACTGTACCGTTTCCCATGGTACTTGAAATTTTTTTCATCATTAGGGGAGCGTATGCGCATGAGTTTGATTCTCAAGCACTCTCGACTACCGGATGTAACGGGACCGGAAACGGACTTCAAATAAAATAGAACTGCACAGTTTACACGGCAGATGGCCGACATTGTTTCAAGAGAGACAAAAGAAAAAGTTAAAAGTATTAAAAATAAGTTTAGTGTTCACTGTCCGGCCACATGGCAAAGGTATATTAACTTAATTATGTTACAGCCGGCGAAGCTCCGGGGATTTTAAATTGGATGGTGTCTAGTTTTACTCGAAATAGCTGCGCTGTATTACGAAGGTGCAATTTTTTGACATTAACAGATTAAGTATAAAACAACTTTAATGTTGAATAATTACATAATAAATTATCTTTATCAATGGTTAGGTATGTAATGTAGTTAGCGAGTCGCAACATTGTAAGAATATGCGCAGTTTTATTTTCAGAGGGGCGATATATTTTGTTGTCTTTGAAATATCTGCCTCCTGGGATGTTATCGATTTAATAACATAACTAAGTCTAATATAAAATTCAAATGCAATATCACCATGATGAAAGAAAATAATCAAAGAAGTAATTTAAGTGTAGTTGTATCAAGTGAAAACTAGTAGCCAATATAAATGAATATTGCATAAGAACGTGATGTTTACACGCGCAAAAAGAGCCAAATCTTCAAATTTATTACGATTTTGCAATCGCATATCACGTTTGTCACGCGTTCACGCACGTTGGAAATTATCGAACATTACTCATTATGCTAAAATAATACACGTACCATATTCAGGGCAAGAAACGTTACGATTTAAATTTGAATAGTGTTCTCTCGTTCCTGGTTGGGCGGCGTGGCCGAATGGAAGGCGGAAGAGTGGCGCTTGCGCAACTGACATTGAAATGAGGCGGTCTTCGGACCGAGGCCACCCGCCCGATTTGTATTTACATATTTTATATATGTAGTTTAACGATAATTTAATCATCGCTTTATCTTTTCGTACCGACAGAAGATTTTCCTTAATTATTAATTTTGAAGGGATGCGTAAGAGGAAAACCGCAAGTTGTATACTATAAACATTTCCATGAAACGAAAGATTTCTTGGTAACAGGATGTGATGTGTAACAACATGTTTCGTTCGAACGCGGAAATCTTACACGAGAGTATAATTATCATGAGAGCGATACGTTTCGTTTGTTTTGATGTGTGTTTTCCGCCATCCTGTTGTTAATTACAGCCATGTCGTCACCGCCCCTGTTTACGTCGTGAACGATACTAAACAGTCTGATGTAAAAAAAACTTTGCCAACGCGTCATTCGTAAACAACTCAGTTTTTCAATGAATGTTGAAATAAAGCACGAGTTTACGTCACTCAAGTAACGAATTCGCAAGTGTGGGTGCTAATTTCAACAGACGGGCGGCGGTGGAGCAAAGTCACCGTCAGGTGTCATTCACCAGGTGAATAAAGTCAATCATGGATCAACTAGCTGATGTAATGCTTTATGAGCGGGATGCGCATTTATAACAATAACTGTACAAGAGGACGCTTGCTCAATGAACGTACTGACTAGGTATTACAGAAATTGACAATCTGGCCTATCATGCGCGAGTAGGCAAAATTGAAGAGATCTAGTGAATGTGTGGCGCGTGGTGTGGCGTGTGCATCGGTGCCGCATCGCTATCGCGGTGTCGTAAGCCGGGCGGTGGCCGTGTGCGGGGTCCGCGCGTCCTTGGCCACGGCTCCTCCACGCCGCCGATACAGCGGTCGAGCGAGCCGGCCGCGGTGCGACCGTGCGCAACGCTTCCGTGTACCGTTTACGTCACAACACTCATAGCGAATGAACAGTATTGGAATCCATACAATTACGGATCTAATCGATAGCACGCGACGGAAAATCATTAGGTGCGTGACTGTGCGTCAACCAGTATCCCACTCGCGGGGTAATTTTGCCGCTCTGACGTCAATGCTACGTAACCTCGTAGCGGTTGCTACGGGTCACGTGCTACGGCCTGTACAGCCCCCGCACTACCCTCGCGTGGGAAGGTCGCTACTTCAAAAATGTAAGAGCCGAATAATTGTGTGGGCGCGCACGTTTCTCCCAGTTACAAACAATTTTCTTCGGGAGATTGAATGAATTTTCTACAGCTTCCTTTCGTATATAAATTGACTATTATATAACCTCTAAAGTATCTGCTTATGTAAATGCGACTATATTTCTGCGACAAACGGGAGAGAAATTAAATTGGTTAGTTACGCACAGGACTCATTCGTACAGCATTCATACTGATTAAATCAGTTCAGCACATGAAAGGTTTGATTGACAAAATCTGTGGCGAGGAAAGCGAGTCCATCGTGCAAGCACGTGAAGAGGTTAGTCAGTGCTCGTGAACTTAATGTTCTGATCATATCGCGGCATCGTACCTACTAGGTATATATATATTGATTACGTCGCCAATGTGCGGGGCCTCGACTAACTGCGCAAATTGTCGTGAAATCTGTACAAACATATCGATCGTACAATGAAAAACAAGAGTGGGTACACAATAGTGTCGCTAATGACGCCAGTTTTATTGTCGTACGTTTTTTAAACGACGATGACTTCACGTCGATAGGGGATCATCACACTGACAATGTCACGACCCGCTCTCGTCGTTCAATGTAAATTATACTTTAATATTAACGACATTAAGATTCCAAATCGCTTTGAGATGGCTCTTCCTGTATACGTGTTATGTGTTTAATGAAACGTCACACGCAGCCATCGGTCAATTAAATTGTTTTTTAATTGTTTAAATATCGAATTTGTGCCTTTCTCTAAATGAACAGATTTTGGGTACAAATATGGTAGCAAATGAGGTTTGAATATTAAATCAAAGTATCGCACGCAATAATATTGATTAGGCATTGTCCACGCATGTGCAATTTTAATTTCAATATTGAATGTGTCAACAAAAATCAAGTTCCATTTTGTCAAGCAACAATCAAATGCAAATTCTGAGGTTACGTCAGCTCCAAAATCACAGTATTGTTTGTTACTGTAGGTTACACAACAAGTGACCGCGAACGGAGGTCAGATCCGTTCTCAGTTCTCATATATTATACGTATTCTTCAATCTCGAACGCGGCTCGCTGCGAGGCCAGAACCACGAAAAGAGTACCGTTTCGCAACGCACCTTATTTCAATGTCAGTGTAAACGTTCCTGATAACTGAACGCGTACACGTACAATAATGATAACTAATAAGTCTCCAAAGCTTTTTAGCCTGCCTGGTACAGTTTGTTTTCAAATCTTATTAGGTTTACCAGAATCTTATGATAACTATTTCCAATTAAATTAATTTGTCCCTATGATCTAAAGTTATGACCACATATTGCATTGGTCTGTGAACAAAACTATTATACATATATAGGTATTTATAAATTAACTCCCAATGTCAAGAGTGTCGCAATTGCAAACAGAAGTTATGAGGTCTCGTTAGTGGTTCGCTAACAACCCTAAACATGGACATGCTTACGTCGACACAGACGAAAAAAGAAAAATTATGAGCCCATGACGTAGAAGGAAAACCTCGGAAAATCTTAAGACGCCGACGAAATTGTGAATCCTTAAAAAATGGTACAAGTTTATTTTTTTCGTGTATTTTCGTCACGTGAATCGTTTTGGCAAGTTTGTGTTCGGCAAGGTGTTGTAACTTGCCTGGCTGTGTGTGCAACGCTACGCTTGCGTCATTTCCTCTTGTTGACCGTGAACCGAGTTACGTCAGCGTCAGAGTTTCGGAACGAGATTAGGATGCTCCTACACTTCGTATCTAGCGAACGATCGCCTCGGACGCTCCCACTACACTTTTATAATTAGAACCTATGAGAACAATTCTACATTTTAGACGAAATTTTGCTCCGAGTATTTAACAAGCTTAGTCATTAAGGTTAGGAGTGACACGTTTTCGTAGTAACAAGATAAACGTAAGTAAATGACAGCATTTAGGGGAATTTGTGAGTGACATCATGCAAGCTTAATTAGGTACCATATTAGTTGAGTACCATTAGTGCGCCTGTGCGCCACTGGAATTGTGAAGGCAGTTTATAATTTATATTTTATCAATAAGGAAAACGTGTAATAAAACAGAACTCGTGCCAAAAGGAAAATAGATTTGTTTACACAAAATCTTACACCAGTGTTTTTGTACAAAAATAGATAAGTACTTAGCTCGTTTTTAAGAATTTCAGGCGTGACAAAAAATGACTCTTCATTGAGAGATGGATAAATATCGGTACAGTTGCAGTGGCCTAAAATTGTTACCAACGAGACTACGACTAAAACGGTAATTGAACACTATAATGTTCAGGTTAATGTATAAAAAAATCGTGCCAGTGCACCATAACAGGAAGCTCGTTGGACTGACACCCGTGACTGGCAAGCTTATTAGCTTAATAATGACTATTGTTTTTAAACACATAACGCACTCTAAATATACCCACTAGCATCGTACTGACTGCTGTACCCACTCGCATAGCAGCCATTGAGTGAACAAAATAATTAAAGACAAGAAAATAAAAATGTGTAACCAAGCGCATCACGGACGGCAAGTATTTTTAGTGGGAGCATCACACAACTGCAGATTGAGGGTTAATCGCAATTCTGGCCTGCGCCCGACCGGTTTAGACTTACTTTTTATTCAGACTCCTGCATCGCAAGATTCGCAAGGTAAACGCTACGAACACAGGGAAATAAGCTAACAAATAAATCACAAGCTTGTCAACTTATTCAGCGGTAAACAAGGCAACGGAAAGGTTGTGAACTTACAAATAACTCGGGATTATTTTAGGAAAGTGTGGGCGTCGGTTTGCGTGAAGGTTGAATATTTGTAAGGACATAATATCCCTGTGTATCTTTGTATGTTTGGCTCCGCGCCCCCGCTTTTAAATATTTTGCACCTAACCTCCGACCATGTACTATGTAGGTGGCAAACGAATGATACTGGATTAAAAATAAGGAGCATCCCAATTTCCAACGCCTCCGTTTTTATTAGTTTAATAGAACAGTATTTTATTTTAGTAATGGCTTTGTTGTAAAACGTGTCTGAAAATAAATGCTGTGGAATCAATGTTTGACAAAAAAATAAAAATACAAATACTGCCCGTTACCCGCACAGTCCGCACTACAAGTCTGATGGCTCGCTATATTGAGTGTCGTCTGCAGAATATCGAAAGTTGTTGAACTTTGAAGCGAAACAGGAAAAAGCTGACAGTAAGGGGCAAGAACAGCTCAGAACATTTACGATTGTGGATCCGTAACCGGGGTCAGTCGCCTGCACCTCACTTCAGCAGGAACTCTTATGAGTCTAGTATGCTTTTTCCAGTCCCAAGAAACTTATGTTCGCTTTCTCTCGATCACCCGTTTAATATTTTTATTATTGCGGACTCGTTTCCTTTGCATGCACATGTAGGCCCCGGTGCTAACCATGACTCGGTGTTGTTTTTGATTTTGTTCGTGCGTGGCGAGTGTAAAAGGACTCCGGCAATTAATGCACGTTCAGGTTTTGTATGTTTTTGTAGCGCAACTCGATGTTATACAGTTGGCTGCCAGCAGAATAGCAAACTTGAATTTATGTATAATATAGACCACGCTACAGCAACCGCGTTATCAACTCAGGGTTTATAAATAGACTGTATTTAACTCCCAACTCAGTTTATACATAAATCTCTATAAATACGTCTAAAATTACCTCCAACCTCCAATATACATCATCTATTTATAAAAGGTATTCATGGAGTTATATTTAGGAGCCATTTTGGGGTACGTACCTATATTTAGCTGCGTAGGGTGCGAGGCTAGTGACCCGATAGAAATTTCCTATGATTCATCCCTACACCCTCCATTGTCACCCTTACATTTTTAGAGGGAAGCTCTTTGGTGACGTCATCGAGTGCACCGCTGTTTTGTGTGGAATTCATCATCGCTCTGTCACGTCTGATTCATTGCTATACTGACAGTTTTATTTTTATGACGATAAAGGCTGAAAGTATTTTTAAATACTACTTCCATTGTTTAATGATGAAAATAGGTAAAGTCGAGGCTCGTTCTTGAATTGGACAGGTTCACCGAACTCATTGCCTTTTCATAACGATAACGTGTTATCGGTAAGGGTGACGGTTTTGTTGAACAAGAGCATTAACTGTGTACCAATGTATTTTACTTGGTTAAATACAAAATCTATTTCGCAAACCTCAACATCTCGAACTGTGACAATTCGATAAAGCGATGCGGTTATAACAATAACGTGTCGGGTGATGTTGTATCTGTGTTATGTTTACGCTGGATGATTTCGGCGGTCAGCGACCTTCACGACGCGGATGCGTCCGCGGATAGCGACGGTGACGACGCCTCCAAAACGACGTAACACACGCCCCGAGCAGGTTTTAAATGCAACCGACACAATAAAAAACTGCAGCGCTGAATAAAATCCCCGCTTTAGAGCAGCTCCAAGTGAGCTTTGTTGCTACCTTGTTAAAAACTAATCTCAACTCGTATGGAACGGGACGGAACGACGGAAAATGGAAATACAGGCTGGCGCGTGTGTCGACGGTCAGTGATTCCACCTTCGACATAGCTCGGTTCTCCCTGACCGGTCATGTGAGACGGTATTCAAGAGACGGCGCAATTATACTGTCTCGTCCCTATTTAATTGCTGGCACGTGCATATTCTTTGCCTGTAGTGCGAAGTGAATGCACCCATCTCTTGCAGGAGCGGTCGCGTGCGCCCGACCACCGTGCAACTTTTTGCAGAGCTTTTTAATGGACGTGCCTTATGCTCCCGACTGAGAAGGTTAAGTCAGTTCAAGTTGCCTTTATCCGGCGTTCACGTCGCTGGCTGGAGTCACGACCGCCGTGAGTCATCCGGTGATATCATGACATGACACCACCGTTGTTTTCCATGAGATATGTGGAAGGCGAGCTAGATAACTAGCAGAAATGAAACGCCATTTTAGAGTAAAATTAATTAAGAACAAGGTGCTTCAGCGGAAGCGGCAGCGGCGCTTAAAATGGGATGTTGTAGAGCTGGTCAATGCCAATTTAATTTGCATTGTCCTTGACATTGAACGAAGCTATTTTGCATCACTATGACGCTGCTTTGTTCTTGTTCAGAAAACGTGTAAGAAAGAACGTAGAGCTTATGGTTATTTTTAAATGACTATTGTGTTAGTTGCAAACTTATTTGCTGATAAGTGGCACAATGTATTTTTAAATATAGGTTGTGCAGATGTAGGCAAACGGAGCGTGTCACAACACACGGGCGTCGTATCGGCGGATAAGTGCGCGGTTACGCAAATCCGCAGATATGTCGGCGCTGCGCGGGCGCGCCGCTTGCACAAGGTTTCGCAGACCTTTGTTTTACGCAACCGGATCGATTTAATAGCTAGTCGTGCGTTTTCTCAGCTGTGTACCCGATAGCAAAATTAACGACGCTGAATTGAGAAATTGTACAAAATTATTCTAATAGCGACAAAAGGATAAAGTCGATGTTGACAAAGAAATTGTAACAAAAACTGGGAAGGAAGAGCTGGTTTCCGCCCTTTAGATAACAATAAACCTGTTGTGTATGTGCCCCCGGTTTAGCAAGGTGTACGTCAACAGTTCAACACATCAATCGCCGCTTTGAATTCTACTGACAATCGGATTTAAGTAGGTACTTTTGTATGGATGACACCTATGTCCGGTAATTCATGACTGAGAACCTCGCTTACACGTTATGTTCTGTCCTACGAACAAGTAAAGGCGACTTTCGCTTGAGAGCATTGCACTATCGCCTACGTCCGGTAGTCGCATCCGGTGTTTTCGTACCACCAAAAAAGGTGCGAACACGCATTATTTATAGCCATGACGAATGCTTGCGTCGTCCTCGCCGATTCATTTATTTTCAGAATGAAGGAAAAGTGTAGGCGTCATGAACTCGAAAGCATTTCTGGTTATTTCACGGTTGAGATGGCAGCCGGAGGACCAACCAAAGATGTCCGAGCGGGAATGTCTTTCTCATTCAAGGTGAACGATGAGTCACTTTCATAAGACTCGAAGCGGCATCAGAGTTTTTAAAACGCAGCAATGGCATCAGTTCCGCACGATCGAGGAGGCGGCGCGGTGCGGCGTCGGCGGCGGCGGCCACGCGACATTGGCACAGTTGCGCGCGACCTCACCACACCGCGCTAGTCGCGATCGAGGCCGCGAATAAACGCCCCAAAACAAGAACCAACAGTGCGCTTGAATTCCGGCACGCCTGAATCACGCCGTACAAATTAGCACTCGATGCGCGCTCGTTTATCTACGAGTAACACGAGCGGCCAGCGGCCACACCCGCGGGAAGAATACCAACAGCGGATGCCAACTACGCAGTGCAGAGGCACTTAGCGAAATAAAAGGTCCGTTACGCAAACCAGACAATAATGGCAAAGTACGACTGCACCAAAAGTTATACAATATATACTACAAGCAAAACTGACGTTTGGTTATATTACCGAGCGCCCAGTATTATGCAAATACATCGCCGTAATGTGGGGGTCTCTTGCACCACGAAGCTTTAGCAACTCAGTTTCAAAACGTTTTCAAAATAGTCAGCGTAGGCGCGCAGGTACACGCGGCGCTGATCGACCGCTGCTGAGATATCGGCAACTACCTCGAGGCGTTATTTGGGTTATCGTGTTGCACATCTTTTTTTTTTAATTATAGAGCGGTTGCGTGTCGGTCCAGTAATCATACGAATCGGTCGCAAATTACTTACAGATTTGGAAGGAAATGTCGTGAGGCGGTGGCCGGGCATGCGACGCAGCGGCGTCTGCCGGGTGGCGAGGCGGCCGTCTATCGCGGACCAATTTGGCACATCCGCTGGCGAGCGCCGGCTCAGCCGCCCGGCACCGCACCGTAAATATCCCGTCCCGTGAAACACGAAAAACGTGCAAATACACTACCCAGGTGTATTCGTGGCGAAACAAGTCTACTTCGATTTTTGCAGTGCATTTACCAACCGGTCGGCAAAATAAACATCTTTGGGTGATATCATGCGGGTAGTTTAAAAAGCTCGTTTCTATGTGGATCCCGCAGACGAGCAAATGCGAAGTTGCGTAATCGAATGCCGCTGGATAGTCGTCATTGTTTGCAATACATTCGATCATCCGATCTATCTTCTGTGCACCGTGTTACGCAAAAACTCGGGTTATGTTTTGTTACCTGGTGGAATCATTCGACGAAGTTATTATTTTGGCTGGGAGTGGGCGGGATGCGCCTGAACAATGAGTTTGGGACAATTTTTGTACCTGAGCTTATTTACAAAGGACCGAGACTACTTTAGACGACCGAAATTGGGCTCCGGCCTGTCTGGTACGTTATGAGATTTAGCCAATGCTCTACACACTTGCGAAGCAAATTAGATTTTTAGAGACACCACGCGGACAGCGGACAAAGGCTATTTTTGTCACGCGAATGTGTTTCCGCTTTGTTACATCCTGTCGGCAATGCCAAAATTAAGAATGCATTATTCGTATAAAGGTAGTTTACAGTCAAACATCCGGCTTTCTGTCGTCAGGTCCGTGATGTCACCAGCAAGGTGATTTATTTTTATACATTTTGTCGTTAGTGTTTTGTTATTGTGATGGGCTTAAGACATCCATCCTTCCAGGAAGTATCCGCTATCCAATTAATTATGTGTTTCGTCATAATAATTGGTACGTTTGTGACGTACTCTGTGCGTGTTGTCGTAGGGCATGAGGATCTCTACCTGCGTTATCGCGGCGACCTCGTTTTCCTCCCCCAAGGCCTGCGCCCGGATACACCGCCCGAGATTTCTCTTGATAGTTTCTAGTTACACACGAACTTCTCATTTGTTATCTATTGTAACACTTGATATCAGAGAAAGTCGAAGCCACCCCCTGCAGCTGTGATCTCTTTAAAGCACGTTATGGAAAAAATATCAACCTATTAGGCCTGCATTCAATTTCGCCTCTTATTGGATTCAATACAATATTAGATTAGATAGCATAAAGCCATTGAAGTCTTGGTTTTTGTAACGTTACCCCATGTTTTCACACCGTTTCTTTATTTATTTCTTCTTATTTTAAAACTTTGCATTTTTTTTCTAATTTTCATCTCAAAGAAGAGCTGAGAGAAATCTGTTTTCATCTCAAAGGACAAGAAAAACTACGGGCGAGTGGTAAGAAAATCCATTTCAAAGCGTCAAAGAGAGTGCGGAATCAATATTAATGTTCTTGTTTACCTTTGAGACGGGACGACGGCGGTACCCGGGATGTTGATCGTGGCGTCCCGCCGGATGACTCGAATTTATAATTAGGGGTGCCTTTATATCGTGCCGAGACGTGAGAACGGAGGTCGAAGGGCGGGACACTTGCTCAAGTTGCACCTTCACCGATACACCATTCTCACGATTGCGAACAACAGCTGGGGAATGGTGACCGACGCGACATGTGCAATCATTAGAATTTATTAGGGCTGGACAAGGTCAGCTACCCGTTTATGTTAATAGGGGATTGTTTGACCATCTGAATAATCAGATACGTTAACTCTGTATAAAGGATGTCCTCTGGGAAAGTGACATACATGGTCATTGACTAAACGAACGCCTCGGGTCACAGATTGCCAAAACAGCTGTCTACCTGCTTGACCTACACGCAAAGGTCCGTTATCATTAAGTAGAACAAAAAGCGATATTTCCGCTCCGACACCGGCACATGGCAAAACTGGAAACACATCTGCAATATCCTGCTTAATTTATATTAACGGTCAGACAAAACAGCGCGTCCCGTTTGCCCAATAACTAGAATCTTTTGTACACGCCATGTCCAGCGGACATTATCGACGCTATTGCAAATTTGCCATTCAATGTGTTCTCTCTTTATTTTTGCTGAATGAAAATACATTCCAGAATCAGACGGTCGGCGCGGTAAAAGTTTATCTTTACTGGTTAGAGGTTCTGTGTAATAACCAAAAGTAAAACATTCCTGCTTTGAGAGGCAAGTTCGGCAAAGGCTTCTCAAGTCTCGACGCACTCCGCTATTACGGAAAGGGTAAAGCAAAAGTTTTTACATTAGAGGTACGGTCGCGGTGCTTCCCGTTCCGCATCGCGAACCGACGCTTTTGACAACACTCTCTTTGATGACGCCACGCTGAAAAGTGTATAAAATTTTACCTTTTTCACTGTCTGTCTGTCCACTCGAAAGCGGACTGAATTAATACTGTTGCACAAATACACAGATGGAGTTCGTTTTGTTCGCGTTTGTACCGTATATTGCGTTTCGAACATATCTGCGGCTAGGCGGTCATGTCAAAGGCATATTCGAATTTGCTACGTGAATGTCACTAGGGACGAGACCAAAAGGTCAAAGAAACCATCATAGCAAAGTTTCAAGTTTGGGTAGGCGTACTGAATATTGGCTCAAAGAGTACGAGAAAGATAATCCGATATACAAAAGGTTGGCTGTTGCCCCACTTGCCCCCGTCGTGGGAGGAGGGGTCCGAGGGAATTATATCTACAATAGACGAGATTCTGACTTACAGTAGCTTTATGGTTTTAATATAAAAAGTAGTATCATAGAATTTAACGTTTTTTGTTACGCCTTTAGATTTTATCTGATGAAAATAAAGAATCAAATTAATGAATCTTATTAAACGGGCAAATACCGAGGGTCGGAATACGGGCAGGTGAATAGAATTCATTTGAAATCTTAAAGGAATGTGGTCGTTAAAATTACGTGTTAAGGGGTGCATAAATATTATTTTCTTTTTCTGGGGAGTTTTTTAGGATCACCTGATCGCATAAGGGCAGGTACCCGCAAGAGGTTTGAACACAACATAGGGGTTAGAAAGGGTGATGTGTTACACACGTACACACCACGCGGCGCGGGCGGTGCGCAAGCGCATTGCCGCGGACCCTTGACCCGATTGCGGCGCGCGCAGTATTGTACGCAGCAATGACACCGTTCGCCTTGAGCCGCTAGCATTGCCGGAGATATTCGCAACAATGGAGGCCAGATAACATTTCAAAAGTTTGAAAATCCGCTGGTTCCTACCGGCCAACGCGAGACCGGCGTAATTAATAAACGCGTTGAGTAATCCTATTGTACGATTGTCCTTTTATAATATTCAACTTTTTCAATAGTCGTGAGTGTACCTTAACTTGTTAGTCATATATATAAGAATGATTAAGCATACAAGGGACCTGTCCGATATCATAAAGTAGATGCGTCTTTGGCGCCAGTGGTGCAACGTGCCTGCAATATCTACTTTAGTTTTATTGAGAACGACAACTGACATTTCTAGAGCGACACATAGTGCATGTGAATCGTCATAATGAATACTTGATAACAGTTTATAGCAGTAGCACAAGGCGATTGACTCACGGAGGAAACGACTTAAAATACAAAGAGCATTTCCGTTTCCCTTTCGACCTTTTTATTAACTCATCTGTTTTCTCACGATCGATCTCTACAGTGGGCGTTAAAAGTAAAAAAAATACCGAGGAAGTAATCGATTGATCAATTTGAAGTGGCTCGATCGTCGCCGATAGCAGTTGCTAAGGAATTGTTGCTTTAGATTTTTGGCAATGATAAAACTCTGCTGCAATAGGATCTGACTTTGTAACCGGCTCGGGCGCACAACATAATACGGATTTTATAAATAAATGGATTTTCCTAGCAATAGTTTAACATACACATTGAAATAAAGAAGAGACTCACCTTTGAGGATCGGCGAAGACAAATTTTCTCAGCTTAAGATCCCGCAAAACGATGCCTTGTTCGTGACACGCAGCCACTGTTTCTGCCATTTGTCTGAACAGTCTGCGAGCTTCATGTTCCCGTAGCCGTTTCCTCGCCCTCACGTATGAGTGGAGGTCTGAGTGCGACCGGGGAAAGATAAGGTACACCCTCTTATCACCGACTAGGACTTCGTGTATGGGATTGACGTGCGGATGGCCATCGAGCCGATAGTGCGCTTGGAGTAAGCTGCTGCAGTCTCTTGACACCACCTAGATAAGAGGAAAACGTTAACATTAAACACACCGATTCCACAAACGAATGTTGTGAAATATAAAGAAGTACATCCGAATTCGTTTTTTCCGATTGAATTTTGTCAGTCCTGAATTTCTGTCTGCACTGCAGTGCTATAGTCGGACTTTTAATTAGCTGCAGTATAAAATGACAGCTTATGTGTTATTTAAATGACTGAAATTGGCGTCTTCTTGTTTTTTCGAGGCCATCAACCAAATCTTGTTTTTTTTAGTACAGAATAGTGTAACAAAAGAAATTTCTTTGACATGCATACCTATAAACGCAGTCCGAAATGAGTTATTAAGAAGTGTCATTTTACTGCAGCTAATTAAAAGTCGGAGTATAAGTGCTACGGTATCGATTTGAAGTGTGCTTTCCGGGAAAATTTACGTTTCGTCTATATCCGGCCGGCTCCTTGCATTATTCAATTAATGACGTAGTGTTGTTGGGGTCGTAACTATTTTCCTTTTATCGTTGACCTAGTTTTTCGTCGCGTGTCACTACTGACTTATTGTTTCATAATTCACAATATTATCTAGCTCAATCCATATTTAGTTATTTTTTTCTTTAAAATGAAGAATGTTACAGATCACAGCCAGCATATCCGAAACCTATTTAAAAAAATGCGTTGATAAAATTACAGTCTAGGTTTGTACATTCAGAGGGGTTCTATTTCAAAGCGGCCATGATTTAAAAGGGCTGCTAACTCTAATGTGAATAACGAGGTTGAAACATTTAGTGAATAGAATGGCTGGCTATCGCTCCTTTGCAAATCTAGCCTGGTCGACTTCAAACAGTATTCTTGGGTGACGACAAAGTAGAAATCAAACGAAACAGACAAGATAATTGTTGCAATACATTTTTCAATAGTGAATAGGCAAGAGTTGCCGGTAACGGCCACGTTAAGCTTTCTAGAACCGTTAGCGGGTAGGCTACACGGAATTGTACAGTTATTTTTAAATTAACGATTGCATCGATCTGTGTGTGCTAGTGTGCACGGTGCTCAGTGCGATCGGCTACCAAATGTCAACGACATTGTGAACGCAATTTCCAAATCTGATTTCCCGACTCACGAATGATGAATCACGTCGCGTCGCCGCGTCGCGTGCGTCAAACCATTTCTTTTTTGACTCGTACTGTATAAATAGTTTGTTGGTTATTTCAGCGCAGTCACCCTAGACACGGCGTCGCGCTTTTTCGTTTTCTATTAATGCTGAGCGTTGTACGAAAATAAAACATGACCCATTTGTGGACGTGTTTGCGAAAACATGAGGTACTGATAAGAATTCGCAATGTTGACAGAACACTTGATAATATTTGACATCGAACGTATTTTACGGGAGCTAACCTACTTAACTGTTATCAATATTTGTATAATCACAAGGTATGTATATCTATTGCAAAATATTTGTTGAGCGCACTCTGCGGCGATGTAACCACAATTCGGCTTTGACGCTCCCATAAACGATAACTTAGCTCTAAGTCAATCCTATTTCTATTCCATTGTAGGTACAATGGCAAAGTACTTCATACATAAAATAGGAATACATAGATGAATTTCCTGTTCCATTGTATCAATCTAAGTCAAGTTGTTTATGTTTAAGGGGCATAACAAATTCGCGAGGCTTCATCCGCTCTGGGCTAAATTACAACAGTAGATTACCTATACGGCGGCTGTCTCGATTGTTTGCAGTCAGAAATGATATGATTCGATTTGAGTACCTACTACATTCTCCGTGTAACTGCGTATACCAGGCTATGTTTGCTATACTCGTTTCAATGGACCTATTAAGCCAGCAATGAATAAGCGCTTCGCTGTTAATGCCGCTAGTGCTGTTGTTTCGTGGAGGGGGAAAAGGGGGGGGGGGGGGGGCTAGCCTCGCTATGACATTCGGCGATCAGCGCGTTATCAAATAGACTATTTCACAATGTCAATGAGAAGGTCAAGCCTATTTTCGACTCGACCTGATGCGATCACATGAGACGCTACGAGTTTGAGTAGTCTGGTTTGGTTAATATGATGGTAATTTACTTTTTTTTTTATAAATTCTGTGAGACGGTATCACACATGATGAATGTGAAACATATAAACGTGGCAGTCGTGTCGGCAACGGTCGGTGTTGAAAATACGCTAGGCGTTTAGCAACGATAACGTTGCCACACTTTAACCTTGCCAAGTTCTCACGAGGGAAGTGCCTATTCTGTGCCTTGACAATACCCGTTTAGGCCTTTGTTAGTACTCCTATGTATCCTGTATTGCCTAAATCTAGTAGGCAGAAGCTTATACCTTGAAATACCTTTAAAATAACGAGTTTTTAAACAAGTTTCTATGGCCTGTGTCATGATTCACAAAAGCCAATAAGGATAAGGCTCTAAAACTCTAAAACGTAAAAACGAGCAAGTTAGGAATGTTAGCTTCGCCTAATGATAGTTTACGAGGCGCGCGATAACTTGCCTAGTGTAGTGCAACAATTAGCGTGTTGTTAACGTTATAATTGCCTTTATTGTTAGGTTATCGATTGCAAAAGTCGACACATGACATTGTAAAAACGGCGATGGCTGTGGCCTACAAGTGCGATCGAGCAGCGCGCGGGGCCATGACATATAAAGTATGACATCGGTTTTGAACAAGATGCTATAAACAATGCACGCGAGACTCATGAAAAAACTACTATTGAAAGTTAATTATCGAATTATTTACTCACAGCCGAGCCGGAGTGATTAAGAAATACATCTTTGAGATTCAAATGATCTTTTCTTGGGATGATATTACATTTATTTATTAACAAATAAAACAAGGCTAATGTTTTTCGATACATGCGACGAAATAAATTGCTAAATAGAACTGGCTGTCAGAAGTCACTAATGGTTAATTTTGGTGTAACAAAGTTTAATCATTGCATTGAAGGGACACGACATGTGGGCATATTATTGAGTTCTCGGATTATCTCTACATGGGGTCCAATCCCGTGGGATAGTGAGAACCCTTTACTAAATATTTTGCTAGATAGGTATTTCCTTTGTGAGTAATTATACCAATATGGTGTTTTGAGTTTGTTGTTGTATGATTCTAATGGTATTCAATTACCAGATGTTTGATCTACGGAGTCTCAATACGGATTCTTGTTAACAAAGGGAACAGATGTAGGTGGAATCTAACCAATTGACTAGCTAATTAGATTTGTGTACTAAGAGGTCGAACTAAAACAAGAGATTACGCACTATATCAATCAAACAAAGACACGCAATGGCTGTTGAAACCCAGCACAATTTCGACACGGCACATCCTAGCCGCGTCGCGACAAATAAAGATTGTTCTCTTTGGTAAGCGGAATTTTGAAAAAAAAAAAATGTTTCTTGCAATGATAGTATGTCAATGGTTACTTGCCTTTAGGATTAGTGATATTTATCAAAACTTCTGAGTAATACTAATGTTTGTCAATTTTTATTTAGACTATCTACTTAGTTTGAATCATAAAAATACTGATCATAATTAGGTGTACGAATAAAAAACAAATAAACATTTGCATAAACTTTTGCAAGTTCGTTCCTCAGACAAAAAAAATATTTGGTCTGAGGTTCGTTCGATAAAGTTGTTGGACCCAAGAGCCAAGTTGATACTTAGGTAGTACACAGGTATTTATAGCGCAAGTTTACTGTGGCAAACAAACTCGATCTCCTCTACAGCATCTCGGTGCATGTGTAGGTAGGTTTGTATAAACTCGTCGCGGTTCCGGGAGTCATTGCACTTACGTCAGTATCTAACTTATGTCCTAGGAGCATTTTGAATTCTATCTATAATAATATCGCTTTAGTCCAAGTCAGACTAAATAAGTACTCACTTTGCAAACATACTCTTCTTGCGTTCGCACATCCACACACCGACAAAGCGAGGAGCCCTCAACTTGTTCCAATAGGAGATATTTTTCAGCGACGAGCGCCGCTTGGAACTGGTGTTGAGGTGGCGCCGGGCTGGCCGGCGCCGGGGGGCTGGCCGGTGACGGAGCCGCCGTCAGTCGGTCCGTCAGCACCGGTGACTGTGCCCTCTCCTCCGCTTTGCTGTCCTCCCCGCTAGCCGGCACCGGCACGGTCACGGCAGGCTTGCTCAGGCGCAGCGGCCACAGCAATGATGGTGATCCTGGTTCCATCACTAACACTTATCACTGTCACGTTACACTTATGTTCACAAACACACACAAACACTAATTAACGATGAAGGAACTACGATGAGATGAACATGATCTGCAACAAAACGAAAACCACTTATTAGTAATTCCCCGTTTGTGACACTTGCAAATTTACTGCACCGGCGATGTTACAAAATTTGAAACAAAACGAGACAATCGACACGATTTAGTAACGTTATTTAGTAAGGGGAAATTACGAATAAAGTACGAACCTTGAAATGATTCGCCCTGAGTGGATATCGTACCAAAATTTGACTGTCCGTGGTCACGAACAAGTCGCTTTATTGTGTGAGGAATTACAGGAAGTATCTTCAAGTAATTCATGTACTGATAGACGGCCAATATTTTGGGCCGGTGTCCGCTCGGGTTGTTGTGAAACTAAACGAACACACGTCCTATTCTCACTAACGCCATTGCGAGACTGACGACGACGCTCGCCGCGAAGCCTCGGACCGGCAACCGAACCAACGTCCAATGTCGACACACCGACAGCTTGCGTAGTACGCTACAATACGCCACGCGTTAAAGAGACGGAGCTATAACTGTATGTCTGTCTCTTTCTACAATACCGCACAGACACTTCAAAGAAAAGGAAAGAATGTGACCATTCATTTACGTTTAGCAATGCAATCGCGAATGTTTGTTTCAATATTTTTCACAAGAGCCAGGTAATATTTATATATTACACATTTACCTTCGAAGTTTTAATTAATTATTAATAAAAATACACCTAGGTACGTTATAATTCAATAATATTGTTGATGACAATTTATTTTAGTTTAATTAAAAATGCTGCAATATTTTTTTTTTTCATTTTTTATTATTTGATGTGTTTACATTGTGTTGTGGATTTATTTTCGTTCACTGGTTGTGGACAAGCAAGCTAAATAAAAACAAAGGTGATAGTCATTAACATATTGGTGATACTGCTCATTGCTGTATTAAAAAATCCTCCTTTTAATATATCAATGATAGTGCTTAAGTTTATACGTGATCAAAATCATGTTTAGTTTATTATGTTTGTCCGTGAAGTATTTCATCATTTTCAGTCACTGGTACCATTAGGTATATGTTACGATCTATTTATATACCTTCTTATATACACGTTGGTAGATAATGAAGTCATGACTTCATACTGTAGTCTTGTATCGATCGAAATTCGATATGTCTCAAGTCCCCGCGGTTTGTTGGTTAGACTTAGGCACTGAAGTGTAACCAAAGTTTGTCCTCTAACTTAAATTACATGCGTTATCTTGGGCTTGGGCAAGGTGATAGATAAATAATTTGATACCACCTACCTACCGATTCGACGAGGCCCGCCCGAGGCAGA
This sequence comes from Gortyna flavago, assembly GCA_963669345.1. Taxonomy (NCBI): domain Eukaryota; kingdom Metazoa; phylum Arthropoda; class Insecta; order Lepidoptera; family Noctuidae; genus Gortyna; species Gortyna flavago. The sequence continues at coordinate 16,387,247 of OY770128.1, forward strand.
ATCATTTTGCTTTCTAGGACTAGGAGGAACAAAATATATAAAAATTAATGTTTTTAGTTTTACTAGGTACCTACTTAGGTACATTTGGGTACATTGAATTGTTTACGAGACATGTATTCAGATTAAGTTTGGTAACAATAACAATGATAGTGACGAGTCTTAGTAGTCATGTAGTGGTGGTTTTTAACCGACTTCAAAAAAAGGAGGAGGTTCTCAATTCGGTTGTATGTTTTTTTTTTTTTTTTTTTTTTTTATTTTTTATGTTTGTTACCTCAGTACGCCGTCATTTATGAACCGATTTAAAAAATTATTTTTTTATTTGAAAGGACATACGTCCAGATTGGTCCCATTTTTGTCAAACTCCAGTTCTGATGATGGGATCCATGAGGAATTGAGGGAACTCCTCAAATATTATAGGCATACATATAGCAATTTTGGTATTTTCATTAACAACTCAAGCATTTGCATTCAGAAAGTATAATTTGGGGAAGTGGAACTGATGATGAAGACCACAGATGGCCATCGAAACTACTCAATGAAAAATATTTCACGGGTAGCGATTCGATTGCTTTAATATGGTTGCTAAGCAATTTATGATCGTCACAATGCGTATGGTAAAGTGGAGCTGATGGTGACTTCACCATCAGCTCAAGTTCTCCTGGTTCTTACCAAGAGAACTCCTCAACAATTAACGTCCCAGCATCGGGAAAAGCAATATTTTGTAACAGGTGATGAGCAGTTGACATTAGGGTTTGAAACGGTATGCTCTTAAGGTGGTCCCATTGTCACCAAGTCAGAGTCTGATGAAGGGATCCCATGAAAGTCGAGGAAAATCCTCTTTGGTAGGCATGTACAGTGTGTTAGTTGAACTCTCTCAAATCAAATGAAACCTATTGATGATTCAAGTGTTTGAGTCCGAGAGTCATCACTTACCTATACTCCGACTTTTAATTAGCTGCAGTAAAATAACACTTCTTAATAACTCATTTCGGACTGCATTTAGAGATATGCATGTCAAATAAGTTTTATTTGTTACACTACTCTGTACTAGAAAAACAAGGTTTGGTTGATGGCCGCGAAAAAACAACAAGACGACAATTTCAGATGATGTTACAAAACCGATTTAGTTTTTTTTATTTTATTTAAAAGGATATACTTCCAGATTGGTCCCATTTTTGTCAAAATCCAGTTCTGATGATAGGATCCATAAGGAATTAAGGGAACTCCTCAAATATTATAGGCATACATATAGCAATTCTGGTATTTTCATCGACAACTCAAGCATTTGCATTCAGAAAGTATAATTTGGTGAAGTGGAACTGATGAAGGAGACTACAGATAGCCACAGGAACTCTTCAATGATTATAAGTATTTCATGGGTGGAGATAAGATATCTCGATTAAGATAGTTAAGCGACTATGACTAAGCAAATTTAAATAAATAGTTCTGACGAAACTGGTACTCTTGAGGGTGAAGATGGGACCATCCCATATAAACTTGTTCAAGTAGTTCTGATGAGTGGTTTTTGAGTTAGCTTTATTAATAGGTACGTATTATTTCCACTTGTTGTAGGTATGTTGATGGTAATTATTCTGTACAACTTCCTGTCACTGTTATTTATTTAGCAAGTAGTGGTATACGAATTGGTGTGGGGTAGGTACCACAACTCAAAAGTGAAAAATAAAAACTTTTTAACAAAAAAAACAACCGACTTTCAACAAAACACTACAAAGTGAAAAATAACTTTAATTTCAGAAGTCGGTGTCAAAAAACGAAAATGCAGAACCAACGACACCGACTTCCGAAATTAAAGTTATTTTTCACTTTGTAGTGTTTTGTTGAAAGTCGGTTGTTTTTTTTGTTAAAAAGTTTTTTATTAATTACGATTGCCGGTTTTAAACTACGCAGTACCTACATGTAAACCCGGAATAAATTATTCAAATTATTGAATGATTTTAAAAATATCGGTTTGTGATTCAACTTTAACGTAAGATTGGCTCATGTGGGTCGCAATTTATTTAAACACGTCACTGATTATTCTCAAGGCTATGTTCGAAATTCGAACATCATTTTTTTAAAGCATTTTTTTAAATATTCCATAGAGCTACAAGTGCAAAAGTATCTAGGTAATGAACACACTAGCGGAATATAGTTTTATTTTATTAGCTCGTTAAAACTTCATATCTTACTTACCTACCGAGAATCGAGTTATCGAGATACTGGCGCTATCAAATTCGACTGCATCTTTGTTATCAAAACACTGTTCTTTATACCACGTAAACTTTTTAATTTATATTGTATTGGGTACTTATTATGACTCATACATAATGCTTATTGCCATAATGTTTTGAAATAAATCTTGGAACACCATTAATTACATTACTATTTACATCATGTTTATTTACAATATTTAAAATCAATGCTGCGAAGCGGAAGTCAAATTGATAATAATTCTTACTTATTATTTTATAGATGAAGCAATATTTTTAAATGTTAAGTAGGTACTTAAGCAAGTTTGTTGATTAGCTGAAATTATACAGGTTTTTAATACTTTTTTACCAAAAGCGAATCATTGCAGTACTACCTATTAGTTATTCTGTGTCATTGAGCAATTTTTTTTTTCTTGTGCAAGGTGTAATGGTTAATGCGCTATCAATCCTGCAAGGATTATCTATGACAGCTGTGAAAAAGTAAATAGCATATAAGGTATGGAATTAGGTATGTATGTACTTGTAATCAAGACCTCATTAAAAAAAAAAACTAGGTAGCAGGTAGGTACCTACTTTGTTACGCACCGATCATCGGTTGAGTAACGACGATTACCGCGCTGCGAGCTGCGAGATTGTTTGTTTATTTTTTCTTACCTCGGTCTTTGAGAGCACCTCCCTCTGGCTGAGTCTTATACCCTAGCTAGCAGATAGGTCAGAACTCTACTGAGCACACTGCACTACACTACACTGTGTTATTCACCGCGTACATAAACTTTTAACTTTATGGTCAGAAGGCTCAATAACTTCAGTAAGGACCTCAGATTCAGACAAAACGAAATACTAGACCTCGGTATTCCATTTTAGGTTTTTAGTTATGTTTGTAGTTTATTTGCAATTAGATATTAGTAGAACTCGTGGACGACAGGACGACTATACTGTCCTTATCTGTTAACAAACAGCTAGGGAACGCTATTCTAGACTGATAGAGTCAATGAAGGAATACAAACAAATTCATGAACCCGACGTGACCTCGATCTCGTTCCTTGAATTGATGTCTCACTTTATCACAAAAAAAGCAATTACCTTAACATATCTCATCCAATGCGTTGTAAATTCAAGACTGCGTTCCCATCGTTACACAAATCAGTCAATGGAAGGCGCATAACGCTAATGCATCGTCAGATCCTCATGTTTGCACACACGTCTGGTTAACTTGATGATTCAACAGTCAGCAATTCGAGCGATCCTTTGTCCGCTCAAGTTAGTCAGGGTTCACGCATTCCCGATCAGTGAAACACGGGATGATGATCTTGTGAACGTTGTGTATTAGTGGCTGCTTGCTATTTCCGGGGTTAAACTGGTATTTACACCACAGAGCATATTTGTTTAGATTTTAACAGGGGCAGCTTATCCCGGTGCGTCCCGAAATATTTAGATAGTTATTCCAATTTCAAAATGTGGAACTTGTGGGCACAGAAAAAAAACAAGACCCAGAGACAAGCATCCATACTATCCATACTTCCATAGTTCCATACTAATATACTAATTAATATTATACTAATTATACTAATATTATAAATTCGAAAGTAACTCTGTCTGTCTGTATGTTACCTTTTCACGCCTAAACCACTGAACGGATTTCGATAAAATTTGGCAGAGAGATAGATTGCATCCCGGGGAAGGACATAGGAAAGTTTTCATCGACTTACCTCGCGGGCGAAGCCGCGGGCGGAAGCTAGTTTACCTATTTTTTTTTACTCATTTTGTATATTGAAATAGTTAACTCACAAACCTACATGAAAAGGTGGGATTTGCATCCAAGGTGAACGCAAAAACACGGTTAGACGAAATACGGTTTGTTTATACTTAAACATTTCAGTAGTATTTGCAACTGATTTCTAAGAATATCCATTGTGTGATAATGCTACTTAATAATGAAACAGCCTTTCGATTTTTGAAAGAGAAAAACTTTAACAAACAAGGATTGAGGAAATCAAACTAGGTAAGTATCAGATTTCGAGTTTTCCGACTAAATACTTACCTACCTATTTGATTTTTTTGCAAAGGTGTTGTCTGTCTTAGGTATTTCTACATTCATCCTTATTCGAGCAAATGGTGTCACTGGTTGATTGTAAACTTTAGTAGATTTTTGTGCATTACCATAACAATTTTAATTATTAAAAAAATACAGAGTGGCATCGACGCGCAAACTGTAACCATGAATTCAGCACATGATTAGCCCAGGCGTAGAAACTTATCGATGATAACCGTATAATAAAATAAACAGCTTTTTCATAGACAAGCGCAATACCTACGCGGTCAAAATCTATGGAACAGCATATTTTTTTTAATAACCTCCCCAAAATTTCAAAATTTACCTAATTGCGCGTCGATGCCCCCTGCCCTGCCACCAGTGCAACTCATAGTTGGTATTTTACACGAGATATGACGAGAATGTAAGTGAAAGTTAAATTCAAGTGACAGACGTATGAAGAGTCAATCCAATTGTATTTATTTATTTTTAGCCGTTAATGTCCCACTGCTGGGCAAAGGCTACTCTCTTTCCACCTCTCTCTGTCCAAAGCTGCCAAGGACCAATCTTTATCTTTCCAAATCAATAAATGAGTTAAACAATTCAAATTTACCACACAATAAATAAAAATAAACTCTGCGTAGGTAGTAGCACTGCATTTTCCTTAGAATTTGAACAGGACAAGTAACAGTACTTATACATTATTAATGTTTCTGGAATTATGTTGAACTCAGTACGTACGTTTAGTAATTAATTGCGTGATATTTTCCGGTATAAGGAAATTCGTTGTATTAAGATATGCTTACCGAAGTTTAATATTTAGGTATTTAGGTATACCTTAAAAAGAAAATAATACTATGTTCAAATAAAAGTTAGGATACCTAAGATAGAAGTAACCAGATAATACTTAGGCACTTATTACTTATAGATACGTATTACCACCACTTACTTTAAATAAGTAAAAAACATTTAGTTTTTTGTTTTAGATTTTTTTCCAGTTTGAGGTGGGAACAATTTTATTAGGAGACGTTTCACGCTACGTCTTTCTGCGAGAATATAATTAATGATTTAAAACTACGTGAAAATAGAAAGTCGGGCAGTATCACTTACTGCCATGCCAATGCCAATGGTAATTCCTAACACAACGCTCGCGTAACACTATCAATCTAAATCTGAATAATATTCAATGATATCGCTAATCCACTGCTTCATATGTTCGAAAAAAGTGTCTACTCAACAACGTCAATAACGCAATGAATGTTGTTGAACTGTCAAAATGATAGATATTCTTTCTGTTAGAGTTAGGGTTACGAAATACCCATCTGGAAATTCTACAATTTCCTTTACCTAAAAAGAATTGCGAAATTGTGCTGAAAATTGTTCTCTGCAAGCCAGTCATCTTGAGCATTATTCACAATATATTAGTCAGCACATGAGACCATATTAACCATGTTTCTGAGACCTTGTGTCATTTCACCGGTGTGGTTTCTGACATTGACTAAACAGATTGCAATTATGTCGCAAGTACTAGGTAATAGGTACTCTTACTCATTGACCTATCCTTATATAGTATCGATTAGGTAGGTACGTTCAGCACCGACCGAACGATCCATTTAGGTGATAATATTATTGTCATACCTAAATGTGTTTTCGTTTTCGTGTACACATCAAGCTATATATTTCCAGTTTTAGCTGACCACGTTTTGTATAGGTTTTTCGTACAATATTAAGTCAGTTTATACTGGTTATGTATAGCTTGATTTGTATGGCCGTGCGAACTTTTTTAATAAGGAAATTAAAATTTTGGTGTAATATGTTTTTTGACTAGGTCTGTAACATGTAAAAGGAATCCACGATAAAGAACGATACAAAAAAAAAAAACTAGAAAAAAGAACAAAAAGAAAGATGATATGGCTCGAAATGGGGTGACTACAGAGATGACGACTAATGAGAAGTATGGAAGAAGAAAACATGTTGTGCCGCCTACAAATAAATTGGGATAAGTGTAAGAGAGAGATATTTCATCACCATGACCACCACCATGCATAATCAGCCTATAACGTTCCCACTGCTGGGACAGGTCTGGGGGCCTAAATAGGTCACTTTGGCAGATTCATAAAACAATTCATATCACGCAATTTCATCTGTATGAAAGTTTTGTATGGAGATTCGTAAAATGCTATAGGTACACCTCTGCCTAACTCTTCAGGGATATAGGTATGTATAGGTGTGAAACTGTCAAATAGATGAATTGCGTGATAAGAATTGTTTTATGATTCTGCCAGAGTGGCCTTTTTAGGCCCCCTGATCTCTGTGAGAGCGAGTGGGCCGTAATCTTTCACGCGGGCCCAGTAGTGCGGGTTGGCAGATGTCACATGTCTTGGAAATATTGGTTGTAGGACATGAAAATTTCTTCACGATGTTCACCGTTTTGAGAGCTATGGTGATGAAATTATTTACATACAGAATTGCGCCTGCCGGGGTTCGAACCCACGACCTACAACTCGTAAGTTCCATTACCACTAGACCACTGCTCTCACTCACCACCATGATCATGTATGTAGAGTTTTATTTTATTTCAGTTTTTTGTTCAGTTATGATTAAAAAAATAAAGTATACTGACTGTCGTAGCTGACTGTACGATTGCAACTTTGCGAGCATAGCTTTCCTTAGCAAATTCTATGGTTTGGGGAAGAACTAAATACTTTCAGTGAGTATCGGTTGAAGTGATGAAATCAATGTAGACATTTACTAATACAAATAGGTACGTAACTGTAGTGGGTAGGTAATAATTAAAAAACATTGTTGCATATTGTGTTAACATTCTGCGTTTATCTATCTAGAAATGGAATGAAATCGTAAAAGACTAATTACTGCTGTTTGGTACAGTATTTTTTTTTATATGACCAATAATAGGTGTTTTATTTATACAAAAGTGCGTTGCATAAATCACACGTTATTTTGCTATTTTCTGTAGTCTGTCTGGCATACTTTTGTCAGAGCCATTTTTCTTGTAACTATTTTCTTCTTTTGTCTCTTTAACCTCTGTCTTTCCTGGCCTCTTTTATTTATTTTTTAAGGTTTTCGGCTGGTGGATCCCCTATGAATAAGACTTCATTGGCTCTCGCGTTCGCGTCACTCCTTACAATATCTTATCTAGTCAAATTTTTTGGACAGTAGGGATCATCAACGTCGTTTGTCCATAACTGACCATGACATACATACCTTCGTAATTACTCCTACTAGTAGTGCTATCTATGACTGCAACAGACCGCAATTCTTTCTCATCGTCATCATTATCATATCAACAAAAATATCAGCTGAGCTGTTTACAAAACACTTTCTAGAAAGGAATCCTTAGGGACAATTCTCGTGTTTTTAATCATGTAAGTTTAGTCTTAAAACCTAGGTATTAAGACTGAAATTAGAATGCAAATGCGTTAGCAAGTTTTTTAAATTGTGTCGCTGAGATGAGATTGCGGTTTGAATTTTAACGTTTTTCAGGATGTGAATTTGGCCTTCTGAAGGCAGTAGGTACTAAGTGGTGTAGGTACATCATCATTACGTCACCACATCTATACATCACGATATCGTTTACCATCAGCTGATATAATGGCTCAAAACGCGAGCCTATCTAAGGTAAAAATTCCCGTTATCAATCGATGACCTTGACTATTCCTAATCTTAATTCATCAAGGTACAGTCGCGAGATTCAAAGCAATTTACTCTTAAAGTACTTACTTGGATTGAAGATTTTTATATGGATTCTGATCTGACATACCTACAGTGTCCGCCAATTTGTTAATTTTTTTTTTTCAAAATAGCGGCCACGCATGTGATCTATATTATAAATCATCAATGCAAACAGAAAACATAATAAGATCAAATCCCGCAAAGCGTCACATATATCTCTGAAACGTGACGGTTTATCGATTTCTATAGGTTTCAAGCGTGGCCGCCATTTTGAAAAAAAAAAAGAAAACAAAATGGCGGATAGCAGGTATGCCACGGACTTTGTGACTGTACTTAGTGTCTAGAATGTCTATGAGTAAAGAATGCATCGAGGTTCTAATTACATTTATGACGCGACTTCCGTGAAACCATCCCGGAAGTCAGGAGACCGTAATATGACGAAACTGTTAAAGTAATTGCCTGTGTTTATGTTGTTATATGTTATCATTTATTGTTATTACAGCAGTCATCTCTTTATCGTTGATATAAAACCGCAGGTAGGTGTGGATTGATAACAATGATAACACGTGTCGTGTCATAATGTGACCAAATGTGCAATAAAAGACCCTCTACTTGTAAAAATATACAAGTAGGTACGCATTTGCACCCCAATTAAAATAACTTAACTTCAATAACAAACCGAAGTATTTTGGAGGAGATTCCTAATCCATTATTCTAAAAAAAATATCTATTCTGGTTCTGTTTTTTCCGCCATTACGAGACACGACAGCGTCAATCGTCAATCACACACACATAGATCGGTACTAGACTCGCTACTAGACGACACGTTTCTCTTGCACATGTCAGCTATCAGTTTTTCTTTGCTGATTTGTCTGAAAATCCCTATCTTAGTCTTTTACTAGCCTCTGCTCGCGTGAAATTTCATATTTAAGTAAACTCAAACTCAACTCAAAGCATTTATTTCAATTAAACCATTTACAGGCACTTTTGAATTGTCAAGAAGTCGTTCAGTCAGAAAATATGAAGCTAGTTGCCCATTCCAAAGCGTAGGTACCTATGGAGAAGAACGGGCAAGAAACTTCATGGACACTCTTTTAAATTATATTTTTACAAAAATATTAGTTACATAATTAATGTTGAATTTATAATTATATGTGAGAACGATGTAATAAAATAAAAAAGACGTACGTGTTAAGAGCGTCCAGAGTACAGCAAATAGTACTTAACTAAACAACAATCCAAAAAACAACCGACTTCCAACAAAACACTACAAAGTGAAAAATAACTTTAATTTCGGAAGTCGGTGTCGTTGGTTCTGCATTTTCGTTTTTTGACACCGACTTCTGAAATTAAAGTTATTTTTCACTTTGTAGTGTTTTGTTGGAAGTCGGTTGTTTTTTTTGTTAAAAAGTTTTTATTTTTCACTTTTGAGTTGTGGTACCTACCCCACACCAATTCGTATACCACTACTTGCTAAATATATAACAGTGACAGGAAGTTGTACAGAAAAATTGGAGTCGAATCCCGAGTGATGTTAAGACGTAACATTTCCGTCTCTGAAGGACTCGTGAATGGAGCTATGGGCATAATAAAAAAAATCAAATGGCCGGCCCTAAGGAGAGATCAATTGGAGGATGGGGAACTACCGGAAGCCGTGTACGTAAAATTTGATGACGAAACTATTGGTCTTAGGCTAAAGATAGTAACGGTTGCATACCCATTCCACCAACAAGCACTACGTTTCAGGCAGTAAGGGGTTACGGAGATGTGGAGCGTCGTATGCTGCCTCTAATATTAAGCTGGGCGGTCACAGTACATAAATTACAGGGTACCAGCCTAGAAAGAGCTGTGATCGACCTTGGTAAAAAAAACTTTGCAAAAGGGCAAATATACGTCGCGCTAAGTCGTGTCAGAAGTTTGGAAGGTATCGTTTTGTCAGATTTGGATGCCAACAAATTATTAAAGCGACCACACGACGACAGATCATTGACGGAAATAATGAGGCTACGAAATCTGTCTTCTGACAATCAAAGCCACACTTAATGTACCTACGACTCAAGGGCGAAGATCTCTTTGGCGTCTTATTAAACAGTCTTCAGCGATTTCATTTTCGAGCAGTAGCCTTCGAAATAGCTTCTCGTATCACATCTCCTGTATCATGTGGTTCGCATTTACTCGATAAGCCCAAACACGGCTAGAATACATTGTTTTATTACGATGCTCCGGTACCTACCTTCCAGCTTCATAAGATCGGTTTGATGGTACCAGTTTCGTCAGAACTATTTATTTAAATTTGCTTCGTCATAGTCGCTTAACTATCTTAATCGAGATATCTTATCTCTACCCATGAAATACTTATAATCATTGAAGAGTTCCTGTGGCTATCTGTAGTCTCCTTCATCAGTTCCACTTCACCAAATTATACTTTCTGAATGCAAATGCTTGAGTTGTCGATGAAAATACCAGAATTGCTATATGTATGCCTATAATATTTGAGGAGTTCCCTTAATTCCTTATGGATCCCATCATCAGAACTGGATTTTGACAAAAATGGGACCAATCTGGAAGTATATCCTTTTAAATAAATAAAAAAATTCTAAATCGGTTTTGTAACATCATCTGAAATTGTCGTCTTGTTGTTTTTTCGCGGCCATCAACCAAACCTTGTTTTTCTAGTACAGAGTAGTGTAACAAATAAAACTTATTTGACATGCATATCTCTAAATGCAGTCCGAAATGAGTTATTAAGAAGTGTTATTTTACTGCAGCTAATTAAAAGTCGGAGTATAGGTAAGTGATGACTCTCGGACTCAAACACTTGAATCATCAATAGGTTTCATTTGATTTGAGAGAGTTCAACTAACACACTGTACATGCCTACCAAAGAGGATTTTCCTCGACTTTCATGGGATCCCTTCATCAGACTCTGACTTGGTGACAATGGGACCACCTCAAGAGCATACCGTTTCAAACCCTAATGTCAACTGCTCATCACCTGTTACAAAATATTGCTTTTCCCGATGCTGGGACGTTAATTGTTGAGGAGTTCTCTTGGTAAGAACCAGGAGAACTTGAGCTGATGGTGAAGTCACCATCAGCTCCACTTTACCATACGCATTGTGACGATCATAAATTGCTTAGCAACCATATTAAAGCAATCGAATCGCTACCCGTGAAATATTTTTCATTGAGTAGTTTCGATGGCCATCTGTGGTCTTCATCATCAGTTCCACTTCCCCAAATTATACTTTCTGAATGCAAATGCTTGAGTTGTTAATGAAAATACCAAAATTGCTATATGTATGCCTATAATATTTGAGGAGTTCCCTCAATTCCTCATGGATCCCATCATCAGAACTGGAGTTTGACAAAAATGGGACCAATCTGGACATATGTACTTTCAAATAAAAAAAAAAAAAATTAAATCGGTTCATAAATGACGGCGTACTGAGGTAACAAACATAAAAAATAAAAAAAAAAAAAAAAAAACATACAACCGAATTGAGAACCTCCTCCTTTTTTTGAAGTCGGTTAAAAATTAAAATAAGCCGAGGCAGCCAATTGATGACCAGCCCCAACTGACGGCGACCGTTCACGAACATGACGCATAGATCAGCACCATTCAGCTCAACCATTTTAAAGGGAGCTAAATGATCCAACACACACGCCACCGTCAGCGAGACATTTTTGTGAGCATGACATACTATCAGCCGCCAGGGCACATTCAAGTCAATGAAAGAAAAATTATTACCCGGTAAATGGTAGCTTACATAGAACTCACATCTGTGCTATGAAATTATACAATACAAAGGAAATTGAGTTTATACAATGCAAATATAGTCCCACAATCTTTAGCAGCTCCAACACAAAATATACCTAAAACATATCTATAGATAGACATAAAATATACCTATAGATACTGCCATCCACAAAGACGCGTCCCATTCTTCCTCCTAATCGCTAGTGAGTGGTTATCGCTGTTAATTCTTCTAGTGTTTTAGTTTTTTCGATACACACTAATTACCCACTATAATAAGTAATCAGTGTGTATTGACAAAACCAAAACACACTTGTACTGTATCCGATTAGGAAGAAGAGTGGGGCGCGTATCTTCGAGATGACAGTCTGTGTAATACACCTGTAATATCTGTGACGCTCTTCAATATGTAATGTAGCTTCCCATTAGTCAAAGAATTTATGGAATCAGATCAGCAGTTCCAAAGATTACCCTCTACATGCAACTCACAAATCCCTCATTATAATATTATTATTAGTACACACGGCTACACATCAAGCTATACATTTCCAGTTTTAGATGATCTCGCATTTTAGAAGTTTTTCGTGCAATCAGAAGTCAGCTTATACTGGTTATGTATAGCTTGATGTGTAGCCGTGTGTACCTATAAATATAATATGTAGATCATCTCAGCTCGAATGCCTTAGGGTCAGTTCACACCGAGACGCGACGATACTGGGCCAGTGATCAGCGCTGCGTAGTGCAACGTATTCTGAATTCTCACAATGAAACGTGTATTTTTTCGTGTAATAAATAAAGTTATAATTTTGAGTCGCTCTATTAAAATGTGTGCGCAGCGTCGCGTCTCGGTGTAAGCTGACCCTTAGAAAGAAGGTACCTACTCTCCTTCTACTGCTTGTTTTTCCACCCTGTTTTGAGCATAGTTCAAGCAATGATAATCCTACCGTCGCGCGTCGACCGCGTCGCCTCGTTGGTCTAGTAGTCGAAAGCGCTACTACTGAGCATGAGGTTCTGTGTTCGATTCCCAGGTCGGGCAAAGTGTTATTGGGTTTTTCCATCAGGAATTTCTCAGTGGCATCCCGGAGTCTGGATTTGTGCCCGGTTGATGACAATAGATTCGCCCCCTATTACATGGGACTTAAACATAACTGGCAGAATGTGAGGTGTAGGAACTATAGCTATATCTCTGCCTATTCGGAGATTACGGGCGTGATGTTATGTTATGATAAAAGCTGGTCAGCAAAGGCAGTTACAGGGCTGACTGCCCAACGTGCACCGGACCATACACACTCGTACAAGCTATTGTGATGCATACCCACCACGCAATACAAGATATTTTGATAATATTTCCAAGCGATTTAACACTTTCTTTGCATAATTGCTCAATCTTACCCAGAGAATTAAAACCAAATTATTTAAGACTCACGTTGTAACCACAAATAATAATAACTGTCAAGCCAACTGTCACGTTCGCCTTCGCATGCAAAAACGTCTTTTGCCTCGACCTTACAAGTTACTCGTAAGTTTGTCATCGCTTAAGGAAGTATGTGGGGCTCCGGCTCAGACCTTATAATATAGGCGGTACTCGTTACTGGAGGTCACTGATTAAGACCTAGCCACGTCATGACGTATGTGAGGCCAAACGCAGTTGCGCAGGTCCTTTTTCCTGGAATGTTATACGTAAAATTGTTCTTGATTGTGATATGGAATAATTGGTGTTACGGAGTTAATTATAAATTACCAGAATTGGGTTTTCGTTTTTAATGACGTCTGCAGATTGCAATACACGTAAACCAAGCAGCTTGAGGCTGCCTGATATATTGAACAAGGATATAGGCTGTATCTCTGAAACTGACACTTCATTATGTTTTACATTGTAAAATCAATTTTCACGACGTCGCACGTCGACGTGACGGCTAACGATGCGACGTCATGTCGTCTATTCCCACGACTCCAACGTCGTCGACGACCGTCACGACATGACATGTGTTTTGGCCCTTAGGGCGGTTTCGTACTACGTCCGATCCGAATCCGAGAAACGCCGGTCCGAAGTGACCATAGTCCTATTTATATGACCCGTTGCGCACTAGATCCGGACTCTATCCGTCCGAATTTAGAAGATTTCCAATTCGGATTGAAGTCGGATCTTTAATTCGGATTCGGATCGGATGTATCTAGTGCGAAACCGCTCTTATGGTAGCAGTAGCATTTGGGAGTTCTTCACTGTGGGTTTCCGTCGGTAGGAGTGCAACAAAGACGACCCTACAAGGAAGCATACTCAGGATGTACGCTTCCTTGAATTTCCCCATGAGAAGAAATTAAAAGTTATTAGGCGGATCACACGCTGCAACGTGTTACGCGAAGGGGCGCGTTAAATTCCCCGCACGGAAGCGCGTTTTTATTATCTTGCGATCAAGAGATCAACAAGGCAGTCGATGTGTCTTGTGAAGGCATAAACATTTTTTTTTGCTGCTTGGTAACCACACCGATGCCGCGATTGCAGAAAGTGACGATTCACTCATTACCTTGCTAGCAACAAACGCTAAGTAACGTACTCGTATGTATGCAGATTGTAATTTGAGGTCAGGCTAATGTCGTACAGCCCATTTTCCTGTTATGTCATAATAATTCTTAGAAATATTATGCTTTTTTGGAATTTCTGCTTTTATTCGAAATCCATAAGTTGTACTTAATTTAATTAATAACTAAAACTTCCATCAGTTAGTCGAGTCGGAACAAACAGCTCACTTCAAACTCACTTTGTAAGTTAACTCTGTGAGACTTTTACAGAATCGCACTAAAGTGCCCAATTTGCATAACACGGTTTCAATCACAATATGAGTTAATTTTGAAGGATATTGCTAATCCATTGCTTCATGTGTTCGAAAAAGTTGTCTGCTCAACAATGTAAAATGACGCAATGAAAGTTGTTGAACTGTCAAAATTAAACCCATTGCTTATACTGTTAGTTTGTTAAGCAAAACTAAAAAGAAAGCTTTTCACTTTTGACGTGACTTGATTTCGTATATTGCTTTACTGTTGCCAGTCCTGGGAAGCTGATAAAGACCACAGCAACCAACACTGTGACGTCTGCTTGAGTCAAATTCATGTCCTTTTGCCTGTACTGACACGTTAGACTTGATAAAACGAATTCCTATTAAAATTACTGGGAATTACCAAATTAACTTGCGGTGTATGAATAGCAAGAGTAGGTAAAATCGGTTAATTTGTTAAATTAATTATTTTATTAGTCGCCGACCATTGTTCTTTTTATAGAGACAAGTTGACGCCGCACAAAAAAAACTTTTCCATTATGGTTGTGATTTTATACCTCGTTCGTTTAGTGCTCGTAAGCGCTATTGCTGAGTCCTGGGTTCGATTCCTAGGTCGGGCAAAGTGTTATTGGGTTTTTCCGTCAGAAATTTCTCGGTAGCAGCCCGGAGTCTGGATTTGTGCCCGGTTGATGGCAATAGGTTCGCCTCTCATTACATAGGACCTAAACATAACTGGTGAAATGTGTCACCTCTGCCTAACCCTTTTGGGAAATATAGGCGTGGTGCTATGTGTGTTTTAAAATTCCACACCCAATCAACTACTGCTACTGAAATCCACAAAAATCAAAATCATTGCTTATAATAAAATAATAAACTAAATTCCTGCCAAGATAAAAAACTCTACACCTTAGTCAAAATATGTGGCTTGGCCGTTATTCGCTACAATCACATGGGCGTAAGGTGAAACATTTATGCACTGTTCATTACTTTTCTATATAATTATAATAGTTCTTGTTGTACCGAAACGGCCAAGCTTCATATTATTTTGACTAAGGTGTAGAGTTTGTGAAGTTAGGGCCATATTATGTGGTCTCGTCTTGGCAACATTTAACATGAAAATGTTTTTGGTGGGTTGGGAATTACAAAAGAGAGTGCCAGCCCTCAAACACATGCAAAAAATAACAAATAAGTACATACGGTAGTTCCTACGATACACGCGTCTCGGGACTCACATACTACAGGATATTAAATCGGATCTTTATAGTACCGACGTAGATCAGGTTTTTCCCGCAGTGCAAAGTACAAACAAATCTATTAAGTTTTATTTACTTTTAACTAACACGTCACTAGGTATACTCAACAAGACAACAAGCTACAATTTTCCAGCTTTAGCTGACCTCGTATTGTATAGGTTTTTCTTACAATCAGAAGTCAGCTTATACTGGTTATGTATAGCTTGATGTGTAGCCGTGTATACAATGAGAAGTCAGCTTATACTGGTTACGATCACCTTGATATGTCGTCGTAGGTAGGTACGTAGTACGTACTCGGGCAGTGACGCGTAATTGTGAGGTAGCCAGTACCTAGAAGTATAAAACGTCCTAGGAATCATGATTCCATCATTAGTGATTCACAAGTCATAACCCATTGAATATGCAACAATGGTCTGTGTCACCTATTTATATTCCAGACATTTCTTGTAAGATTTCCTCTGAGTGAGACACCAAATTTTCCTTTCCTTACATCAATTGTTTTTCGTAAGTAATGTGTTAACATGTTCGTAAGACGACCAGACAGCTCACCAATTGCGTAACACACCATCGATCACAATTTGAATCATTTTGAAGGATATTGATAATCCATTGCTTCTATGATCGACAAAAATGTCTACTCGATCCCGTAAATAACGCATTGAATGTTGTCGAACTTTCAAAATTAATGCCATTATTACTGTTAGAGTATTTACGTAATTACCTTGCTGGACTTATGTAGTCTGATATCGCCAACCCCTCTTGAGCAAGCGTGGTGATCAATGCTCATGCGTTCTCTGTAAGTATGAGAAGAGGCCTTTGCCCTGCAATGGGACGTGGGACAATAATAGGCAACACTTGCGGACATTGAATATTCATTCCGTGTAATCCTGTCCTTACCTATCTTTAACATTTCCCGTATTTGGGCTTTCGTAAAACACTAATAAGTAGGTACTCCCCAAAGCTCATAAGTGAGGCCCACCCAACCATTAAAATGATATACAATTTTAATAAACCAACCATAACGGTCTTAATAAATTATGTTTTGTAAGTTATTGGGAATGTAATATGGCGATTAGTATTCAATCGACTATTGTTCAAACCAGTTTCGACCGGTTATCTGTCAATTACAGATAAGCAAAGTCGGCCCACGAACTGCCATCGCCGAGCCTTTATATTGTTAATTAATTTAACAATTAAAACAGGTATCAAACATTTATTTATTAAACCACGAAAATAATGTTTCATTATTGCTTATAATGAAGTCTTACAAGTTATGCCGTCGTCATTACGCACGTTATGTAATTAAATAACTTTGTTTTAATGTCGCCCAACAAAATTGGGCAAGAAACTTTTTTAATTTCTTCTGTTCTTGTTAACAATGACAACGTACGTACGTGGTACGTCGCGTAACAATCTGGGGACAAAGAGTTGAGCAACATTTCACCCTAAACACGAGCAAAACGTTCTCGAATATTGTTGTATGTACGTCATATCCATCTGACCCCATTTGGTCATTTACGTCACAACCTTTGTTCTTCATGAAGCCATGAAAAGTCTTCGACGTCGGTCAACTTTGCCCGATTGTAGGTACGCGCGACAAGAGTTGCCTAACGTTTCTTCATCCTTGCACAGTTAACACAAGGCTTCTTGAAAAGTAAGTAAGTTACACGTCCATATTTTACTCACGAATAAAAAAAAAAACGCATGCCTGCTTATAAATGGGAGGCAGATGGAACAGGCTACAGCTTGGCGATTTGTAGAAACAGATTTTTTCTTAACTGGGGATAGGGTTGGTTGACCAAGTTCTTCTTCTTAACGTGTAGATGGCAAAAAGTTCAAACATCTTTGGCCCAAAATTCAGCTGCGCGAACTCAGCTCACTGACGCAGTCGTAAGATCATCAAGTGCACGGATGACAGGGCATGCGGCGCAGGATGGAAGGTGCCATTATAAGTGCGGATTTCACCAATGAAACTGAACGTGATCAGCACTTCTACACCGCGTTGAAGAGCTGTCAGTGTCAATGTAGACCACAACAATTATGATTTTGAACGCGGTTTAGTGTAAGTGTATGCTGAACGCGTTCAGTTTCATGGGTGAAGTTCGCCCTAAGATTTTTTTCAAAAATATCCGGAGTACTATTGACTCAAGTAGCTGCGTTACTTACTTTAGATATTTCTAAAATGTTGCTTTACATTAGTGGGTTTATTTATGAACGTTGCTTATAGTTAAGAGACGTTTAAACATTTCGTAATTGAATGTAATTAATAAACCGTAATTAAATGTTTAAACGTCAAAAATGTATGTTTAAACAATCGCTTATCATTAGGTACATACTTAGATAACTTTAAGCAACGTTTATAAATGAACCCCTACTTACCCAACCAGTGGTTCTGTGTTTATGTGTAGCGTCTTTCCTTCTTTTTGGCAATATACCTTTATAACTAGCTTTCTGCCCGCGACATCGCCCGCGTGAAATTACACCCTCCCCCATTCACCCTCTTAGGGGTGGAATTTCGAAAAACCCTTTCTTAGAGGATACCTACTCTTCACAAAGAACACACCCTCCACATGTCTCTAGGACTAGCGGTTTAGGCTGTGCGTTGATATATCATTCAGTCAGGATTTTGAATTTGTTAATATAATATGTCGAATCCAGGTAGGTACATTGGATTGTGATCAGACATACTTGGTGACATACATAGTGTCAGATACACAGTCGTGGGCGCAGAATTGGGATAAGGGTAAACGAGAGAAATAGCTCCTTTAACTTCTACACAGTTTATTGTTACAGAGACAATTATTAACACTACTGTACTAATTAATACTCTGATCTTAAAACTAAAAACTGAGCAGTTCCCAGGCCAGTATGTGTGTGATCGTTTAGTTACGGACACCATACTTTATCCTAGACTCCGCACAAGGGTAAACAAAGGCGCCTGTGTCTCATTTTAAGTGCAGTGTGATTTTTTTCAAATAAAGTAAATAGTAGTAATGAGCCGACCACGGGTTTTCCCGATCAGCCGACTAGCCCATGGTGCCTTAATTCTATTGGATATTATATTTGATTGAATTTTAGTATGCAGACTGGGAGCGTAATTTTTAGGGCGTCGTCATATGCAGTTTAATTTATTGTCGTCTCCACCTCTTGTTAAATAAGAAGTATTTTTCAAACTGCATACAATAGGTGAATAAGGACGTCAAATTGACCATTGTGTGACGGTAAGTCATCCACAGGTGACTAAAATCTGTACCTACGTCACCTTTTGCCGTGATGTCACGTGGAACAATATCCATTCCTTTCTCATGACTGGGGGCTATGGCTTACCATTTACAATAGCCGTACATGTTTGCCTGCTTACGCTATACTTTTTATCAGAATAGAAGCTAGAATTAGCCTAGGGACAAATCAGAAGGCCAATTCCCGTATAATTAAAAACGTTCAAAATCTAGTCGCATTCTCATGTCAGCGACGATCAATGTTAAAAACTTGGAAATTAGAGGTATTTTTGGCAGATTGAGACTGTGAATGTTCTTAAAATTACGAGAATTACCCCTCTGAGCGGAAAGACGTAACGGAATTTTGCGGTTGTAATTCCGCTCCTTGTAACAAATGAGAATGTTTCGAAAGTGCCTTTGGGCGGAAAATTGCGCGCTTGTGACGCTTGTAGCTTCGGAAGTAGCGCTAAATTTCGCAGCGTTTCCACTCGGTCCAGACATATATACTTCACTATGCTTTGATCCAGCGTCAGTTATCCTTAGCCCAAGTAGCAGGGACCAAAAATGCCAGGAATGTCGCAGGTGACATTTCTTAGCTTCTCGGCTCGATCCACAATCACTACTTTGGTTTTCGCTCTATTCACTGCGAGACCAATGTTGCCACTTTCACTCTCGAGTCTTTGGAACAACTCACTCATATCTTCCATGAATGTTGCAAGGAGAACGGTGTCATCGGCATCTCTTTTTCCACCTATAGGGAAACCATTCTTCCAGCATTC
The DNA here is from genome assembly GCA_963669345.1 of Gortyna flavago. Classification (NCBI taxonomy): domain Eukaryota; kingdom Metazoa; phylum Arthropoda; class Insecta; order Lepidoptera; family Noctuidae; genus Gortyna; species Gortyna flavago. The sequence continues at coordinate 16,406,963 of OY770128.1, forward strand.
GATGGTCTTCCGAAATAGTGGTCGCACACCCGGAGAGTGGGTGTACAGAGGCCAGCACATCAAGCTACCCCAATCTGTCAAATTTCTTTGATAGATTTTCAACTATACCACAAAGGAATTAGGTTCATATTCAATTGGGAAAATTTGACAGATTGGGGTAGGTTGATGTGCTGGCCTCTGTACTATGCCAAATCAAAACCTAATAATCGAATATCAATTCGGTTGAAAAGGGAAATATGCAACACACCTTTTTTAGTTTAGAACTTATTAGATCATTCAGTACCTATCCTAATGAAAGATTGATTGTCTGTGTAATAGACTCTGGATTCCCTTCTGGATTCTCTGGAACTCCCATTTCCAGTAACAAATTCCACAGTTTATCCCATTGTAGACTGAATACGAATACTTAATTAGTTTCGAGTTTCACTTGCGTTATTAATTTATGAGTAGGATGACGCACTAAAAGTTATTCTAATACAATTTAACAATAAGTTGGAATTTTCATTGAAATTCGAGCAAAGCGTTCAAATTATACATAACTATTGACGTTAATAGAACTACTAACATTATATTTAGATTTTGTAGCTATATTTAGAACACTTTTGGTTCTAAAATTAGGAATATTTGAAACTGAATAATAGCTGGCAATTACCTATTTATAGGTAAAACAATGATTAGTCTATTTTAGGGCAATTTAGGCTGATGACGCACGTCGACAAAACAGGAGTCAGAATAAGACCCAGCGAACACTATAGAACAGGGTTTGAAGGTCCGTGGCATACCTACCTATCAGCCATTTTGGTTTATTTTCAAAATGGCAGCCACGCATGTAACCTAATAATATGTCGGATATTTTCATGAGTATGCACTTAAAATGGCGCCTTTGTATAGCGTTGTGCGGAGTCTAGGATTGAGTTTGGTGTCCGATACGGAGATACGGACCTAACGGACCATGGAGCGACAGTGCAGATAGTTTAGACGTGGTCGCAACACATACTGGCCTAGGAACTGCTCAGTGTTTCCCTTTCAGTTCAGAGTATCAATTAGAACAGTAGTGTTAGTAATTGACTCTGTAACAATAAACTGTGTTGAAGTTAAAAGAGATTTTTCTCGCGTTTCTCCGTATCCAATTCTGCGCCCACGACTGTATATCTGACACTATGTATGTATGTCACTAAGTATGTCTGATCACAATCCACACTACTTACCTGGATTAGATATAACTCTCATTTGGAGAAACATCGACATAAATGTATTTTTTCCCAAATATTAGCACTTAGAAAGAGTGTTTACGTTAGGAAAGCATAGACGTAAAGAAAAAAAAAAATGTACTAGTTACGTCGATGTTTCTCCAAATGAGCGATATAAGTATAATAGGTGGTTGCATTGATGTCAGCTATAGATTTAAATAAGTAGGTCTCATGACTGGTATGCCAGGCTCCATATAAAAGAACGTGCCGGGATAACCCCGTCAGGAACGAATTTCAAAATGAAAATCCAAGATGGTGGCTGCGAAAATTTTCTTGTATGTAAATTTGCTTGTATTTTCATTTTGACCTCACTATTTGCTTCAGCAACCTCGAAAGCCATGAAAACTATTTTAGTCTCTCTATGTAATAAAAAGTCGCATAGGTGACGCTTTTTCGTGACGATTTATTAAAGTTTACTCCTACCGCAAGGTCCGTAAAAGAACTTCGTTCCAAAAATCTTCAATCCCCTTTAATCAGACCATAGTTTGATCGGTCGGAATCCTGTTAAAAAGTTTAACGACCAAAGCATCCGACTAAAAGTCCCTAGTGCGCGCAAGCCCTAACAGCCCTACTTACTAGAAATTCGTTTTATTTATGAAACTCCCCCGACATCGACATTTTGTAACTTTTCTTTTCATTCCAAAACATAAAGCCATCCACAATTACAAAACCATTATGTAACAACATTCGAACGTTTTTCGGCATTCATAACAACCCCAAACGTTGGAAAAAAATATGTTATTTTCTCTCATGAAACAACCCCTTACATTAACTTACGTAATGAAACCACCCCTCTTTTAAAAACGTGCGATTTTCCTTAACGTTCTAGAACGATTTCAATTAGTATGATCTATTACGTCATAACATTTTCCTCACTTTTATTTGATTAAGAACCTATTTAGATGTTATTATGTTTGACGAGAGAATTTGAAAGTTGCTTCTGTGACAGAAAAGTTTTGGAGGAGTGTGGATACACGATGCGGAGGAACGAAGAGTATGATTGTGACAAGAAATGTGTAAAGGAAAGAATGTGGATGGCTATCAAAAAGCCAGACCTCAAAAAAAAAAAAAACAACCGACTTTCAAAATAAACACTACAAAGTGAAAAATAACCATTTCGGAGCCAGTGTTGTTGGTTCGCATTTTCGTTTTTTGACCGCGACTTCAGGCAGACCTTAGGCAGAAGTATACCTACAATATTATATTACATTTCGCCAACTAGGTACATGTAATAGTGGGCGAGTCATTGCCATCAACCAGGTACAAATCTAGATTGCGGGCTGCTACGAATTTCTGAATTTAATATGAGAGATGAAATTGATTTAAATATTATCGATAGGTTTCAATTTAAAAAGCCTTGTAAGGTCTTAGTTATTATTTAGTTAAAAAGATTTCTTATTAGTTTTGTCATAGACTTATAAAAAAAGGATGGACTCCGCGCCACGCATATCGAAAGTGAAGCACCGTACCTATCTATGTGTGCGTGATTGACGATTGACGCTGTCGCGTCACGTAATACTGTGCTTCACTTTCGATATGCGTGGCGCTGAGTCCATCTTATTTATAAGTCTATGAGTTTTGTTAGTGGAAAGCGCGACTATTTAGTGCTCCTGGGTTTGATCCCCGATTTGGGTTTGATCGGGTTTTTCCTACTAGAAAGTCCTGGCAGCCCGGAATCTAGATTTGCACCCATTTCATAGCAATAAACTCGCCATCTTTAAATAGCTCCTGCCTACCCCTGCGCTCAATACAAGCATGATGTTATGTTGTTTGTAACGGATCTGTCTAGGACGGCCCGTCAGCTCATGAGTAGATAAAAGTACGTAAACCCCTTAAAACAAAAATGAGAACAGTAATTAAGTGACGTCATTCGCCCACGACGACGCATCGCAAACAATTGACTATCATAGTGACAGTTTCCTACGCAACAGTGTATAACTATTAAATTATAGTGAACGGGGAAACACGACGCGACGCCACTATAAAAACCTATGGTGTATGGTAGGTATTATTATTAGGCGGGCCCTAAACGAACAATTATATTGCACAATATCACGAAATGCGCAATGTTTTTCACCGTTTAGGGAAGATTGCGCAATGATTGAACAAAAGTTTGAGCGAGTTAAATGTTTATTGCACCAAATTTTAATTGCACCGTGTAGGATATAGTAGATTAATATACAAGTGTCGAAAGGAATCAATTTTTATACGAGGTATTTAGACGTCCGAGCGCAGCGAGCCGGCTATAGTTCGAGTAGGAATTGATGACTTTCACCCGTGTTAAACACTTTTCATTTAGAATATAAGGAAAGTAAAAAATAATAGTTTTTCTAAAATATTTATATTTTCTTGTCTGCTCGCCACTTTATAAAATCATTGTAAGTATGTATTTAAGTAGGTATCTTTCGTTTAAAATTTCTGGCAAAAGATTTTCGATCACCTACTGTATTTGCCTCTTCTTTAACCGAATCCCGCTTAATAGGTATTTTTTTTAAGTCACACTGGCTGTTTATACACTCACTAAAAGTTTTGTAGCTGACTACCTAACTAGTTCTGTTTTTTAAATTAATTCCCTCCCTAGAGAAGGAAGCAATTACTATGAGTCTTTCCCGCCGAAAGGTGAGAAGCAGCGTCTTCCACCCGCTATTCGGATCAAAGAAACACTACTTTCCGAGAATGAGAAATCGAAAGTATTGCGCAGGTCTTGCTTGCTCATACGAAAACAATGGATCATTTGAGTGCAAGGGCTGGTTCAATCATATTGCGCAATATAAAAATTGTGCAAACTTTTTGTAGGTGTAGGGGCCGCCTTATGAACAGTTTTCATGCTTTATTACGTAAGGGTAATGAAAACTGGACTCATTTACTAGAAACGTGTGTTGCGTAATGAAACGAATGCAGGAGATTCGTAGGAATTGTTGTTGTTTTAATCCTGAGGTTTTAACCGGAACACAGCAACGCTATATAGTACTTCCCCGGACAAGCTCCTTCACAAAGAGCTACTATACAGTGTTACTAGCCCTACCAAACTCATCATCTGCCTAGCCTTTTCCCAACTATGTTGGGGTCGGCTTCCAGTCTAACCGGATGCAGCTGAATACCAGTATTTGACATGGAGCGACTGCCTATCTGACCTCCACAACCCAGTTACTGGGTAATACGATACCCCTTGGTAAGACTGGTTGTCAGGCTTTCGGGCTTCTGACTACCCGTAACGACTGTCAAAGATCAACGAATGGCAGCCGGGACCAACGGCTTAACGTGCTTTCCGAGGCACGGCCCTACCAAACTAAAAACAGCAAATCAACAATAAATAACAGTAGAAAACAGAAAAAAGCCATTTCAGAACAATAATTCTGCTGTCCAGCATAAGAAAAAAATAAAGAAGTTTGAAAACATGCATTTTGGTCTTTTTGTTTCAGATGGCGCTCAAAGTACGAAAACAGTAGAAATATGGCCTAAATCAGAAAACATAGATGTCATTGAAAAAAATTTAGGTTTAGCAACATTGTGTAAGCACATCGAGACGATGAATTACGTTACCATGAATTCAGTACTTAGTGATTCTAGACCAAGCAACGTTGTGATTTTGTAAAAACAATTTGTAATAGGAAACAGCAGTTTCTTTTTTACAAAATTTCTCCGCTAGTGGTCCTAGAATCATGGGCTGAATCAAGTGTATAATGAAGTGTATAATGAAAGCTTCCTATACGCATCTTTATTTATCTTTTTAGATGGGAAAAAGACATTGAACTCGATGACATTGAACGCCAATGTTACCGTAATCGACACCGCTACGGATGTGTTCGACTGTCCTCGGGATGTACTCGGTTTTAATGTATATCCGATGTCAGTGAGTGATGGCAAAGTATTCTGTTTGTTTTGTTTTTTTCATTTGTGTCGGCACTCCCGGAGTGCCACTGTCTCTTTTGCGGCACTGCCACTCCACATGTCTTCATGTCCACTGCCCAACATGGTCTTCCAAGAAATCATATCTGTCATGCATTACATGAGGAAATTCCATGAATTGCTCTGTTGTGCTCGAAATTATATAGAATTGGATTATTGACCGCAGATGTATCACATCGCTCAAGCTATTCTGAAATAGAAGTAACTCGTATGGTCAAGATTCCCGAAACTGGTGTTTTCTCAATCAACCTTGAACCTAATGATTTAGCGATAAAGTTGAAAATCGATTAAAGAAATTTGACAGGTTGTGCTGGCGTCTGTACATTATCATTCTCCTGCCCTCATCCCAATTTATTTTGCGGTCGGCTCAACATGTCTTTTTCTTCCATTCTCTTTATATCATATTGTGGTCGGAATAGGATAATCAGCCTATAGTGTTCCCACTGCTGGGACACAGGCTTCTCGGTGAGAGGGAGTAAGCCGTGTGCGGTTTGGTAGATTAATAGATGTCACGTGTCTTCGAGTTTTTAGTTTGGGTTTAGGAGTCGGCGCAACATGTATTTTTCTTCCATACTTCTCTATTAGTCGTCATCTCGGTAGTCACCCCTTTCTATCAATATCATCTTTCACATTGTTTCTTTGGTCTTCCCCTACTCTTATATATCCATACTTAAAACTTTCTTCAACGACATTTTCCTCATTCCTTTGCATCATCTGCCCATACCATGACAACCGATTTCCATGCAACTTTTCAGTCACCGGTGCCAGTTTCAGACTTCCTCATAAGGACTCATTTCTTATGTTATCTTATTTCGCATTTTGGTCAAGTTACTTACCTACATGCTGTGAAAAAGTACCAATACCTACGCTTTATTCCGTACTTTCCCGTAGGTACATTTCATCACAATTCGTCGTTGAAAAACAAACACAACAAACAAAACGTAATACGTACTTTACACAATATTGTTTGTTTGTTAGTGGTTTTAATCACGTTTTAATACTGCGCCCGGCCTACGTAACGTTACTGAAAATCGTGCTGCTTACAGCTCAGAGCTGTGTGTTGCGTAATACAGGAGAATAATAGGTTACATTATTTACTTGAAAAGGATTCTTTTATGAACGCTTTATATTAAATGTTGTTTGTTTGCTTATTTAATTCGCCGACCAAGGCATACCCTCACTATCCCCGACGACGCCACTACCCTCCTCCAGGAGAGCAGTAAGGCCACTAGTACTCTCAGACGACAACACAATCACAAGCTCAGACACCCGTCCTTCCGTCCTCGCCGCCGAGGCCCGTCGCGACGTCCCGCACCATCACCGTGCCCGCCCCGACCCTTGCTCGAGCCAGCCCGCGCAGCTGAGCCTGTAGTTTTAAATTCGCCCCTAAACACTAATGATAATACCGATCCAGCCTGTCCCTTGCTGTCCTCTTCCAGCGACGCCCTGAGCCGAGGTCCGAACCCCGCAGGGGGTTACCCTTAGCGCTGTCGCTTAGTTTTTAAGTTATTGTTTGCCCTGGCTGGAGGCCTTAATTCGAGGCATCCACAGGAAAGTCCGGTTAAGCAGTAGCCATCCTCATAAAGGATGAACTGCGAGATGCCATTTATAAAAAAAAAAAAAAATTGCTTATTTAATCATCTTTGGTGAGTATGTTGCAATTCTAGGGATGTTTAGTTGTGATGAATTCGTGCTTCATTTAAATACATTGTAATTTGTACAGGCGTTTCCAACATGTGAACAACTGAACATGGAAACGCCTGTACAAATTACTTATGTGCAAAAAGCTGTACAAATTACTAACTTACTTACATTATTTTTTATAGGCAAAAGGAGTATGCAAGGATCGCCAGGTGGCATTCTGTACTTTCTGCCTTACCCCACGGGAAGAAGGGTACAAACTTACACCTAGGTATGTATCTAAGGTCTATTCAAATTTGTTTCCAAATGATGTTATTTCAAGTTAAGCAAATATCAAAATTATTTAAGCGGCAATTAAGTTGATTTCAGTGACTGGCACTATTTAAGAAGTTATAAATATGTTTGAAGTTGTAGCGTAAACTGAACTTTATTTTGTGGGCGTTAAAGTTATTTTTCCAAATACTCATAATTGTTTACATGTTTGGCAAATAAATCGCGAACTTATTTATATTTTTCTTAATTACAATTTATTATAAATACAACTAACTATTTACCCTAGGTACTAAATGAAAGGAATAACTAACTACTTATACCAAAACAACCTTTTGTTTTGGTATAAGTAGTAGTTATTAGTTATTATTCCTTTCATTTAGTAAGTGTAAGTGTCCTTACACTTAGGCGTCGTATAGTAATCCTCCGCATCGCTGTCATCCGGAAACGTGCCCAGAAGACTGACGGCATTGCCACGTTGAATGGCATGGCACTTACATGAATTATATAATAATATGCTTCTTAAGTAGGAAGTTATGTCATTTTAGTCGGTAGGAGTCAGAACAGAGTCACAGCAGATATCGATGAGAATGTTTCACTTGTTTTCACAAATTATTCAGTCTCATTTGAGCCGGAGGACGTCCACTAACATAATTATGCCTCCCCAAGAATTGTCACATGACTATCTAGCAGCCCTAATTGCGGAACACACTTCCAATCACAATCTGAATCATTTTGAATCCATTACCTTGTCTCTTATATCGAAAAATTTGTCTGCACAACAAAGTAAATAACGCAATGAATGTTGTTGAATTTTCATAATGAAAGCCATTGCTACTGTTCGTGTATTAAGCAATTACTCCCCAGGTCCTTGCGACCTTTGGTGGATCCTTTCGATTCTCGTTTCGGCAATCAAATCAAGTATGTAAATTATGAACTACAAAGTGTGCCAATAGATGTACTTATTGACCAAAAGTCTTCGCTAGACTTTTACAGGTTTCAATCTAAATTCCTTGTAGGGCTTATTGCTTAAATCCGTTTAGTTAGGTACTATTAAGGGCATAGCGCGTGCGCCTAGAATAGTGTAGGACTAGGTCCACCGGTTGCCCTTGGCTCATAAGGGACAGCTTCTAGATACGCTCATAAACTTTAATAATACCTATGTGCTACTTTTGCAATATTTTGGAGTGCCAGTGATTATAATCGTAACATGGACGAAACTTAGTTTCTTTAAATTTTTTGGCAGGATACGGCGACGCGTCCTGAGGAGATGGCGGGTTATTTTTTTTGTAAATGAAATCTCGCTAGTCAACCTAGGCGCTAGGAGCAAGGAGGTTGCCGGCTGCTTAAGCGTGCTATCCTGTGGATGCCTTGATAAATTAAGGCCTCCACTCTCCAGCTAGGAGCTAGGTAGGACTAAGCTAACCGACAACACGCTAAGGCGACCTCGGTTTAGGGAGTCGCTAGAGGAGGGCAGCAAAAGAAAGGCTGGTTTGAATCAAGAGGTGGTGGGATGAGGTGGACTCCATTTTAAAAATGATGCGCCCAAAAATCGAAGAATAAGTACTGGGAAAATTTGAAAGAGGGAACTGAGGGCAGGTAAGCCCTTGCCCTGTAATAGGTCTCCAAGTCAAGATCGAACAGTAACTGAATGATCTGAAAATTCCGAACTACTTTAGCTCAGTCCTTGATTCCAACCAACCAACGCTCGTTATCGTCAGCTGTCAGATTTATCTGAATAATATTGTTGCAGAAAAAAATCTGCTGTAGGATGTCATCACTCTCCTGCCCAATTACCTAGCTAAATTATTAGGGGTCGGCGCAACATGTATTTTTCTTCCATACTTTTCTATTAGTCGTCATCTCGGCAGTCACCCCCTTTCTAATTATCATTGTTCACACAGTCCATCGTTTCTTTGTTTAAACTACTTAATACTAGACTAAAACAAAAATCTGGAATTTTCTCAGCCACAAAATAGGTTGATGAGATGCCAATAAAATCACGCACAGCGTTACAGCTGTACCTACTCGTAAAATAACAGTGAACTAATTTGTATACGATTAAAATTCCGATACTAAATTCCGTATTAATGACGTTAACATTCTATTTAATATTATTCATTTACACATAATACGATTTAATGCTTAATAATGTAAACACATAAAAATATAAACTTATCTGTTATTTGGTTTGACAGCTGTGATTGGGTTGGAACTGGAACTGACGTTATTGAAAAATAATCAACAGTCAAAAAAAAAAAAATGGGAGACCTTTGGACAACTTTGAAAATCCCAATGTTGATATGAAACGGGTATTTCCTGCTAGGTAATTTCCTTTGATAAATGCATGTAGATACTTACTAGTATTATTTTCTCGCATCACAGAAGGAAAATACGTTTTGTACATTGGGATTACCTACAAACATTTCCATCTGAATTAGTCATTCAGTAGTTAACTATAATTAATTTTTATTATTGCCTTCATACTGCGTACAAAATGTGGGATCTTCTAGGGAACATTGACTTTTTTAATGGCTTTCTTGTTTATGGATGGAGCGATGGACGTTGAAGTGTGCACATGATGGTCCATTGTGTAAATTAGTCATTACTCAAATATTTAATGATGCTTTTAATTATATCTATGTGTGTGCAATTATTTGAAAACTGCGCAATTTTAAAAAATAACTAAGTATTTTTGCTCTTGCTATTTTGCTCTTGTTTAACCTGAGATGAGAAAACGAGATAAATAAACTTATTGTGCACAATATAAACAAAAATATCCTATATTTTATAATTCCCGTGTCATGGAAACTAAGTATTATCATCGGATAACCCGCCACATATTTAAAAGCCATTAAAGTATTATTATTACCTACTCATTTTAACATCACATTAAATGATAACACACCCCCGACTCGTCAGAAGCCCCTACATGGATGACTGGATGAAATCGTAAATAAACCTTATCTAACAATTGCTATCGATATCGAGGAAGTGACTCAGTGACAGCGCCGGCGTTTAAAACATGACTAACTTTTCATCGTCATCATAAATAACGGGAAGGAAAGTAACGGGGACCGATGACGTATTCCCAAGTCTCGGTACAGTCAAAGAATTTATTTTTAATTTCAGCACAAATAAAGCTTCGCGCTACTTATTAAAATGTTTAATTAGCAAAATTAAGCTAAGTAATTAAAATAATTACACAACATTCACAACTTGCCCCTAGCTAGTAGCTACACTATTTTTGTAACAATTTATGAAACAAATTCGAAAACAACAAAGCAAGCATTAAAAATGTTCAAAAAGATTGCACGAAGGCATTTCCTAATGCCATGGTCTCAGATGTAATAATAATAAATACTTGACATTACTTTTTAAAAGAACTGGCCATTGATGCTCGAAAAAAATGTTGTGACAGCCATAACGCTTCAAAGAAAAAAAAAAGTGTTTTAGTTTTTTGTGACTCATATTAAGTATATGTCATCCCAAAAAGTTTTTGTGATATTCCGGCCATGATGAAAGATAATAAACCTTTTTAAGTCGATGTCTATCTGCAGGAAGATAAAATTAGTCACAAACTTGATAAAGATAGCTATTAAAAATGATTTAATTTTTTGTACTTACATAAATCGTCACCTGCTTTTTGTTCACCTCTAAGTAGGTAAATAAAAACCTCACAAGGTTTTGAAAAGGCAGGGTCCAGAGAAGGACACGTGCGATAAGGATGGTTTCATCAAGGTGGTGAAGAAGAAGAAGAAGCCTCCTTGTCGGAACCAGTGCGGCACCGCGCTGGCAGGACCCAAGACGACGCAGCTGTACGTCTCCAGAATGCACCACTCTACGAAGGTTGAGGAGATTGTGGAGTATATGCGTGTGAAGACCAACTGGACTTTGAGCGTCGAGAAGTTGGAGTCGCGTCACAAAACGAAACTTCAAGTCGTTCGTGGTGCGTGTTCCGACACATCATCTCGAAAAGTTCCTCAAGGAAGTGTTCTGGCCGAAGGGTGTTGTGCGGCGCGGCCGCTGACAGTCTGTCACTTGGAAAACACGATAAAAGTCACGTATACAAACGTCAGACAGACACAAACATACGATCTGCATAATACCTACATACTATAAAGTATGTAAATGTATACATACTTCAGTAACCCCCTTACTAATAAACGTACTATTTCAGATGAATAGTTACACAAAGATTTTTCTCTTTCAGTCGTCAGTAATTTGACTTTCGAAAGAAGAAGACAAAGCGTTGTATAACTATACAGACGGTATACAACGTTTATTAGTAAGGGAGTAAGTAAACAGCACTATGTTAGTATTATTAGTTATTCTGAGACAGTACCTAACAAAAATAAATAGAAATAGTTCAGTCCGTCAGTAGTTAGTATGTAAATAGTTAACAATCATATCAGTACGTTATAAGTGTTGGTACAAGTCAAAGCAATGTAAATGCTGACATCGGTATAAGTATTAGGTTAGATACTTTCGCTAGTTTTTCTAGTCACATAATAGGTCTAGTGGTCGCAACTAGCAAGCGCTACTGGTGAACATGAGGTCCTGGGTTCGATTCCGAGGTCGGGCAGAGGTGTTGGGTTTTTCCAGCAGAAATTTCTCAGCAGCAGATTTGTGCTTTTACACGTTACTTAGGCGAAATGTGGGTGTGCTATAGATACACCCCAACATCACGCTTGTAGTTCCTGAAGCGTTAGGCAGAGGCCTAATAAGCCTTCGGGGATGACGGGCAACATAAGTTTACTAGTTTCTGTCCGCATGAAATTTCACCCTCCCCCATTCAGCCTCTTAGGGGTGGAATTTCGAAAAACCCTTTCTTAGTGGATACCTACTCTTCACAAAGAACACACCCTCCAAAATTCATGTATCTAGGACCAGCGGTCTAGGCTGTGCGTTGATAAATCAGTCAGTCAGGACTTTGTATCTAAACTAATATAATAAAGAGCTAAAGTTTGTAAGGTTGTAGGGGTTGTATCTCTGGATCTACTGAACCGATTTTGAAAATTCTTTTACCAATTTGTGAGTATCATAGGGTAGGTATATTTTATGTTAAAACAAGAAATTTTACGCGGACGAAGTCGCGGGCAGAAGCTAGTTTTATATATAGATAACTGTATAAACAAGATAAGACAAGACAATGCTGACATTGAAATGGAACGGAGGGCTGTTTCCGTGCTAGCGAATATGATAGCTCACAGGTTTACACGTTGTATTGGAGACGTAAAGGTGCAGACGCCTTATATATAAGAATTTATAACCCATGGACCCGATAATGGGTCGACCCACCGGGACCACGGGTAACGAGTGATTCTACTAGCAGCGCCCCGCGGTTTATTAAGTCTCGATCCCGTGGGAATACCGGGATAAAAAGTGTGTTAATCCTGGTTATAAACTATCTGTGTGCCAAATTTCATTAAAATCCGTTCAGTCGTTTTTACGTAAAGAAGTAACAAACATACAAACACAGTCACAAACTTTCGCCTTTAGAATGTTAGTGTGGTGGGTGAGGCTCTTTAGAGCATTCTGTATCACCTATGCAGCTTGTGGGAGAAATATTCGCAGGCGTCGTATGGGGGTTCCATAGCCTCCATACGATCGCCTGCGAATATTTGCCGCCCTTATTAGATAACGCGTTCAGAAAGCTAATGGGGTTGCCATGGCGTTGCAGTGCGTCAGGGATGTGGCGGTGCGTGTAGATTCATGGATTGTTTTTAAACAATTTCGCGCAAGCGCGCAACATCGATGCAGGCAGTGAACGTGTTTATTTTCGTTCACTGGATGCAGGCTCGAGTCATGTTTTGAAAATGATTGCTGACAAACTGGACTGTCCGTATGTAATTCACTGTTGTCAGTTACATACCTATTATGGTTACATGTTGTGTCATCGTATCGTGAAGATTTTGAATTTGATTTAAGAATCAACAATCAGTCAAAATAATAGTGCGTATGACAGGCATTATTTTAAAATAATGTGGGTACTTACCACTGACCTGTATTATTGTTTAATAGAGGTCAGTGGTACTTACCCACATGGGAAGGATTACGCAATCTATATCGACTTCTATATAGGTATATCTATAACTTTTTTTTTTTAAGTAATAAAGCTGAAGAGTTTGTTTGTTAGAACGCGCTGTAATAAATAAATATTTACATTTGCTATTTAATATCATGAACATGTCGGTAAATTGATACAATACCTATTCATAACGTTATTTACGTTGTTGAGCGGACCATTTTTCTAACATACTAAGTAATGCATTAGTAATTTCTTTCCATCTTTCAGATTGTGATTATCAATATGGCTGCCGGAAACTGAAAACGAAATTCAGTCGGATTCTAGCAATAATTACTCGATTGATTAATTTAATTTCCACCTTATCAAAAAATACAAAGCGGATTGCGTCTGAATCTCGTCGCTTTAGAGATCGACGCAACATTTCTTTGGCAATACATAGTTTCAGTAACACAATGTTTCATAACAGTGAAATTCATAATAACCCGCCACGCCAGATGGCAATGCCAAGTTACCGGCTGTCAAGGTTGAGTCAACTGTACTGTATGCAACTATTTCTTAAAAAATAATTCAATAGCGTAATAAAATTAAGTTTTTGAAGTGAAAACTTCATAAGGCGCACTTACGCGCTCATTTTGTTCAGCGAACGAAAGTGAACCGTCATGTTCGGATCGGTGATGCTGAATCGGGTACAGTTGGTAGGTGACGCTGAGTCGCATGATATTTGGCGCCGAATCGCATAGGTATGCATACAGCACCGAATCGGAAATGCATACAGCCCCTTTTTTAAATGGCTACTATTTTTCGAATTTAGAATGCCTGCCTATTTATTTGGAAAATTATGGTAGACATAGGCAGTTAGCTAAGCAGTAGTTACCTACTTAAACTTTTTAAAGTAAAAAAAAAAAAATCGTGGTGCGTAGCGTAACCTGAGTTACTAGGTAAATAGTATAATATATTTTATGAGCGGTTGACCGTTCATAGAAATTTCACGCGGCCCACGATTTTTTTTTGTGTGATCAATAGGTACCCTAGATTGATGAGGCAAGTGGTGTGATGAGTGGCACCTAGGACTTACTGAATTATTTTTTGGCTTTTAGTACTTACATTATCTATACATCATTATATTCAGAGTTCAATGAAAAAAAAAAAAAACTTATTTTTAACTTTATGACGCGTGACGGTTTGAGTTCATGGGGTTTGCGCAAAATAATGTTGTAAGTACATACATAGTCCCAGAACTAAAATTAAACAACAAACAAATAGAGGGTTGAGCCATCAAAGTCTTGCGTCATAGACTACCATGTACCCACTTAACAATTTAGATTGTGCAAAATTCGAAATACCTCCAAAGTTCCACAGAACCTACGTCATATTATACCTACCTACCCTTATTGATGTAGACGTAACCTTTGTCCTTTAGCGATATAAACAATCCGCAGATAACCTATTATCCCCTTTGAATTATAATCTTATCAAATTGATTTACGTGCATAGTTCTGCATGACCTACTCGGATACTTTGCACTCATTTCTAATACGTCGTCATAGGTCGTCTAGATCTGCAGTCATTATGAATACGAAAAAGTTTGACTTGCTCCTTGACAAACATTTTTTATCTGTGTTCTAATGTTAAAACCTATTGGCCATTGACAATTCATAAGTGGCACTTTTCACGTGAATACGTCTTTATAATTATTGCTTCCATAGGGGGGGGCAAGTCAAAAAAACCAATGGTAACAAAATCGGGGCGTACAGTTTGGTGTTCCAGCAGTCAATGTGTTGCAGCTTCATATGTATCATCTCCACCCTAAATTCAATTTTATTACACCATTGGATAGCTAAAGGATCAAAGATATCATTCGCGCGCGGTGCACGGTGGAGGGGAAGCGCAATCAATGTTTAGCTGGTTCGATTCCCGGTTTAGGTAAGGTTGTCGAGAAATCTGTGAATGCAGATTTGTTTCTTTCTAAAAATAAAGGAATGTTTCCTTTAAGTAAAATTATTTATAGTGGTTTCACTTCAGGGCCCATTGATTTTTTCCATCCTGTATAGATTAGATAGCGTCGCGCGTAGTGGAAGTAAACATGTCGGAAATATTGAACCTTGAAGAACCTTTTCTTTTTGGACGATAATTCCGTCGTCCAAAATAAATGAATACGTATATATGTAGTATGTATACAATTGCGAACAGCAATCAAAGAATGTCATCAATTAATACAAAGACAATAAAGTTAATTGTTATCTCTAATTTCAACATAAAAATGTCGTATTCTAATATTTCTAATGAATGAGTCGTTCAGTCGAGGTCTTGCTCGACTCTTGAGGAATGAATGTGCGAAAAATAATGTTTATGAATAAACCTTTACATCATCACTTTAGCGGGTAATTTGCATATTTGGCTTTAGACGCACGTGATGAAATTTAGAATAAAAACTTGAGAAAGCCAGTGTGATATAAATTATAAAACATCAGAAAGCTACGGTGCAATCATTGAGTCGAAATGCTTTAGAAGTTGGGTCCTATATCTAAGAAGGTAGGTACGTTTTACTATCCTATTCACCCTGAACAGCCAGCCCAGAGTTTTTAGCCAAAATCTTTACAGCGGAATGAGCCCATATCTATGCCTAATAGAGCTTTCGGAGTCACACAAACTAGGAATAAAATGAAATAGTGTAGATCAAATATATAAACCACAGAACATAATAATATATATAAACACACACTTTCTTTAAAACGTAGGTTATACAGAAAAAACAATCTGTCTGATAATAGGATTAGGATCACTAGTTTGGTAAAAAGAAGACGATTTCGATGATGATTGAGACAAATTGATGGAAAGGTATGAGTAGTAAACTATTGTCTTTGTGCTCGGAGAAGCTCTCATGTAGGTTCATGAGAGCTCACGAAAGAGCAACAGATCTAAGTTCTTAACCACTCTGAAATGTCATCGAATGCAGTCGCTGTGACCGAAATCGGCTAGATGGGATAATTTTTATTGATTTACGTGACGTAAGTCATGATATTTTTGATGACATGACTGTGAATGTGAGTGCCAAACAGGCTAGATATACTTGACTTCTTAACGGCCGACTCAAATGTCCTGCAGATCTAGTAGCGACGTATAGTGGGTTGTTGAGCTCCCTAAAATACGGTGGAGCTACACCATGACTAATGCATGTATGCCGTCTGTTGGGACAGGTTAACTCAAAGCTGCAGTGACTCTTTCTTCAAAAGACCCTTCCAGACATGGCTCTGCATTGTTAGACTCATAAAATCCTAATAATATAATATTTTGACTTTAAAAGAGACCTCTGTGTTTGTTTTGGCATTCTTTTCAGGGATCAGTCAGCTAGAAAATGCCGGTGCCATCTAGTTTTAAAATATTGATTAGTAATACTGTCTTATAACTTTCCGTATATACAAAGTACTCTTTGGTATATACAAAGTACTCTTTGCTTATAACCATTCGTATGCCACCAGAACGTGGATGGATTTTTAATTGTTTCTGTAATTATGGTATTCAACCGGCTAAAGATCTAATTACATAACATTAAATTTGATTTCATTGTAGTAAAATATTTCTTTACACATAATTATAAGTATTTCTGATTGCAGTGGTGGTGATACCTACTGGAGAAAGGCTGACAATGGAAACTTATAGCACGTACCTACTTATCCAAATCCGTAAGATCGTCTAAACACATGAATCATAATGAATTCGCTCATTCCACTCGTCTACAATTTTTACATATTAGCACGTAGCTATGTACGTGCAAAAAGATAATAAATCATCTAAGATTTTGTGACGAGAACTTGGTTTTCCCTTGAAATCGACTGCAAAAATGTACTTATCAAGCGCTAAGCCTGCTAAACAGAAGACTGCCCGATTTCTGAGATGTATGTGTCGCAGCCAACTGGTTAAATTAGCCGTTCAGTTAACCGCCTAGCCTTTCAACTAAACGGCGGCCGTTCAACTAACGGCCTGAATGATATTCAATTACAGTTTAGGTTGTAAGTCTGTAACCAATCACGCGCGAGCCGAATTGGTCGCAGTAATTAAGGCATTGCACCCCGACCAAGTGGGTTAGGTTAGGTTAGAACTGTGATCAACCGCGTGCGAGCCGAGGGAGGAAGCGAGGCGAGCACTACTTCTAAAGGCCAGGCAGTTAACTGAACGGCTAATTTAACCAGTTGGCTGCGACATATGTATCCTTAACCTCAGTTTATCTATGCGATAGTGCTTCCATTTCTTTTCTTCGTGTTGCTGGCACGACATTATTTCAAATATTGTTGGCCCAAAACTTCGCCACTTCCACGGCGGGGCGGTGTGTCGTGTGTCGACAGATAAACTCTTTTATCTGTTCTGTCGACACAAATCAAAGTGATCACTGCGCTGCTACCGTCCGTCGAGTAGCAGCGCAGTGGTCACTCTGATTCGGCAAGACGCACTCTGAACATCAATTAGCAAAATGTCTCCATTGAATAGTTCTATTTGGTGCTTCGCTGATATCTTGGCTTGTTTGGAATGATAAGTTATGGAAGAGAAAGCTTATTTGAATCAATAGCTATTTAGAGTTTATCTGAGGACCTCACAAACCAGCGTAAGTGCCCGACTTAACCGCCCAAACATACAAATTCCTCTCTAATTGAACTAACAGCCAGTTTTCCTTGGGTGCTTACTGTGTTTAGGTTCGGTATGTCGACTTAAATGACCTTACTTCAAATGCAATCGTTGATGCAAGTTAACATTTTTGCAATGCAATGGCCGCTAGTCGGCGCTAGTGCAAGAAACGTACGAAATGTGACGAAATTAATTGGATGATGCGACGTTTGTAAGGATGAAAGTGATGAAATTATATGTTAGGTCATGACTGACCATGAATCAGACACGGAGTCTGATGGTACTTGTGATAGGCGTGAAAGTTTGTAATGCAGAATTCAGTCATCAGGATTTGGTGTGTTTAGGTATATGTTTAATGCTGATTCTGAAATAATTGACCATAACCAATTGAATACCACAAAGTAGAAAAATGTTGATTGTGCCCTACCGAGCTACCACGGTAGCGGGATCTATTTAAAAAAAAACATTTATCAATCTGTCAACTTTATAAAGTACCTATCGTGGGTCAGTTGAGTTCATTATTTGATTCATACTTTAGTAGAAGACTTTAGTTAGGAAAAGTTAGCTCGGATTCCAGTAGCTTATAAAAGATTCTTAATTAATTAACTAACAAATAAAGAGTCGTAAGAAGGGAAGTTCTACAGTAGACTTCTTTTATAGACAAGTATGACTGCTGTACAGTTTCTTTGGTGTTTTACACCATGATTTTCTCAATAGCGGCCCGAAATCTGGACTTGTGCCCGGTAGGTTTGCGGCTTAAAGTGGGTATTCTATACACCTCTGCCTATCTCTAGGGGAAATAGGTACAGGCGTGATATTATGTCATGGACCTAGAAAATTACGACATCTTGATTAATTATTATCATACATATTAAATGCACGACAAAAACTGCTGCAAAGGATATCTGTAGATCATAAAGTTGGCCTTAATATGCAAAAATCTTGACCTTATTATAAATCCGCAACGCTCAATCCATTCAGCGACTAAGGTTACTAATAACGCTCAAAATGCTTTATTTACTCAATGACCCACTGCCTTAGAAAGAAACGTGTCAGAATCGTTGTGCATTTTTTTTCGTTCGAATTTTGAAATAACGATGCTCGATTGTTACGTTGGCAGCTGTTGACATCAAGCTTATCGTTAGCATGTTGGTAAAGATATCCATTAGTTTACCAAATGTTTGGTCAATTTATTAATTAATTGCAATCTATTTTACAATCAATCTAGTATGCTATATTACAACATCGATTTACGCATAGACTTGCGACTTACGTTGGACTAGTAGGTAATTAAGCGTTATGTCAGTAAAACTGGTAATTACCTAAATGTACCTACTTTAATACCTATATATTAAGAATAGGAATAAGTAGAGTAGGTAATTAGATATAAAAATCTTCAATTTAGTCGTTCGCTGTTATGTTCTTCTTCAAAGATATAACAGAGTTATTAACACCTACAAAGTACATAGGTTCTCTTACGGTCCTTAGTTTATAAAACATCATCATCAATTGCAGCAGCCTCCGAGATCGAGTGAAGAACTGGCGCATGGCGCGCCCGCACTCTGGCCCCTGGGCAACACCAAGGCACAGCATGAAAAATCCTCACTTATGTACAAAGTTCGTGAAATATGAGGAAAAATCTACATAAAACAACTTAATTTGGTACCTACTTAATTTGATGGCTACATTTTCAAATCCGGAAATGTTATTGAAGTCCCA
Organism: Gortyna flavago; assembly: GCA_963669345.1. NCBI lineage: Eukaryota > Metazoa > Arthropoda > Insecta > Lepidoptera > Noctuidae > Gortyna > Gortyna flavago. Next base: position 16,426,403 of record OY770128.1, read on the forward strand.
AGCTAAGTAACCTAATGCTTGTGTTATGGTAACGAAATGGCTGATAAACTACTTCTATACTTCCTTTTTTTTTTTATACATACATATTATAGATAAAACACCCAGACCCGGAACAAATACTTGTAGGTCGTACAAATATTTGTTCCGTGCGGGAATCGAACCCGCGACATGCTGCGCAGCAGTCAATCGCTCAACCACTGCGCCATACTATACAAAAATACTCTGTGCACTGCGCAACCGTGTCGCACAACGATATTACGCACAACAGACACTGAAGGTTTTTTTTTATTATTCTATAAGCTCGAGCACACTCAGAATTCAGCATTATACTGGTTATGTATAGCTTAGTAAAAGTCGCTCATGTAAAATACTGGTATTCAGCTGCACCCGGTTAGACTGGAAACCGACCCCAACATATTGGAAAAAGGCTAGGCAGATGATGATGACTGGTTATGTATAGCTTGATGTGTAGCCGTGCGTACGAGACACCACTGCCAACCCTTTCGCGGCTTCGCGTAAATTATACGTGATGTTTAGTTACAGAACGCCCAGTATATGTTGGCAAGCGGCAAAAAGTCACGTATACACGAGTAAGTACTGAGCCGGGAGCTCCTGTACTGTGTGTAATGTGTTGAATATTGGCAATCCCAGGATATTAGTACTTAATATAAAAGCCCAATATTTCGCGGTTTAAAAATTACCAACAAATAATTTTGCATGCTATCCGACTAAATTAACGCGATGACTATGAGTGAGTACGATTAAGAAACCTTGATTTTTGATGGCAGATGTGTGTATTTTCCTGTCATTATGTTAGGTGCCTGTTATTTAATGTAGGCATTGAGAAATATATTATTTCAATGAATAGGTACACACGGCTACACATCAAGCTATGCATTTCAAGTTTCAGCTGACCTCGCATTGTATAGATTTTTCTTACAATCAGAAGTCAGCCTATACTGGTTATGTATAGCTTGATGTGTAGCCGTGTGTACACGAAATTGCAAACGGTAAATGTAAAGTATGCTAATATGCAAAAGAAGAAAATAAAATTCAGGAGGTAATTTTCAAAAGCAATCAAATCCATTTTATGTCAAATTGAAAAGTGAATTTTTGTGTGCCGTCATGATGTACGCTGTTGTGACGCTTTGGATGGTGAGTATAGATCTATGGAGTTCAAGATTATTAAACAATAACAGAAATAAAGTTAATGTTTATATTTACAGAGAAAACCTGTGATTAAAAAACGGATTTGACTTCTTTGACCACTTTTGAAAATTACCTCCAGAATTATATTTATAACATTTCTATTCTAATAGACAGTCAGGACGTCCACTGCTGGACATAGGCCTCCCAAGCAGACCCAAGCACTCTATTGAAACATCGGTACAACATTAACCAACAAATAGTTACATATGTTGTCAGTTTTTAAATAAACATAATAATAAGTAAAATTAAATAAAAATTATATGCGTATTGTATTATGTCACGTATCGAGAATGTCTTCCAATCTAGTTTGTCTATGGAAAAAGCAAGTGTCAAGTTTATAAACTCTGAAAAAAGTTCCACATTTGCTTATGGTATCTACTTGACAATCAATCATGGCGAGCACGTCGAGGTCTGTTTTTCTAATTTATTTTATTCCTGTTTCGTTATTAACGACGATATTTATGTATTGTAAAGCCGAATATCATTAATATTTACTATGATATTACGTAAGTTTACGATGGTGCTAGTAAAGTGTAGCAAGAGACCATGGCAAAGTTGTTTCCCAAAGATTTGATTTCTACTTGTTGATGAATGATGAGCCTACTTTCTTTTGTGGTTTTAGGATTGAGGCGAATAAGGTGGTGTGCTATGCGCACCCAGATGCACCGCTTATCGAGGATTACAGGGCTGGGGACATGATATGCTCGGAATGCGGGCTGGTAGTCGGCGACAGGTACGTAACAAAATGTTTGTTTGGCAATATTTACGAAACGCACTGAGCTTTCCACCACTGATCCGTGTCGTAATAATAACAAAGTTGCTGAACTAATGCGAGTGATGTATTTGATTTCTATTATTTCGAGGTCAATAAATAATTGACTAATTGTGCAATGTGGAAACTTGAGAATTGCGCATAGGAACTGACAATTAAAGCTGTTTTGATCACACACACAAATACGCAAATGAACATTACTTATATCTAAGAGAAGAACAATGTAAGAATTACCTTTTCTTGTTTTTTTAATATGTGTATGCCACATTCCGCAGAATTAATTGCTTGTCCAACATAATTTTTCATCATTTAATATTCTGCATACCCTATGGTTACTTATTACAGAGCTTATCTATGCATACTTGTATGGCCAGTATTTACATTGAAATTAGGACACTCTGTTATTGTTATAAAAATAGAATATGAGCCAGTATATCAATGTTGCTATGCAACTTCAGAAAAAATTTTTTTTTTAATAATTTGAGGTCTTTTTCTTCATAAAATGATTGTTATTTTCCAGAGTTATAGATGTTGGTTCAGAATGGCGTACATTCAGCAATGAGAAGTCAGGAGTGGACCCATCTCGTGTTGGTGGGCCTGAAAACCCACTTCTTTCTGGAGGAGACTTGTCCACAATAATCGGGCCGGGCCGAGGCGATGCCTCATTTGACAGTTTCGGAGTATCAAAGTATCAGAATAGGAGAAACATTAGCAGCACAGACAGGGCCCTGATCAATGCCTTCAGGGAAATCAGCACAATGGCCGACAGGATAAACTTACCAAAGACTATTGTTGATCGTGCCAACAATTTGTTCAAACAGGTATGGCAATAGCTAGCGTAAATCCGATATTTGTGAGTTAAGAAAAAAACGTAAACTGTTTCTGCAAGCATTGCTCTCTTTCACATGCGCCACCAAGGTCACGTTTGTAGAACAAACTGAATCATGTTCATTATGTATTGCTGAATCAGTTCCATAATTCAAAACATTAAGTCAGAATTAGTTCAATATCTTGTTTATTATGAAGATGTCCTTTATAATTGTGGAATTCTAAATTTCAAAAACAGTGCTTCAGTTATGCATGATAAATGGAAAACAAGGAAAAATATTCAATAACATTGTTTTGCATGTTTGCATTGTATTGTTTCAATAGTCATGCTTTTCTGAATACAATCTATCATGGAGAAAGCCAATTTTCAAGAATATATTGGGTTATGAAATACAATGTAATTTCCATCATGAATTAGCATATGGTTGAATGGTACCAACAATGTGTTTTGAGGTAAATAAAGTATCAAAACTGTTTAATGTGTTAATTTGAGGTCATACTGGCTGGATTTGCTTTTACAACATATTATACAGTGTCAGGTTAATTGAGGGACATACTTTAAGGGAGTGTAGTACGCATGAAAATGAACAACTTTTACTAAGAGACCAACACTGAAATCGTGAAAATAAAACCAGCCACTCTATGCATTTATGTGCGCATAACTAGACAAAATTTAGGGAACAGCTGTTTTTTACAATAGTTTTGAGTATGCCCCATATTAAAAGTTGTTCATTTTCATGAGCACTACACTCCCTTAAAGTATGTCCCTCGTTTAACCTGACACACTGTATAATTTTATTTACTATGTGATAGTAAAATCTTCTTTCTTTGAATGGAACAAAACATAGGTTTAGACTGATTTAAACTTTATGGCGGCTCGGAATATGAGGCGAGTCGCTGCGCAGTAAAAAACTCACCTGTGAGGTACTGCGCAGCGAGTAGCGTATTTCAGAGCCGGAATTGGGCTGTATTTAAATGTTTTCTATACAAACAAGCATGGTGAATTTAAAATCTCAACAATTGGACTTTAAATTCGTAGTTGAAACGTCGGTTTTCGTTCTTCAAGACGGACCGTCGGGTCATACTGTGCTATTATATTTACCAGATTGAATTGCTTCTGCAGGTCCATGATGGCAAAAACTTGAAGGGGCGAGCGAATGACGCCATCGCGTCTGCTTGCCTCTACATCGCGTGTCGTCAGGAGGGTGTCCCGCGTACATTCAAGGAAATCTGCGCAGTCAGCAAAATCAGTAAGAAGGAGATCGGCAGATGCTTTAAACTCATTCTGAAGGCGCTGGAAACTTCAGTGGAGCTTATCACCACAGCAGATTTCATGTCTCGGTTCTGCTCCAACTTGGGACTGCCCAATTCCGTGCAAAGAGCAGCTACGCATATTGCAAGGAAAGCCGGGGAACTGGATATTGTGTCCGGACGCAGTCCCATTTCGGTGGCCGCTGCTGCCATCTACATGGCTTCGCAGGTTGGTTTTATAGTCTTTTTGAACATAATTATATCATGCATCTGTTGACATTATGTTTTTTATTATTGATAAATCATATCGTTTTATTTCATTATCGTCAATAGCGACTTTATTTTCATTTTCATTATCCACTGCCTAGACTACCAACAGGCAAGTCAACCAACAATTTAAACGGAATTTGACAAATTAATAATATTCGTTCATTTCTTTACCCAAATTACAGACAAACAATCACTGCAAAAAAAAAATGCACATATCTTTGAAGGATTTATTCCTCTGTAACCAATCATGTGAACCTTGCCTCTCAAACTAGGGTAAGCAGTACCATAATTACGTAATACTCTATCAATCTCAATCTGAATCATTTTGAAGGATATTGGGAATCCATTGATTCATATGTTCGGAAAAAAAAATCCACTCAACAACGTAAATAACGCAATGAATGTTTTTGAACTATCAAAATTAAAGCCATTGCTACTGATAGGGTGCTACTCAATTATCCCGCTGCTATGATAAGACACAGTATGATATCTCGAACTGAAAGCAAACATTTATTTTCACCTCGAAATATTTATAACTGCAGAATTTCTGCATACAACAATGAAAGGATGTTGTCGCCAGAAACAATCACATAGAACTACTACTCATTTTACACAGTTGAATCAATACAAATTAAATAAAATAACTGAAAAAAGTAAACAATTATCAATAAATTTATACCTACTTATTATTAACAGCAATTAGTTCAAATTGGTTGCAGAATTTAATAATAATAGAACAATCATTTATAAGTTATTTCAAGAAAATATAAAGTGTGTTTATCATTAGGTACTCCGTACTCCAACTGACGCATAACTATGAATTGTTTTGCCTTTAATATTTATTGTTGATAACGATAATTATGTTACTTTTAGGGTTCCGTACCCTATTACTGAGTCTCCGCTGTCCACCCGTCCGTCTGTCTGTCACAGCGCTTTATCTTTGGAACCGTAATAGGTAGACACTTGAAATTTTCACTGTGTCTGTGCTACAATGAACGCTTTAACAAACAATAATAAAAATAAAGTTAAAAAGTAAAGGGACCCGTGCCTATAAATGAAACGTATAAAAAAAAAATGTAGTGTTAAATATTCTACGGTGGTACGGAACCCTTCATGTGCGAGTCCGACGGGCACTTGGCCTGTTTTTTTGCTACTTAAAATTGTTTATTTTTAAACAAAACGTTCAAACTAACGATTTTCACGTTGTTACATTACGTCGAAAGCCTACATAATTATAATAATTATAAACGTGGCTTTCACAAGTCAGTGATAATTGCACACACTCAGTGTGAACACTGCACAAAACAAATATTTGAAAATACATATTTCTCGAAGTAAATAATACTTGATCGTGAAAGTTACGTTTCAAAGGACAAGGACAAACATATTTAATCAAAGATAAATAACAGGTACGGCGATATTAATCAAACTTGTAGTAAGTAATAAATACTTACATCAATGAGTTTTGTTGAATTAATTCGGTAATTATCTTGGGTTTTCATTGACTTCAAAGTCGTTTTTTCGTAGTTTTTACGGCAGATGTCTGTGTTATGTTTATCCAATCTATCTGTAAGGTCATTCAAATAATTTCGTCATTTACCTCCAGCTTAATCGGTACACGAAATTAACAATGTATATACAAATAAATAAAATTAAGGCGTCTGTTCGAAGGTTTATAATGTCAAAATAACAGCTTTTTACGTTAGGCATATCTGTAATAAACTTATAGTAATGGAATATAATTATTTTAGTAGGTTTTTTCCTCAAATTAACGCGGGTGAAACCGCGGGGCACAGCTAGTGAACGTATATACGGTACTTGTAACAAAGAAACAATTTTTAAATTTTGGTCTCCCTGTTTGTTCCGGCTAATCTCCGAAACCGGTGGACCGATTTTGATGAAATTTAGTATGGGGATACTTTGAAGCTTGGGTAAGGACATACCACGGGTGAAGCCGCGAGTGGAAGCTATTCTATCTATGTATACAAATAAAAATGAATCGCCGAAATGTATGTACACGCATAACTTCCGAACGACTACACCAAATTGGATAATTCTTTTTTGTTGTGTTCAGTATTGCCAGGACAATGTTTGTATAAATGAAAATTTAGGAAATTAGAAAAAAAAAATTGCACCCGTGCGAAGCTGGGGCGGCGTTAGTTACCAATAATTTGTCAGCAAATTCAATTAAATTTGATACTTCTTTTGGGCCGAAAATCATAATTGCGATGTCTGTGACATCTTTTCTAAATATAAATCTTTGTAAGAGTCTAGCGAGCCCTCAGGTTTGGTCCTTAGAGTAATCAAAGAAAATGGCCTTTTATTTATTAAAGAAACCAGGCAACACGAATCTACACATAAGCATACCGAAAACTGATTCAAAATATCCTTAATTTCAGGCATCAGAAGACAAGCGCAGTCAGAAAGAGATCGGCGACATTGCCGGCGTAGCTGACGTGACCATCCGTCAAGCCTACAAGCTCATGTACCCCTTTGCAGCCAAGCTGTTCCCTGAAGACTTCAAGTTCTCAACCCCCATCGAGTTCCTCCCCCAAATGTAAACGTAGGTTATATGGTTTTAGATAGTATAGGAACGATTACAGTACCGGGTTTATTTGGCACATTGAGCGAGAGAAAGAGACGTGTCACGCTGTTAAATGATAATTATTTCTGAAGGCTAAAAAAACATTTTATTAAAGTAGATGACTTCAGTGTCCTATACGAATACTCTGAGAAGAAAGACCTAAACAAACTCAGGTCACAGTCTCTTTTAAAGTCCTGATATAATCTTGGTCAGGCCATATGAGGACCATGCATGATTAGTGTCAGATGGTCTGACAGCTGATCTGATTATGCTTTAGAAAGGCCAACTCCTTACCCTACTGCCAAGAAGGGTTATGTTATTCTAAAACTCGATATGCCATTGTTTCTGGTACTGCACTAAAAATGACTGGTCAGTGGAAACTGAAAGCAGTTGAAAAAAAATAATTATGTGCGCGTCATAAAATGGACTTGCTGACGTTTGATTACCTATTGTTTTTTTTGAAGTATGTGATTGTAATGTTATAAAGAATGGTGGTCATAATATAGGTCATTCATTATTTAGAACAGAGAAGATAGCTAGGTACAGTCCTATTCAAACTTTATGGCGGCTCTGAAGTGCGCTACTCGCTGCGCAGTTCGTCCCCTCACCCCCCGCTGACACGTTAATTTGTTACTGCGCAGCGTCTTGCCTCATGTTCTGAGCCGCCATAAACTTTGAATCAGGCTGTAATGGAGAACATTTAATATTATTATGTGTATTACGTAAAGGTCTGTCATAGAACTCCATCTACATATTTATCTGTGCTTTAGAATAATCAGAAGATAAATAAATAGTTTAGTTTTTCTATAATTAATCAACAGAATGTATTGAAATTTCCTTACATATTTTTGCACAGCTATGCATATTTTTCTACAAACCCTAAAATAATCAATCTACACATAAATTCATATATTGTTGAAGACTTCTTTTCACCATATTTGTCCTTCATGCATCATCTTTCACCAACCATTTGACCGCTACAGTCATGTATAGATGACAAACCAAAATGTGCCCAGCACGCCACGGTTCGACTACATGACAGACTGACGCCAAGGGCACGTTTTTGATTTGTTGGCGTGTGGCGGTCAAAAGGTTATTAAAGCACACAAATTAACCTTTTTTTAAAAGAACTGAAATTTTATAATAGAAGATTATTGATTTATTGAACAATTTTGAGAAAGTTGTATCATTTCGTACATTGCAGACTTAGTTTGCGATCACTATTCATGGCCAAATATTGCCGACGCAATGTATGTCGTAGAACGATATAGGTGCCTGATTTCACCGAAACCCGATGCCAGTGTAGCAAGTTTTTTTTTTATTTGCGACGTACTATAGGAAGAATCTTTCGTTTGCTCTAAATTATGTCGTTATAATAAAAAAAATAAAACTAAGTAGATCTATAAGAAATTATGCTGAAACATTATGCCACTTGTCGGTGAAACATTACATTGTTTCTCAAATATCAAATTTTTTGATTTTCCTAATACATTTTTTTATTCAGTATCTGCCTACCAGCATCGGGCCCGCCCGCGTGGTAGATTATGCCCCGCTCCCTCTTACGGAGAGGAGGCCTGAGTCCAACCATTCAGCATTATACGTTGATTATGCATGTATGTACAACACGGACATGAATCATGACCGGTCCGAAACAAAAGGTAATTAAAAAAAAACGGCAATAAATTTTGACATGAGGCGAGTGTGAGTGAGTGCACATGCGCGACTTACGAGTTGTAGTTCGTAGGTTCGAACCTAGACAGGCGCTTTACTTTGTATAAATTATGTCATCACTACTGCTCTCAAAATGGTGAAGGAAAACATCGTCAGGAAACCGGCATGTTCTAGAACCAAAAATTCTAAGACATGTGACATCTACCAATCCGCACTGAGCCCGCGTGGTGGATTACCGCCCACTCCCTCTCACGGAGAGGAGGCCTGTTTTCCAGCAGTGGGAACATTATAGGCTGATTATGCGCGAGAGTTCGAAGAGTCTATATTCAGACAGGCCATGTTCCATTGGCCATATTGTAATGTTCAGTGAAATCAGGTTCATCTTAAATAAATTGGGCGTAGATACGCGTGAACAACGTTGTATTTTTTTATTAAACATAGCATAAGTATTAAATTTGTTTTTATGTAGACGAATGCTTGTTCCTGTCACTAACATTTGATAGAAATATCCATTATTTATTGTTGGCCTCCAATGTTTTTTTTTGCATATTTTTCCAAGTAGCAATCATTTCATATGCCTTTACAATTATCTGTAATTGCTAAGGACTTATATGAGATGTGGGTAGTTATTGTTATTTCAATTTATTTAATACTATAATTCCCGTTTCTTTGTTATGTATGGAATTGCAAAATTACTCGTTCTGAATGCACGCTTTTATAATTTCTAACGTTTCGATATTATCGTTATCGTTGACGTCCACGTCTATAAAATGTAAATCAACGGTTTTAAACTAGAAGAGATATAAATAGATACTAACTGACCCGGCGAACTTCGTACCACCTGACGGACATTTAATTTTAAAAGCGTCTTTATATATTTCCATACATTGGGTGCAGTATGTAAAGCTTGGAGGTGCTGCTATCCAAAAAGGAAAAATGTTTATACCTACGTTATTTTATTTTAATTTTGGTTACCCAATAGGTACTTAAAGGTCATGCTCCCTTGAAGGTAGTTGGGAAAAAGCTGTCTATGAAAATGTTATGTGACAGGATGTTATGTGATTTATAAGTATCTTTTTGATAAAGGTGTCAGTTGTATTTATAATATTAATTAATTAAATATCACTAGGCGACACCTAAAATTGCTAACAAAATTGCGCTGTTAGATTTTCAACGCTCGGCTCAGCACCGAAAGCTGAAAATCCAATAGCATGCTTTTACTTAGGCATTTATTTAGATGTTGTCTAGTTTTTGTGAATACGCATATGTCTTGTATAGCTTCACGCTAGGTTGGTACACTATCTTTTATATTCTTTTCTGATAGAACCAAGTTACTTATCTAGACAGTGTAAGGGCAAACATATCTTAAGTAGGTTCCCGAATAAATTCAGACAGCAATTTTTGACGAAACTTATGAAAAGTGGAAATGAATTTTCTTGTAATTCAACTAAAATTACACACATGACATTTCAAAATTCACGAGGATATGGAATATGGTACTTATTAAATATTTTCAATAATTCATAATGTCGGGGTCAACATGGCGAGGCACATTTGTCATTGCCAAGCAAAAATCTACATTGTTTTGTATGAGATAAAGGTGAAAATAAACGGATGTCATGCTGGAAATGGTTTGCCCTAATTTACTAACGACTCCAATACTTGATTTAATGTAACCGATGAGCAAGAATTGCTCGGTATATTATTTGTTAAGTTACATAGATATAAATATTAAATAGAACACGATGTTAAACCAACAATAGGAAAACATTAAAGACTAACTTTGTTACATGTGTCACTAGGTATACGCCAACGTTCGTGGTCGACACGGTCATAAAATGCGAGAGCGAGATGACATGAGATTCGGTATACGAATTTTAGTAATTCCGTCCCACTCGCACGTTTAATGATCGCGACTACCACGTGTTCGCGTTTAGTATAGTTATTGAGTTCTATGCATTTTTGGAAATAACAATTAAATTATATTTTCATAAGAGTTAAGAGCCATTTCACAAAAGTTTGGCGCTCGAGTTTAGGTAAAAGACGGCAGCATTGTGTATGTGTGCGTAGCTATCCACACATACACAATGCAAACAGTGTAGCGCGAGTGTCGAGACGGACTAAACAATCTTGAGCCGTCATGATTGTAATGCACCTTTGTTAGAGACTTATGAAAAAAAGTGATTTTATTTATTCAGTCTACTAACTTGCTAGACTAATAAAAAAACACAAATATATGTTATGTATAAGTGTATAATAAAATTGAACAGGTAAACAATCAGACATTATATATTAATATATTTATAACATAATAATTATTTTTGTAAGAGCGTTTGCCCCAACAATCATCCGCTTCGACCGCTATCATTGGTCCGAATTGCTAACATCCCACGAGATACTGCCGCTTTAATTTCCTGTTTGGCATCATTTAACATTGTCATTTCAGCAGCAGTTTTCCACATGTCGAATATAGCATCATGTGTTTGACTGTATAATCGAAATGGCATTGTTGGCAAATCCATCGATGCACTGATCTCATTTAAGTTTGAGAGACCAATTCCCGTAATTGATCGTTCAGTTGTTTCAGTCTCCGTAGTTTATAGAACAAAGCTAGATCCACACATCATACACTTCAAGTCAAATTTAGACATGGGACCCAACTGTTTCTCTTTTTCTATTTTCAAATAGTTCAATTGCAGCCGAACTTCTCTCTGTGTTCACTTATATTTATTAATTGATTCCAAAAGTATTGAAAATCAATTATACGCCAGCCATCAACAATGTGATCGTTCTAAAAACAAAAGGAACATTAAAACATCTAATTGAAATTTAAAGAAATATAAAAGTAAGTACTAAAAATATTTACGATCGAGTCTGAATAAAAATAAATAAATACAATTTCTATTGTCGAATCTGATTTTTCACTTGTACCCGGCACGTCGTCTCTTCTAAAGGTACTATCCTCCTCTACTCGATTCACACGACTTCTCATTCTAAAATGAAAACAAAATAGCTGTCAAGTTTCGATATCTACAATTACTTAAATATTTTTTTTATTCAATAATAATTAAATGATTATTAAAATAATCAATATTGTTTTTAGAATTATTAAAATTGTAATTACGGTTCTATAGTCCATTTCGATAATGTGATCGATTACTGTGTATATGAGTTGCAAATAAAAATAAAATATCTACCTCGCTTCTGTTGCTTTCTCTAAGGCTGCAGAATTTTTATTTTTCCTTTTTTTGACACAATGGTATACACATTCTTTACGCCCCATTGCTAAAACTAATAACACAAAAATATATTATAATTATTCTACAAAGTACCTACTAAAGTAACACTTTAATTGATAATAAACAAAACACTTACCTACCTTATGAAAAAAAACGATGCGAAGAGGATCAAAATGTTGTACTCGTAGTATAATAATGCGTTCATGTTAAGTGCGCTCGAAAATCGGGACGCGGGAAAAATTGGCATAGATCCTTCGTCGATGGGCGCTCGCGCCGTACTAATCGGTGCCCGCCGATGCATTGTAATTTATTCTAAATAGAGTGATGTCAATAATGATATTATGTCTAATTAAATGAAGGGATTTTAATAAAATTTCAGAATTAGTTTTTTTAAAGAACATACTTTATTTCGACATGATTTTTAAATGTAATTACGCCTTATTCAAATCAAAAAACCTAGCCAAAATAGCGATATAAAACGTAAAAATTGCCCTTAGACTTTATTTTTTTACTAATTAGTGTTATTAGTAATCGATATTCTATTACATTATGTGTCAACAAAATTATATGTCTGATGCTTTCTGTATTTTTTTTTGTCAAATATATAAATATTAATGATAGATATAGGAATCTGAAATTGACTCTGCGATGATTTTTCAGTAAACTAGTTGTGGGAGATTAATCACCACAAAGTTAACAAATAAGTTTTTGTAAATGTGTTACATGAAGTATCAATACGAAAGATTGGTCTTTTTTTTACATGTGTTCAACAATGTTAGAGTATTACCTAAGACGGTAAATTAGGCGACTAAAATCTTGGAAATTCGCGCGAAAACGTGAAATGGCTCTTAAGAATGTGATGCCCGTACAGAATGTAAAATGTTACTAATACATTGACCATATTGTAGATAGAAAAGTTGATAAACAAATTCATAAGTATTGCCTTACTGTTGTTCTTTATATTCTTTATAAAATGTATGTCTTAAATCGAGCGAATCTTTACGGCAATGTTCATAACTTCTGTAGCAAAAAAATGTATTTTACACTACGATTTATTTTTCTGATAATTTTGTGATTACCTGGCAACTATTAAAAGAATGTCGTTTGTGGTATAAAATACTTGTATAAAGTAGTTCTATAAAAATATATTTTAGGCACAATCTGATGATTTCCTTCAAGATTACCTATTTTATAGAATTTAAAAAGTATAACTGTTACGTTTTTCGACTTTATTATGATCTCTTTGTCCTTCATTCGAATCTTTTGGTCTTGAGTGTTGCCAGTTATTTCACATGATAGCTGACTGTAACTTTTTGTAAAGATGTATCGTTGATTTTTAATGTATGTGTAATTTAACTAGCCTTAATTAGTAATTATGAATAACGCCACAAAATAAATGTATATTAAGAGAACCTTTTTGTTATTATTCCTTTGATTGAACTCCCTCGTTGGTCTAGTGTTCGCAAGCGCTACTGCTGAGCATGAGGTCCTGGGTTGGATTCCCGGCTCCCTAATTGCATAATACACTGTCAATCTCAATCTGCATAATTTTGAA